>JADKYC010000002.1:0-600000 GCA_019843955.1 Xylaria sp. 218_066 | reverse complement strand
CGTCAGGGTCTCACTACTCTTACTGCAAATCATCCCGTAACATACATAGTAGATCACGGTGAGATGAAGATGCGGTCAAAAAAAAAAAAATACGGTAAATGCAAACGCCACCGAGATGACTCCTATTACACTCTGGCATTTTTGTCGGGGGATTTTACTTGATACAGATGACTCCATTTTTCGTCCGCTACCAATCCGTCGGGTCGCTTATTCATTCATGCACGTCTGTGCATAAAGTACACCGCAAGCTATTGAACCTCTTAAAAACAAAGCTAAGACGAGAGCATATATACCTGTCATCAGTCAGCCTCGCACAGCTATACCGATAGTAGAAACCCGTACATGAACAATCCAGACTATGATCTCGTACGTGGTGATATGCCAAGCACACTACCCAAGCACCCTGGTCTACTCGTTGCTGAAAAATCCGCGACAGCCGGGGTATGACCGTCTTCGTGGGGTGAGCAAAATGATCCGATGTCGCAAAAACGGTTCATTTTCCTAGACCAACTTGCGTGAGACAAATTGCGAGGCTGCTCCTCGCAGGAATTGTACTACACTAAATAGCCCTTGCGTTTGCCGCGTGTCAGTCAGCACGTGTCCAAGGGTCTCTGATATCGGGGTTTCGGGAAGCGGCACATGATGGTGAAAAGTCTCATATTATTACTGTGTTCGGCCTGATACGGCGGCGAGAGCCCGGCGATTATCGTGCGGCTGTTTCATATCGTGGTTGCAATAGACGCCACTTGCGCTCGCATTATCGCTATCATCAGTGATGTATATGCGGCATCGCGGCGTTCCGCCTCAGCCACTATGCATGGTTCTTCCAGCTCATAGCAGTAACCAGGTAAGCTGAACAGCGCCTGGAGGATAGAGTATACATCTCTCCTATCTAACTGCAGCAACAAATTTCGCCGATTATCAAGCAGGTTTCTTTCCTGTTCTGTGACTTCGCGAGTCCGATATTATGACTGCCGGTTCTTCCCCCACATTCTTAGAAAAAATTCGCGGCCTTAACGGAGCCGTCCGAAACTTCATTCGAAGGTATACTGTGTTAGGCTCAGATCCAGCAAGCCGGTCAGCACGGGCCATAGGTTTGTAAGGCATCTCTAATTACAGCTACACTACGATCGTATGGAACCGTGAACCCTTCAAAGTGCTACAAATAGAGGTGGTTGATCTAGGCGCTATTTTCCGCCATGATTACCTGAAAAGTACTCATTTCGCATGCGCTCTCCCCGTCGAGCTAGACCTAAATCTTAGTTGATGACACGACATCGAAAGAGAGATAGGCGAGGACTAGGGGGCGAGGTCACCTACCCATAATCAGGCAAGTGATCTCCAAGTCCAAAATTCAAAGCTTATCATACGGGATAAATTGTACGAAGTACACAGCATTAATTATCCCATCTCGCTTCGGTGAGAGATATAGGCATCTCGGTGAAGAGAAAAAAGCAAGGGACCTAGCCAGCCAGCTTAGCTAGATACAGCTATAGCGTGCTGGGTTGTCGAACTGGTGGCGTACATAGATAGAACCAGCTAGGCTACGAAGACTCAAGCGACAACGTGCTCTCCTGCCTCGGCTTCGTATCTAGTGTAATGATGAGCAGCCAAACCCCATTTGGGGATCCTTTTTCATTTCGGACCGATGGTTCCTGACATGGCTTTGGCTGTTTATCTGTTTATCTGTACCGAAAAAGCATAACATCCTCAACTTCTGAATCCCACGTTTGTTGAAAAAATTTCTTGCGTCCCCCGGACTGCACACGCGTCTTGGCCTCGTGCCTCGCTGCCAAGAC
The DNA here is from genome assembly GCA_019843955.1 of Xylaria sp. 218_066. Lineage (NCBI taxonomy): Eukaryota > Fungi > Ascomycota > Sordariomycetes > Xylariales > Xylariaceae > Xylaria > Xylaria sp. 218_066. Next base: position 598,201 of record JADKYC010000002.1, on the reverse strand, counting down.
TTTTGTGAACGGGACGGCGCGTTTGCCGACTCTGCGATATATGTTCTTTTCCCCAAAGCTTGGCTTGCTTGATCTCTGAACAATCTTGGTTATGTTCTGTGGGATAAGCGCGTACCAAGACGGAGCCCTCGTCGATAAGTCTTGGCTTTTAAATGTATAACACTGCATGGCCTCCTTGTGAAAAAGGGAACACTATAACCCGTACTTCATGTCAACTAGGGTACTGACCCACGTCCAATAATCCCGATGACTCTCGACTTGTGTGACGCCTGCCATGGGTTAACCAGCTCCACGAGGTCCTCACACGGGGGCGAACGGACGACATTCGCCGACTCTCCCCGTCGGATTGCTAAGCATCCGGACGAAGCCTCGTCAGCCGAGTTGATGTTTGTTGCGCGGGTAAGCGGGCGAGCAAATGGAATATGTGTCTTGGCACGTTCTGTGTAGATGAGGTGAGATGAGGCCTCTAACACTTTGAGTCTTCTATCGTATTATCTGGTTGGTCGGTCGGCCGGCGAGGCGAGGGTTGTTGTCGTACACATCACTAGCTGGCTGGATTGTGTGGCGTGGGTTCCGTTCTACATACATAGCATGGCGTAACGAAGGATTGGTCTATGAAACTGCTACTGTGATAAAATCTACCGGCGGTGAACAGGAAATATAGCTATCATTCATGAGCTACGCATAGTCTACGTACCGGGATAATTGATGTTAACTGTTGCGATTGAGGGCTAGCTCCTCCAAGACCCGAGTCTTGAAGGAGCAAGCGGTATTGGGATAATATGGCGTCAGCATCGAAGATCATCGAACCATCGCAATCCAGACGCTGCTAGATCTCGATGACGTCTCACGAGCTCAGATACCTAAAGTACCTCAGAGCCGCATACCTATCCCTCTACTAGTGATGTTGCTACGACCCACGAGTTCCTCATAGCGCCGGCCAATTTCGGTGCAATATATTCCACTTTTCACACACCCTCTTCCGAGAGTTTAGAGTCACCGGCACTCTTTCCATTCCGATATCTTATACCTATGTGACTTATTGAGGGCGACGTAAGAGTGTCAGACCCCTAGCACTGCTTGAACTAGGCAGTGAGTATTTTGAGTTGCTCTTTCCTCGATTGCTTGAGAGATAATCTAAAAACATTTCATTGGACGTTGACAAGCCCGAGTTCAATTCACACATAGGACTAGTATATAAGTTATGGCTCTTTAAGATATTCCACCTCTGATACATAGTTACCGTACATTGCCCTTCCCTGATAGAGCAGCTCAGCGATACACTGTTCGTCCAATGTATTCGCCATAGCGAGAGCATAGCCCCTTGAAGTTGGCGGGTTTGTGTCTAAGCTACTGGTTCGGCTCTTATTGGCTTCTCCGGGGGCAACTAGGAGACACACTCTCCGGCATCTGTCCCAGTCCAAGTGGTCATGCAATTGTTGAAAAGTTGAGACGTAAGGTCGTTTAGCGTTCCGGGAAATACTCCAATGCCTCATTTACTTAAAGCAGAAGTTAATAGGCCCAAGGGGGGAGAGTATCCTAAGTATGTCGAAGAAAAGCCTTCAAGGAGATAGCGCTCTGCCGAAATACGTAATTGTCGGAAAATCCCAATACTCGTGTTAGGTTTTACATTATTAGCTGACTAGCTGGCGACTATCGAGGGAGTGCAATTCGTTATCAAATTGCAAATATACTCACTCTATGGTAGAAGATCGGGGAAGACCTGAAGGGGGAGAACTTCCCAATGTTTTGCATATTGATGAAGACATCTGTACATAATAGCAAGGTGTCCCAGAGAATTGCTGAACGTGGAAAATATAATGCGGATCGAAGGGAATGGTCAAAATCAATCTACGTTCTGCATGAGGTTTAGTGTATGGAATAGGATTCTCGTATACTTATAGACTGTTCATAGCGCGATGATTCGTAAATAGCTTTAGAGTGTCTTTTAAGATCGAAGACTGAAAGAGCTTTTGCATTGGTAATCGTAGCTGTCTGAGACGGAGATGTGTTCGTGTAAATATTCAGAGTTGTCAGCCTACTTGCGCTAAGTCGTAAGATCGCCAAAGTCGACAGAATGTCGAGACAACCGGCGCTCGAGAATTAAGTCGAGATCCGGAAGGTTTAAGCTAAAGCCGGCGTCGGAGTGGTTCCGCAATGCCTAGTCCTAGTATCGGCCAGTATCGGCTGCATTATGACACCACAACTCCAACGGCCAAGAGTCAACAATGAGATGGTTTCTTCGCCAATTAAGAGATAAAGAAGATTGCGTTTATATCGTCGTATCCTGGCAGCATTAGCTTCTCTATATCTTGTTTCTGTGCATCGTTTAAACCGATATCCCGACGTCTCTCGAAATCCCAAGCAACAAAAATATGCCTAATATTGTCGTCGTTGGGTACGCGGACCTTTGATCGTTTAATTGTTGAGAGTTAATAATGACACAGCGCCGGCGTGTCTGGCTTAACTTGCGCCTACCTGCTGTCGAAGCAGCAAGATAATGTAGTCACTGTCATAGCAAAGCATATGCCTGGCGACTATGACATAGAATATGCGTCCCCGATAGCAGGAGCTAATGTTTTACCGTAAGAGAATCATCCGCCGTTGGGGCTAGGACTGTAGGTAACATGAGTAGCATGGCAACCGAGAAGAACAATAGCTGGGAACGCCGAACATGGCGAGAATTGAGGAGGCTAGCAACAGAGGTCCCCGAGGCGGGCATCCATCTACAGAGTAAGTATTGACCCTTTACACCAGTAACTTCACAAAGTTGATATTTGTAGAATCGAGGGTCTATCGGCGTGAGAAGGATCTTGAAAAGCTGAGGAAAGGTGGGTACAGCTTCGACGGCTTGTTCCTCGAGAATCCATGGTATCAATCTCTATTCGATGACTTCAGAGAGCTTTCCAAAGAAGAACTGCCTCAGGGTATGGCATCAGGCTGTGAGTTCGGCTCAGTATGTATTAATGTGATGCTTTACCTGCCCTGGCTGGTCGGCCAGTGCCGCAAGAATGGGGTCGTCTTGCGACGTGGGACATTGGGACACATCACTGAAGCGGCTCACATGAGCCATACCGGCGGCAAGGTCGATGTGGTCATCAACACTACCGGCTTAATGGCATCGAGACTCGGTGGTGTGATGGACCAGAACGTCATTCCAGTACGTGGCCAGGTTGTGGTGGTACGGAACGAGGCTCCATACATGTTAACCAAGTCCGGCACGGACGATGCTGATGACGAAGTCTGCTATGTGATGACTAGAGCCGCTGGCGGAGGCACGGTCCTCGGAGGCACATACTTAAAAGGTCAATGGGAGAGTCAGCCTGACCCGAACCAGGCAATGCGCATTATGCGTCGAGTGGTTGAGATGATGCCGGAAATCACCAATGGCCGGGGTGTGCAAGGATTTGACATAGTACGCCATGGGGTTGGCCTTCGTCCATATAGAAACGGCGGTGTCAGGATCGAGAAGGAGAAGATCGGAGATGTCTGGGTAGTTCACAACTACGGACACGCTGGATGGGGATACCAAGGGTCATACGGATGTGCAGAGGATGTAGTGGACATCGTTGGGGAAGTCTTGAATCGACCGAGTCTATGATAGCTTTTAGGCAGATTGCAATTATTCAACTGATGGGACTGATAACTGCGCCGAAGTCTGAAATACTCTCTGCCCTATTCCACGATACTTGTTTGTATGTTTATGCCTGAGGCAGCAACTGGACAGCACTGAATGCATATTGCTGTCTTAGGTAGAAAGCACTGAGGTCTCCAGGGGGACTTATGCAATTCGCTGGGTTAAATTATATCTTATCGATAAGCTACTCCCCATTAGGTAGGTAGCTTGAGCTTCCACGTATTGTCATGGCACGTAGAGCTTTCCAGATTGTCGCCGATTAAGTAGACACAACCGCATCAGCAGCGATTACAATGGCTGACAAGGAACCTGGGTTGATCGCGAAAGCGATCCAGATGGGTTTCGACGTCGCCAATGGCCATAATCACACCCTGTCATGGCTCATACCGCCTTGCTTCTTTATCCTAGACGCACTGCTATGTGTGGTTGTCATATGGAAAGTTCCATGTAAGGGCACCTGCAGGTGGCCAGACCTTTTTGATGGCATTGCTGACTATGCTTGTATCGACAGATACCGAAATCGACTGGAAAGCGTACATGGAACAGATCGAGCAATACGTTGCGGGCGAACGTGACTATACCGTCATCAAGGGCGGGACAGGCCCGCTCGTCTACCCGGCAGCACACGTCTACTTGTACGCTGTCCTGTATTATGTGACCGACAAGGGACGAGATATATTTCTGGCTCAACAATTGTTTGCAGTCTTATATCTGGCGACACTGGCCCTGGTGATGGCTTGCTACTGGAGAGCAAAGGTAAGCGGCAAGGGTCTGAGAGTTTTGACGCTGCATTTACTAATGGGAGGTTTAGGTGCCACCCTACGTTTTCCCAATGTTGATCCTATCGAAGCGTCTTCATAGCATATTCGTACTACGTTGTTTCAACGACTGTTTCGCCGTCTTTTTCTTATGGCTCACTATCTATTTCTTTCAAAGACGGACATGGACACTTGGCACTGTTGCGTATACTTGGGGTCTGGGCGTCAAGATGTCATTGCTACTAGTTTTGCCAGCGGTCGGGGTGATTCTCCTGCTGGGTAGAGGATTCACTGGTAGTCTTCAACTGGCTGCCATCATCGCTCAGGTCCAATTCGCTTTGGCCGTTCCCTTCCTTCGTACCAATGCGCAAGGCTATTTGTCCCGAGCGTTTGAACTATCTCGTCAATTCTTCTTCAAATGGACCGTCAACTGGCGCTTCGTCGGCGAAGATGTTTTTCTGAGTCGACCTTTTGCGATAGGTCTGCTGGCATTGCATGCTTTAGTTCTTCTATGGTTCATCGCGAACAAGTGGTTGAAAATTGCAGGAAAGCCTTGGCCTGCAATTGTTGCACCACTGCTCAGGCTTAGCACCCCGTTTAGCCCTCAAGAGGAATCTCGGATATCAGCGCAAGTCACGCCAGAGTATGTAATGACAACCATGCTATCAGCCAATGCCATTGGGCTCCTCTTCGCACGCTCGTTGCATTACCAATTCTATTCATATCTCGCCTGGTCGACCCCGTTTCTTCTATGGCGAAGTGGAGCCCACCCGCTCGTTCAATACGGGCTTTGGGCGCTGCAGGAGTGGGCATGGAACGTCTTCCCGAGTACGAACGTTAGCTCGGGGGTTGTAGTAGGTATTTTGACTGCCACGGTGGTTCTGTTGTCTGCTGGAAGAGAGCAAGTCCGCATTCCATCCAGTTACACCTCTCGCGAGAGAAAAGTAGCATGATTCACTGGCGATAGCTGGCCTCTTCAGTCTTCTTCAGAATCTGATGGCGGCATCTTGCCGACGGTCGACTCCTCGTCTTCGTCCTCATCGTCGTCATAAGTTGTCTTAGCGAATTCTTTTGGCCTAGGATTCAAGGTCAGCCCTGCGCGAAGTGTGCCATCTGACAAACTGACCAGTAGCTCTGTTTGCGCCATTCCTTCTCCTCACGGACAACATTCACGATCTCACCCTCCACCTTGCCCTTCTTCTCACCCGCAGGCGTCAGATCCACTAACACATAACCACCTCGCTTAATCCATATGGTGTTTCGGAAACGAGCTGCAAGCTCGACTAGAACAGTGTGCTGGTTTGGCAATATGCAGCTGTAAAGGCTGTTCCCTTCTGCCTTGATGACTTTGGTGACATGCTGAGACGGGGTTAACTCGTCGGGCGGTGTTGTAGACTCTTCAGCAGCTGCACGGACATCACGTTTAGGACGACCCATGGTGAGACGTGATGTGTTATGGTGGTTTACAGGCTTCCAAGTCTGGTATATAAACTTTGTAGTTGTGATGCTTTGAATTTGCTAAAGTACAGTAGGTTCGTTAATAGCGCGGGGGCACTATGCCGTAGTTTTCCCGGCCTACTGAATTCTGGTAGTATGTACCATAGAATTAGAACTTGCACCCGATTGTACGTACGTTGGGTTCCTGAGATACCTATATGCTGTTAATACTATCCAGTTCCTAGATATAATTTCACGTCATAGAGTGTTTTAAGGGCAAACTGTTCTAAAATGACATTGCGTTTTCCTCTTAAACTATGTAAGCAGAGGATGCACATGCCGTGTCTTTCGATTGTATGCCCCAAGATGGTGGTAATAAGTACCTAAATGGGGCTAGAAGATCTAGTGTAAGTGCTAGCTGCATTAGTTAAGTACCTACAGATTGCGGCACGGAAGTATACCCACTCTCCGGCTGGCCCGAGCTCCCCTCGACATCAACTCTCAATCCTTCCCACCCCGAACCCGCGCTCTCCATTGTCTAGTACATGACATGCGGCTTGCGACCAAATTCACTATTCGAGCTTGAGAGTTCGCCGTAGCTGTCAATGTCGACACCCCGAGCAATCAGACCCCTCCTCGGGGTCGGCTCGAGGCTAGTTGTCGACCAATTCATTCCGAGATCGGCAGCGACAACAGGGCTTGCAAGGATAATACCGAAGAAGCTCTTCTGTGGCAGCGCTGCCGCAGCCTCGAGAGCCCCAGCCCAACCGTCGTCATCGATATGTTGGAGGTGTCGGCACGACTACTCCTCAAGTCGGCAACAGCGTCGCTTGTCGTCCTCGAAGCCGCCAAACGAGGGCGACAAGAGTGATCCCGAGTCGCACACTCCCCCGTCGCCCTTCTCTTCTTCCTCCTTCTCCTCCTCATCGCCTTCCTCCCATTCGACAACCGCCAATGCCACCAATGGCGCCAATTCTGGTCCTCGAGAACCCCCGGTAGACTCGAACAGATCAGAACAAGCGCCATCCACGCCGGATCCCGACCTCCCCTCGGCCCTGAACTCGCGGCGCTCAGCCTTGAACAAATCCCTCTCCTCGTTCATGGATCGCGCGCAGACGACCTTATTCGCCGCCTCGCAACGGATCAACGACTTAACGGGGTACTCCTCGATTGAATCCCTCAAATCACAGATCTCGACCCTCGAGTCCGATCTTCACGCCGCGCAGTCCCATTTGACAGCCACGCGCACCGCCTACAAGACTGCCGTGTCCGATCGCGCCTCCACTCAGCGCGAGGTGACCACGCTCCTGGCCCGCCAGAAGACGTGGACGCCCGTCGACTTCGAGCGCTTTACGACGCTGTACCGGCAGGACTACGAGCTCGAGGCGTCTGTAGGGCAGCGCGCCACGGAGCTCGAGCAGGCCGAGCGCGAAGCCGAACGTCTGGGCCGTGAGCTCGGCGCCGGCATCCTCGCCCGCTACCACGAGGAGCAGATCTGGAGCGACAAGATCCGTCGCATGAGTACCTGGGGCACCTGGGGTCTCATGGGCGTAAACGTCTTCCTGTTCCTAATTTTCCAGTTCGGTGCGGAACCCTGGAGGCGGAACCGGCTTGTCCGGGGGTTCGAGGAGAAGGTGCGCGAAGCACTTGCTGAGGAACGAGCGAAGAGGGAAGACGCCGAGCGTATTGCTCTCGCGGCGGCCGCCACCGCTACAGCTAATGCTATTCCGACAGCGGATATCGAAGAGAGCGCAACAAGTCCCGACGGCGAGGAGGAAATCGTCTTCGTTGCGGCGCCTGATGTCTCTGTGCCGGAATCTGATATAATCTCACCCCCGATACCAAATCCAGAATCTCCTCGTGATGCCATGTCCAGAATGTCATGGCGCGAGGTACTGACAGATTTGGATTTTTGGCGCTCCGTCTACAAGGATCTAATAAGCGACAGGCAGATCGCGCTTCGAATGCGGGACATATCGCTCATCGCCGTCGAGGGTTTCGTAGCAGGCGCCGCTATCGTCGGAACAATAGCTGTTGCCCTGTCCCGCCGTGCCTAATAATCGAAAGCATATAGTAGAACAACACTGGAACAAAGTTACGCGGGCGTCCTGAATTGGGCAAAAAGACAGCTAGAATAAACGTGCGAGAAAGCACGCTTTGGCCATTAGTTGTTTCAAACTAGTTTTAGAAGAGACGCTGACTATGGTCTGTCTCTATTACATCGTGTACGACTTGTAGATAGATGATCGATATTGTATCATATGTATCATATGAGCTTCAACTACTTGAATTGTACACTACAATACCACAGAAAATACTATATCATATGTACTGGCACCTAAGAGGTCAGATTAACTTGGAGAGACCGCCCTCCGCGTGTTCTTGTAGCGTCATCGTTCATATTTCTCGCGATATGGGGAATATAGAGCTATGAATAGAATTGCTAAAAGACACGTCGTTTTTGAAATACTCAACCAATGTCTCGCAAAATCAGGCGCAATTCAATAGCAACACAGCATGATACATTAAGACGTAAACGAAGATAAATTCGTCCCATTAAGTGCTCTCGTAGATCCAATCAGTACGCTATTTGGTATCAACAAAGTGAGTGAAACGAAAGTCAAGACCTTTTGCTTCAGTTTTCCGGGCGTCTCACAATTATCTATACCCAGCAACGCACCACCGCGTATTGTTAACTTCTTGCTTCGCCAGTCGTCCACATACTTACAGTCCTTTTCGGAATATGTAAGGCAGGATCCTATTTAGATGACTCCACATGGAGCCCTTGTGGTCGCTTGTTCGGCTTAGACTAAAGATGAAGCGTTGATGCGAGGTTTTCCCAGCACGTTGCATTTTCTATTTGTCTCCATGCCCCAAAGCTTTGGAGAGCCTTCACGCGATTATGTGGTTAGTGTTTACGCGAAGCAATCCAATCTGCAGTCTTCAATAGGACTCGACTCCATCTAGATGTCATCTCGGCTCTATTTCTATCGCAAGGCTTGCTAGATTCGACTTAGAAGCTTTATAGCCCATCTTTCTTCCCGAACGTGAAATTCGGTCTTAATCAAAGTCGGCCGTGTAAGAAAACCCACGGAACTCCTCTTGCATGGCCTGGGACAGCACTATACAATATATTAGCTGGAAATCGATGACAATATTGATGAAATTCTTACCTGATTGTACTGGTGTGAGTACGGGCGTGACACTTGTAAACTCGGAATCGAAGTTGCTGGTATCAGTTGCATTCTTAATAGTAGGCAGGAAGGGTGGTGCCACCCTCTTATGATATATGTCATCCCACACGATATTTCGAAAGAATGGCTGGCTCATGACTTCCTGCGCATCGGTTGGCCCGCTGCCAAGCCTTTGGTCGGGTTCTCTGGTCAAGAGCTTTTGAAGAATTGACACGGAATCTCTAGGCATGTGAATCGGATAGAGTGGCTCGTCAGCTAAGATTGCATCGTAGATTTCGTCCTCGTCTTCTCCACGGAATGGTGACTGTTGAAGAAGCATTTGATATATGAGAACACCAAATGCCCACCAATCTACGGCCCTACCGTATTTCTTATCCAGCAGAATCTTTGTACAACGTTAGCACATAATGACAGTAAATATGGATATTATTGACGCCTACCTCGGGGGCCATGAACTCTGGTGTACCGCAGAATGTACTTGTTGTCGAACCATACCACATATCTTCTTTACACAAACCATAATCGGCTATTTTAATATGGCCGTCTAGAGTAAGAAGAATGTTATCAAGCTTGAGATCACGATAGATGACCCCGTTCTCATGGAAGTATTTCAGAGCCAGGCATACTTCCGCAGCATAGAATCTAGCATTTGTTAGTTAGTATGAACGCAGGAAAAGTGTGAGTTGTTGGTTGGCCTTACTGTGCGCGCTTCGTACCGAATTGGCCCCGCTGAATGTGAAGCATCAAGTCGCCTCCGCTGATGTATTCCATAACAAAATAAACTCGTGTCTCTGTTTGGAAACAGGCATGGAGGTTAGTCAGGAAGGGGTGTTGCTCTCGGTTAGCAATCAAGAACACCCGTTTTTCTGACCGTATACTCTCGACTTCATCATTCTCGATAATGAACTCCTTTTTGAGAACTTTGATCGCGTACAAACGACGAGATTTTTTGGTTTCCGCTAACATGACTTTACCAAAATTACCCTTACCAAGCACAGCCAGGAAGTTGAAGTGATCCAGTCCGATGCGCTGGCCAGTGCCCGGATCTGTTGCAAGGGGCAAGGGCCTCCTTGCAGGTGGTGGCAGACCAGAACCTGTTGTGAGCGAGGGTGTTTCCTGTGTAGGTTGCGGTTTTGAGATTGGGGCACTTTGGGGATATATGGAAGGTTGTGCTTGTTGTGGTGAAGTTATCGCCTGTTGTGGAATCGGCCGGGACTGTTGAGTCTGTATTGGTGGTTGAGGTGGGTAGTTGCTAACGTTGGCATATGCGGCTGGGTTGTACTTTGGCTGCGAAGGGATATTATATTGTTGTGGGCTGCTGGTATATGCATCGTCGGGGGATTCTATCGGACCTCCATATCCACCTGGTCGGCTAGAATAATCAGATGTAGGAGTAGGCCGAGAACCATGAGAAGTCATGGTTCCACCCATGGCAGCTGAAGCGGCGGCGGCGGCAGCAGTCGAACTAGATGAAGTTCGATCAGGTTGACTTGGGCGTATTGGCGACGTCTGAGTTGTATACATGGCTTTAGCAGCATCAGTTGCTTCCTGGGAAGCAATACTCTGTTGATAGGAGGACGTCCCCTGAGTGCTATACGGCGAAGTCGGTCCAGCTGTGCCCGGAGGGCTCATCTTACCCGACCTCAGTGTCTTTTCGCTTAGGGAAGTACCTTTGCTTTGCCTTTGTTTACCCGCCCTGATACCTTCCAGGATTTGGTTGGCTACGGCCATACTCATGCCACAGAAGTCAGGAACCAGGTGAACGCAGTGCGCGTGGGCTGTAAGTCCACATTCTGTCAAGCGTTAGCAAAGTCACACGAGAGTGAAGCCGTGGATATGCATACCATTACACTTCCGGCAATTCTTCTTTCCAAATGGTAAGATGTAGCCACAGTGACAGCACCAATTAGCAGTAACATTCGAGAACGGAGTGAATCGATGAGGAATGCGGTGATTGATCTTCTCTTCGTCAGGGTCTGTCTCGGCATTGGTTTTACTGATGCATTTAGTAACGACGCTTGGATAACATTTCGTGTGGCAAGTATATTTGCAGTCTTCACACTGCATACCAGCAGAATACTTCAGGAAATCACCACACAATGCGCAACGCATGATATTGTAGAATTGGTGCTGCACAAACTTGTGTCCGAACTTTTCGTGCACTTCCTCTTTTCGTTGTCGAATTGCGCCTTTCCGGCCCAAGCCGAGATCAACTGGCCTACGATCCTTGTTTTCCTTAGTAAAGTTGAGTGAAAGGTGTATGGCGCCGGTGGGCTCTAGGTTAAACCATCCATCAATAGGTTGAGAAAAGGCGACGGGTGCCACGTTGCCACCAAACTGAGATTGCGGACCGCCAAGGCCCGTCGCAGTAGGCGAAGCACCAAATTGTTGTTGTTGAGGGCTCATAGGAAATTGAGGAGGGGGAGCGTTCGAACCTCCCATCCTGTCAGCAGATACCCAGCCGGAGCTGTTAACTTCGGCCTCGATCCTCTTCCGTCGGAGGTCCTCCACAATATCAGATATTCGCACCCACAGCATTCCAATTGGGAGGGCATGTTCGCCTGGTTTATCGTAGACGGTCAGTTCGATCTCGTTGGCCTTGTCAACCATAACGCTATGGTGCTCGTTTTCCCAACGGTCAGTTCTAGATGCCCGTGTTCTTGCCACAACGTTATCCTCCACTTTGATTGATATAAATGTCTCGGGGCCTCTAGAAAACCGGCCGGTAGAGGCATGATCGACGTCCCGAATCTGCTGGACCCTAATAGAAAGCTGACCAGATAAGGGCTTCCGCAAATTAGGCATGTTGATACTATCATCTGTGAAAAGCCCATCAGTATACTTATTCAATTCGTGTCAGAAGGTGAATACACACCATCAGGAGAGTCGGGGGAATCTAGATCATCGATATGCAGTTGTTCATATCTCTTGAGTGCCTGCCTCAGGAGATGAATTTTCTGTTTGCTTTCAACGCGCCTGGCAGCCGCATCTGCCTTACTTTTCCGGTCGCCTTCCATCCCATATAGCTGGACCATCTTTTCAACGCCCTTGAGATATTGCTCCTCGACATTCAGTTTGAACTGAACTTGAGAAAGCATCAACTGAATGCGAGGACCAAGATGCGGAGTATTGAATTTGATTAGATCTAGGAGCAAGTGTTAGTGGCTGAATTATAGCAACTTGGAAACCCTTGATAGTCAGACCTAGTTTGGTAAAGTTGGGCCGCGGGTGAGGGACAGATGAGCCGGGCCCCGGGGGTCCGTAAGGATGCCGAGGAGGCATCATATCGCCATGGCCGCCGATCTGACTGTACTGCATGGAGCCATAAGAGCCTCTGTCTCCAGACCAACCACCGCCATCTTTCGGTGGAGGCGGCGGTGGTCCTTCGCCATCACCTCGAATATCCGAGCTCGGCATCGAAGCGACGGCGGTTGAGCCGGAGCTAATGCTCATATTATCGACCCCGTGCCCAAGGCGTCGCATCTGCCAGTCGTCGCGCTTCTTCAACATATCCTGCAGCTTCCCCTCGAAAAAGTCGATCAACTTCTGGGACTCTTCTATCTTGACGTCAAGCCGAGAGCGCACGCTGTCATTGTTGGTTTGGCGTCGCATATCGCTGGCACCATTAAGAAAGACCTTTTCGCGGTCGATCTTGCTCTGGATCTCCTGGATGATCTTCTGGGCATCGTCCTCGTTATTCATGATGGCGGCGGGGTACGCGTTGTCACGCGCGGGACCGAGGAGAAAGATTGGCTTCGTTACTTCAAGGATGTCCCTGGGCTAGGTAGGTATCAAGAGGCCCGCACGGGCGAAGCGGGAATGGTGGTAGGTTTGGGAGCGCTTTAACGGCGATGACGATTGCGAATGATTCCTTGTTACTTGTTACTTGTTATGGCTTTCTGTCGCCTCCCGCACATCGCCCGCGACAGACTCTCTCCAAAGCCCCACGCACAAACAACGCAACCACAAACACAACCACTGCTTAAGCTCTGGTGAATCCCACAGGGGAGCTGGGCGGCAGAGCAGACAGCAGGCACGGCAAGAGCCCCAGGGAAGAGAAACAGAGAAGCAGGAGAGGGGGCGGAGGCGCCGACTGGCAACGAGGTAGCGGGCCAGAACAGGTGGTCAAGCTGAAGCTGAAGCTGGTGCGCGGATGCAGCAGCCGAAAATGACTCTGGAGATAGGTAGAGGCGAGTTGAGGCAGGGTGGACAAGAAGATGTGGGTTGAATGGAGATGTGAATGGAGACGGGAGACGGGAGACGGATCGGATGTCGTCAGTGTGTCAGCGTTTCTGGGTACCTAATGCTGCTGAGGAGGGTACGGTACTGTGCTCCTGAGCCTCTGGTTACCAGGCTTTCCACCACCTAGGCAGACTGGAATCACTAACTAAAGGAGCGCTGTCAGGCTGTCTCGTCTTTTAGCTTTTAGTCCCCAACTACCCCCCAAGACCAAAGGCGTTCTGGCGGGGTTTTTTTGTCTCAGCGGGCAGCCACCCAACCAGCCCACTTTTGCCCGCTACCTTAATCAGATTTCCCATCTTGCCGAGATCTGATAGGCTGGTCGAAGGAGGGGTAAAGATTGGTAGGTGTGGCTCGTGCATTTAATGACAGATCCTTGAAGGAGGCAGCCTACTGTACGAAGTACAATGAAATCAATCTAGCCAACACCTGAACTTCTTTGTTGAGCAGGAAACATTGAGCTAATGATACTAAAGGAGCAGGATTTGAGTTGAGTTTTACTACCCACGCTCTTTTCGCCGAGCCCCTTATATTAACATGAACATTGGATTTAAGGTATTGTACTACTCAGATATCTATATATCTATATAGGTAGGTATCTAGGTACCTTATAGTAGATAGGCACCTACATCCTTCACACAGTCCTTGGTTTAGTGTAGAAGATTCCCATTGTTGTCCGGTAGTTAGCTGCGACACACTCTCCTGTGCCACAGACAAAGAGCAAGGAACATGTGTAACAAAGCATAGAAATAAATATCCCCTAGATGTTTCGGAACCGACTAAAGAAATAAATACTTCCGCGTGTCGGAAAAGCACACTGCAGTCCATTTACGTAAGTACCTGTCGTGTAGCCAATCCTAGAGTACTCACGGAATGGAGCCTCGTCATTATAACATACAAATTGGAGGCACTCGGTGAGCTGTTAGACCGGAGAACAACTTGAACCTTTCCTACTTTCCGCAGCAGATAACAGGTTTTCCATCGTAGGCAATCGTTTGCAGATCGCTTTCGACCGACACTCAGGGGTTCATCTAGGGAGTCCTGTTGACTTATAGTCAGTAAATATACTTATACTTGAATAAAGGGGCTATCACCTTTGCTTAACAGCTTTAATTAGTTCTAGAGGGAGGCCCCGAGAGCTTCATCCTATAATTAAAGGATTCAGTTCTCATGATGGGTGCACTTGGTTGAGTATTCCTGCGGGCCCCTATTTTCATGAAAGAACGGTCGAAGTAGGTATAGCTTTCAGAGAGGTGTAGCATAAAAATACATAGAGTAGTAGTAATATTGAATCCACGACCAGCTATACCACCTAGTGGAAGTTGTCTTCGGATACGTATCGCGTGGTCGTAGAGCGAACCGAAAATACCATCGGCTAACCCGAGGACTGCCTCTAGATGCTCCGTCTGATGTGTCGCACGAGCTACTTCGGCAGACCTGACGACTGGAACAACTTCCAATCGCTCAAGAATATCAGGAGGCTGGTAACTCGGGTCGGATCACACGATGAGGCAAGTGCGTCGTGGCTTTGCTTGTTTTCGTAGATACCACCTGACAACGCCAGAATCGGGTGATGGACAAATAGTCATCAAGCTTCAACACCTATAGAACCCATGACAGTGACCAAGTTCTTGGGATTGTGCGACGACAGAAACCGGAAAGGCATATCTGGATGAGTAGACCGTCCTCCTTCTCTGGGCTAGTATTGTGTAGCAAAAGGTAGACCGCTCGGCGTATCCGATATCATAAACTCGTACCAACCCCATTCGCTTCCTTTTACTGCACCTGTATTCGGATTGGCTTAACTTGATAATGAAACGTTTTTCGCCATTTCGGGGCCGGCAGCGACTATAAGATTCGATATGTGCTTAGAACGCGGCGTTACGGGTGAAGAATGACTGTATGGCCTAGGCTAGACCCGCTGTCATCGAAGTGCTTATACTGATGTGAGAGACTTGGGACATAATAATAGAAAGGGTATCATCTGGTTAATATTAATGACTCATACCGACGTAGTAGGTATCTATTTTCTCATGGCAAATCCAACTTAATCACCCTTCTTTTGTAACTTTTCAACGCCATAAACGCGCACACTCTCCAATTTATACGCCAACATGCGCCAGAACCCTCACTTATATCCCCTGTTTATAAACCATAGCAACAACTCTTCAAATAGCTTCCTTTTCTCCTGTGCGCCTGTTAAGGTTCTGTGTCAAAGAGGCCACGCTGGCCCGGTTTCATGACGCTTTTGCTCAGGACCCCGGAGAAGGCGCGTAAAAGCCAGCAAGGTTTTGGTGAGCTTGCGCGGGCTGCTTCTCATTCGAGGCCGGGGTTCGTGACTCAGCACCCGCCAAATGTGCTGGCTGGGGTTGTGGCATCACGACCGGGTAGGGATAAAATTGCAGTGGCTGCATTGGTTGGGCGCCGGCTTGTAGGTTCTGGGGAGGAACCGCAACCGCGTTGGCGGGCACAATAAAGGCCGTGGACCTCATAGAATTGCGCTTGTGCGTCTCAATACAGGCCAGGACAAAAAGCACAAAGTGATTAATAGCCCATAGTATAAAGATGGCGAGAAGCGCGCGAATGACCGGGACAACATTCCATTTCCAATAGTCAAGAGGCTCATATTCGCTGCAGTAGGAGCGGCTGTAGTAAGAAGAACGGTCGTCATCGTCTCTGCGGCTGCAGTATTCAACATCATATGCAACGCTGAGGTAGACGGTGACAGTCAGTAAGATCGCGAAGACGCCCACCAGCCAAAAGATCAGATGCAGCCCAACGTGCGCGCCCGGATGAATTCCCCTTTGGGTTTCCTTGCGCAGACGCACGCAGTAGGTGATGAGTTCTGCCGTATTCCATATAATGGAGGCAACAACTATAGCATAGGAATAGAACGACACGCTTGCAGCAGTTCCACCATCGCTTAAGAGTATACTTGTCAGCGCGATGATGATAATGCCCCATACCGAAGAGAGGGCGGTAAGACCGAGTCTAGTGGCAATGTAGGCTGAGGATTGTTTCGGCAGCGCTCGGACAGGATTCACGTAGGTAAATTGTTGATTTGGCTGTCCAGCGTACGGCGCATATACGTGTGGTTGCTGACTGAAGAATGGTTGCGGGAGAACCTGGGGATGCGTAGAAGGACGTTGTGGTAGTGGCGGCGCTTCATTGGCATTGCTAGCTTGACCTAACTCGCTCCCTCGCTGTGTGGTAGAGTTGCCGCTTGTATTTGAGGCTTCACCCCCATGCTCTCCAGTGGCCGGCAAGTTCTGTTCGGGAGTTGCCATCGTATACACTATCGACAAAATCTCTTTGCCTACCACGGGTCCGCTTCTAATTATTCTGCACGGCCCTCAAGAATGAAAGTATTAGTGAGGTGTAAAACTTAATAAAAAGAACAAAAAACAAAACAAGAGCGAGCGTGGTGATTAGGTATTTCTCAACAAAAGAACGAAGGACAACGCGACGTTTAAATCGCTATTAGGGATATGAAGTTGAGTGAAAAACAATTCACACCACCTGAAAGGAGGGAAATGAGTTTCGCCTCTTCTGCCTAAAGATAGGATGTTGCCAAGCTGCCAAGGTTTTAGCTTCACGGGGTTCACACTGAAAGAGGTAATACTTAGGGCTAGAATAGCTATAATGTCTCCCCTTACCCTGGGTATGCAGAGAGGAACCAACAACGAAAGATTATCTTAGCGCTGCACGCTTTGCCTTGTTGCATCATTACCCCCATCACTCATATCTTACTCTCATCCTATCTTTACTCTCATCAGAGACAATTTGCATCCTAGATGTCAACAAGGTTCATTCAAAGATAGGCGATGGATCACGATGTTGGCCTATAAATTAAGAATACGGGGATAACCGAATGCCTTGTGCTTTTAGATCGGGACTTGGTATGACTATCAGTACTTACATGCTAACAAGCTTCTCGTCATGTATGCTCTCAACTTCGTTCTCTTTTTAAGACGTAGTTTTGTAAATATTGGTCCCATAATAATCACCTCTTCTTATAGATGTAGAGCTATGCGAGCAAATTATTCTTGAATGTCGGGCTGTTGACAAACATGCCTTGAAAGTCATTTACTCGAACAACTTACGAAGAAATGTATACTGAAAGAGAAGAAAGAATGAATATCCCTCTTTGTCAGGATGGCGCCCTGTTTACCACCATGGCAATAGACTAAAAGATCCAGCGATGCCTCCAATCGTGGGAGACACTCAGCGCTCCGTACGTTATTTACCGCCTCCGAGCCATACCGTCCACGACTACATTGTGGTAGTAGCACCAGTAGCGTGACACTGTTAGCTGCAATGTCATCTCAGTTTAAGTAAACTGACATTTCCATTAGGCCAAATATGCAAACGCGCTCTCACGCGTCCGATAGCCTCGGCCAATTAACCTCGAATAATCAGAAGAAATCTCTCTCTCTCTCTCTCTCTCTCCTTCTTCTTTATCATGCTGCGAGTAACATGGTTTGCTGTGATCATCCAAAATAGCGAAGAAGCGCAAGAACTACTATGGCGTCCGTGAAGGTCAGGCTCGGGGAGTATACGACAACTAGGAAAGCTGCAAGGCACAAGCAGAGAAATGCCACAACCAATACCGCGGCTTCGATACCTACGAAGAAGCCGCATTATACGTCGCGACCGGTCAATCGTGCAATGGAAATAAAGATAGGGCGCCGTCCGCCAAAGGGAAACGAACCCATCCATACAGTATTTCCTCCAACATTGTCAAGAAGGAGGAGAAGCCGCGTATCAAAGTCGAAGCTTTCGACGCATCGCAATCCTATTTCTCTCAAGTTCCGAATTTTAAGCCCGATGACAACGCAGATTTTGACGATGAGTTCGGTCGTTTCGCTTCATCGCAGAATATAGCACCCGGGTCGCAAGATTGGCGACGGAAGCGCACAGATGCAATTCGCCGTAATATTGCTAATCCGGTGAGATGTGAAGCGAGAAAGCTCAAGCCAACGCTCATTCTCCCTCTCAATGCAGATGAAATGATATTTCATTATTCTCAAAAGGCCGACTCCGATAATATCAAGGAAGAGGACAAGTGTGATATAGGTCTCTCCGAAGAGGAAAAACTTCAAGTCTTCCGGAACATGTGTCTGGAAGTTGATCTCAAACCGCTTGACACAATTGATGGCTGCGTGTCGAACCTCAAGAGCGTGCTAGTCAATATCGTAGACTACATCGACGCAAAGAGAAACCGCCGCCCCATCAAGGTTTAGGGCCCGCATGAATTCGAAGACTTCAAGAAATACACATTGAGCGATGAAAAACGAATTGATCTTAAAGTAGCTCGAGGTGGTGATGGGCTTTTGGAACCTCTGCTTCAGGTCCTTAGAACCGATGACGCTGCTCGTATCTACCAAGGCCGGAGGTACCATGCGACAATTGCACGAGAGGATTGCGCCAGTCGTGCATCAGGAGACATCGTCGGCTATAAGATGGAGCAAGACGTTGTAGACATCAAAGAGGAATTAAGCGCAGCCTATAAGATTCCGGAGCAGGACCACGAAGTCATCTCGATTCACGGGACAGAGTCCGACTACTCATCGTCACCCCAACCTATCAAGGAGGAGATTGCCGACACCTGCCCATGGAGCCCCAGTAGTATGGGGTCATCAGTTATTGAAATCTTGATCAATAGCCAAAGTGGAACCAAGCGCGACCTAGACGATTTGATGGAAGGCCAGGATACCTTAGACGAAGTTACCTCAACAAGCGTGCATAAAAGACTCCGAACGTGACAGGTAGTCTCAAAGAGCCAAAGCAAGTCTGGCATCGAACAAATGACCCGGAGATGTACCTATTCCCATTGTTGAGGGGGCAATGGGTTGCTGGGTCATCCGTAATGGATATACACAATGTTTGATTAATGAATTGACAAGGACAATAACAAGATTGCCACCATCAAACTCACTTTCAAGTCCAAGCTCTCATTATGTGACAAACAGTGACATCTACTAAAGGCCGACATGTAATCGAGTAGCTGATAGCACGCTCATATACCTGTCATTCCACTATGATTATCACACAAGACATTTAAATGATACCTAAACTTTTTCATGCAGATGCCGAGTTGGAAACGGGTTTGTAATCTACAATTCTACACTATAAAACGGCATGCTCAGCCAAGCGAAAATAGCCGCGCTTTTTTCAGTACCCCTATTTCCCAATAATGGGTTGCTCAGCCTGATCTGAGGAGCAAGCCATCTCCTAAGGAAAACAATAGTACACTTGATTCACCGTCCGGAATAGTAGCAAAAACTTTTGCCCTTCCCATGCATAAACCCGCCAACAAAAGAGCATCATACACGCGATTGCTCTAGATATTCATAAGAGCAGAGTAGTTACCATCCTGGCAATATCTCCCAAGTATCCGCCTGTGTTTCCATCCATGAAAGTTACCTCTGCGTTTTGGCGACAGGTTAGACACCTAGTGGTAATTGCCGCCCCATCCACCCTGATGACCTTGTCGTCCCCCATAGTAGCTTCCAAAGCCCTGATTGGCGGCATAACCGCCGTATGGAGTATTCCCATGACCTTGAGAACTGGAACCACTGAGTCCATAGCCGCTGGCGCCTGTTTGGCCACCGTGAAGACCCTGAGTAAGATGACTCGGGTATCCTCCATAACCACCCATGCTCTGCTGGTTAGACTGAGGAGGCGGCAAACCAGATGCGGCGGGCGTGGCGTTAGTTGTAGAGCCAGGACGTGCCGCAGCAGTAAGAGAAGGGCTAGGTCCGCCAGCAGCCTTCGAGTCTCCATAGGGCTTCAGGTCGTCATTGCCACTTCCAGGAGTGGCAGCAGGGGCGTTTGTAGCGTTAAACGCCTGCCCACCTTGCGAGGGAAAGCCTGCGCCTCGCCCATAAGAATCGTGGACACCGCCAAATCCACCGCTACCAAGAGCGGCCGGGGCCCCTGATTGCTGAGTAGTACCGCCACGACCGAAGTCATTGATGCCGGAAGTCAAGCCAGTCTCTCGGCTACTAATAGAGGATTGCCCGAAGCCAGTGGTAGCCGCGGTAGATCCATGATCAAAAGGGCCTTGAGGAGACATGCCATACTGGTGACCTTGACCATAAATACCGCCCTTGCCGTAAGGACCACCACCATATCCACCTTGTCCATACCCACCATACGGCTGATTCATGTACTGAGCATAATAAGGGCTCGAGTAGTAAGGATGTGTCTGATAAGGATAAGACGGCTGCTGCTGATGCATGTTCGATTGGGGCTGAGCGCCTTGAGCAGACGCTTGCTGCTGGTTCTGGCCGACCGGATTCGGGGTGTTGTGCCCGCTGTTGTGGGCATCGGCAGATGCAGCACCGGGATAACGGGACTGCTGAGCGCCACTTTGGGGGTATTGGTTCAGATTATCAGTTTGAGAGGCATTGTAAGCACCGAATGGGCGACTGGAGGCATTGGGCTCGCCATGGTTCTGACCACCTTGTTGCTGACCATACCCATAGTATCCGCCGTACGTGTTTCGGCTCTGTTGATCGGCAGTGTAGTAAGAGGAATAATCGTTTGGTCCAGAGCTGAAGGCACCGCCGGTTTGGGGCCCTGGAGCCTGTGATGTAGTAGCTGGGAAGCTGTCAAAGCCAGCCGAGGTAGAAACTGGTTGTTGAGCAAAAGTATCGTAGGGTTTCTGAGGAAAGCCGGTAGCCTCGTGGCTGCTTGCCTGAGGAAATCGGCCATAAGGCGCATTAGTTGATGGCGCTTGAGGTGCTACATAATAATTAGTTTGCGTTCATTATTTGGGAGTGTGGACATACGCTGAGTAGCAGATGAGGCAGGGCCAGTGGGTGGCGCTACGGGCGTCGCTGATGCTAGTTAGCTGGGCTCCATGATACTCATACGGGACGGAGAAAATACCGGCTGCGGCAGGAGCCTGAGGCTGAGACGCCGTGGGTTTCTGGGTGGAGGGGAATGAATCGGGTACTGATGCTGGTTGCGCAATTGGAGGGAGAGAGGCACGGGGCGCTGCCGGTGACTCGGCTGGAGGCTGAGTTCGCGTTTCGGGATCCTCACGGTCGCCGTCAATGTCATCCTCGGCGCCGTTGAGACTGAAAGCACCAAACTGTACCGCCGCACGATCAACTTCGCGGTTTCCAGGCATGCGAACGGCCTCTTCCTGTTCCAGGAGCCGTCGCTGGTAGCTAGGCATACGAGCGGCAGGACGCTCTGTTGCCTTTAGTGCAGTAGCCGCATAACCACTGGCGGCTGATCGGGCGGCCTGATGCTGGGCTTGTGATGCAGAGAGAGGGGTCACGGCGCTTGGTGGTGGGGGTTGGCGAGTATCCCAAGAGTCAGCAGTTGTGCTGGCTGCAGTTGCGGTTGCCGGAGGATGCGACTCGTCAGGAAGCAAGTCGAGATTCACCTTAGTGAGATCATCTTCAGACGGAGGTAGAGCCACTTCAGGTTCAACAATCTTAGTCTCTGTCGGAACTGATGGTTCGACAGGTGCTTCGGGGGTTGTCGGAGTCTCTTCAACTTTTGGCTCTGGTTCGGGCTCAGGTGCAACGGGTTCAGCAGGAGGTAGAGGTTCGAGGACTTCGGCGGGTTTAGGCGCAGGAGTTTCTTTCGGTTTAGGAGCGGGCTTCGGGACGGTCGACTGTCTAAGCATGCTTGCCCAAGTCTTGGGAGCAGGCTGGGTAGTGGTGGGTTTGGGAGCAGATTCAGTGGTAGTAGTAGAAACGGGAGCGGGCGTGACATTATTAGTGGAGTCGACAGCAGTGGCAGTTGAATTAGACCACTCATTCGATTGAACTTCATCGGTAGAGACAGCGCCACCCCATGCAGAAGCTTCCTCGGTCGGGATAGACAACTGGTTTTCCTTCGTGCGGTGACCATTTGTGGTCGCGTGAGCAGTACCCCGACCGCGGCCACCCCCACGAGCTCTGTCGTTGCCGCGAGCGCCGCGCCCACGGCCACCGTCCGAACGGCCACCACGAGCAGGTCTGCTAGTACCGGATGATTCAGCAGGTCCAGTTGAAGAAGTATCAGGTTTAGTCTTAGGTCGTGCGGCGGGTTTCTTTGTCTTGGACACTTCGCCCCATTGGGAGATTGTGCCTACAATTGGGCTCCATATCAGTAAGGTTGAAAAAGCAATTAAGAGCAGGGCAACCAGACAAAGACATGGGTTCAAATGATGAAATAGAAGTACAGCAAAGGCAAAACAACAAGCAGGCAGCGGAAAACGTACCGTCAGCAATTCGGGTAGCTGTGAGTTCGACGTCGCCGTCAGTTTCCTTGAGAGCGTAGAGAATGTCGGCATCGGACCAGTCTTCGAACAATTCCTTGATCAATCCCAGCTTTTCGCCGTACTGCTTTCTTAGCTGGGCAATGTCGTTATCATCATCGACTGCAGCTGATTCAATGGCGGCGGTCTTGTCACCGTTAGCCCGTCGTGCGGTTGTGTTGCGACCGCCAAAGCCTCCTCTGCCGCCTCGGCCACCACCCCTACCCCGAGTGGTTGGGTTTTGCGTTCTAGTTTGTACTTCAGCCATTTCTATGGTGAAGATGTGAAAATATATGGGTGAAGCCCTTCGAAAGAAGGGAGATGATAGGCAGTAGCAAATCGGAGTACCAATACACACGCGTGGACCGGTTCACACAACAGAAGATGAATCGATGGAGTAGAGAGACGACGTCGCTGAGACGCGGTCAATAGAATATAGCTGGAGAGCGCGACGAGGACGTTAGCAGTGAAACTCGACGAGAGCGGGCCAGGGCGACGAAGACGAAGTAGAAGGGAACAAGGCCGAATGCGGGTGAGGTCAGCAGAGTGGACAGTGGATTGCTACTGACTTTTACGAGGACGTAGCGTGACGATTCTATGACTGCAGAAATAACCAATTGTCTGCGAGCAACAGTCACCACACGCTGTCAGAGGGTATGGAGAGGCCTCAGCGACGCGGCGCAACGATCAACGGCGATGGTGAATGTTCTTCTTTTTGCGTGTTGTTGTTGTGGTGTAGGTGAGGTGGAGGAATGATGGTGGCAAGGTTCGACCATCAGGGCAGGATTAGCAGGTGCTCACCAGTAAGAATCTCGCAGCGTCGGTCGAGGCTTCAGGCTTTGCTGCAAGCGGTACCGAAGAGGAATGGGGCGGTTTGCTGAGGCTGTGGGCTCAGACAAGGGAGGGCTGGCTCTGGCCCGCTTGGGGGCAGGCAATGCAAAATCTGGGGCTGGCCTCGGCTGGCAAACAGCTTCTGGCAGTTGCACATTGGGTTAACTTTGGTCCCCACTTAATATGAAAGGCAGAGAGAAGTTTCGGAATGGATTCAAATCGTCGACTAACTACCTAAGTAAGTTGTACAAGATGTAAGATATATCTAAGCAAACATGCAGTATCTAACAATACAAACATGGCATGCATGGCACAAACTTGTAGTGGGTAGGGGCAATCATGGCCCGGGCCCTTATATTGTTTGAGTTTATATGTCTGTTAGGTACCTAATCCTACGTAAGGTACTGTAGGTACTGTATGCGATGCAGTTACCCATCAGGTAGGTACGTATACGCATACATATAAGTGCTCTGGAGCACTGTTTATGTAGTTCTCTACAGCGTGCCTGCTTTGTGATATGGGTATTAGTATTGAGTCACGTGCCTACTATGTAAATGTACCTCTCCCCACGTGGGATCTTGATCCCAGCCAATCGAACGATGGATGACCCAGACAGCAACTTAATCATCTCTCTCCGCTCAATACTCATGAATTGGTGCGAACGTCGCGCCATTCCACTGAAGCAGCACACGGACATCTGCAAAACACCCGTGGTAACTTGAACAATAAGCCTAGGCTCTACGTAGCGTTCAACATGGTTGTTCGCACGCCGCCTCTTAGCTCGCTGAGGAAAGGCTTCATGCCGCAGATACATCACCCTCTGCCACTTAACCCCCGCGAATCTCGGCAACTTCTCGATTCTATCACAAGCTCCTTTCGCAAGAATCTAGACCGCGAACATCCATGGGAGGCGGGCGAGATATCCACGAGTACTTCGTCGAACTCGAAGCTAGACCCTCCTGAGCAACTGCAGACAAGTAATCATCGCCCAACCGATCGGCATCTCCGCGCAATTCTATCCAACCCCCTCTTCACACATCCACGCGATGCCGTCGCCGATACATCTCTACACACTACTTCACGCAAACCTTTCGACATCTTTGACTCGGCCGTAGCGAAAGGCCTCATGACTCCTCGCCGTGCCGCTGGTTTCTTGGCCACAATACGATCACAACTCGTAGCCGAATCTCCCGACAATCTTCGGCAACGAATGGGTGCCTCAGGGGCAGGGCTCCGTGTTCTGCGATGGCTTCGGTCGTCCGGACAAGAAAATGACCTCAATTTCCTAGGCGACCCTGCTCTGCTCAGGCTCCTAGTATCATTCTTATATGCCGAAAACCTACAAGAGGTTGCATGGACATGGTTAGCACAGCTAGCGGCTCGAGCTACCCGACTAGAGTTCGAGGAGACTGCCGTTAAGGCCAATGCCCAAACTTTGTCTAGGCTCATGTTTGCCATAGTCAAGGAAAATAGCGAGTCAGCCTCGCAGTCTCCAATTAGTTTAGATGGATCCTTTGCAGCGTTGGCAAAGGCCAGCGGCATGTTGCCTCGTGAGAATCCAGCTGCCACAGCTGCTGTTAAGACCAATTGGGCTAAACTGTCATGGGCATCGACTGTCAATGCTCTGGAACGCCCCAAACCATCGGCTACGCTTTTTGAGAATTTCGTGGAAATCGGGCGGCCTTTAAACCTTCCGCTCGATTTAGCCCATCTGGCCTTACATCATCCGACAACCCCCACTCACTCAGCCGCAATTGAGTACCTTCGCCTTCGGCAGCAAATCGTAGAAGATGTTTCTAACATGAAGCCACGTGCTCAACAACGAGTCTTGTGTCTAGTATTAGACGCTGCCGAGCGATTGAAGCGAACTGGTCAGGTCGCCGAAGCGCCTTGGTTAGACCGTCTAAAGAAAACCATTTGTGAAAGGCTCAATCTCGGGGTTTTGAATATACAAATGGAGGATGCTTTGAATTCTAACATACCAATCCAAAGGAGCCTTTGAACGATTCCTGTAATGACCTCATTTCTTGGCGTTTTGGTATAGCATGGTTATGATATCCACATTGGGTTGGCGTCTGGGTTTATTGCAGAAAATACATTTACATTTTCAATGCGGCATGTTTAGTCGCAGATATATATCACATCTTGGTCCTCCACATTGTTGCGCACGATCTGACCGTTTTCCAATCGATAAGTTGCTTTTGATACAATGGGATATTCATATCCTGACATATTAGATTCGGTCCTAAGACCGTTGTATCAAAGGTCCATTAATTTACAATCAATTTTAGTGTAAATAGTCATAGTTCATAAATGCTTGCTGCTAGTCAAAATCAGAGGCCCCCGTCTGGGAGCGAGTGTAGTTAGATCACGATTCCTCCAACCCATTAACAACGCGCAACGCCCGCCTAGGTCCAAGCACAACGCTAAAGAAATTCGGCTCCCGCCCGTCGAGAAGAGCCTCTGCACTTCCACCACTCATTGTACTCCGGGTAGCATCGCTTTTTGATCTGTCGATGCCGCCTCCCATAACCCGTCCGCCCATATCTCCCCCGTTACCAATTCCCAAGGAAACTCTATCCTCGCTCGGACGCGGCCGTCCGCCACGCGCGGACCCGATGCCGGATCCGGGGCTGGGCTCACCGCTGCTGCTCTTGAAACTAGGCTCGCCAGGCTGCAGCTGGCCAACCCACGCGAAGTACTCCCGATTGTCCTCGGCGGCGGCGCCACCGCCCCCGCTGCTGAACCCGCGAGGATGGGCGTCTTTCTTATGCAGCTTCTCGCCACCTGCTGCTGCTGCTGCTGCTGCTGCTGCTACCGCGCCGTCGTAGTCGGAATCTTCTTCACCATATGGCGAGCCGTTGGCGATTGCCATATGCTTCTTGTAGGCTCGCACTTGGCGGCGCCAGAGCCAGGCGCAGAATCCCAAGTAGACGGCCGCCAGACCTGCGAGCCCGGCAATCACGCCAGCGGCTATGGTACCGCCCGGACTAGCATTGCCGCCACCGCCTGGGGGGTTTGAGTTTCCGCCCCCGGGGTTCGTCACGGTTGCTGTGGACCCGGACCCCGTCGCCGTGACGGTGAAGACCGGAGGGACGCCTGTCTTGAACGGGCCATCCGTCGCGGGACCCGAGGCTGGCTGCGTGGCTGTCGCGCCGCCGTCCGAGGAGCCGCCGATAACGGATTGCACGGCATCGGGAACCTGATACCCATAGCTGCCCGCGAGAACCGTGTTGTCTGCATTGTCGTCGGCAGGGTGATCCGCCGCGTTGAACGACGATTGCCATGCGAGCTTCGACGCATCGAAGGCGTAGATCCCGGGACGTTCGCATTGGTTTACTTCGTTGATGAAGCCGCCAACAACCACGATTTGTCCGTCACGCGCTGCGCATGCATGTCCTGCGCGAGCGGGAGGTTCACTGCCCGATGGGTCGACTTTGATCCATGTAAATGACGGAATTGTCAGGATCCACAAGTCGCTGTACTGTATCTGTTGGCCTACAGGGAGAAGGTTTTGTCCACCGTACATATAAATGTTGAAGGAGCTTGCGTCGGGCGCCGAGAAGACAACGGCGCAGGGGTTCACGCGCACCTGGGGTTTTTCGTCGCCTGATGTTTCTTGATGGTACCACTGACTGCTTGCGATATCGTACACGTCAATCGTGGTCATAGATGAGAAATCATCCGTCGTATCGTTGTTACCAACAACACCTCCTCCCAGGCCCAGCAAGATCCCCCCTGGGCCCCAGCCGGGAACGTAGACGAGAACACCATCCCCGCGTTCCGTGAATCCGTCTTGATTCTGTGCTCCTGCCCACGTGATATTGCGGTATGCGCCGCTGTCTGGCGCACCGGAGTTGTGGAGGGAGTCGACCTGCACATTTGCGTAACCAGGATGTGTGAACTCGAGTAAACTCTTCAGGTACACCGTAGAGATTTGATTGGACCAGCCTGGTGTAGTGCCCCAATTGAGATGACCGCCAAAATACCAACTCAGCCCCAGTTCTGGTACAGATACTCCAGCTCCTTCTGCTGCGCGCTGTACGGGTGTATCTCCTGCGTCGGAGTACTGGCCAGCAGACGTCATCGGATTCTTGAATTCGGTCCAGCTGGACGAAGCTATATCGTACATCCAAGTTGAGACAGGTGATGGATTGACTGACGGAAAATCAAATTCGCCCCCATAAAGAAACAAATGCTCGAAGTCATTCCAGAGATATCCCAATGATACGGCTGGCGGGCCGTCTGGCTGAGGTAGCCCTCTTACGGAAGGGGAGCTGATATCCCAAGACTTCGTTAGATCCACGGTAATGAAGTTGTTATCTGCTCACTGTCAGTGCTAGATTTTGCAGCGTAGAGTCAATCAGACACGTACTCCATGTATTGTCTGTCTGACCAGCGGTTGTATTCGCTCGACCACCATAGTAGTAAAGCGTTCCATTCAAAATAGCGCCTGTTGTTATTAGCGTCTGGATTACTTTGCACGTCATGCCCGGTATGCTTACTTTGCGCAGCCCACCTCTTGCACACATCTGTTGGACTATCTGCACGATTTTCCAGCACAGATCTGATTATGGGTTCCCGAATCACTCCCGCATCTGCGCCGTTGCCTTCAACCTTGCGACGGCCACTATTATAGCCTATAGCGGGAAGAATTATCGCGATCAGCAAGGCGATCATGGTGACTCTGTGTATCCCCGCAACCGAAGCGGGAGGTGCAGTTGCAGCTGCTTTGATGTGCGGTCGTCTTTCCGGTATCAACTTCCAGAGCCATCGAGATTTTTCCCGCATCGGCTTTCCCCCAAATGTATGTCTGCGTTCGTACGCCGGGGTCGTCCGTTCTGGCGGCCGCCTCGAAGTTTCGCTGTACTGTGTCTCCTTACAACTCTGCGTGCTTGCTGAACTCTCCGCGCTCCCTTCATCAAGTGCCAGTCCAATTTCCCGGAACACCGACTTCCTCCCTTTCCGAATCTTGCCGCTCATGGGAAACGCCGCGAATCTCGAGCCCTCTTGTAGCCTGTCGGAGGTGACTTGGGAATTAAACCGCGGCCGTTCGATACTCGGACGCTGTTCGCCTGTATCTGAAATGCTATGGCGAGCTCGTAGGGAGGTCATTACAATATAATTTCGCCGTCAGTATACAAATAAGGATGTGACATTTCTTTTGGTTCAGGCTCTCAGACTTCGCGCGATGCAAAGGTGGGAAGTAAGGAATGGCATGGAGAACATGAAGTCACAGCGAACCCCGAGACTTTCTATGTAATACGGAGTACTATGCAAGGATTGCAAGGTCTTGGCCGGGGTTGTTGAACGTTGCCACACCTGCTGTAGCACTATGGCATCAGTCCAATGTGCGATCAACAGTCAAATCACGATGCTAGGCTAGTTTCGTTCAAGGGGTTTTCCAGCTGGGCTGCTCGGCTGTATTCTGCACATGTCGGTAATGGCCTTCAAGCAACAGGGAATGAACTGGCCCAACTACATCATCACCCCTTACCTAATAGATGAATATTCGAGCATGAAGTGGACACCACCTCTTCGGATTGAGTCTACCCCGGATTTAGCAAGACTGCCCTTGACCTTGTTTCGACACAGGTGGTCGTTCATTGCTGTTTTAGGACTATCCGTCTAAAATGGCACGGTTTGATTGGGCCTTGCAAACCGGGCCGTTAAAAAATGACGACAATAATACTAAATCTGGTTTTTGCAAAACTACCGGGGCAAAATCTCCGACCGATTATGCAGCGCATCGACCGACGGTACCATTCGAGGGTACTCACATGTCATCGGACTTAAATAGTTTGTTTAGGACAAGCGAAGCTCAGCCATAACTTGAATTTCACTCATCAGCAGCTGCGCCATATTCAGCCACATCACTATGTAACAGAAGTGCTATGGTCTGAATTTCAGGACGTTGTTGAGAGAGCTTTATGTTTATGTTGGACCCGGATCGAAGTTCTTGGTAATGGGGTCTATATGCATGATAGATCGAGACGCAGTTCTAAAAGCGAGATAAGTCTAGGTCGCAATATATAAGTTGAATCTCAGAGCTTTCTTCGCGCCTGCATTCCCCTCGCCGCGCTCCAGCGTCAGCAACGCTAGCAAACCTGATATTCAGGCTTGCGTGTCGTCACAAAGCCGGCGACGTTCGCCCTACAAGTCCGACTGTAGTTTTCAAAGGTCTCTTCGGAATACCAAGCCAAGTGTGGTGTTGTGACCAAGTTGAGGTCCGCCGTATCCGATGTCAGCAAAACATTATTGGAAGGCTCCGCTGGTTCCTGAGAATAAACATCTGTACCCGCGCCCGCAATCTTCCCTTCCCTCAGTGCAGAGAGAAGAGCCTTCTCGTCCACGATTCCACCTCGTGACACGTTGATCAGCAGTCCGTAGGGCTTCATCTGATCAAACTCCGCCTTTGAGATGAGATTGATGGTCTCCGGTGAACGCGGGAGAACCACTACCAAGACCGAGGACTCGCGGATTACCGTCTCAAATGGGACGCGACCCTCTTGTGCGGGGGCACCTTTACGTCCGGCGATAATGGTCTTCATACCTAACAATTTTGCTGTTGATTCGATATTTCTCCCAATTGCGCCGTAGCCGATAATGCCCGCAAGCTCGTCGCGACACGTTCTCGGCGGTTTGCCATCAGGTCCGTTCATAGTGGCCTGCTGTGATCCCTTGGTGGCCCAGTCGCCGGCGCGTGTGAGTGAATTCGTGAGCATGATAGACCGGCGCGTTGCAAAATAAAGCGAGAGCACATGCTCAGTAACCGTTATGACGTTGCAGTGAGGAGTGTTGCCCACAATTATTCCTCGTGCTCGACACGCCACTAAGTCTACAGCGTCTGTGCCTGAAGCAATTATAGATATCACTATCCGAGATTGGCAGTTAGTTAATGCCAATGTTTCCAATTGGACCAACGGAGACAGGACTTAGGCAATCGTACTCTTCAGGCGCGGGGTTACCTCCGCACTCAAGATCTCCGCCGTCAATGGCAGGATTGTCATTATTACAATATCGGCATCGTGAATCCGCTCCACTATCTGGTCCGGTCGGGTCCGGGAATAGTCCCGGAATTCGCAGGTGTGGCCCGCGGGAAGCTTGAAGTCGGGCAGCGGACAGAAGAACGTCTCCAATGCGACGATGACCCAATGGGTCTGAGATTTGGTCATTTTAGCGCGGGGTAGTGGCTAAAGTAGTTAGCCTGCATATATAAAGTTGAGTATAAATGGTTTGAAGTCTTACAAAGATTGTTGTGTATATTCGACTGCAGTGAAATTAGCTAAAATATGCTCGTATTCCGGAACCGGTGATTAGGTCTGTCATCGAAGGGCGTAATCGCGGCGCTGAAGTGAGGCTAAGTCTCCACATCGCCGGTCTATCACAGCCCGGGATTCGAGGATGGAACTTCCCCATTGATGACTTGAAGCCACAATATCACTGCCATTGAATTGAAGTCTAGTTTCAGGCCTAGACGATATAATGAATGATACAATCAATGACTTGCCTAATTACTGACGCTATGCTTTCAGGTGCCTTGAAAATAGAATAACAATAATAATACTTCGATTGCCCATTCCAAAGGACAATAGTGTTGTACAACTTGCGCTTCGTTCTATACGCCGGAATCTTTTTCTCTGTTCGAATTGACCAAATAGAAAAAAAACTAACAAGCATGCGCCTTATTCATTCTTGGCATCCTTGGCTATAGCTACAATCCAGAAATAACAATATACCTAAGGAAGAAATCGCTGAGTAGTGCAGTTTTTCTTCTGTATGAATATCAAGTATAGATAGGGGTTATCAAGGAAGCGATTTCGTAAAACTATACAAATATATCCTAGAGCAGACTTCTAGCTCGCTTTACATCTACACATGCTGTTCTTCATTTCCCTTATCAAAACATGTCCACGGTGTATATAATAACGACCTTGATTAAGTATATATAGAGCGTTGCTTGTCTAGCTAAGTAGCTCCACTTAAAAGGGTTCGAACTAACTAACTTAGGTACTAGTTGACACACACACATCTAGTCGAGTTATCCATTGTGAAATAACAACACCGACTAATGTTTGAAAAAAGAAATACCAGAAGATAAGAAAACAGCAAAAGAGAAGGGTCTGGCCGGGGATTGAACCCGGGACCTCTCGCATATTAAGCATAGGGTGTGCCCTAAGCGAGAATCATACCACTAGACCACCAGACCTTGCAAGCAATCGGACACACCTGTTTTACGAGGAGCGACCGACTGACTTGCGATGCCCGACAACGACAGGACTCGAACCTGTGACCCCGAAGGGATATGATATCAAGAGTAAACAAGACCAATGAGATGAGATGAGGATATGATTCCGATTCTATTTCGAGTCATGTTGTCTTCTAGTCATACGCTTTAACCACTCAGCCACGTTGCCTATGCTTTTGATTTGTTGTTGAAAGATCGTTGGTGGAATGGAATCATGTATGAGACTATTCTGGGTGCCGGCGCTAGGGTTAGGTAGTGCCAAGAAGAAAAATATTCGTTGTGGGCATACAGGGGCATACAGTACGGAG
Organism: Xylaria sp. 218_066; assembly: GCA_019843955.1. Taxonomy (NCBI): domain Eukaryota; kingdom Fungi; phylum Ascomycota; class Sordariomycetes; order Xylariales; family Xylariaceae; genus Xylaria; species Xylaria sp. 218_066. The sequence continues at coordinate 566,287 of JADKYC010000002.1, read as the reverse complement.
TCTTACATACATGTACCTTGCCTTTGCCCACTTGATACTAGTATACCCGACCAACTAGTCACTTTAACATAGTCACTCTGTTCAAAGTCAAATTGCCCAAAAAAATAAATTAAAAATATTTCTACAAGTTGAATTGATAGCATCAGTTTTAGTACTAAATACAATAAGAAGAATGTAAAAAAGAACGGGGGTTGCTGCTCCTGGTCAACACAGGAGGCATCAGGAATTGAGCCCGATGCGGGGGTCGAACCTGACGATATATTGTTAGTCGTCATCACGATATGAATGAATTCAAGATGCTACTCACCCGCAACCTTGAGATTAAGAGTCTCACGCTCTACCGATTGAGCTAACCGGGCGCTGTTGTGGGCTGTTGACTGAAAATTTTGTTCATCACCTATGCCCTACCGATTGAACTAGCCGAGCGTGGTGACACGCTAAGGTTGCACAAATTCGGTTCATGTCCTACACTTATTCTAGGAGTAAGTAATCTGGAGGGCTGTCTTAGACCTGATCGTCTACGGCTCCTATATAGAAATCGTGACACGTAGTTGACATTTGCAGCAATGCTACCTCACTAGGGTTCGATAGAATACTGACGGAGCAATAATCTACTGATGTGAAGCTGAACAGAGCTTCGCTTTAGTCGGCTTGATCTTGCCAATCTAAGTCCGTCATTATCTGTTTTCGCGAACGGGTAGCTGAGTCTGCAAGTCACCGCTTGTAATATTAATTACATGATATCGGAGGTGCCGACCCGTGGTATCGGGTACGTGCAGTCCCAGTACCTTGGATCAGTCTATGTGACAGCTAGTCGCTGGTTATAAACATATATGGCCTTTTTTAGGGTGATCATATAATTATAACACCAATCAAAAACTTTAATAGATGCTGAAGAAGGGTATATGGATTCTAGTGACCTGACAGCTATAGGCATTTGGTGCATGTCACAACCACGCTATTAAATAATCCACGGCGATGCTCTTTCTGCTACTAGATATCCAATTTGAAAACGTTAGTAGGTAAATTAAATAAGGCAAATCGCTTCAATGTGGCTGTTAGGTTGGGCGGGAACTAATAAAATTCAAATTATATTTTGTTTGCAAGTGTTATAATCACTAACCTTGAAAGATCGGAGGTTGGTTGGGTCAGTTTGTTTACTATCTTCTATACAACTGGGTACGTAGTTGATATGGCTCAGTAGCCCATTAATGAAATCCTCAAACATACCAATATATATCTAGAACCATTATTATAGATACCCTTGTAGGGTATATAGGACATTTTAGCCTGAAATATAGTCTACCGAGCTGATATTCTCTTTCCGTGATGGCGAGACTTGTCTTACTCTGTCATATTTGACCGAAAGGTGACAAGTGTACGGTTATCAAGCTATACGATGTGGTCGTTATCATATACTCTTTTAAGTTTTCTTTAGCTATCCGCCTAAGTTTTGTCCCACCTCTACTAACTAAGGATCACAAAGATCGTCATGAAAACTTTGAGGACATCATAACGCAATAGTTCTCCGACTATAATTATTTCACTAGAATATGGTCTTGATCTCTCGCTGCGCTAGTCTTTCCACTGTTTCGTAGGTCACACGATCCCGTTTAGCTGGTGGCCGTGATGCTGTTCTCGCACATTTCCAGCTCGCCGTAGTACTTCTTGTGCTCCGGGACAGCAGCAAAGTTTTGGATGTAGGCGACTAAGTTTGGCAGCTCCTTGCGCGACTCAGCATCGATCAGGTGCTTGAAAATGTAATACAGAAAGCTGGTGACCATGCAGTCGGCCATCGTTAGTTGGTCTCCAACGAGGTACTTCTTTCCGCCCTGTAGGGTGGTTTCAAGGTACTTGACATCTCGCTTCAAGGCAGCGATGCAATCATTGAAGCGCTTCTCATCCAGGGTGTAGACCTTCACTGATTATGTGTGTCAGTACTTAGATTACCAAACAGCTCAATAGCAGGAGACTTTCTAATAAGTGTCCGTACGAAAGAAAAAAAAACCATTACTTACTGACTGCCATAGCAATTGGTATAAAGCCGTTGTTGAACAGCTCGCCCTCAGCGAATGATGCCCATTGTGTGATGAGGGCCTGGGTCTTAGCATCTATAGAGCCGAGAATTTAGTCCCGGTAAGTACTACGTAATAACAAACACCATACCTGTGCCAAGGAGCTGGCCTGCTTTCGGGCCAGACTTCGCGAAGTAAGTGGCAATGGCAACACTCTCGCTCAGGCAGAAGCCATCGGCGCCTTCAAAGGTTGGGACCTTGCCGAGCGCGAACTTGGACAAGAAGTCCGGAGTCGTGTTGGTTTGACGCATTGTGAACGGCGGGACTTCTACCTCTAAACCGTTCAAGTCGGCCATGATCAACGCCTGCATCGCATTGTTAGTATATTGAGGACGAATGGCATGGTTTGTGGCAGGAATAAGAGGGAAATGGAAAGTTAGTTGTCTTACACGGTAGACACGCGCGTTGTTAGGGTATGAGTAGATCTTGCCGAAGGGAGCCATATTGAAGGGGTTCTATGGGGTTTGAGCGTTGGTAGTGGTAGTTCTAGTTGGAGCCAAAGTAACAAGCTGAGGAGTATGTTGTAATATGGCGGGACTATGTTGCAATCGAAGGGGTGGTGTGAACTAGGCGGATAGAGATGACCTGACCCGAGACCTGGGCCACCCCTCTTTTAAAGTTTTCATTGTGGTCAACGGAGCAGGACGTTTAATGCCCCATTTGTCAGCTACTACTTCCCGTCCCGCATGGTGTTAGGCCGCTGGACATCGACCGGATGGGTTTTCTTTCCCCCCCTCTTACCGTGTTACGTAGGTAGGTCCATGAGGCTAGCAAACGGGTCCGAGCATGAAACAACCTAGCGGGGAATATGCTGCTGTCTCATGCATCGGTTACCTACAGTATATTTCGGATCAGACATCACGCTAGAGCATCGCGTACGGCGGGTCGGTAGAGAGTCAAGCTTCTACGGGTGTCCCTGTGTGGTTGCTCCACTTCTGCCCTATCCCAAATAGAAGCCTACAAGGTGCATATATGAAGCTTTTGATATGTAGATATAGTGACCTTGTCCACGGCCCTGGACATATTGTCGCGTTACTGTACATAACGGGAATATCTGCTGACAAGGCTGCATTAGAGCCGCGAACAGGGATACAGTCTGACTAGTGACGGACCCCAAGAGTGGGATTACCGAAGATCGGGGTATGCTTAGCATATAGGTATATGCGATCGGATATAGCATACTTACACCTGCAACCCTACTAACATACACTAGTTATTCGGTCTCTCACCCTGCGTTCGTGCAAGACCTTGCTATAGCCGGTGATACTCTAGAAGGATTGCGGTGAAAACAACCTCTCCGCATTTGTAAGCTCGATGCAGGACACGGATAGTTTAAGCCCAGAACTCCGGTCTCCGGGTCACCGCCCTATGATCACAGTCGTAATAAGGCACGGCAATGCTCTGCCGTTATTACTAATTGGTACTGTGTAATGAAAAGGCCGGGTGTTGTTAAAAGATTAGAAATCGGGCTTGGTGAATGAACTTTTGTGTGCGTCAACAAGGAGTATAAGTAACAAGGCTACGTTAGTTGCGGAATGGGGAACATGGATAGTTGAACCCGCTCAAAGGCCAGTAGTTCAGATCGTATCGAAGCAAAACTTATCACGGAAAATAATTAGTTGTCTCTGGTTACTTGCGACAGCTTTAGGGACTGTAATTGGATTATTACATATGTAGCTATGTAGCTAGGTAGCTACCTGGTCCTAGTTAGCCCGGGCGGGATCCCGCCAGCTCCAGTTTTCCTCGGTAGTGTAAGAATGGGACATTGCTTTTATTCCTAAAGTTACCTTACCGCGGACAGATAAGACTAGCTGTTGAAAATGGCGGTTATCGAAATTGATGTTGTTTCCGATTTTGTCTGCGCTGTACGTGCTTCTACCCTGTTGATGGCTGAGCCAGGATTAACCAGGCTCACGATGCTATTAGTGGTGCTACATCGGCAAGCGAAAACTTGAGAGCGCCATCGCCTTATACCAGAAAGTCTACCCAGGAGGCAAGTACGATGTTTTCCAGATCAACTGGCGGCCTTATTATCTGGGGTACAATACTTTCGGCCATAGCGTTGAGAAGAGTGAGCTTGCTAAAGTTAAATTGGCGGATTGGAGCGAGGACAAAAAGGCGGCTGCCACGAAACGGGTGGAACAAGCGGGACGTGCCGTGGGTATTCACTTCAAGCACGGCGGCTTGATCGGGCCCCATACGCGAGATGCCCATCGCCTAGTATATCTCAGCCGAAGCAAACCGCCGGAAATCACAAATTCTCTAGTTGAGAAGATATTCGAGGCGTACCATGAGCTCGAGAAAGATATCTCGTCTCTCGATGTACTGCGCGATATTGCGCTAGAAGCGGGGATGGACAAGGCCGAAGTGGACGGAGTGAGTAACTTTCGGCATAATTTTCTTCTCTTTTGGAGTACAGGTCTCCTTTTTGGGCCAAGACAGTATCTAAAAGCTTCTAAGACCCTTATCAATTATACCTAGGATGGTGATAACTGACCCCGAGTCTTGCAGTGGCTGAGCTCAAATGCTGCTGCTGACAGTGTTGATGAAGAAGCAAAGGTATTTCGCGAGAAAGTAACCGGTTCTGGGGTCCCCTCTTACTTTATTCAGAACCTACATCATCTTGAGGGGGCCCTAGATGCTGATGATTTCATGGAGACCTTTGTCAAAGTAAAGGAAGGCAAACAAGAGGACTAGTTTTGATTTAGCTATGTTATAAATTCATAGCTGTAATGATACCTAGGTAGGTAGTTGACGCCTATGATAGGTAGTGAGTCCATATATACCTAATTTTTTAATCAAGTGTACAGGTTTTCTGATACTGTCGATAAAGCAACCAAGCTTGTTATCTGCAGGTACCTACAGGGATACATATATTCATAGCACGCAAGTGTCCTTATACCTGTTTTTCAGTGTTGTAATAGAGGAAGCAGGAAGGTACGAGGAACTAGTACAGTGTACAAGGGCTGCTCCTCACGGTAGCTTTGCCAAGATCTCAATAGCCCTATAACTCTTGTCAACCCCGCCATTTTGTCTAATTAGGATTAGCGGGACGATCAACTCACCTGCAAGTTTGGACCCTTCAACGCGTTCTAGCAGTGGACCTGATAAAAACAGACCAACTTAACCTTGGCGAACCAACGTGAACCGCGACGCTAGCTATCTGGCACAGCTATATCGCGACAAGTGGTCGTCACATTGTCCAAATACCCGCATCATTCCTATGATTCTAATCGCACATAACCCTCCTTGTTATATCGTCGCAGGCCGTCGCTGAGTCTACACCTGCTTCTTGCGCGCAACATGTATTCATCATCTCCCAGCATTATGTTCTTGAGCTTGCACGCCTGATCTGCCACACTCTTGTAATCCTCGCCCGTTGCTAAGCAGCGCTTGCCGCAGACGAGCGCAATCCGCATACGCATAGCAAGATAATGGAGCGCAATCCGCCCGAGATCGGGGGCGTCCTTACCACAAAACCGAACGGGCGAAAGAACAACACCCAGCCTTTTGGCAGTCACCGCCTCTCGAGGAAGAGCTCGGGCAACTTCGAGTCCAAGGAGAATAGCATCACGTCCGACACAGACGGAAGCGCGCGGGCTGTACCTCGACCGACGCCTTCTAGCATCCCTAGGCACCGCTACTCCGAATCCCTGATCGAACCTCGTCTCGCGAGCCCGGGCCAAAGCCCAAGCGTTAGAGTCGATCGAAGCACCGCCATTCTCGGCACTCCCAGACATTCACGAAACACTCGCATCCCGCGCCCAGCCATCGCCGGCTCCATCCCCGACAGCCAACATCGAGACATACCAAAAGCTCGGGATCGATCTCCTAACCAGTCATCTGATCCCTCTTCCCCTATGCGCCAGCCGATGAATTTACGGGCGGCCTTTAAGCGCGCGCAGGAGCAGACCGCTGCGGAGGATAATACCGATTCTGATAACACGATCGACCTACAACAAGCCTTCCATATGGCTAACGCTGAGTTCAACGCCATTCGGGGCATCGATGGTTCCCCTAGTCCGGCCCCACGATCCATCCGCCGCGAATTCAAAAGTATCATACCCCCAAAGGACAGTACAGGCCCGGACAAGAACAATCTTAACTTGCACCTTGAACGATTTGACCGGAACCATCAACTGACAGGCCGTAACGGGCCTCTCGCTGGATTATTTACCAAACATCGCGATGAGCCTACGGCGCCGGAAACGGGGCGAACCTTGATCGAGAAGACTAGCACTGGTAGCGTAGATGGCAAGCCTGCACGCCGTAGATCAGATATTCGGGCTACTAGTCCAAGGAGCCAGGAGAAGAGGAATGGGAATGCGGCCTTGGTAGGAAGATTGCCAGCTACGAGTGCTATTTCGGGTAGAGTTGGTGCCGATATACCCGTGCTTTCAATCGAGAATGAACATTGTAGTGACGATGAGCCTTCTCCCAAACTCCAACCGACTGCCGCATCACCTGAAAAGAGCATGAATTGGCATCTTGATGCTGATTTCACAGCTGGAGACCTGCAATTCTCTGACAGTCCTCGAATCACGATTAGGAAACCGAGTTCTGATATGACCCATCAAGCGGGTCTATCAGTATCTCGTCGAAGTAATGATAGACTGGACCGAATACATCAGAGAGAAGTTGAAGCAGCGAAGATGACCTTCCCTGAGAATACGCCAGTCGTTAGACAAATGAACAATAGGCTAGACGAGATCCGAATTCGAGAAATGGAAGCTCTATCTAGGCGGGCCGTGGCTTCAAGCCGTCTTGACGAAATTAGGATCAAAAACTCAGAGCCTCGCTCTGAATCGCCTGAGACACACGATGATCTGCACGGGAAACCACCAGAAGGGGTTGCAGATTTGGATAATGGAAGACAAGATACGCTTAAGCCTAACTCAGATATTGAATCTAGAGGGGAACCAATCCGTGACACTCCTATTGTGGTTTTCAAGAATTCGACCGATAGGACTCTTGGTGCTGGTGATGGGAACAAAACCCACGAAAACGATGATAAGCGTGGAGCCCTATCTAGGAGTGATTCCCATGACTTGCTTCGTCGTCTTGCTCGAGCGACCAGCTCAAGCCCCAAAGAAAACTCGAAGGAAACAGAACAAGGCAAGGGAAACCATCTCGTCAACGAAACCGATGCCAAGAAGCTTTCCGAGATACGCAATCTCACCCGTTCGCCTTTGCCTCAAGGAGAAGGAAGGGCACGGAATCTGGATGTTAAGAACTCCAAGGAAAGACTGACTGTAGGGTTCGCTGATTTGATGAGAATACCCTCAAGCGACTCTATCGAAGAAAAGCGAAGAAGTATGCCTACTTCAGACATTGACCCTACCGATCGTATTGCGGCCGAGCTCAATCTTTTTGCCCCTTTGGACAACTACTCCGAGAAGGGTTCTATTAGGGCCCCGTCACCTGTCCCATCCGAGCCTATAAATGAAGAGACCCCTCGGGCGCCGAAAATAGATCCGTTAACACAGCCGACCCCCCGAGTTGTCGGCGCGTACGTTGATACACCCGCTACGGTGCGAGTGAAAGGGGAGGCCACACAAGCCTCCGTTGCACCAGAGTCAGCTCTTACAACTCGAAGACTAACCTCCAATTTATCCCCCACAAAACGCATCACGAACGGAGGTGCTACGGGCGGTCGGGCAAGATCCCTAAGACGTTCAGGCACAAGATCATCTTCGATGCCAACGGCCCCCTATCGTTCTAGATCTTCGTCGAGACGACGGCGGCCCTTGATCAATACCGCTAGACCGCCCACTGTGAGGGAAGATATCATTGCGATTTTACGATCAAATAATATCGATGACTCGACATTGGAAAATCTTGATTCGATTCTTGCGGATCAAGAAGTTGATGATCAAGATCTCAAACGAATGGTCAACGACACTGTCCTCAAGGTTGAAGATGATCTCGATGTCAAATTTTCAGAGATGTCAGACCGCGAACGAGAGCTTGAGGCATATGATAGAATGAGCAAATCTCTCCAAACAGGTCTGCTTGGCATCCGGTCCGCCAAAAAGGGAATTGAGCGTCTAGAAGATAAGGTCAATCATAAAGGTAGCAAAGACGATGAAACTCACCTCAGAGTCGTGTCTAGCACACAGCCTCTCGCACAACCATCCATATTACCAGATGAAGCTGCTCCTATATCCATTTCAATGCCGAGGTTGTATCGCACCAGCCCTAAATTCAAGCTTACGAGGCTCGGCATTGCTACAATATGCGCTATTATATGGTACGCTCTTGAGTGTACGTTCTGTTACCTGTACGCTGGCCCGGAATACATATGCACGCCAACCATCCCCTGTGACTGGTCACCTAACGAGCCATATTTCCCCTATACAATGCCATTCATGTTGGATGAGTGGGCCACCGGAGGTAAGGGGAGAGCAGCCGCGTGGAAGGTGGGCGAGGAGGTCGGAGACATGCTGGCCGAAATCTCTGACTGGGTAACGAACACGGACTTTACTCAATCTGACGAACGCTATATGGATGTGTGGCAACGTAAACGGCACAAACGCCGATTGCGTAAACATGCATTGATCCCGAAGTGGACAGAACCGTTGGGTTACAAAGCACGCTTTCCGGAGTGGCAGGCTGCAAAGGCTGCGAAAGAGTTGGCCCAAGAACTTGGAATTGATGAACAAGACGAAACCATGAGCGCCGATGAGATAATTCGGTAAGTAGACTTGATGTATCTCCAGGTTTTGTTGCGAGAAGATCACTTCGGATGTTGTTTGGGTTTCACTGATTAAGACTCTTTGTTGTACTATACGAATTCCATGGTATTTGGTCTCGGGGACAATGGCCCATATCGGTGGTGTTCTGGGGGACTTTTTAGCATTTGCAAGCGATGGCGCAAGCAAGGGTGTTGGTGGCTCAGTCAATAGCTTTCGCCTAGCTTTAGAACATTGAATTAGACCAGTTGGAATGGCTGATCAAATTGTCCCTCTTCGCCGTCAATGTAAATGGTCTAATGCTAGCTAAAACATACTATCTGGGATCTACAAGACGATCAAAAGGAACCAGCATGCCACTTCAAACTCCGATAGACAGATACTAGAGATGGACAAGAGCATTGCGGGGGAAAGATCGAAGTTATTTATTGAGTATTTCAGTAAGTATCCATAGATGGTTGGTCTCCCAACTGCATAGCAGTATACTCCCAGCTCTCCGGTTCTGGCCTTCAATTGACCCAACGTAGTGCCCGGGACCGGCACATGACTGACGTAAACGACTTTTCAAGACATTGTCCTGATGCTCCACTATCCAGCCTCTGTGGATGAATGTCTTGTGATGACGAAATAGCCCGGGTTTGGCGCTTCAGCTGTACGCGACGCAGGCCTGGTCATTTCCCAATCGGGTAATAAGATAGCTTACACTAAGATCTAGTTGGCCAAGAAAGAAACCGAGATCTCTTTCACCACCCCGATTACCGTCAGTCTCTGATGTCACAACTGACTATGTTGGGGCCTTTTGCTTTGTGCCAGACGGATGAGCTATGAGGCGGCGTGTGCTGTTACCTGATCATGCAATTGACTGTGCCGATGACATAGTCCCAATGTATGTAAGATATAAATAACAGTTATTGTTATTCGTGAAAATGAAATTCTGCTGTTACCACTCTAAACAGTAAGAACGCAGAAATATCTCACCCATATCCCACATCAACATTTGTGTGCACATACATTTACCATCATGGCGTCGCTAACGAATATTGATGCCCCCGGCGCTTATCCTGTGACACCCTTAAATGAAGAACCAACATCCCAAACGCAGCACAGCAACTCACAACATCAAGAGGAGCTCAACCAGGCAACGCCTCGTAGTTTGGAGAACGATTTACATTCTAGTCGCGAGAGAGGGAGTGACAAGCCAGGCTTCATAACCGGCGCTTACAGCCGGGTAGGAGGAACTCAACCAAGTGGTTCCACGCAAAATGCCAACTACACCTACGATGACATCGCCTCACAGTCGCCATACGGTGAAGACAAGACAATACTACCCAACCCGGCAACAACAAGACTCGCTGCTGAAGCACCAGCCGAGCCAGTAAACACTCCCGCCGAAAACACAGCCATAAATTCCATCAACAAGACCTCACCCCACAGCCACGAGGGTGACCACAACAAGATTCAAAGCGGTTTGCGCGGCTCTGCTCATACAGAACACGATGAGCCCTACTGGGGCGATATTCCCTTCGGCACTGGTGTCTACAATGGAGTTACCGGTCATGGTAGCAATGAAACAGCTGCTGAAGGCTCTGTCCATGACCACCAACATGACACAGCCACAAACACAGGCATCTACAACAGTGTAATTGGTCATGGTAGCAAGCGATCTACAAGTCCTGGATCGTCTAAATATGATGAAGGTACTACCACGACAGATTCCGCTCACCAGCAACGAGCGTTCCCTCTTGCCAACAGCAGTAGCACAGCAACAACTACGATCAAGCCAGCCGATGTCAGTGAGCCTAAGCGAGACTCTCGATTTAGAGAGGGACTTGCTGGCACCGGCGCCGCTGCGGCGGGCGGCTATGCTGCTCACGAGTATCTTAACAAAGATAATGACGGGAGCGCAAGAGCAACGGATGAGAAGCTCAGGGGACACCAGGAGAAGACGCTGAACAGGCAGCCCCTCGATACCGATAATGTCAATAAGCACCAAAAGAAAGAGGACGCCGACTTTGCAAAGTTGGGCGCCGTTGCGGCCGTTGCCGGAGCCGGGGCTTACGGTGCGGACAAACATGCCCACCGCGACAGCACAAAGGAGCATCCATCCAAATTCGAGAACAAGGTATCTCAAAGCACCGCTCGCGAACCAATTCGAAGCAATGCGGAGCCTCTATACGCCGAGAACGAGAACAAGCACCACAAGAAAGAAGACTCTAGCCTAGGAAAATATGGTGCTGCTGCCGCCACTGCCGGAGCCGGAGCCTACGCAGCGAACAAGTACGCCAACCGAGATGATGCCAAGGAAGTTTCACCAGTATCAGAGAACAACGCTTCTAAGAGCATCGCCCGCGAACCACTTCACAGCGATGCGCAGGTGGTTGGCGACAACAGTCATACGGAACCCCAATACAACAAGTTGTCAGATGACACCCCTTCAGGCATCGCACTCGACAATGCGCACCAGAGCGAGCGACACAACGTCACATCCGACAGAACCTTAACCAGCGAAACTCAGAGCACGGGGCGTGCCTCTTCGGACTCGTCTCACGGCGGATTATACAACGTTCTCTCGTCCGGCACACCATCCGGCATCAATCTAGAGCATACGCATGCCGAGAAGGAGCAGCGACCGACTTCTAAGTTTTTGAGCAATGCACCGCCGCCGGCGTCTTCGCGAGAAGTTGCCGCGAGCGAGCGGGACCCTGCTGCGGCGCTTGGAAATAGCTCTCAGTTAAAAGCAAAGCAGGCTGCAAATGAGCTTCCGGAACAGTTACCTAGTGCCGGGAATGCGACAGGCTCTGCTTTCACGTCTGGTCATAAGATGACACATACGTGTACCAAATGTGGTCAGGAAGATGACATCTCGCACTATATGAGGATTTAAGTCCCAAGAGATGAGGTTTGTCCTGACGAGTTGTTTAGAAGGACGTGAAGAATTAGATAATTCCGAGCCTATACGATATTATGATAATGCGATATAATATGATTTTTTTCTCAATTCGAATTACGTGTGCATTATAAGAGATGCTTGAAGATGTTTTGAGGGAACTCGCAATAACTAGATATCGCATTAAATACCTAGTCTTCAATAAGTAACTTGATGAGACTTGAATGTCCTGACCAATTCAGCGACCCCCTTGTCTTTCTTGTCTTCTCATAATGCAACAGCAAATCAGTGCTCTTTATAAACGCGGTCTATGGAGTCTCTAACATACTAAACTAAGGGATCTTCCTCCAAAGCTTAGTTACCCCTATATAATCGCGATATCACGCTTGCTTCATCAACAGCTGTTATGTTGAATATTGGCAAGGACGAGCTGCGATTTACCTATACATGTATATCCCCACCTCCTTCACATGAAGCCGTTATGATGCCTACAAGGATCTCTTGATTGCCACCGCGGAAGGGTTGAAGAACCCCCAACGGCTGTCGCAGAAACATATTAGCCGAGGACGAGATGATCATCCGCAACAAGAACACCTATAGGAGGCGATATAAATAGCCGCGAATTTCATTGGTGGTTATGCCTTTTTCGAGATCTGCCGGCGAGTCAACGAAGCAGGCCAAACATCCAGATACGTCAATTTAATAATTGTTCAGTGACGATTCGTAGGCGAGGGGTGGTACACCTCTCGGTCCCTGGTAAGGATCGAGTCTAAATAGATTGGTGCCTCGTGAAGATTGGCTACATACTCAGGCGTGAATAGCATTACCGTAAATTGAGATTGCGGGGAGGAACCCGGGTACCTCTCCGGTTCTAATTGACACACATATCAATGATCCATATCTTCCTCTCCTTTCGCTGACCTACGACATCTGTAAAGGTAATCCACTCATCAGTGTCAGGAAGACTTGTCAAAACAATTGTTCCGAGTTCGAAAGAAAGAGAAGATCAATCGCAAATATGCTGCTCAGCTCTCTTCTAGTGTGCGCCTTCGCCACGGCCGGCATTGCGCAGGCACCGCCAGAAGGCTACCGCGCCGTGTATATCACGTCGATGGTGAACACCAAGTTCGTCGTGGTGCCCAAGGCCCGAACCAGCGGAAGTACTCTTGTCATGTTCGTCTTGTCCCAGCTCAACTCTTATTAGAGGAGGGTAATACTGACACTCTACTCTGTATGCAGTCAGACAGCCGCAACCAAGCCCGAGCAACAATGGTACATCAAGGGTGGCACCGACACCAAGATCCAGCTAGCGGGCACCACGCTCTGCGTGGACGCTGGCGCCAAAAGTGAGCATTCATGTCGCCATTTCGACAATCGTAACAGTGACGGCGGAATATATACTGACATAAACCGTCTGAATAGCAAACTGGAAAGATATGGCCAATCTCTCCATTCTGGAGTGCTCTGATACCGCAGATGGACAGAAGTGGAACGTCATGGCTGATGGACGAATCGCCCTTCAGCTATCGAGCCCGCGTAAGTAGTCTTAAAGTCTCGACTTGCTCTAGGGAAAAAGAGCTGACACTTGGGACAGAGGAATGCATCGACCTCCAGTACATGCGAGCCACGGAGAATAACCCGGTCGGCCTATACAGCTGCGCGGGATTGGGAAACACTGGTGCTGCGGACAAAGGCATTAACTGGCCCCTTGCTAATGCCACCACGACCCCATGAGTGAATGTTTGTACTGGCTCTGGAACGTCGCGTTGTAAGGTATCAAAACCATACATCAAATCTGATAACACTTCATTGGAGCGGAAGGAAAAGGTGTGCCTGGATTATTTAATTAAACAAATATTATGTTGGGTAGTCTTCAGTGAGCTGATCATACAACAGTGACCGTATCTCAACTAAACATGGTGTAACCTTTCTTTTTCTTTTGCTGTTCTCGTCCTGCCTCGACTGGCCTATTCAGTATATTTGCTAATAATAGCTGTAACAGCCTGGCGAGAGGCTATGATCCGAAGTGCTGACATCAGCTAGACTACGGCTAGCCCAGGGTCCAGACTACCGATTCTGGGTAATGACGTCTCGAGACTAAACCTATCTAGAAAGATCTTTTCTATGTACAAAACTCCCTGAGAATCTGACATGAAACTAGCCCTTATTTTGACTAACCTAGCGCATTTGCATCTGTTTCTTATGCAAGGGATCTAGTTAGTCCAGACATATGCACATGGCCTCTCAGGTTAAATACTTTCAGCCCAGTTTCTCTGGAGTTACGTACTAGTCTCAGATAGATCCCTTCAAATCTCCACATTCGGCTGATTTTGTGGCACATTAGGGAGTCACCCCTTTTGCCAAGGAGGCCGTACCCAACGCCTAACTTAAACCGTGAGTATATGATAACAATCTCAGCCCTACCAGTTCAGTTCTACTTACAGTATCTTAAGTAAACCGTAGTCGGGGGGCTTTGCAGGATATCGGTAGTGCGGTTTTGTACCGATGAAATTAGGGCCCGTGTACAAGAGACCGGATTATCCTTACTTGTGGTGAGGTTGCGTCGGTGGCGTTAGAACGGCGCAGCTTTGTCGAGATCGGCGTGCTGGCTTCGTATAACTGTTAGCAGCCACGTGAGGCCAATATCGAAGTGAAATATTCCACTCTGTATTCTCCTTTGATACGATACTAGTATGGACTCCACTTCCGTCACACTGGTAAGCAGTAGTAGTGCTAGTCTGGGTTTCGACATATGTACTTATATGTTATATGTCTGTTACCCAAGTAGGATACCAGGGCTTGCGTACCTACGTAACTATCTTATTAGCTATGAAAATATTAACATTGCTTTATTCAAGCTAGTTATTTATATCTGTACTGTAGAATAGCCCACTACTTTACGTTATAAAAGCAACTGTACCCCGGGACACGACTACCATACTACATACTTCAACACCTTTCTTTCTTCAAATCTAACGGAATTCGTTGTCTCGGCTACAGACTAGACCGATTCATTAGTCCAAGCACTTTATCGTCGCTCTTTATCTGCTCTTATTCGTTAGCTACCTCACTTCCTCTATCGAATTATCAAAACACCCTAGTATTGGTGTATGCCTTAGCGGCCAACTGTGTTACGTCCGTTTTTATATTATATCCCTAGCTGGCTTCGCTGTGTTTGATACCCTTACTTCGATTTATTATCATCGCCAGCACTCAGGAAATACTCCAGCAATCGAGCCAGAGCCTAGACTAGAAGACCCCGTTCATTCCTCTCTTTCAAAATGTCGACACCAGAGAAGCACGGTCAGGAGCAAGTTGTGTACAGTCAAGTCCCAATACCGCAAGGACAACAACAGGTTTACGCACAGCCACCGCCCATGGCAGTAAACCAGTCTTACGCACAACAGCAGCCCATGGCAGCAAATTTCCAAGGCCAAATGGTGATGCAGAGGACCGAGTGGCAGACCAGTCTTTTCAATTGCGAGCCGATTTCCTCGTGTCTGTTGGGCTGGTGCTGCCCCTGTCTCCTCCTAGGCCAAACTGCGTCGCGCATTCGCGATCCTTCGTCGCCGAGTCCCGAATTGGTGAACGCCGACTGTGCTATCTACGTGGCCATTCAACTCTTGTCTGGTTGCGGCTGGATGTAAGCTCTTTCCTGTCACTATTCCTCACATTGTGTCATTTTATGCCCGTATCGGCAGTGACCGGCAGAACCATATCGCTAACATATCTGTTACAGCTACGTCTTAGTCAAGCGAAGCCAGATCCGTGACGAGTTCGGCATCAAAGGCGATGGATGTGGCGACTGCTGCACAACATACTGGTATGTATAAAAACCTCGCTTGCCTGATCCTGCAACAAGTTCTATGATGTGGAACTTGGAGATATCGACTAACGTGTTCCTTCGCTCGCAGGTGTCATTGCTGTGCTCTAATTCAACAAGATAACGAGGTTAAGCGTCGACAACAGGCACGACTCAACACCCAAGGTTATCAGGCCCAGCCCGGTATGCAAATGCCGTCGCCACAGCCTGTGTATCAACCTCAGCCAATCCAGCCTCCCCAGCATTAAATCATCTGAAAATATTGTGCCATTATACTTCACACTTGGATGAGTCGCGATGGGGCCGGCAGCTGCCATGAGTGTACAGCAATCTGATTTGACGGGCGTTTGGTGTACATCATCGCGATGCATAGAACCTGGTGATATTTGATTATGATACCAGCGGGGGTCCCTTGTTCGGTAGTCTATGTTGGTTAGTTAGTTAGACTAGATAATAAGGAGACAAGTCTAACTTGGCTAGGAGGCCGCCGGCGGTATCTAAAGACTGATTGCTCCAGAGCCCCATATTAGACTGTTAGGCAACAAGAATACATAGCCTTATAATAACAAACCTGTTGATACTCACTCGACTAGCTTTGCCGGGATGGATTTTATTTAATTTTGAAGGAAAAATACAACAAAATTTAATCCGATAAGTTCATTACGTACGGGAACGATGGCATCAACTGACAATGTGGTACGAGATGTAGGCCCACAGTATGTAAACTACATACCTATAAATTGAGCTTGACTTTCATGTCGCCTCATTTATTCACTTACATCACGGCTAACTCTCGTACTTACCTATAGAGCCAAATTCAACACCACCCGGCACGATTTGGGCATTTTGCGCGCTGTGATCGTGACGTGTCGATACAGAGTCTCGGCCGCCTATCTAAGGCAGCAACCGCTTTCCCTACAAGATGTGATTGAGAATGCGCTGGCGGCTGTGGTCCTTCGGCAAGCGATACTACGCGTCGGCATTGTGGGCGAAGACACCAAGGAGCCAGCTTTTGTTCACCTCAAGACGATTGATATGCATCGTATGATCGAGTGGAAGGAGCTCATCGTACCGGAAGCCAAAGCGGATAAGAGCCAAGAGCAAGCGGAAGCGCACTACGAAGATGCCCTACTACGCTCCCACGAGAAGCACCATGAAGCGCTGTGGGAAGATCTTGCGGACAAACCGGGCTGGAAAATCATCGTGCACCACGACCCGCGACAACTTGGTCTGCTTCAGTCCAAAGAAGAAGACGCGCTGTTGTCTCTTGACATATCGTTTTGCTTTCACCACGCGTATTCGGATGGGAAAGGCGGATACATCTTCCATGGTGATTTTCAACGTGCCCTGAACAACGCCACCCGCCCTGAAGAGCTTCAAGATCATGTTCTCTACCTTCCGATTGCCCCTAAACTCCCACCTAGCATGGATAAACTCATCCCATTTAGTCTATCTTGGGCATTTATCTTGCGCATGGTCTGGGGAGAGATTCTGTATCCGATCATTGTGCCCCCCTTCCTCAGGCGCCTGTTATCTCTAGAGCCGGGCGAGGCCGACATCCCGTGGACGGGAGCACCGGTCGACGGGTCGAACCCGAAAGTGCATATCCGCACATTAGTCAAGGTAAACGAGGCACAGCTGAAGAGAATCCTGGCACAGTGCCGGAGCCACAAGGCTAGTCTAACAGGACTGCTGCACGCGCTCATCGCACGCTCACTCACTCGTCTTGTAAAGGACAAATCATTCCGCTCCACGACACCCATTGCACTTGCGGGGTATGCGGATCCCGGCATCGCGGGCTCGGCGTTCACGCCCGGCGAGACGATCCATTGTCTTATCACGGGCCTCACATGCGCTCATGATCTCGACACCGTTCGGCAGCTGCAGGACCACGGGAATACCAGGGTCGGTGATGATGCGGCGGTGTGGGCGTTCGCGCAGGACATGACGGCCCGCTTGCGCGACAAG
Organism: Xylaria sp. 218_066; assembly: GCA_019843955.1. Taxonomy (NCBI): domain Eukaryota; kingdom Fungi; phylum Ascomycota; class Sordariomycetes; order Xylariales; family Xylariaceae; genus Xylaria; species Xylaria sp. 218_066. The sequence continues at coordinate 548,842 of JADKYC010000002.1, read as the reverse complement.
GCCGCCTCGCTGCCCCGCGATGACATACAGGCTCTCTCTCATTTGATCGGGGACTGGCACGAGTTTTTCCGCAAGAAATTCGGGAAGGCGAGGGACGGTAGCTGGGAACTGTCGAACCTGGGCAGTCTCAGCGCCGTCGACTCGGGGACCTCAGGACCCGAAGACCTGGGGAGCGGGAAACGCCCTGAAGATGAAGGGCGCTGGTCCATCGACCGTGCTGTCTTCACGCAAGGAGCAAATGCTGTCGGTGCCGCCGTCTGTTTCAACGTTGCTGGCGTCGCTGGACATGGTATCTATGTAACTGTTAACTGGCAGGATGGTATTGTGGATGTTGACCTTGCGGAGAAGTTGGCAGATGAGATACGGGTGTGTGTTGCTGAGCTTGGCGAGGCTTGACAGATGGTGATGGGTTGATACGGTGAACGTAGATACTCGGGGTCAATGTGTAATGTCTAATATGTAATTCCGATGATCATTATGGTCATTTTACTTCTGTAGAAAAAACAGCTATATGCGTATAGCGCTCTAAATTCCTCCGTGTAGCAACAATGGTCTCATTCATATTATAGTTGACGTTTCCACGAGATCTCAATGCCGTTGCCAAACCCCTATTTTACCTCAATATGCCTGTGAATTAAAGATATATGAGTTACAATGAGCTACATAATGAAACGGCCCGGGATAACTTACCTACTTTCAGGACCGTAGGCTAGTGATCAATGCTGAATTCAACGGGGAATCACTTGATTCAATAGGACGCAAGTATTATATCTTGAAAAATCAACGAAACTTTCGAAGGAGCGTATAGCTATGACTAAGCTCTCTGATCTTTGTGACGTGAAAATCCGAGCCCTTTTATTGGCTAATTCCATGCACTGCTTCGGCCAATGGTGATCAAGTGCTTAAGAGAATATCAGGTTGCTAATGAGCGTCCATGGAATCATAGAGGCGTGAAAGTTTCGGCCCGTTCTGATCCAAGTGAGATATTTATTTCCTATATACGCGAATAACTGTTTAAGAATACTACAGGACATCATGGAAACGTGGGAAAGCTGAAACTCTCATGTATCTATGTTTATTGCTTCCTCTCAGACCTTGCGACAGGAGTTGTCACAAGGCATGCTTGAGATTGCCCAACGAAGAATGATTTATACATAGCCAGTTTAATCCTCGAAGGTGCCTTAAGTGCCTTCTCGCAGCAAGAAATGTTTATTACTCACCTCAAGTACATAATTCCTTAAATGCCTGTTTGAATAGCATTTGAATATTAAAGGCGTTGATGTAAACTACCGGTTTGCGCCGACGCTTATCTATTCATTGGACGTCGGAGGCATAATTCGTCTATATAACTCTCTCATATCTATATCTAGTGCCTACTTGAATGTCTGATAGCAAGTAAATCATATCCATTTCTTTCCATCACGCATGAAAGGCCACAATATTTTTTGTTCGACTACGTGGCTCCTTCTAAAACACCCCCCTATTTGACATTTAGATCAAGAACTGATTTCATAGGACCTCCCTGCCTCACAATATTTTCATGGTGCGTGCAGCCTCCGAGAGGATCAAGAAATAAGAAGAGGGTCATCTCAGAACTGATAGCTAGTTCGCACTACCTTCATTTTCAAGTGTCCAGGCAATCGCGCCTATTACTACTGATTTTTCAAGGCAGCTTATAAAGATCCTTATCCTAGAGATAGGTAATGGATATTTGTTGTTGCGTGAAGAACTCCGAAATGCTTTTGTGGACGCTATTGCTAACTCTGTACAATAGCCTATGAGCCTTGAGATGAAAACAACCCTTCACAAAAAGCTATAAATATCCCATATCTTATGTTTTGGAAAGATGAATGTTGGGTAACTTCCACCTACCTTAAAGGTACCAAAAGTAAGAATCTGTACAGATTTGTGGCCAGCATAGTTGCCAGTATCAAAACGGAGGGCAGATAGGGGGTTACGGTGGGGGCACAATCACAAACAAAATAAAGGTTGGTGCGCCAGGTGAGGATTGAACTCACGACCTTTGCATTTCTACCATACATGCTTCGCTAAACAAAGCAAATATAAGAGCAATATGCTAACCACTACATCACAAGCGCTAATTTTTCGCCGATTAATCCGTTTTCATATATGGACATAACCGCCATGGTTAATAGATGTTGTTGCCAACTGTTTTAACAACATAGTACCACGTCTAATTCAATATCCTTTATCTAACATATATAATTACAATACCTACTTAGGTAGATACCTAGGTAGGTAATCTTTTCTCATTATAATCTAGCGCATCTGATAACATTCTTACAGTTCATGCAATGTCAGCTATTATTTATCTGCTCCGCAATCAGCAGCATGATCTTTAAGTTACACTACAGATTACTCACTCTGTCTATTAAATGAAGAATTACGGATATAAAACCCCAAAGGCACGATAACGGCCGTTCAGCCCTTTCCTGCCGACATCGGCTACTGTTCTCCTTTATAGTTGGTAGAGAGATAATTATGGGATCTGAGGTTCTGGGACAGCCCTATTGACGTCGTGCAGCAGACCATTCCAGCTGCAGCCCCATGGACACCTGCGTACAGTATGGATAGGTACCCGGGAGACGCGGCAGAGCTGCTGACCCTGACCCCACACTCAAGTATGATGATGCCGAATGCATGTCTCGGTTCGTAGTTCGTTATCTCTTCTCAACAAGTCCAGCGTAGCATTCTCCTTGAAAAATTGGACAGGCACGCGATGAGCGAGCCGTAAGCAGATGGGTAGTTTTCTCTCGTTTTATCACACCATGTCATGTACCTATGTGTCGCTTCTCACTCTGATCAGGGGTTTTCGATTCTCGAACCTTCAGGCGGACGACGTGCAGGTGAGCCTCAATGTGGCGGCATATAGCGAAGGATGATTGTTACACTGCGTTCTGCGCCATGTGACAAATTGTTTGCTTTATCGACTGTTCAAGTAATCATTGACCGGTCCACACACCCTTGTAGAGCTGATAGTCGAAAATAGAAGTAGGCTACTTCTACATCCGACGGGAATCTGTTGACATAGTTAGGATGTATCAGCCCGTTGTGGGTCGCATTGAAGGTGAAAGCATCACAAAATATGACTAGTCAAGCGAATCTAGAGCCTGGCGTGTGGTTTCAGCCGTTATCGTTGGGACCACTCGACAGTAGCGAATTCAACAAAAGGACTACACTACTACTACGTACCAAGAGGGCAAAACACATGTTATCGGACGGTGTTTTAATACCGCAACATTGTAATACTAGACCTCGGAGTAGATTCCCTAGTAAGTAAGGCACGAAGCAGTTTAGTGTTACTCTTAGCCAACAGTGACGGAGAGCGTGGCATTCTCCTCGGGCTCTACATAGACCACGCCTCACATAGACATAATGCAATGTAAGTATCGTCTCTCTTGTTCAGATACACGGAAATGCCTCTTGCTCACCTGCAGGTTTTCTAGAGCGGAGTTATCAAATGTGCTCCTGCATCGGGTAAAGTTGGAATAATTGAAAATGTTGAAGCTGGCTGTCCAGGTGCAAAGAGTCTAGTTTTGACGAAGAAAAGTGCTTGAAAACTACGTGTGTCAAAGCTACTTCTAAATGCTGTAGTACATTTTTCTCACGGACGAAAGGAAATAAAACTGATCTAGTTAATACGGCTGTTGTTAGCTTGCGCAACAACGACGGCTATAATTGCTGATCTCCGTACATGCTTTGCTGCATCATCCTTCAACTTGACTCCAAATATTGCTCTGAAATTGAAGCTAGATTGTTGGAGACGAGATTTGCCTGGCGCCATTTTGTGGTGCCACTTGCTACAAAATAAAGAATATGTTTCGAGAATTGCCAGTAAGCCAACCTTTGAGGCATCTTCCGGTATGTCACAAGGGACAAAGAGAATCTTGTTGTATATAGCCAGATAGCGCCCACGAAGGCGGTTTAGAGATCTCCACACAACAACAAATGTCTATTGCCTACCTCAAGCACAGGATTCTGACACGGCACTCCCAAATAATCACCCGGGACAAGACCCGTATTTCATCTTTATAGGAAATACTTCGCGAAAATCGGACAACTGATTCACACCATCAGAAGCGAAAAGTCGTACGACAATTGATAGGCATATAAATTAACTCAAACTAAAATTCTTGACATTTCACGTTGATTGGTAGGGACTGCGCTCTAGCAATATTTTTAATGGTAAATTTCAATGCATATCAATGAATCTCGTGACAAGCGGCGCAGCCGTCAAGCTCAAGGAAACTGAAAACTGAAAAGGTTCAAATGCGCGCAAATCTGCCTCCAATGCGTAATACCAATAACCTCCCAAATCAAATGTCAACATACAAAGATTAGCCGTAGAAACTCATGTGTATACCCAAACCCAAAATTGAAACCACTAAAACGCGATTCTTACGAATCCTATAAATCGCCAGCAAAAGAAGCACCACCGGCATTCATATCAACGGCCATGCTATGCTTGAGACCACACACTTCAAATAGCTTGACAGGCGTAATATCAGCGGGAGTACCAACGACACCCTGATTCTTCAAACGCATGAGCGTCTCACGAATGGCGATATATGCAGGGGCTATGGTGGCAAAACTGAAGATCATGATGCGGAAGCCCATCTTGCGAGCCTCATCGACTGTAATAAGGGGGCTCTTGCCGTTCTCAACAGAGTTCAGCAGGAGGGGCCAGGGGGCGAGATCCTTAACCGCCTGTGCCGCTTGCTCCTTGGATGAGAAGCCCTCGAGCAGACCGACATCAGCACCTTCGTCACGCGCCATGCGCAGTCGACGGATGCACTCGTCGTAGCCAAGTGTTTGTAGAGCATCCGTGCGTGCAATGAGCACGAAGTCGGACTGGAGACGGACACGGGCACCGTGAGCAGCTCGGATACGGGCGATGTACTCATCAGCCGGCACGACCTTCTTTCCACCGAGGTGTCCGCAGCGCTTCATCAACACTTGGTCTTCAAGATGGGCGCCTGCTACACCGGAGCGGATGTATTGTTCTACAGTGCGAGCAGCCATGATAGGACCTAAAGTAGAAAGCCTATTAGTATTGCTTGACTGGTGAAGTGAAGGGCAATTTTCATGGTATGAACCATGGTATGAGCGAGGATTGTTCCTATTTGGGAGAGTCTTACCTCCGTAACCAGTATCCATATCGGCAATTAGAGGCGGGCCGAAGGGATCGAGATTGGCTATCATCTCGGCATTCTCTCGCATCTCATGCAGCTGGGCAATGGCCAAGTCGGGTTGACCAAGACGGGAAGCGGTTGTACCCGCACCAGTCTAGAAAAAAAAAAGTCAGCCAAAATTGCAAGAAAGCGTTTCAACAACGAAACGAACTAATAGTTATTATTACGTACCATATACATGGCGTTGAACCCTAATTCAATGGCCGTCCGAGCTGATAGGCCATCGTAGACGCCAGGGCATATAATGAGTTCATCAGTCTCAAAAAGCATCTTTCGTAGCTTTTTAGCACCAGACATGGGCTCGCTGACGCTGGGGACAACATCATTGAGTGTTAGCCACTTATTTTGGACAGCTGTGTCCTTTTCAACAAGGCCTGTTGGTGGACTGTCTATGAACCCATCACATGGTGAAGAGGTCTCTGTTGAGTCTTCAGTGTTGAGTTCGGTAGTGATGGGTGTAATAGAGGGTTTGAATGGTTCAAAGTGTGGGAACTTGACATCTGCCTTTGCGGCTTCAATGACAATGGAAGACTCGGTCTCAAGTTGAGACACTGGGTCTTCTGAGATAGCAGAGGGAGCCATTGTTGATTGTAAGAGTGAAAAACAGGTTTCAAGGAGGAAGTGTACTGTAAAGTGTTGATCAAGGATAGAAATAAAATTGTTGTTGCTCAGGAATTTGGGAGTTATACAGCGGTTAATGAACTATTTATATTCATTTCTGAAGATTTCCAGAGCTCGCTTATAATGAGAAATCAAACAACGAATGTGGCATGCCGAGCCAGTCGTCCGTTCTCCCCTCCGTTCTGCAGATATCTCTATCTTACTGTAATCGCCGGTCGAAATGAACCATCTGACTTGGCGCATAGGCTCTTAGACCGCACTCTCGCAACCTAGTCGACCGGTACCGTGCGCCAAGGGGATTTACCAAAATCACGAGCATTCACGATCCCTTGTGAGTCCAAGATACACTGTTATTGGCAAACATATTGTCGATCCACACTGATACTCGGTTTCCGAAGCGTAAGCTACCTCAGGTAGCCACCCTTCGGGGGAGAGGCTCTATTCGTTCCAGACCAGCACAGCATGTGCTGCTAATTACGGCAACTCCATGATTTGAATATGACTCGGTATATTTTGACTATCCGATCTTCTCTGGGGGATTGTAAAAATGTTGTGTAGCGAAAGTATGGAGTTGTTAGGGCACTCACATGTGAGAAGACGCTTCTTTGTAACGTCTGGCCTAAACTCGGACCACAGTAGCTATACACAAATCACGAGCACCCCGGGTAAGTTTAGATACTACCATGAAAGTGGGAATTGTGGGTGAGCTTGTTTCGAAGTCACATCGCAGCGGATCTATCCGGGGTTGGTATAGCCTCGATGTCGTCCGGCCTGGCAGTGGCTTTTCACCAATTCGACCGTTCTAGGTCAGTTTCACAACGGTATCCTTCAGCGCCACTGTGTCACAAGCACTCGCTACAGCGTGCTCGATCAGTTGAACGCTGCCTTATCTCTCGATACTGACGAGTTTTCCTCATCTAAATGCTTTGTAATCATGCGTTATATACGCGGCGATGGAATGTAACCGAACCTATTTCTTGGGATAGTCCTTTTCCGGACAGATACATGACCCTGATCCTTACTGCCGAATCGAGATTTTAGACGCGCATCGCATCCACCCGCAGAGTAGTTGCTATGGCCAAGTCGGAAGAACTCTTTAGAGCTCACAAAAGGATTTAGGGCTGCGGATACGCTCATTGCCATCAGGCCATCATGCAACATGACTGGTTGAAATGGTGTAGGTTTAGGGCGGGTAGTAATGCACCGACTCTATGGGGCCGGCCTAGGTGGTTGCAACAATACAAATTCAATGCAACAATCTACATGGATGCAAGTGTACCTCGCATATTACCTCATAGGCTTATTTTTCTCAATTTCCAGAGCGAGGCTGAAAGGCGGCCATATGTCTGAATAATGGAGTAGTTTGCTAACGGTGCAGAATATGAATATGTTCTAGGCTGCTTTCTCCGTACGGGGTAACGTCTGTAAAAGAGGAGAGAAATCCACGCGGAGCCCCCGGGAGTGTACGAAGTCTTTCCCCGGACTATCCCAAGAGTCTTTCGTATCATTAACGCTGCTTTGTAGTTCGCCGCTCTTAAGAGTAGTACATAACCCCAGCCTCTTGGCCCGAGCGGACTCTGCATAACCCATAACCTATCCGCTGTCATAATTGACACACAAACACCCAAGGAAGCCAAGATACTGGGGTGTAAGCCACCTTCTATGACTTTCTGGGCGTTTGTAATTGATGTGCATAGCGAACCACTTGTACCATGTATTTATCACTCGTCCATACTATGTAGATGGATTATCCTGACTTCGCCACCTTGGCACTCTAGGCATGCGGTCTAATTGCCGGACATCTCTAGTCATGGTTCTCTTTCTAGGATCATGTGGCTGGCGTGGTCTGAAGAATAAGCGGCCTATCAGCGGCTTATACGGCGATAAACAAAAGGCCGCAACATAGATATGGGCGTCAGCGTTGGGCTTCATTGCGTTCGAGGTGAAGAGTACACAACCCACAACCCACCAATTTTTTTCATAAGCGAAGAGCTCGATCGGAAATACCGTGTAAGTTGAATACAAACCCAAGGAGAAGCTCACGTTTTTTCATCTCACTCGAAAACAATAGATGTCTAGGTCGCAGCGGCACCGGAGGCCTCTAACACAAAAACGTGTGGTTGCAGTAACCGCTTTGTTCATTGTTACATGCTGAATCGTTCATCTGTATTACGGTGCTCAACCGGCCTATCGCCCGTAGAAAAATATGAAGTGGAAAATGAGATGCTTACAGTGTTATTGCCATGGCTATAGTTCTTACCCTTCCCCCTCGATGAAAACGGCACCCCTGTATCTGGGCATGCAGAGATCTTCGTCACGATGACCACGGGCACCTGTCAACCTGCACATATTCCGGTGGACTAACATAGGGCCAAGCCATCTTTATCAACCAGGGCCTCCGAAGTTGTCCCGCCCAGGATCTCAACACAGGAAACGCTGCAGCCAAGCGCGAATAAACTGCTCTCCCACGATCTCGGCGTGGTCTCGGCGCGCCGGATCCGGGTCGGGCCAGCGGGCCGCTGTAGGAGGCGGCACTGGTGATAAGCTTCCCTGGCCAGGAGGCTCTAAGGCCGGGCACGGAGGTGATGTTTCGCGAAGAGTCCATCTTAGCAAAACCCCGGCACGTCTTGGAAGGTGGATAAGACCCTCTTTTCCTCATCTTAACGCCAATATATCAGCCTTGGGCAACGCTAGAAACGTCCTAGGAAACTTGGCTGCAGTGCCAGTGGCGTCCACATCTCGCAATCTCCCGTATAACTCCACATGCAGCCTCTCACCCACGCATGTACATGATAGGTTTTCGGCCTGCGTTACGGCATACTGTTTCCCCCCTCTCACTTTCAAAATGAGGGATTTGTAGACACGAAACGACCCGGATGGATTGTTACTCGTCTATCATTAATTTGTCAAAGGCGCCAATCTTCCGAAAAGCATTCCGCGTTTCTGCTGCAGTGCGCTTAACTGAGTAGTAAGTAAGAAAACCCACCCCTAGCTGGTCCTGGCGTCGATCACGCGAGTTTCCCGTCAGCCGCCTCATTTCCTTCCGTCTCGGCGCCGATTTTTCTGACTGGGGAGAAAAACCAACATCTCGCTTAAAATTCTTTATCATCATTGAATAACCTCGACCTTTTGCCAGCCCGTTAGGCTCCAATCTACGTAGTCGAAAGATCATTCACACCACGTTCTGCATAACTGCGTATTATATTGCACACACATAATGCTGGACGAAGAGAAGGGCGCGCCGCCGTTAAGAACGGCAAACGACGCTTCGGACAACAGTTCGTCCGAGCAGCTCAACGTAAAAAAGTCCAGGTCCAGTTTTCTCAGCAGGTTTTCCGAGGACCTCGATCCACGCTTCGTCTACATACCTCTGCTCGTCTGTTGTTTCGCTACTGGTCTCACGGATGGCACACTCTATAATGGTGAGTGACCTATAGCAGAAAAAAAATCCATGAATTGATTGACTGACTAAAGTTTTTTTTAGCGTATGGCACTTTCGTGTCGATGCAAACTGGTGAGTTTCCTCGGCGAAATAATTAATTAGGAGATAAGAAATAATCTCTAATGGGAACTATCTATCCAGGAAACACCGTTTTCGTAGCGCTGGGTACATCGGGGCAAAATAACAAACCTTATGGATGGGCCCGCTCTTGTAAGCAACATCTTTCTCATTTTCTCATCTTATTTGAAGACAAGGAAAGGAAAAGGACCGATCCGTTATTATGTTGAAACGGGCCGAAACAGAAAACCGTGATACAAACAGAAAAGGATGATCAAAAAGCGCAACTCGGAGCAGTGCTGACGGTAATACAGTGACATCCATCGGCTCCTTCATAGTAGGCTGCGTGTGCTTTTCGCGGTTCCACGCGCTCGTCGGCCGCGGCCGCCAGCGGCGCACCGTGTTCATCTCCTTCCTGGTGCAGACCATCTTCGTGTCGCTGGCGGCGGGCATCATCCAGGGCGGGCTGATCGACGGGCGGTATCCGTCGCGGCGGGACCCGGCCGACGTCGACTTCGCGGAGCTGGTGCCCGTCGCGCTGCTCTCGTTCCAGGCGGCCGGGCAGATCGTGAACAGTCGAGGCCTGGGGGTCGCCGAGGTGCCCACCGTCGTCATCACGACGCTGCTCTGTGATCTCGTCAGTGACCCCAACATATTCGCGCCGTTCGCCAAGAACCCCAAGCGGAACAAGCGCGCTGTCGCCTTTACGCTCACGCTCGTCGGCGCCATTGCTGGTGGCTTCATCTCCAAGGCTACGGGTCAGGTGCAGAATAGTTTGTGGCTTGTTGCGGCGCTCAAGCTTTCTATCACTATCTTCTGGTATTTCTGTGGCAAGGAGAAAAAGGCGTAGACGGTCAACTCGCTGGCAGCATTAGGCTTACGTTAATAGACATGGCATACCTAGCTAAGGGGAGGATAGACGGCATAGCGAGGCAAATTTGCATTACAAGGTTCACAGTAATACGGAGTTAGAGAACTTATGACGGATAATGTGGTCACTTATAGAATTGGAGGTTTTTCCCAGCGTATTTAGATTATTTCACTTAATCATACCCTTCATTATATATGGGTATGCATCTTGTTCCGTTGATCATACCAATGCCATCTGTGCCCCCTAACAACCAGTCGATGTTTTGCATGATGACGATTGGCAATCCACCTCCACAACATGCCTAAATACAGACCCAAAACAATGTACAACAATGCCAACGCCCGATATGAAACACGCACCATTGGGAATCTTAAACTAGAAATTTGCTCCCCTGCACACCCTTCCGCCTATAGTTCCCTGCCGCACCTTTTCCTCATTCATTTAACACGCTATATCGCGAATACCTGGGGCCCGCCATCCCCTCTTCAGCAGCCCGCCCGCTGATCTTGCGGCGATACCCCATATTCGTAGCACTGCCAAGATCGTAATCGTTTCCGGACGAGACCTGGCGGCCCCCGGAGCCCTTCACCTCCTTCTTTTCGTCGCCATACGGGATGGGCGGCGTAGCGCTCTTCAGCTCGCCGTACGGCTTTGAATAGAACTGGTCGTCGGCCTGGATCGAGGAGTTTCTATTTCCCTTAACGCGACCCCAGCCCCCAAGGATCGTTGACCGACGCGCTGGGGCAGGCTGTGCGTCTGCGATGTCCTGGCTGCCGCTCACGCTTTGCCGGTTCGGGCTCATCTCTACGAGCACAGGCTGGGGTTGCTGGGAGTCGCGTAACCTAGGAGTTGACTTTGGCCGTGGTGCGCTTCCACTATCTCGCGGAGGCGTTGATGGGACAGGGTTCAATCGTAATGGGCTGGGATGCATGTTGCGGGAGACGTTGATCGGGTCGTCGTCATCTGAGATATCTGAGATGTCTTCGGGACGCATCGCGTTCTCTCGTTCCGAGTCTGATTCGTCGTCTCCGTACCGCTGGTTCAGCGCTTCATAGGCCTTGGATCTCTCCGCCGCTGTCCGCTCACTCGCGTTCATGGCGCGCTGCCGCTGCTGCGTGCGGTTGATGAGCGACTCCGAAGCGTACCATGCTTCTGTGAATTTGGTCATGCGCGCTGGCGAAGTGTTGATGGCTTGCGGATTCGCAACGCTGCTTGGCCGCGAGGAGGATGGGGAGCCCGTCTGGTGCAGCGGAATCTCTATATAGCTGCCACGCTGTGCGGACTTGCGCTTACGATCTGCCGGGGAGGCAGCACTGTTGCGAGGTGAGTTACCCGGCGTGATCTGGTATTGCCTACTAGGCAGATCGACGCGGGAGTCGCGCTTTGATGAGGTGAATGAACCCTGTGAGCCACTACGCGTGTGCATGAAGGGGATACTCGGTGGTCTCGATAGGTGGTCCTCAAGACGCGTTGACAAACGTTTACTGTCCTCTGACATAGTGCTTGCCATTGATGACTTGTTACGCTTGTGATTTGCGCGGGATGTCAGGTTGCTTTCTAGAGGGTTCATATCAGGTGGCATGTTGGCTATGCGTTTGAACATCAGGCCCAAGTACAGGGATATGAAAAGCGATATTGCATGCAGGCCGAGCCCGGCGACAAGTCCGTAGTACTCAGATTTGATGAATATAGGGAGCAGAGATTTATTCTCTATGATGGTTTCCCAGTCGCCGCTCTGCTTGGATACCGTGATGGCTCCGAAGGCATAGAAAGGCAATATAGCCAAGTCAGTAAGACCAGCGAATAACTGGTATGCAGCCGAGGAGGCAGGAGGCCTTGCACGGGCAGGTCTAGCCAGGTGTATGATGGCGTATCCACTACAAAGGATAATGACACCAGGCTATAAACCACGTCAGATTCACTTTGCAAAAGACGATAATACTAATAAGACAATCATACCGCAATGCGCAAGATCCAAGCTACTAGCGATGGTACGTTGGAGATGAGGATCATGAGGACGAGAAGTCCGGCACCCGCGATCAACTCCAAGGCACGCAGCCCGAGTTGCAGGTATCTCGTCCATCTAATCAACCATTTTGAGGTATCACTCATAGGCCGAAAGTTATAAGTGCGGCCGGTGGGCACCACATGAGCACTGCAAGGTCAGCATATTAGCTATAAAATGTTGCGACCATGCCGCAAAAAAGGTCAAAGAGACTACTTACTCCGGGTGTCGGTTGAAGGATACGAGGGGCCCTTTCTTCTTTGGTTTCTTGGGCTTCACCTCCCAGCTTGCCCTCGTCACAGCCTTGGGGTCGAATTCTTTCTCTGGGAATTGTGAGTCGCGACGAACCGCATCATACATGTACGGTTGTTGCACCCCCATTTTTGCCAGTGACAGATTCCAGCGAGGCCGGGTGTTTCTCGCAAGATGGAGGATGGGTTGGCTGGAATGCGCTGTTTAACTCTTGCGAGATTTACAGAAAGCAGAGCTATTCAAATTGGAGAGAAACAACCGAACTACTATGACGTTGGCTTCAGTGTCAGCCAGTTCGTGTGATGTAGACATTTGCCTAATTGGGCTGAGCGTGGTCTCCATGGCAACATGCTACCACCCCGCCTTACGGAGTACATATGTGCCTTATGCAGGTACTGTGCTAATTATAGGATCACACCAGATCCTATTATACGTATGGGCAGAGGCTTTTGTCACCAGTGGCTAACTAGGATTGGAGAAATGCTGTATCGATATCCGAGTTCTCATGAAGCACAGCTATAATTCATTGTTGCCCCGGCATTGAGCTCTCACTTAGTTAGGAACAATACATTGAAGGAAGATGGGGTATTGCACCGAGTAGTTAATACAGTGTGGAAACAGTATTAATGCGACAAAGGGCAGTCTTGATAGCCGATATAGGATTCAGACTTGCGAGAGTTTCAACATTTAATTATCAGATCGAAGCAAAATCCATATATTAAAATTCGCAAATTGATTTTTGCCACTCACTTCATTTCTATGATTCGTCTCGATTTCCCAAGTTATGTCAGTCCTTGCTAGATCATGGCTTTGCAACGCCTGCTTGCACAAAGTTGTGAGGGGGGATGCCTGGTTGACTAAATCATCATCCATCACAACCCCACGCTCGTATGCCACGACAAGTCGCAATGACCGGCCATTTCGCATGGCTGTTGTCGGCTCCGGCCCAGCTGGTTTTTATACGGCTTACAGGGTAATGTCAAAAATACATCAGGCCAAGGTAGATCTGTTCGAGGCATTACCAGTGCCTTTCGGCTTAGTGCGGTTCGGTGTCGCGCCGGACCATCCCGAAGTCAAGGTATGACGCAGCCCGCGATATCGCCGCTTCACAGCACATTGAATACCCATCCGCTGACCTAGGTGGTGATAGAATTGCCAAGACAAATTCGAAGAGGTGGCTAGCTCACCAGGGTTCACCTTCATTGGTAATGTGGCTGTTGGCAATCAGGGTGGTCATTTCCAGGGATGCACGATCCCGCTGGCCTCTCTGATGCGCCACTATGACGCTGTGGTGTTTGCATATGGTGCATCAAAAGACAAGAAATTGGGGGTCCCTAACGAGTCCGAGTTGCGTGGCATCTACTCGGCGCGCGAGTTTGTTGGCTGGTACAATGGCTTGCCCGAGTACGCTGGCCTAGCGCCGGATCTGACGCAGGGTGAGGAGGCAGTCATCATTGGCCAGGGCAATGTTGCCTTGGACGTCGCGAGGATGATACTGGAAAACGTGGATGTGTTGCGGAAGTCGGATATCACCGAGTCCGCCATAGAAACGTTATCCAGGAGCCGTATCAAGCGAGTGCATGTAGTCGGGAGGAGAGGCCCGATGCAGGTGTGTTCTTTTCAAAGTAGCGCACCTTTCGTATTAAGGGCTAACAATTTTCTAGGCAGCATTCACGATTAAAGAAGTGCGGGAGTTGATGAAATTGCACTCGGTTCATTTCCACCCTGTCGACATGAATCTTTTACCAGATGAAATATCCAAGCTACCTCGCGCCCGGCGGCGTTTGATGGAGGTCCTGGTGAAGGGCTCAACGAGTCGGGCTGAGCATTCGGATAAGTTATGGTCGCTTGACTTTTGTCTATCACCCACCGCGTTCAATGGCACGGCGGATGGCAGGGTGCAGAGCACAACCTTTGAACGGACCTCCCTTTCATCACCTTTCGATCCCACTTCAAGCGTTCAAAACGTAGGCGGAAAACTACAAATCCCGTCATCGGTAGTATTTCGCTCCATTGGTTATAAGGCGGTCGCATTGCCCGGATTTACCGAGGCAGGTATACTTTTTGATGCCAGGAAGGGCGTGATCCAGAATGATGGGTTTGGCCGCGTTTTACAGACTGCCGGAGACGGTGTCGAGACGGCCACTTTACCTGGTGTATACTGTGCCGGATGGGTAAAGAGAGGGCCGACAGGTGTTATTGCATCAACAATGGAGGATGCCTTCTCGACTGGTGATGCTATTGCCGCTGACTGGACGGCTGAAAGTATGTTTCTGAAATCAGGGCAAAGCCATGGTTGGGAGGGGTTGCGCACTGAAGTTGACAAGAATAAATGTCGAGTCATTCAGTGGGATGACTGGAAGAAGATCGACAGAGCAGAGAGAGAGCGCGGCTTCTTAGCTGGGAAGGAAAGAGAAAAGTTCACAAGTACAACTGAGATGTTGGCTGCCAGTCGCTGAAGACGGGGAAAATTACTGTCAAAGACCAATATGCCATTTATACTGTACTTTATCCTGTAAACCTAGACTATGAGCTCTTCAATTTCTCTGTCAACTCTGGAACCTTTTCAAATAGATCACCGACCAACCCTACGTCAGCTACTTGAAATATCGGCGCATCGGCGTCCTTGTTGATTGCCGCAATTACTTTGCTATCCTTCATACCGGCCAGATGTTGGATCGCGCCCGAGATACCTACAGCCATGTACAGTTGGGGTGCCACGACTTTGCCCGTCTGGCCGACTTGCAAACTGTTGTCTGCATACCCACTATCCACAGCAGCACGAGACGCACCTATAGCAGCGCCAATTGAGTCTGCAAGTGGCTGCATAACCTTGTCAAAGTCCTCTTTAGACTTGAGACCCCGTCCGCCGGAGACAACTTTGCCGGCAGTTGCTAGATCCGGGCGGTCTGACTTCGCCAAATCTTCCGAGACCCATTCAGCCAAAGCTTCCGACTTAGGGTCAGCACCATCCTCCACAGAAGCCGAGCCGTCCTGTATCTCGGCGGCAGGGAAAGAAGTGCCTCGAATTGTTACGATCTTAACAGGATCGGAGGACTCGACGGTGGCAATGGCATTTCCGGCGTATATCGGACGCACAAAGGTATTCTCGTTCTCGATCGCGGTGATGTCGGAGATTTGTTGTGAGTCCAATAGCGCGGCGATACGGGGCATCAAATTCTTGCCGAACGCTGTATGCCCCGCGATGACGTGGGTATATCCGCCCTTTTTTATGTTCTCGACTACCAGCAGAGCGAAGTTCTCGGGAAGACCCTATGAGAAGACGGGTGAGCGTAGGTCCAGCAGCCAATGGATCGGATAGATACGGATGGGCGTCCAATCATCCTTACCTTGTCGTAAGCCGCATTGTCTACAGCAATGATCTTCTCGACGCCTTCTGCTTTGGCAGCTTCTTCCGCAACCGCCTTAATATTGCTTCCAGCAATGAAACCATGGACTGACCCGCCAATGCTCTTGGCCGCGGTTATTGCGCTCAATGATCCGTGGTTTAGTTTGCCTTCGCGTTGTTCGAGGATGGCGAGCGACGACAGTAACCTCTGGAGGACTAATCGACTGAAAGGGCCGGTATAGGCCGAGGTAGATCGTGGCAGCGATGATGCAGCGCCACGAAGGGCGGTTCGTCTGGCGGCTGAAAACATCTTACTCCAATGTTGGAGAATCGTTCGTCTATTTCTTGCTATACATACAAATGTCGAGGTCGAGGCTCGTTGGTTTATGAAACCGGTTAGTTAATAGGCAATAGATTAATGCGACACGCAACTAAACTAAACCAAATAGCCATCTGAGCTGCGGTTGTCCACGGCCCGCGTTCGGCCGCTGTAGGCCCACCGAGGCGCCGAGGTTAGCGGATGTGCTGCTGTAGCGTCCTTCTTCATGATGCCTAGGGGCCGGTAGTGGGCACTAAAGACTAAAGGCACGTGATACATAGGCCAGATGCTATAACTAACTAGTGCGTCGTTAGTATGAGTGGTCCAAGCTCTCCAAGCTCCACTGCTGACTGACCATCCCTGGGCAGTTGTTCCATTCTTGCCATTGTCATTACCTTGCTCCAATCGCGCCGAAATTATTTCTCCAACCAAACACGCGATCGATCTAGCCTCATCGCATATTGCATTCCGAATCCAACAATTCCATCAAATTGCAGCCCCCTGCAAAGGCTACTCGTCTTGATCTGGCCCTTCCACTCCTTGATGACTCGTCACGGATAGAATTTAACAGCCGCGACACCGCGCGATTCTACCTCGAATTCTGACCCCCGTCTCTCGCCGCGCCTTATTTCCACCCCTGGCTTCACCACGATTAAAGATGGAGGAGCACGTCAACTACGGCTCTCCCGCGAACGGAGCTTCCCCTAGTAGCAACCCGATCCTGGCGCAGTCAGGTCTGCAATCCGATGCAACTACTGCGCCTGGACAGGCTGATGGTGAGTATTACGCGTCTGTGATCGCGACCTGGCTAGAGACTTATGCGCCGCGTAGACGTCCAGATGTCCGAGGTTCCATCGACCGAACCCGTCATCAAACAAGATAGCACTACACCCGTACCTACAGGCTCCTCAGATAACCCCCTCGACGCCCCTCCTGCACCGCCCGCTGAATCCACCTTAGCCAAAGAAGATGAGGAGATGGGCGAGGCGCCTGCCGTTTCCAAGGATGGAGAGCCACCAGGAAAGGATGGCGCAGACGGCGCATCAGGCGCTGAGGGTGCTACGCAGGAGACCAAGTCTAAAGAAAGCATCGAAAATGCTGCGCGTGAACACCTCATCTCTCAAACCCACGCCATTGTTCTGCCGAGTTATAGCACATGGTTCGATATGAATGATATCAACAACATCGAGCGTAAGGCTCTACCTGAATTTTTCAACAGCCGGAACCGAAGCAAGACGCCGCATGTTTACAAGGATTATCGAGACTTTATGATTAATACGTACCGGTTAAATCCCGTCGAATATTTGACGGTCACTGCATGCCGACGTAATCTAGCTGGTGACGTTTGCGCTATAATGCGTGTACATGCTTTCTTGGAGCAATGGGGCTTAATCAATTACCAGGTACTATCTACCGCCATATATATCTTCAATCACTTACTCACAGCATGTAGGTCGATGCGGATCAGCGGCCTTCACAAGTTGGGCCTCCATTCACTGGACATTTCAAAGTAATCTGCGATACACCTCGGGGACTCCAGCCTTGGCAACCTGCAGCTGATCCCATTTTGCTCGAAGGCCAAAAGCACCAGGACACGGATCAAAAGGCCCATGCCGCGGTTACTGCTGCTGGCGAGCGGAATCTTGAGATTGGCCGTAACATCTATGAAGCCAGTGCAAAAGGAACGAAACTCACCAAAACAGACAGCAAACCCAATGGTGAATCTGTTCCCAACGGTACTTCTGGCGCTACTGGCACAGATGAAAGTCTGAAGGGACCTATCGCCAAGGTGTTTTGCCAGAACTGCGGAATGGACTGCACTCGTGTCTACTATCATCTCCCCGAAGCCAAGCCTACGGACAAAACCAAACATGACGTTTGCCCGACGTGCTACTTGGAGGGACGCATACCTAACAACCAGACCAATTCCCAGTTTGTTCGCATGGAAAACAAGGCTTACTCGACAATTCTCGACCGTGATGCTCCATGGAGCGATGCAGAAATCCTAAGACTTCTCGAGGGATTGGAGAAATATGACGACGACTGGTCCGAAATTGCTGAGCATGTAGGGACTCGGACAAGGGAGGAATGTGTGTTGCAATTCCTTCAATTAGACATCGAGGATAAATATCTTGAAACAGAAGCTCCCGTTAGAGCTCCTACGGGCTTGCCCATGTTGGGAAACCACGGTGGTTACCTCCCATTTAGCCAAGCTGATAACCCCGTCATGTCTGTCATTGGCTTCCTGGCTAGTCTTGCAGATCCAAAAACAACTGCGGCAGCCGCGAAGAAATCCGTCGAAGAACTTCAGCAGGGGCTTCGTAAGCGAATTGAGGGTGGTGACGCAGAGAAATTGAACGGAAAGGGCAAAGAGAAAGAAGGCGACTCTATGGAAATAGATATCCACCAAGAAACGACAACAACGACTACCACCACCACTACGACAACTACCAACGCAGTTGCGAGCATACCACTAGCGGCCATGGGTGCTAGAGCTGGAGGCTTAGCATCACACGAGGAACGGGAAATGACTCGTCTTCTTTCCGCTGCGGTCAACGTTACTCTCCAAAAGATGGAGTTGAAGCTCAAATATTTTGATGAAATGGAGGGCATCCTCCAAGCTGAGCGACGCGAGCTTGAGCGAGGCAGACAGCAACTTTTCTTAGACCGCCTAGCGTTTAAGCGACGGGTCCGCGAGACGCAAGATAGTTTAAAGTCTGGGGGTGATTTTAAAGCTGCTGAAATCAACGGTAGCGGGTTGACATTCACATCCACCCCAGCTGTAGGTAATGTTCAGCCCCTCAGCCGTGATGGAAACATAAAGAGCTACGAAGCTTAGAATGGACGAAGTTCTTATGATCAAGTTCCATGGCGTAGGGTGCGGGTATGGGATTTATGAAAGGAGAGGCTCAGGCTCGCCTTCTCTTTTCTGACTGTTTCTTGTTTCTTTTACGGCGTTTTGCAAGGGGCTTTAAAGATATGATGGATTGCCAGGTCTGCCAGGGATAGTGTCATTGATATATGTACCACCACACAAAACGGTCGATTACTGGTGGATTTCTATTTTGAAGTGACTTTCTCGCTTCAGGGGTAGAAATAGTTATAGCAAATGGAATTGATAATTGCTCGCCAAGTATAACAATTTATCTCTCATTGCATTAGTCTATCCTTTTTGACGGATGCAGTTCACTACACGTAGCCAGCCGGCTGATGGTGGTTCATTCCTTTCCAGTGCTTTTTCTTAGTTCTCTCCCTGCTCATTCCATTTCTCTGTCCTCTATCTCCGCCGTCTTCACTATTACCACACTTACTCTTGCTGGCTTTAGCGTTTGCGATTATCAACCCTCGTATTGCCATTGTCGCGAAGCACAGCCCATAGCTCCCCCTCGGCCTCTTTACTAGCTTGCACATCAAGCAGTTCAGCATCCCGCTCTAGTCTATGTTCGGTTCGGACCCGGGCTTTGATAGCCCGTGTTGTGTCCGTACCATCAGCAGTACTTTCGGTAAACGCCAAGGATATAATTGCTTCTTCCACATCCAGCGCTATGGCGTCCAGGTGTAAATCATTGCCTAGGGTTTCTTGTTGGTCTTCCATTTTGATGTCTCCGTCATATCCCTGGTCGTCCTCCTCTAAGGATGCTTCTCTGTGTTCTCCTTCGTCCATCTCAGCTTCAGAGTTGCTAGATTTGTCGGTAGTGGTAGAAGTGCTAGACTCAGGAGTGCTCTGTCTGCTGTGCATACTATCGACCACTGGGTAGCCAAGCACAGCTTCGATTTCGTCATAGCTCATAATCTCGCTGTCGTCATCCTCATCATCGTCAATATCTGTTCCGGATCCCTCTGTGCTCTCAGGCTCGGATTCCTCAGTACTTGATAATCGTTCATCTCTGTCCGTTTCTTGCTCGCTATGTGTAGAGAGCTCTTCATCCTCCTGATCGGTGACGCTCTCTTCTCCAGTCCTGTCATCCACGACATCCAGATGCAGCCTCCTCGCGCACCGTGCCCAGAACTCATTTGAATTCTGCTTCATGCCCAGGGATGAAACCGCCGCTGCGATGTCTTCGACTCTGATACGAGTCTTTCTATCCCTTTGCACGACCTCGAAACTGTTCCTGCGAATACGGGATTCCGCCACGTATAGTGCGGATAACAGTAAGCGCCTAGTGATACTGACCGCTAACGCGTAAAAGTCTGCGAGTGCCGTCATCTGTATGGCTGGTGGCTCATGTTCTTCGGACGCGGCGCGCCAGTTACCGTCAGGGGTAGTTGAGTTCATGAAGATGCGATTTGAGAGCAAGAGCCAGTTCTGAGTGCAGAAAAATTGGAGGAATGGCGGTTCATCGAGCCTCCTCGTTTTCTTTTCTTGTTCTTCGTCCTCCAGCTGCGGCTGCTCTTCGCTATCGTCTCGTTCATCACGTCTTTGATGCTCCTTCTGCGCCCGCTCTCGCGACTGCGTCTGTGGCGTTGATGCTTCCAAGTTCCTTCTCTGCTGGTTTTCAATAGGTTCTGCAAGCAATGCAGTGACGCGCCATCGCGAGCCCCATCTCTCCTTTTCTACCTGCTCCTCATAGCTCTCCTGGCGTAACGACAGCGCGTCTGCAGCCGCCTCCAACGCGGCGGCGCACTCGGCCCCGATCTCCACAGCAGCGGGGATGTCGACGGGTCTCAGGGCGTTCTGCCGGACCCCCTTCCCCTCAGTTGCATCTAGAAGGACCAGGTACTGGCGCACCTCAACGTCGCTCTTCGTCCCGATTCGCGTGGCAATGCCTGCGCAGTCGGCCCTACCGAGCCGGCTCACGGCCGCGAAGAAGGCTGTCTTTTCTGCTGCGCTCCACTCCACCGCCCCGATCTGCGTGTCGGCATCTTCTCCTGCTTCGCTGTTGATGAGTCCCGACGATGCGTCGTCGATGTCGCGGTTCAGCAGGTCCAGATATGCGGCATTGAAGTCGCCCTTTATCCGCTTGAGAGGCGGTGGGCCCACGATTGAGCTTTCTACTCGTCGCTTCCTACGAATAGGTAGGTTGCCCCGTATTGGCGAGACGCCACGCGGGTTATATATAGGTGTATTTTCATTTTCACTGTTTGACTCGCGATAGTCGTCGTCTGAGTCTATATCCATGATCCCTTGTTGCTGGATTTTGGAGATGATGCATATAGACAATAGTTATGCATTTACGCCGTTTTTGCAGTGAGAATTTGAACCCTGTTGAAATGTTCGTCCTGAGTCATGAATGTATAAAGCGTCTTTAAAACAAATACTTTAGGTTGCTGCAGTCACTTGAAGTTGGAAGTCAAGTATAGGAAAATGTGAATCCAGATGCTTTAGAATGGATTCCATGGTTCGCTGAAGTACGGTTCCGGGTGACTCGACTGGGTGTCGCTTGAAACCCCATATATTGCATATATGCCTGTATATGGTGTTTTCTTTTCTGGCAATGGAGTGGCATCGAACAAATCTTGGGGAATCTCAGCATGTCGTTCAATGTAGATAAATTGACTATCCATATAGCCTCTATCATCTGATCATTCTGGAGTGCAGGTTATGACTATCTAATTATGTCATAACCCGTAAAGTACCTAATTACCTAGAAACTGATAGCCTAGGTAGAGAAAAATCTCAACGCCTTCTGTCGAGAGCCTACCACTACAAGCCATGTCCCGGTTGGTCTCGAGATGGCTCTTGACGACAAAGTTATCGCGAAACTTCCCATTGCCCAGATCCACGAGGTCGTCTCAGACGAGGCTAATCTCGGTGTCTCCAGGAGAGTCGCAGACGCGCCCGTTTCAACCTGTGCGCCTCCGTGACTATCAAGAAGAATGCATCCAATCTATTCTCTCATCTTTGAAACATGGTCATAAGCGAGTTGGTATATCTCTAGCCACCGGGGCCGGAAAAACGGTGGTTTTCACTCAATTGATCGATCGCATCAAGCCCAGCTCCAAGCGTGCGACTCAGACATTAATTCTGGCTCATCGGCGGGAGCTCGTGGAGCAAGCAGCACGGCATTGCAGTAATGCTTATCCCACTAAAACTGTTGAGGTTGAGATGGGGAATCTACATGCTTCAGGAAGGGCGGACATTACTATCGCCAGTATTCAGAGCATTACGTCTGGAGACAGAATCAGCAAGTTCGATCCTACACTTTTCAAACTTGTACTTGTAGATGAAGCTCATCACATCGTCGCGCCCGGTTATCTACGCACCTTAGAGCACTTTGGTCTTCATGAGAAGAAGGATGAGTCACCGATACTTGTCGGGGTTTCCGCGACTTTCTCCCGTTTCGATGGGCTTAGACTCGGAGCCGCCATAGACGAAATCGTGTACCACAAGGACTATGTCGACATGATTGGAGAAAAATGGCTTTCGGACGTTATTTTCACAACCGTTGAGTCTACAGCAGATATTACGAAAGTAAGAAGTGGTGCGAATGGAGATTTTCAGCCTGGCGAGCTCTCTAGAGCAGTTAACACGGACCAAATCAACGAAATTACTGTTCGTAGTTGGTTAGCAAAGGCGGCTGGGCGGCAATCCACGCTCGTCTTTTGTGTCGATCTCGCACATGTCGCCGGTTTGACCAGAGCTTTTCGTCAGCACGGCGTTGACGCCAGGTTCGTAACCGGGGATACACCTAAGGTTGACAGAAGCGATCGCTTAGACGCTTTCAAGAGTGGTGAATTTCCAGTTCTCATAAACTGCGGTGTTTTCACCGAAGGTACCGATATTCCCAACATCGACTGCATTGTGCTTGCGAGACCGACTCGCTCTCGCAACCTTCTCGTACAAATGATCGGAAGAGGCATGAGACTGCATCCCGGGAAAACCAATTGCCATATCATTGATATGGTTTCCAGCCTTGCGACCGGGATTGTGACAACTCCAACGCTCTTTGGGCTAGATCCGTCTCAACTCGTGAAGGAAGTTTCTGTGGACGAGATGAGAAACCTGAAAGCCCGCCAAGAAGCCGAGAAAATAAGAGAAGGGGCTGCCCTGGGAGTGAATCCATCCCTTACCGACGCCAAGGGTGATACCAGTGTCACGTTCGTCGAATACGACTCGGTATTAGACCTGATCTCCGATACATCTGGCGAAAAACACATTCGCTCTATCAGCAAAAATGCCTGGGTGCAAGTCGGACCGCATCGATACGTACTCTCTGGTCCGGCAGGGACGTATATCCGGCTTGAGAAAGCTGAAAAGGAAACAGAGGACCAAGCCGAATTCGTGGCTTGGGAAATAAGAGCATTACCAAAGGGAGTGTCAAAATCGCCCTTTGCGGCACCCCGGCAGCTCCTTCAAGCTGCCACGTTTACCGACGCTGTGCACGGTGCCGATAAGTACGCTTCCGAGAAGTATCCCCATATGCTCATTGCAAGATATATGAGTTGGCGTAAGGGCCCACCCACAGAAGGCCAGCTAAAGTTCCTAAACAAGTTACGGGGAGAGGACGAGAAGCTCAAAGTAACCGACATAAACAAAGGGAAGGCGGCGGATATGATCACGAAGGTTCGGCATGGGGCTCGAGGTCGGTTCGCGATGCTTGAGGCGGATAAGCGACGAGTAGAGAGACGGGTCTCAGTACAGCTACGGGAGCAGGAGAAAGCTCTAAAGCTTCGAGAGCAGGTTTCAGTCGGGCCACTGATAGCATAAAATGAGTTGTTTGTCAGTTCGCTTCTCCAGTCTCCGCCAGCACAGAGCTTAGAAGGGCTCTTCCCTTCACTTGTTTTGATAACATTCACTGTGGTCTGCTATCTTCTGGTTGGTCTAATCTCTCAACTCTCTCAATCCCTCTCACGTCTGCAATCCACATCACATGCGCCTCTCAATTCGACTGTGTTACAATTACTCCTCTTAATATGTAATCTTTTGTAGCCG
This sequence comes from Xylaria sp. 218_066, assembly GCA_019843955.1. Classification (NCBI taxonomy): domain Eukaryota; kingdom Fungi; phylum Ascomycota; class Sordariomycetes; order Xylariales; family Xylariaceae; genus Xylaria; species Xylaria sp. 218_066. The sequence goes on along the minus strand of JADKYC010000002.1, from coordinate 524,840 downwards.
CTAGTCTATCTGCACCATTCAACTCGACCCTTGTTGTTTATTACAACTACAATTTCAGTCACTCGTGGTTGCAGTTAGTTCAAGAACTCATCACGCACGCTGTTGCCTTTTTTTTTCTTTTTCTTTTTCCCGCCATCGCCCGAGGCGACTTCCGCAGCAACTTTCGAAAACTCAAAACAAGGATCCCGTTTATCTATACTCTCTCTATCAACAAGCAACTCCGAGAATGAATTTTTCGTCCTTGAGCATCCAAGATGCGAATTTCTTCACAACCGATCAAATGAAGCGCTCAAATGACCGCGATGAATCAACATCTACCGGCCCTTCGCCGTCGCTTTGGCCCGAACCTGCGCGTCCGATTCCCACTACTACCCGCCACATACAGTTCTGTACCACGTCGCAGATGCACGGCACAGCAGACACTGCAGTGGATGGCGCCTCTTGCAAACAACAGGGAAGTGCCCATACGGAAGACGTGGTTTCCAGTGACGGTTCCATGACTCCTCGAATGGAATCCGGTACCACCCTGCCATCGTCGAGTTCGGCCACCACTTGTCCTTCTCTAAGGCCCATCAATGATACAGTTCCCAATATCTTCGAGCCAAGATATCCCAGGTGGTATTCGTATCCGCCTATCCACCCCACCGAGTTCGAAACAAGAACGCCTACCAATTTTATCAGTGATGGCTTGTTCGACCCCACCGACACATTCCTACAGCAATCAAGTGCCTTTCAGGACTGGGTAAATAAGAAAAACGCAGAGAGGATTCAACTTCGGCATGGTCCTGCTTACGAGAAGTTGGTAAAAGAGCTACACAAGTATCAATGCATCGCCGACCAAGGGCCAACACCTTCTGCTCGTGCAGACGCAAGACAGACTATACTCGGAATCAAGGCAGCACAACTAGAGGAGCGCAAGAAATTCTCGGCAGCTGAGCTGCAGCACATTAGAGACATTGAAAAGGGCTGGGTGTCCTTCGTCAGCATCGATAGCCATGAGCGGGCAATACCTAAACAATCTCACACGTCTAAAACACTGAGAGAAAAGCCGGGGCGTTCATTGTCCAGAGTAGAACGCCTGCTCGGTTCAGATGGTTCCAGTCTCGGAACCCCAAGCCAGAATCAACCATATCGGGGTTCCGGTGTTGACTCTATGGACCTTGGTAGCCGTAATATAAAGACAACGGTGTTGGATTTGTCCGAAAAGTTACCGCCACTGGCCGGAGCCAGCACCTGGCCAGATAAGCCGTACGAGATTCTTATACCTGACTGGTTCCCAGTTGCCGAAGCTCAGGGAATGATCGATATAAACCGTGCCACCGTCGAGGAAAGATTCAAAAGTCTTCTCAATCACATTTATCAGCTAGAGTTTGAGAAAGGTCAACAAGAGTATCAGGAAAAGCACCCCAATGAAGGCGAGTAATTTCTAAATTGATTGTTATTCCTTTTCTACTGCGGCTTTCAACACAATACTACAACCATATAACCTCTACTTTCTTGAGTTTTTAAGTATAGTCACGCTCTTTGTACTTTCGTTACACACGCCAGTATTAACAACTAAACTGTGCAGAGGGCATTGTGAAGAATCATAACTGGGACAAACGTTGGCACAAGCCGGACTCCGGCTGGCGTCACGAACACCAGAGGGAAAAGGGTGGGTGGTGGAAATGCCGTAAAGGACCTGCAGGGACAGCCGCCGAAAACCAGTGCAAGCGCTGTCCAGACGTTGAGATATCGAAGCCCTCTCCTCCGGCGCAAGTTCTTAGCCGTTTGATGAATAACATCGGAGAGGCGATGGAGGTCGTTACACGAAACGACAAGAATAAGATTTTGGCGCGTAGGTTTGGTAGTAACCACGAGCCCACCAACATAGAGGCGTTCCGGCAGCTCGATGAGGATGTAAAGATATGGGCTCTTGAAGAGGACAACCTTGGTGCCATCACACAACCCGGGACGATTTCCCTTGGTGCACGCGAGCCCTGGATCAACTACAATCCACTCCGAGGTCTAGAAGATTCGCCAGGGACGATGACTACGGCTCAGGCCTACGCACAGCAAGCTGCTAGCAATAACGAGGAGCATAGGATGTCCTGCGACAAAGAGGCTAGCAAAGGAAAGCAGGTCTCTTGATCAAAATCTACGGATGAAGAGGCTGCCGTCTACTAATACTAACGAATAAGGTATCATAGAGCCTTTTTTCGAGCCCATGTGGATCATAACGGTTCTGCGTGTACAAAAGGGAGCACGGCAAGGTTCAATATTGACAAAGCATGGCTCAGCATCTTGATTTCATTGCATAGCTAGGGGCGTTCGTTTTCATCAGCAAAAGGGACAGTGTCTTGCAGCTTCTCCAGATATGGTTGAATGCATAATTAATGTATAATGTACAGGCCAGGTCGGCGAAATCATAGATGGTATTCACAAGCTAGCTAGTAAATAGCAATGCTCTGCATTTTCCCAAAGTTTATGTGTTTGCATTTTCGTCTTCATCGGGAGGGAAACGCGGGCATCTGTGAGTCATGTGTTTACAATTTTATGATATTCCTGATTATAACGTGTATTTCCATCTTTTCTCTTCCCTCTTTTGGAATAGAGATTGGTACTTATCAAGCAAATGAACTGTTTCAATAATTCCCATCCGAGCTTGTGCATTGTGCATGCAACCCAATGCTTTTGGTAATGCAGCGCTCAGATTTGTAGTTGGTGATCAGGCAGCTCGGCACACACTGCCAGGCTTATATCTATCCTCAAACTCGGCAAGTGCTGTATACCTATCACTCAACTAGTTTCTCTACCTAAGGTAGGCAGACAACCAACCGTCCCTCTGGACTTTCTGTATACCACGCCTAATCCTGCCTAGCCCACTGCGTACCTCTGCACTCTTTCACTCCCCTCCTTCCTTCGCAAGGCAATCACAGAAGCCAGTGTTGTCTCTATCCACTTGCGTTGCCTGCCTCAAGGAAAGTACCCATGTATTCCGACGTCTCATAGGCAGGCAGGTACCCTCGTGCATCTACCTACCTCAACTTCGTATTTACATAAATCTACATAAGTAATTGCCCAGTCGCATCTCGCCCTCCCATCCTTATACCCATCATCTTGAAATCAACTCACTGTTCCTTCTACCTACAACCACATTGTCGTGTTGGAGCTCGCTGCTTTTAGCCTACGCCATCCAATTGGACGACATCTGATCTTGTTCTGTGGTCGCTAAACACATCGCACTGGACAAAAATACAGCTTGTGGCTCGTGGATTATTTGTTTCTCGTCTTTTCTGTCTAGAGGTTGGAATTAGCCTGATATTGCACCTTATTATGTTGTCAACACCCCGAAAGAAAGCTGGTGCGAAAGCTAGTCGATTCTCCCCCCGGCAGGTGAGTGCGTCGCCCACGCCGTCGAGCAAGTCAAGCACCGTTGCCACATCAGCTTCGCTGTTGCGTACTCGACCTGCATCTACCGCCGGTGCTAGCACTGCCACCGTTAAGTCTTTACGAGGAAAAATCACTTCTGTCTCGGAGGATGGTAAGTCCTTTCGTCCTATCGTGGCCGTTTTCACTTCTGTGAATTACACCGCTGACTTACGCCAGAATTTTCCAATCGATCACAATCTCAACCCCCAGAGGCCAGCGGCCCCAGAAGCTTGTAAGCAGCCCTCGGAGCGACTTACTTCTATTACGGCGGCCCTATGAGCTATACTTTGAAGCCTCCCCCGTTATACAATAGGATAAACTAACTTTCAAAGCTCTAGTGCACACCCTGAGTTTACAGACTTAGGAAATAAGCTCAAAGAATGCAACGACACGTTGGCTGATATTCAGTCGCTGGGGGTCTCCCACGTTGCTGTATTGCCCGAACTGGTTCTCGTTGGAGATCAGTCATCAGGAAAATCAAGCCTAATGTCGGCTCTAGCACGCCTCAAGTGAGTAACGTGAAGTTGTTTATCGATCTATTTAGCTATGAGCGATAATCTCCCGGTTTACTAGCCTCATATCGTTGGTGCGGCGTATGATCCGGGTGTATTTTCGTTCAAGTGACAAAGTGCTGACTCTAGTTGTTGAAGTCTACCAAAATCCTCAGGAATTTGCACCCGCTGTCCCTTCCATATCCGCATGAGCTCCTGTAAGGATTCGCATTGGTCATGCACTGTGTCCTTACAACAAGAATACTATTACCACCCACCTACGAACCGTACGATAAAGCATACAGATGTTACAAAGAGGAAACCATTCCCACCCTGGGAGCCTAAGTTATCAACCGAAACAGTAGTCTTCAAGACGATATACGAGAATGATCCGGTTGGCGTCGACGAGATTCTTCGTTGGGCCCAGATTGCAACCCTGAATCCAAGTCAAAATCCGCAGCAGTTTGTTCCTGGACATGGAACCTACGCTAAGGAGACTACTCTAGAAGTTGCGAAGCAATCAACTGAAGCTAGATTCAGCCCCAACGTCGTTTCCCTCGAAATGAGGGGTCCAGGATTTCCAGACTTGTCCTTCTATGACTTGCCTGGCCTATTTCAAATCGCCGAGGACAAGGGTGATGACTATCTGGTTGACGTTGTCGAGAATCTCACGCGAAAATATATTGGTCGTGAAGGCGCGATCATCATGCTAGCACTGCCAATGGATCTAGACTTGGACAACTCCAAAACTCTAAGAGTTATCCGGGAGTTGAATGCGGAGAACAGGACAGTTGGCGTTCTGACCAAGGCCGATAGGCCTAACTTCAATATTCAAGACACAATTACTTATTGGCTCGCTGTACTTGACGAAAAGAAGCAGAGAGTCAAGCAAGAGGGCTTCTATATCACCTCGTTACCGCCAGACCTACCGCTCGATGACCTTGTAACATGGGAAGAGTCTTTCTTTCGAACTGTTAACAGTAGTTGGCCACGTAACTTTGACCGTTACAAAGCTCGTTTTGGTGTCAACCAACTTCGCTGCCACATCACCAAAACGCTCGGTAATGCTTTTGCATGCAGGTATGATTTTCACTCATGCTCGCGCTATACGTATTTAATTTAGTGTGTTATATCTAGCCTCCCTGATATCAAGGAGAAGTTTAAGAGGCGTCTCGAACAGATTCAGGAAGATCTGGATAAGTTGCCTGATATTCCTAGGAATGTCGAACACGAAGTTCGAATGAGCTGTAAGTAATTCTTAGTTCATTTTCTTGTCTAGACGATAGAGGTGCCAATCATATCCGAGAAGCTGCCCATAATTGTCATTAATCACACTTAACCATGGCCATAACTAATTTCAGATATTGCAGTGCAAAAGTTTTATACCTCCGTTAAGCGTGCAGTCGATAATCAAAGTTTCGAACAAGACTACAAGGAGCTGACCGAAGGTTTTTTTGAGTGCCTTGTAAAACTAAAACCAAAATGCATCATGACTACTGAGAGGTCCAAACCGAGATTACAGGCTGATGAAGTTGTCATTGTCTCTGATGACTCTGGAAACGAGGCTTTGGGTTCTAAAAGGGGTCCCCCAAAAGATTCGCCTGTCAGTCAAACACCAAGAAAACGTCGCACCGGTTTATTCACAACTCCTGTCAAAGCAGAAGGATATCCTGCTGGAGGTACTATCCAATCGCCAATAACTCCAACGCCATTTTTGCCCCAGAATCCTAATACAACTGGCTTTCAGGTCTTTCTGGAGAAGGATAGGGAGGTCAAATTCAGCCTTCCCGAGATCCAAAGCCAGATTAAACTCAAGACTAGAGGGGGATTTGGCGACGTTGTACCATTTGAGGTGCACGAGACCCTCTGTATTAGAGCAGTTTCACAGTGGCGGGAGCCACTCAGACTGTATATCGACAAAGCAACGTCCATGCTAATGGGTGCGGTTACCAGAGCGCTCGAGAGCTCTCTTAAGAAATTCTCTGAACGGCTTATTTATAAGGAATCATATGAGTTTCTTATGGCCTTCCTCAAGAAGGAAAGTACTCGCCAAAGCGAAAGGTTGGTAGAGTTGTATAGAAATGAGACATATAAAGCCGTGACAATCAACGAAGGGGGCTTAAACTATTTCAAAGCTAAAGAGAAGGAACTACTTGAGGGGCATCGCCTCTTTACCCGATTGAAAGCGGCGGGCGTGATTGAAAAGGACCGGGTGTTCAAGCGCGATGAACAAATGACCCGAGAGGAGAAGCTGGAACAGTCCAAGCTTCTAGACAAATATCAGGCGCAGTTCCCGGAAGATGAGTTTAAACTTGAAGTTAATGTGGCTGCAAAAGTTCGCGCATACTACATGACGGCTGCAACTCGATTCGTGGATGGCGTTTCCATGGATATCAACTCGCGACTCTTTCGTTCTTTTCGTGATGGCGCTCTGGATAACTTTCTTGATGAAAAGCTTGGGCTGTTTCCTTACCCTGGTAAGTACGGACCACCCTAGTCAAAATCATTGAGGCTGACGTGCTTGAAGCCGACGGAGCATACATACGACTTATGGAAGAAGATACAGCAACTGCACAGAGGCGTCAACAGCTCAGAAAGGAGCGAGAAAAACTCTTGATTGCAATGGAGAAGATCCTCGAGCTCGAGCGTTCACTTCCAGGATATCGCCAAGAGAATCTGGAACGATCAGCCACACATGCCGACGTATTCTGGGAGTGTGACGAAAAGATGGACATCTGCTGAGTAAAATGTGAGCATGCAAAGGAATTGATATTGCAGCTGCTTCACCGTGGTACCCTTTTGCACTTTCCTATCTAGCTTTTCACGAACTTGTCTTGAAATCTTGCGCTGTTGGATTGCCAGCCTTTCCTAGATGAACTAGATCCTATATTCGCATTGATTCCATGTGCAAGGGCTGTTGTAACCTGAGAAATACAAAGACGATGGAACTATGTTGCACCAAACAGGGTAAGAATATCGTTTGGGACGATTGGTAGGAGAAAGAGATTACTAGTCTTATCAAGATACTATTTTCCGCATTCCTGTGCAACAGAATACAGTAGACTGATTGGCCCGAGCGATTTCATATAGCCACATGTAAAGCAACTCAACCCTATAATTGTCTTCTGAGTAGAAATACTTAGACAGGTACGGAGAAGCTAAATAGAACGAGATGGGGTAGCGATGCTTCTCGAAGACTGTCGGTAGTATCCGATAGCGGCCGAGCTTTAACCGACGTGACGTTGGGGTGGGTCGCTTCTAAGGCAGCTTGGTGATGATGCATGTAACAATCTTTAATCTTTCCGTCCATTAGATAATCTGCCCGAGCTCCAGTTCTATTGAGTGATCGAGAGCAAAAGCAACATCCGAAAGTGCATTTGACCGAGGCATGGGCACAGTCTCGTGTCACTGCTTGCGCTTTATTAAGTTCACCAGCTTGTATTATTCAGCATAGGGGCTATATACTTGTAATCCTGCCGATCGCGTGCTCCCTCCCGCAAAGGCCATCCTCTCCGAGCATCGCCGCTCCGTCGAAAATTTCCCCATCCTCGCCTCTTCTCTTCCCCTGCGAACGCCGCGACAATGCTGTGCCGCCAACATCTATCACGGCAGATGGCCATGCGAGCATCGCCCAATTTCTCACTCACATCGCGCTTAATGCGCCCGGCGAGGCTATATTCTATTAATGCTCGACATAGGCCCCATGGACCCCGGGCAGCCTGTCTCTCGGCATCTGCTAGCGCTGGACCTCTGAACAGACCTCACTTTTCCAGTTCGGCAACGCTACGGAAACAAGAGAAAAACGACGCCTCTGACGGCTCTGCCCAGGTTCTGTCTGACGACGCGAACACGAATGTCGAAGAAAAGGAAGAGCAGTCAGAGAAGGAAGTGAGCGAAACAAGGAGCTCTACCGCAGAATCGTCGTCGCCCGATAATAACCAGAGTAACGGTGAGGGCAAGGGCGACTCGCAGGATGGCAAGGCAGGGAGCACAGCTGGCGGCGCATCGTCGGGGTCCGGCAACGATGCCCCGGGCGATGGTGGTCGAAAACCTAGCCAAAGAACTACTAACAGGGCCTTACAAAAACCCGAGGTTCCCGAGGTGTATCCTCAGGTCATGGCGATTCCTATAACGAAGCGACCGCTGTTTCCTGGCTTTTACAAAGCGATTACTATCAAGGATCCCAACGTTTCCGCTGCCATACAGGACATGATTAAGAGGGGGCAGCCTTATGTCGGCGCATTCTTGTTCAAAGATGAGAATGCTGACGAGGACATAATACGAGACCCGAATGATGTTTATGACACTGGTGTTTTTGCCCAAATCACGAGCGCTTTTCCTGTACACGGGGAACAGAATAGTCTGACGGCCATCTTGTATCCGCATCGCAGGATCAAGCTGACTACTTTGATACCCCCAGCCGCACCGGAGCAGAAGAAGGCCGAACCTGAACCCGCAGATATACCAGACCCCATACCTTCCCCTAAACCAGAAGAACAAGCCGTTCAGGAGAAGAAGGGCGACGTGGTCGCGAGCTTTGAGGAAGGGGCTGTGGCGAACAAGCCTGATGCGACCCCTGAGAAATATGAGCCGACCTCATTTTTGCGTAAATACCCTGTTAGCCTGGTAAATGTGGAAAATCTCGTGGAGGAACCGTTTGACCCCAAGAGCCCGGTGATACGAGCGGTAACGAACGAGATTGTCAATGTGTTCAAAGAAGTGGCCACAATGAACAGTCTCTTCCGAGATCAAATCTCGACTTTCTCCATGAGTCAGTCAACCGGAAACGTCACTGCTGAGCCTGCTAAGCTCGCCGACTTTGCCGCGGCGGTGTCAGCTGGAGAGCCTGCTGAGCTCCAAGAGGTCCTTTCTAGTCTGGATGTCGAAGATCGGATGCAGAAGGCTTTGGTGGTTCTAAAGAAGGAACTGATGAATGCGCAACTGCAATCGAAAATCACAAAAGACGTTGAGCAGAAAATTACGAAGCGCCAACGCGAGTACTGGCTAATGGAGCAGATGAAAGGAATCCGCCGAGAGCTGGGCATCGAGTCTGATGGGAAGGATAAGCTAGTCGAAAAATTTAAGGAGAAGGCCGATAAACTTGCCATGCCCGAGGCAGTTCGCAAGGTCTTCGATGATGAGATTAATAAGCTTGCCCATCTAGAGCCTGCGGCTTCCGAATTCAACGTAACACGGAATTATTTGGATTGGTTGACACAGATACCATGGGGTCAAAGGAGTGCCGAGAACTTTAGCATTCAGCATGCCATGGGGGTCCTAGATGAAGACCATTATGGTTTAAAGGATGTCAAAGATCGAATTTTAGAGTTTATTGCGGTAGGCAAGCTTCGAGGCACTGTGGAAGGCAAGATTTTGTGCTTTGTTGGACCTCCCGGTGTTGGCAAAACAAGCATTGGCAAGTCAATTGCTAGAGCTTTGAACCGACAGTACTACAGGTTTAGCGTTGGAGGCCTTACAGACGTGGCAGAAATCAAAGGCCATCGGCGCACCTATGTTGGTGCTCTACCAGGACGAGTCATCCAAGCTCTCAAGAAATGTCAAACTGAGAACCCTCTAATTCTGATCGACGAGGTCGATAAGATTGGGCGTGGCTACCAAGGCGACCCATCATCAGCTCTCCTTGAATTGTTGGATCCAGAGCAGAATGGCTCTTTCTTGGATCACTACATGGATGTTCCCGTCGACCTCTCCAAAGTCCTGTTTGTTTGCACAGCTAATATGACGGACACAATACCCCGACCCTTACTTGATCGTATGGAGGTTATTCGGCTATCTGGCTATGTATCCGATGAGAAGAAAGCGATCGCTGATAGATATCTATCGCCAGCTGCGAAGGAGCTTGCGGGTCTCAAGGATGTAAATGTTTTGCTTTCGGATCAGGCTATCGAGGAGCTCATCAAGTCCTACTGCCGAGAATCGGGCGTTCGGAACCTCAAGAAGCAGATTGAGAAGCTTTATCGCAAATCAGCTCTGAAAATCGTGCAGGAACTTGGCGAGGACGTCTTGCCGGAGTCCGAAGCATTGACAGAAGAGGGCAAAGCAGCCATGAAAGAATCGGAAAAAGCGACCGAAAACAAAGAGTACACCTCCCCCGAAGCATCAGAAAAGGAGACCACAGAGAAACCCCGAGTTGCTCTTAAGGTGCCTGATTCAGTTAGTGTGGTGATTGACAAGGAGAATTTGAAGGATTATGTTGGCCCACCAATCTTCACTTCTGATCGTCTTTATGATATTACACCGCCCGGTGTCGCCATGGGTCTTGCATGGACCCAACTGGGTGGCTCTGCCATGTACATCGAGTCGATCCTTCAATCAGCTTTGCGTCCTAGTAGTCGTGCCGGCTTAGAGATCACCGGCAACCTCAAGACGGTCATGAAGGAATCCTCTACAATCGCATACTCCTTCGCTAAGGCATACATGGCTAATGAGTTTTCCGACAACCACTTCTTCGATAAGGCGAAGATTCATTTGCATGTACCAGAAGGCGCTGTGCAGAAAGATGGCCCGTCGGCCGGCGTTACCATGACCACTTCTCTTCTATCGTTAGCCCTAGATAGCCCGGTGGACCCCACCATTGCTATGACTGGCGAGTTGACTCTAACTGGCAAGGTTCTCAGGATAGGTGGCCTGAGGGAAAAGACGGTGGCTGCACGTCGTGCTGGTTGCAAGATGATCATTTTCCCTGAAGACAACATGTCCGACTGGCTAGAGCTTCCTGAGGTAGGTCTCGCCCGTGTGGCAACATAAGTCTAGAACTTTAGAAAATCACGACGCTAACGTGCTTACAGAATATCAAAGAGGGCATTGAAGGCCGTCCCGCAAGCTGGTACAAGGAGATTTTCGAGCTCGTCTTTCCTAACCTAGATAAGGAAAAGGCGAATACCTGCAAGATTTGCGAATGGAAGAAGGAGCACGGATCATCCAGTAGTGCAAGCGACAAGGACGAGTAAGAAGGCTGAAAGGGAAGCCGAGACAAATCAGTTGGGAGTGATTGTCCCGGGTGTACCATCATCCTGTTTTCTGGATTAGACGCCAGTGATTCATTGCATGCCACTGACAGTATATACTGTATACTACACATACTTAGCACTTTACGCTCAACTGTTTAGAATTGTACAGGAAGAAAAGGAGGGAGGCAAAGGCTCAGCATTGTTTTGGGCGTTCAGGCGGCCATTGCATCATACATACACAACAACCAACATACCAAAGACGATACGGAAAGCGGCTGGGAAAAACCAACTGCTGGCAAAACCTTGTTTGCTTGACCAAGCACAAAACCTATGGGTAGTGTACTAGTTTATACATAATCCACACGGAGAATTCTCATCTCTACTAGCAATGTGCTATAGGCTTTCGTAACGAATTGATAACCAAAATCTGGCGAGACGTAACCGACGCGGAGACAAGAAACTAGGCTGTCAGCGCTAGAATACCACTTGCAAGAGCTTATTCTTATTCGGCCTCGTGGCAACGGTCAGAGGTCTATATATCTGCTCTAAGGTATTAGTGGTGTCGGCGATAGGTTCCTTCTCGGGGGTATAAGCATGATGATGTGCTATAAAGCAGCCCAACTCTAGCCGATGTCATATCTTGGGTGCTTCCTCGGCTGATTTTAGTTCAATTGGCTAGGTGAGGTATAAGTGCCGGTTGGGATAGTAAATCTCCAGTTAGTTTTGCAGCCCGACGAGACGGCTTGAATTGATTACGAAGCAGCCGTTGACGATGCCGTCACCATTGTTTGGCTTCGCACTCGAATTCATCGTCGGACGAGATAAGTTACTTGGGTGATAACCCGCTAGCCCTAGCTAGTGTCCATATGCATTGGGCTGAACACTGCATCAATGGTTTTCGAGAAGCTAAAGAATCCTAATGCACGTGGGATAGAATAGATTATAGATCTGATAAAAAAAAAACGTTCATCTTGCTTGGTGCCTCCTAAGCCACACTACTTCGGGCGACGCGGTATGACATAGCATGGGCATGGGCAGGGTGCGTCCACTTCATTCGCACGACAGCCTCCTTTTTCTCAGTTGTATGACATGCGACATTGGTTGCAGTAGTCGAGAATGATGCAAGTAAGCTAAGAAGAAAAAATATGTACGATATGTACGACTACTGAGTATGTAGGCCGACGGGAACCAATGACAGACGCCAGCTGTATGGCTGCCCAATAGCTCTCCAAACTGGTCGCGGCCCCTTGCGGAAACGCGGGCGATTGTACAACTCATCAGATGGACCGAGAGGGTGGTCTTGGTGTGACAATCAGATCAATGGGATATCATGGCCACTAGTTTACTTAGTCGGCATAACTCACGATGGTTGTTGTCGGGTATCAACCAAGGTATGAGGTATGTGTTATAGTAGCCGGAGCGCGGTGCCTCCTCGTCACATCGCAGGCGCAGGGTTTTTTACTCGGAAATGCGATACCCAGTGAGAGGGGCGCAAACGGCGGCCACGTCGTTATCCGATTCAAGCCACATGCTTATTTCCTTCATATTATTTCTTGTTGGGTGCCTCACGTAGAGTTGGTGTTAGCCTCAATCTTGTGCGTGTGCATGAATCGAATCTCGCTTACGATGATTCCGGCGAGATGTGTATGTGCTTTTGGCACATTATGTATATCATATCACCCGTTACATATGTATAAACATTCAATATGCAAAGCTGTTGATCTCTTCCCTCCATGTTGCTCCCGCTCACTAACTGCTACAACTTAGCTCAAAGTGCCTTATTAGTCAGACCCGGCTCCACGTCATCTTGCACGAGCTTGCATGGGTTCGAGTTATTTACCTTAAGGTAGTATGCATACGGACGAGCCGTGCTGTAGTGTCCTACGTGTCGGTTTGTCCACATGACTTGGCTTACACAAACAGGTAGAGATGTCTGACCTTGGTACATTCGATGCTTCCCACGGCTCGTGTTCGCTCCTTTCCACACACTATCGCGTACAAGTGCGCATGTTACCAGTTCGGCGGTTCAGTACACTATTGTACATACCTACTATACTACAAGTTATAACCTAGTAGCTGGGAGGTTACCAAACCTGGAAGATCCTTGCAAGACGAGACGGGAACTAAATATAGAGCCTCTTTGCGAACCTTCACTTTTGTTAGGTAGGCCCCTCGTCCCACTCTTAGTAAACCTGACCAAGAGGCTATACGGGGTCAATGGAATGAGCGATTGCGAGGATTCATCTAATTGGCATCGTCACGAACTGAAAAGTTTCTTCAATTACCCAGATGAGTCTATGTGGGATGAAACCAAGGATTTGAAGACCACGACAGAAGAGGAAAAGGATGGCCTATGTAGATGAGTTGTCCGTCACCCCTGGTCGCATTGACTTACCGTTCTAGGCGTTGACCACTTTGGCTTGGAGGGGTACATGGTCATCGTGTCGCAAACAGGCAAGACAGGCGAAACAGCCATATGATATTCGTTATAGACCAGCCGCATAGGTAAGAATAAAGCCAGTTAGAATGCAAACAATTCATCATTCATGAGTTCGATAGAGGGAGAATTGGTTCGACAAAGCACCACAGACATGTGTAATAGGTTGAATAGATAAATATACTGAGTAAACAAACACAGTACCCCTCTTGTCTAGATGGGTCAGTCATGGATTACAGCTGATACAGTAGTTATTGAATCTAAAGACCGGCTACCGATTACTTGCCCCATTGAGCGGGTCATTCAGACCCGACTTCCCTCTAGGTACCTACCTAGTTCGATTCCCCACGGGATGGGGGCGGTTACGATTCGCCAAAATACAAATTGTCGAATAGGAACTAGCATCAAACCCCCCGCATCCGCACCGCACATCCCCAATCAGAATGACGGGCTTACACTTTGATGCTCAGAAAATTTCTTATATTCGTGATACCTACACAGCATAGTGCTATGACAGACAGAGGGGCCGCCTGTTATTGGCGCCGTCCCTTATCTATTGGATTGATACCCAATCCAGTGCGTGCCCCGGTACAGTTGTGACGCAGCTGGACGCGTGCGTTGCGATGGACCAAACCGCTAACTCTTAAGAGAATACCTCCAAGGAAACACACCAGGTGGGACATGTCTCATGAAGTAATACCCAAGGTAGACAGACTACAGTTTCCGAACTTTTCTACTTGGACACCTGTCTTAGTACGGCTGACGTGAAATAACCCGTGAAATATGGGCCAACATTGTGATATCGAATGCATCCAATGTGATGTCTTCTCATCTGGAGTAAATGCTGACTACAATATACCCCTCTACCTTTATACTAATACAGCATATACGTTAGGTACAGTAGGCGGGGTATTTGAACTGAGTGCTAATAAGCAGTGAGTTACTAACTGCAATGGATCAAATCTCTATCTTGGAGGGGTACCTAGGTAGGTAGTGGTCCAGTTGTAGGCGCCCCTGATGCAGGCAGTGTTGCCGAGAGCCACTAAGACAGAGGCGGCAAGGTCGGGAGTTGTGCCTGCTTTGCATTTCCATACTCGTACATTGGCGTGCTACTCCAACTCGCAGTAACTCGCAGTTGGGTGGTTGCGCATTGCTCACCGTCCCTACATCCCACTAAGACTTACAGTCTCGCTGAAGGTAGCATGGCTACCACATTGCATCCCAGCCCGTCAAAAAAAGGTTCCAGTGCAGTCCCGGTATTCGCGCACAGCAACTGGTTGTCATCGAATGGACTGGGGCACTGGGGATTGGAGATCGGTGTTGGTGGGTTGGATAGCCGACAACGATTCCCTCTCTCACACACACATACTCTCTCTCTATCTCCATCCACCCATTCTCGCTCCTGTCCCTCTCTCTTTCTCTCGTTGCTCTGCCTACGGCATACCTGTAATACCTACCAAACTCAGTCCCGCCTCTTGCGTCTTGCGGCAGTCGAAGCCACACACCTCTCGGGTCCCCGTTGACCGCCAACGCACCGCCCGCCCCATGCAAGCCATCATCGTCAGCGTTTGCCAATAGCAGCACGTAGCCTCACTCCCGCATTCTGCTTCCGTTCTTCTTCCTTTCCCTTATCCTTCCTCTTCTCATCCCCCGTCTGCATCCTCCACGCACCACTACTTTTAGATCTGTCATTATGCATGCCTAAGAAGCTATGCTCAGCCCAATCCCACCAACCTCCAATCTGTCTTCGCTATAACATCATCGGTCTGCCTCCGCTGTACGTGGTTGGACCAGAAAATAGGAAAATTGCACTTTGCTGTCCCCTCCCCCGCCCTAAGTGCTGGGGTGTATATCCCCGAGCCGGTCAAGTATTGACTCAGTTGGTCTCGAGACCATTACTACGTCAAGCCTCGGTCACGACGGTGTCGTTCGAGTTCCTGCTCCATTTGAGCTCGTCACCCTACCTTGAACCATCTCCCCGCGCACTCGTGTAGCTACATCGTCAGTAGTACGGGCCTAACATAACAGCAACACCTCGTCTAAATACTTGTTGCCTCAGCCTATTCTTTTCTTCTCTGCATGACACCGATCAATAGACTGAACAGGTCTTTACTATTCGGAGTCCACGTTACAGTATCATTCTCGCTGAGTTACTGTTACAATGGCTACACCTACGAATACTCCACCTCCGCTGTCCTCAGATAGCAATCGCCTGGCCGCCCTCTGGAAGAGGTTCACCGGCAAGGGCACAAGGGGCCTCTCACCGCCAGGGCCTCGCTCCGAGCCAGGATTGTCTCGAGATTCGTCGGTCAGTTCGGGCGTGGTCAGGAGGGTCTCGCGGAAGGTTGTTCCTGGCCTGCCCAGAGTCAAAACATTCAAAAGACAGCAGTCTGAGGATAGGGAGAAACTAGAAGCTGTGTTAACTACTCCGGCCGAACGAAGAGCCGTGTCCGTTGATAGACGCATGCTTCTTCATCGCAGTGCCTCTCACTCAAGTCAACTTCTGCCTCGCGCAAGCGCGCCCGATTTGTTTGATGACACTGAGCTTTCTGCTGCTAAACTCGACATTCTATCGCACACGGCATCGGCTCCTCATAGTCCTGTTGATGGAAATCATTTCTTAAGCCTGAACGGCATCGAGGCACCAAGTATAGTTGGGGGTGATGATCATCCTGACGAACAAGCCCCTAACTATCCAGAGGCTATCTCTACCGCCGATGCCCAGTCTATTGATACCACTCAATACGACGCCTTAGTTCGCGACGAACTAGAGCATAAATGGATTTTGAATCTGAGCATGCATTTCCGAGATAAGTCTAGGAGGGAGAAATTCTTCGTCACCTATCGAGAGAAGGACTCGATCTGGAGACGAGTAACTATATCCCTTGACTACCGAAATGCTCCCATCGACTCTCTCGAAAAAGATCTGCTTAGCACCAAATTCCAGCGAGACAAGAGCGCCAAGATATATGAGGCCATTCGCGAAAGTCTCCAGGACATTCAATTTTATGACACTGTTACAAACCTCAAGTTACAGACCGCCGACGGAAGGCTACATGTTCATGTGGTTGAAGATGTCAACGTAGGTCTGACTCTTATCAGTATTTCTTGTGCTAGACACTAATTCTTTCGGATTAGGAAATTATTCATTTCCCGACCGTTCGCATGGTTGAACACATGGACTGCCGACGGGTTCGGGAGAGCGAACTCGATTTTGATTCTCACATGTCTGGTTTTGTCTACAAGGTCCGAGTTGACGGACGCACTCTCATCAAGAAAGAGATACCGGGACCTGACACCATAGATGAGTTTCTTTACGAAGTCAACGCTCTTAATTCACTACGATTCTCAAAGAGCATCATAGAGTTTTTTGGTGTAGTTGTTGATGATGAAGACCAGGTCGTCAAAGGCCTTCTTATTAGTTATGCTGAGAAAGGAGCCCTTATTGATGTCATCTATGACGCTCAAGAACATAATCAAGGGCTACCCTGGACTATTCGTGAGAAGTGGGCAAGACAAATCGTCCAAGGACTCTCGGATATTCACGAAACTGGGTTTGTTCAAGGCGATTTCACTCTTTCCAATATTGTTATTGACGATTTTGGCAATGCCAAAATCATAGATATCAATAGACGAGGCTGTCCAGTTGGGTGGGAACCTCCTGAGGCAACCCCGCTCATTGACAGTAATCAGCGGATTTCCATGTATATTGGTGTTAAATCTGACCTTTATCAGCTTGGAATGGTGTTGTGGGCACTGGCGACCCTCGAGGATGAGCCTGAAAGCCATCCTCGGCCACTTCGGTTGGGTCCCGAGTTACAAGTGCCCTCGTGGTACCGCGGGGTAGTGGAGAACTGCCTACATGAGGATCCGCGCGTCAGATCGCAGGCAACTGCACTGCTCGCTAGGTTTCCTGAGACGCTGTATGACGACGCGCACGAGGATCGGGGATTACAGCCGATCTCTACGTATGATGGTACTTCGTTTCCAAAATATGCGGGAGGCGAAGACTACGGTCTCCCAGAAATCAGGACCGTGGAACCACGGAACAGTTGGCCATACTCAGCCAGTAATACGCAGTCAACCTCGCCGAGCTTCTCGGACGAGCCATACCCGCGACGTGGACGATCTCCGCCCAGCCCTTTGCCAACTCATCATGATTTATTTCCTTCGCACTACGTTAGCGGAAACGCAATGTGGACGAAAGTGCATGACATCGCAACTGTGGACGATGATCCCACTGCGGATGAGGCATTGGATGGGACAACGGGAGATCTTCATACGGCTAAATTTGCATCGAAAATGGAGAAAGAACTCGAACAATTAGAGGCAAACCTCCATGCCGAGGCTATTCTGGAAGATGAACAGCCCCAGGCGCCTGGCGGTAATAGCCCGGCGCAAGGCATTTCGTTGAAAGCAGTCGTTGAACCACTTGCAACGGTTGATGGCTCAGACGAGAATACTATATTACTGGACGAGGACGAGGCCACGGTTCTTACTCCCACACCTGTTCTCACACTAGGCGAAACTTCGGACGAGACACCAATCACGGTAGAGCTAGAAACTGATAAGCCTACTGAACTGGAGATAATGTCGGAGGATTCAGAGGCCACTGAAAAGACACTACAACATGACACTGATGATACGGTCCCCCCATTAGATGGCAAAACCATGACAGCAACAATTCCGGACGTCGATAACCAGGCGAAATCTGCAGAAATATCGGAACCCCAAGGAATAGAGACGCAGATTGATAATCAAAACACGGATTACACAAACGACAGAACATGTGATCAAACAGAAGACATAACCACGCGACCCACAGAAGCGACCGTATCCGATTTGGCATCTCAGAAGGACACAATACCAGCAGAACTATCAGAGCAAGCCAGCTTTAGCCCAGCTCACGAGAGCGCAGGGGAACAAAGCCCATCGTCGTGCCCAGATGAGTGCTCCAGTGCTCCTGTAACGGAGGTTGTACAAGACGCGGAAATCACCGCCTGAAAAGAGCGGAATCTCGACCTTTTTGCCTGGGTGGCCTGTCTCCGTTGTATAGCGAGGAGTTTGCGGTGGTTCTTTCTGTATGAGTGACACAGTCTTTATGAAATCTTTTCTTCTTTTTCCTCTTTTTTAATGTCATACGTCACGCATTGACACACACAAATGATCAGAAGCCGGGGGTGATTCCTTGGTTTTTATGATATCCATGGATCTAATGAGATTCTGGCATGCATTTACGAGCCAGGACGATAGCATCGTTGTATAATCTATTTAGATATATCCTACCTAGTAGTAACAGATGAGTTAACATGAACATGGGGTAAACGAGGGGAATACGGGAATGCGACAATGCGACTGAAATAATAATTTGCCTGGAAATGCCTATTTTCATGTGCCAAGCTCCAGTACTGTAGACTGTTTAACGCCTAGTTGGATAGGGTGTTTGTTTCGTAAATATATATTTCATGCTGTGTCCATGGAGATAGGTCTACACAGTAACTATCTAAATAGGTTGCTTTCATTGTACATGTAAACCGCATCACCTTCAATCAATAATGCTGGCACGTTGTCACACGGAATAACCCAAGGTAGTGAAGATACGTATATCCGATGCCAGGGGTTAGATCATATTATTCATCTGCAGCGCGGCGGTCTACATATTCACCTACCCGTTGATCTCCTGATCACGAGAACGGGCACGATAATGGGAGATATTAATAGATGGACGAAAGCGTAGCTTTCGTGTATATATAGACCTTGTTGCCGCCAGATCTGAAGGGAGAAAAACCTGTTCAGTATGGTTCCCTTGCGGCCATAGATGATTATATGCGAATAGAACACCAGTTCCGAGCCTCATTCTCGTTACAAGCGGACGAAAGTGAAGGGAGGAAGCCAGGCCACCATTCCAAGCCCTAGATTCCCAGACAGGACTAGAGTTTGCTAGGCCGCCGACTTTATACTTGGTAAGCCGGTTGTTTTGTGTTGTTCTTCTATATATATGCACACATAGACGGATCTCGGTAACTAAGTTGATTGTTGAACGAATAGCCGTGGTATGTGTTATGTTACACAACAATGTGCATATTTGCCACAAGCCGATTTTGCCGTAGATATTAGTGGGTCATGTCTGACGGGGCGAATCACGCAAAGTTCTGTTAAGCTTCTAGAAGGCTGAGACAGCTTCCCGTTTTATCGGTTAGCAGTGGGGCCCAGGGCTGATCGATCGTTGTCCTCTATTGGCTGAAAGTTTCGCTCTTGTACCTAACTAACGCCTACCCGCTCGCCCGTTTGTTGGGACGGAGAAGGTACGTACACTAGACTAACTAAGTACTGCACCTCAGTTGGATCGACAATGGAGCAGATGCGCATTCTCGGACCATCATCGCCTGGTTGGAAAGGACTGGAACGGACGGCCTGTCGATCAAGACTCATCCTCCAGCAAACAGGTTCAGTAAAAATGCATACTACAGCCAAGATTTCACAGAACCGGGACGGCTCTATCTTGCCGTGCAATGCCGAGGCTTGTCTAGAGAGTGACGTAACAAGCATATCAGGATGAGGATTGATATTAATGAGATACCGCTTCCCCCGCAATCCTGAACGCAACAATCTGAACGTTTAGTAGAGCCTGTTTATTGTACGAGGTCTGCATATCGTTTGATGAACAGGTGAGGTAGT
The DNA here is from genome assembly GCA_019843955.1 of Xylaria sp. 218_066. Taxonomy (NCBI): domain Eukaryota; kingdom Fungi; phylum Ascomycota; class Sordariomycetes; order Xylariales; family Xylariaceae; genus Xylaria; species Xylaria sp. 218_066. Next base: position 504,852 of record JADKYC010000002.1, on the reverse strand, counting down.
CTGATCCAGGCGTAAGAATGACAGATCGATAATCAGGATCTCGCTGTTCCTGGCTACGAAACCTTGAATGAGCTGAGTGTTGGTTGACAGGCTCGACAGGGGAATATGCGTCATGCTGCGACTTTGAGTGGTGCATATTTCCTAATGACGGGGCGATGAGGTTGGTTAGCGAGGTTAGTAGCGATGAGGAGAGGAATTGAGTTTCAATCAATGGTTTCAATGATTCTAGGAATTCGTAAGTACATAAGACGTACAGTATAGTTACAGTATAGATAGCATCAGACCATTTAGTGTGCTTTTTGGTTGAAGGTCGTGGTAGAGTCCAGAAAAGGAAAGACCCCAGTACCGGCTAAGCCCTTGATTGGCGGCTACCCCTGTCGGCGCTACCGCCACCTTGGACCCTTTCCCCCAACAATTCAACAAATTTCAGATCTGCAATACAGGAATGTACAGGACAGATCCAGAACAAGAATACTCAAAGGTTTCTCACTGTGAAGTAGTGGTGTGATCCCGCACCTTCTGAAACAGAAGAGACAGTGCTTTAAACTGTGCTGAATCCCCCACATTCAACACTATCTTGAGGACCACACTGCGAATAATCAGGATACATACACTACAGTAGACAGAATCAGATGATTGACAAGCCTCGGCTTCTTCTGACCGTTTACTATGTAGTTACATGTAGATTACCGGTGAAGTATTCACTCGACCTTGTCTTTTGTTTCATTCTGCGGGATTGTAATCGAATATATTATTATATATTACCACTGCTATATTCCACTCGCAACGAACTCTGTCCATCCTCCTCATCGTTCACATCTCTTCCTTATACCTACCTGCCAAAAGACTGTCCACGCAAGGTATGTATACTTTTACTTATAGGTATCTACTTTAGTGCTATAATCCATCTACCGGTGCCTGACCCTCAACTGTCTTGTCTCTTCCCCCGCCACCCTACACTAATACCTGTCCCCGGCGGGCCTGCGCTAGTCTCCTGTAGCCGAACTCCTATCTGTGGCCCATGCTACACTACATCCCTCCCCTGCAGCAGCACACCATACACCATAGCTACACTGTCTCCCGTAATCCCACCCTTTCTTTATCGTCGAATAAATAATTATCCTCAACCCGCCGTCTCTTCCCTCCCCTCCCAGTTCTCTCTTCCGAGCACCATCCTCCCATCTACCTACCATCGTCTTCGTCGACCTAACGCAGACCCCGACAGAACTTAGCGAGAGGGCCTGCTGCTGTCATCGACGGAATCCACAGCGCCGCCCACCATGGCGTCTCCCAGCGCACCCCAGGCTGGTGTCGTTGCTGCCGATGGAATTTCCGACGGCACCAAAGACTACAAGCCACTACGATCCGGCAAATATGATCTGAAGAAGCCTCACATTACCGAATACCCCATAACATGGGGCAACTGGTACAAGCATGTCAACTGGCTTAGCACCTACTTCATCATCTTCCTCCCTCTCATGGGCTGCGTCGGCGCCTACTTCACCCCGCTCAGCATGAAGACTGCTGCGTTTGCTGTTTTCTACTATTTCAACTCTGGTCTTGGCATTACCGCTGGGTACCATCGCCTTTGGGCTCATACTTCATACAAAGCAACACTGCCCTTGAAAATTTACTTGGCCGCTATGGGCTCTGCCAGTGTTGAAGGTTCAGCCAGGTGGTGGTCCAGAGATCACCGGGCTCATCATAGATATACCGAGTAAGTATTCTTATATTAATAGTTCCCTTAATCTGTGTATCACGAAACCCCTCAACCCATGAGAATTATGTGCGAAACCGGTTCGTTCTCCCCCATTACGTGGTTACACTCTCCGGAATGGGATCTCTTGGGGTTCGGGGGTTTCGTGCTAGCTGCCGAGGAATTTGAACAGGGACGATGCCGTTCATCTGAAATATCGACTAACATCGTGTCTAGCACCGAGAAGGACCCCTACAGTGTCCGCAAGGGCCTCCTCTACTCGCACATCGGCTGGATGGTCATGAAGCAGAATCCCAAGCGAATCGGAAGGACGGATATTTCGGACCTGAACGATGATCCAGTTGTTGTCTGGCAACACAAGAACTGTAAGCCTGGCTTTAGACACGTCAATGAGCAGCTACTGACTACTAGACAGACATTAAATGTGTGTTGACCATGTCTTTGATATTCCCTACTCTTGTCTGCGGACTTGGTTGGGGTGACTGGGTTGGTGGATTTATTTATGGCGGAATTCTGAGAGTCTTTTGTAAGCTATGCTCGGATTCATTCGGGGAATGAAGTTACTGATTCGCTTCTACAGTTGTCCAGCAGGCCACCTTCTGTGTCAACTCACTCGCACACTGGCTTGGCGACCAGCCTTTCGATGACCGCAACTCTCCGCGAGACCATGTGCTCACGGCCTTGGTTACGCTTGGTGAGGGATACCATAACGTAAGATAATGTCCAGTGCATCATCGTAGAAGGCAAATCTAACCTCCTTGCAGTTTCACCACGAATTCCCCTCTGACTACCGAAATGCTATTGAGTGGTGGCAGTACGACCCGACCAAATGGTTCATCTGGACATGCAAGAAGCTTGGCTTGGCCTACGACCTGAAACAATTCCGCCAGAATGAGATCGAGAAGGGTCGCATTCAGCAGTTGCAAAAGAAGCTTGATCAGAAGCGAGCTACTCTGGATTGGGGTACACCACTTGAACAGCTTCCAATCATCAGCTGGGATGACTTTGTGGCCGAGTCCAAGAATGGGAAGGCTCTTGTTTCTATTGCCGGTGTTATCCACGACGTTACCGACTTTATCAAGGATCACCCCGGTGGCAAGGCGCTCATCTCATCTGCTATCGGTAAAGATGCCACAGCTATTTTCAACGGCGGCGTATATCTCCACTCTAACGCTGCTCACAACCTGCTTTCTACGATGCGTGTGGGAGTTCTTCGGGGCGGTTGTGAGGTCGAGATTTGGAAACGTGCCCAGGCCGAGAACAAAGATGTTTCCATGCTGTTTGATTCCACCGGCAAGCGGATTCTTCGCGCTGGTGATCAGGTTACGAAGGTTCCTCAGCCAACCGCCAGTGCTGATGCAGCTTGATCCCTTTAACAGGATTCAAATGGGTTAATTGGTTCTCAATCACACATGCCGATCCTTCTATGAAAAGAGCGAATTACAAACACGCCTGAGCCGTCGTATCTCATATTTACATCGGCACAAATGGTGGCCCACGTTATGTACATATATCAACATTAATGGCGCCACTCTACGAACTACTTCACGGCATCGGTAGAGGAATTCATACATGGCGTTATCGGGGGTTTTGGGGTCAAAAAGGCGTTCCTTACGAGTCTTCACGATATTGAAATATGATCAAACAATGCTTAGTTAGACCAAAAGTATGGACTTCAATACAATAGTTCTAAACTCGCCTATGCAAATCACTTTTCGAATAAACTTTGTGAACTTCGCTACACATCATAATGGTAATGGTCTATTATCAAATTATTAAGCACGTTTAAAATAAGTAAATAAAGGTGAATGATTCAAGTAGTGTCATTGTCTACACCGATCAACTCTCAGCGAATTGACTTGGCATCGGCTCAATTCTAGCATTATTGAACTTATGGAAACGTAGATGAGTCGTTGAAACATTATCTCATTAAACTCTCGATGGCTCTAACCCGATCTAGTATCACTATCTAGTATCTTAAAAAGAGACGACGAAGATATACAGTAAAGACTTGGTATCGACTGGTCCTTATTCTGCGAAAACCATGCGAATGAAGCGTGGCAGCGAATTCCTGGTATGCCGGCTAGGTTTAGATAGGTTCAATCCGTGACTGCTAAGTTGCCGCAAGACCAGATGTTGCAAAATTCAAAGCTAATGTCCCAACTAAGTGTGTCCGCTTCAGCCGCGGCTGATGTGCGTTATGTTTCGCGCAAGAGTCCTTCCGCCTCTACCCATGTAATGCCGGACCGTTGTTTCTAAGGCCATTTCTTTGAACCAATGTTGGTATGCCTCCAAAAATCCATGCAACGCGAAGGTATAGAACAGAACGCCCCAAGAATGAGACACTGCGGGGATCCATTCTTCCATCCATAACCGTGAGAACACCGACGCAATGCACCCAGTGTCGAAATCAAAATACACATATGCAACCTGTCGCCGGAGAGGGGAGGAAGACCGGCGGGCGTCAACGTAGCGCAAGCTGAAAACGACTCATTTGAAGAGATCGCGCAGATCCATGAGCTTCTGCTTTGCCGCTTCAGCTTTATCCATAATACGGTTCCTGTCCATACTAAGACTCGCCAGTTTCATCTTCTTGTCTTGAAGAACAAGCATTTTTTCCTCAATACTGTTCTGCATTATGTAACGAACAGTACGCACGGGCCGTTTCTGGCCAAGGCGGTGTACGCGGTCGATAGCTTGCGCTTCCGCAGCGGGGTTGTACTGGGGTTCCATCATGTAGACGGTATTTCCTGTTACAAGATTGAGACCCAAACCACCGGCAGAAATAGACACAAGTATAACGTGTATAGAGTCATCCTCTCGAAAAGCAGCCATGGCGGCGCTTCGGGCAGGGCGGCTCATCTTACCGTCTAGACGTGTGAAGCCGATCCCTGCGTCATCCAGTGCAATTTCGATCAGGTCAAGGTGAGAGGTCCAAGCCGAGAAGACAACTGATTTGAGAGGGGGCTCATCGGGGTTGGCTTTGCTCTCAGCTTCCGACTTGAGCAAGTCTTCGATCAAAGCAAGTGTCTTGGTGTGAGGCCCAGAATATCCATTACGTCCATCCTTTGAGCGACCTTTGTTTTCTGTGTGATGGCCTTCATGCTCAACCTCTAGCTTGCTCTTGCGGAGTTCATTGCACTGGAAACGAATATAGGAGCCGCAGAATAGGCAATTACCCAAATCCCTGCCCTGAGTTTCTTGTTTCCAAGCCTTTACACAATTCGGGCAGAGAAGGTGGAAACAAGCCGTCATGTGACCGATAATATCCTCCTCCCGCTCCGACGCAATATCGGCGCCATCGTTGGTACCGATTCTTCGCTTGCATGAGATGCAAACGTCGTTATTCGTTTCTTCCATGAGAGCAAACGCCTCGTAAGATCTGGCTTCGGCCACCGCCGGCTTAGTGTCTTCATCGTCACTATCAATATCGATTGCCGAGTCGGCTGTCATGCCCTGCACGAGTTCAAGATCTGTATCGTTAAGAAGATCTCTCCCGTGGGCGCAGATCAGCCGCAGCCTCAAGATAGACTGCAAGATATGGATATAGACTTTTCCTCCAACCATCCGCTCTCTTCCTGCAGCCAAAACTTGGACCTTATCCTGCGCATTCTGCTCAAATAGCTGATAGAGTTTGCGCTCATTTGGAGAGAAATCGAGCCTGACAAGCTGATCGGTCCTTGGAGGTAAGTCAATCTTGTCTTTCAATCGTCGAAGTGTGACGCTGTCAACGAGAACACGGAGTTTAGGCACAATTTCCGGGTCACACATCTTGAACGGAGCTGTAATGTACTGGGTGAATTTGCCTTTTTCGTCGAATGGCTTCAGACGCAAGAAAGCCAGAAGAGCGGCGAGATCATCTAGCTTATTCTGTACTGGTGTACCGGTAACGGCCCATCGACGATTGGCTTGTAACCGGCAAATGGCTTTGAACTGAAGAGTCGCTTGCTCTCGGATCATGTGGGCTTCATCAAGCACGATGCGAAACCAGCCTATTTCCTCGAGCGGCCATGGTCCAGGCTTCCCTTTACTGCGAGCAGTCACTTCGCTGGCCACAGATCCGTAAGTGGTTAACACCATGTCATAATCAGCAAGCACGCTCGCGTCTTTGATGCGATTGGAGCCATGGTATATATAATACTTCATCTGACCTGGCTTGAGGTGGAGTTTGATTTGCTCTTCCCAGTTGGTTATAGTACTGAGAGGGCACACCAGAAGTGTAGCCCTACCATTTTGCTTGAGGGGTGTTAGCTGAAGGGGGGCCGGCGCTGGTACGTTAAACTGTCGCGATGACTCGCCCTTCTTTTTGGACGGGGGAGCTTGTGGCTGGATCGGTTCCTTTCCCGACCAGTTTTCGGCTTCATCAAGTGTCGTAGCGACGAGAGACAAAATACTAAGTGTCTTACCCAATCCCATCATGTCGGCGAGAATTCCGCCGAACGTCTCCGGTGGTTTTCGTTCATGTATTTGACCAGTGATCACATTGCGATACAACCTTTGGCCCTGTGGACCGTGCTGGAATTGCCAAAAGGAATCAGGGGTTTTGCCGTTCAAGGCAAATACGCGTGGCTGTTCCTTGGTAGTCATGAAGTAGAGTCCCTGTTTCTGATGCCGAAGTAGCTCCGTCTGTACTCGAGGATGCGGCTCCATTTCCGGGAGATCTTCGCTTTTGGTAAGTGAATCAAAAACGCCCATGACCTCAGAGCGAATCTCTTCGACGCTTCGAACCATCTGAGGAGGCGGTGGATATACCGGTTGTTGTCTTAGAGCCGGAGGTGGAGGTGGCCTTGGTCCTTCAATTTCCTGAGGATTCTCATATTTGATACCGTTGTCATAGACAAATGGCTTCCTAAGCCAGATTCCTTTCTGCGATAAATATTTGCCAACAGTCGAGGCGGCCTTTCGCGGGCCGTAGAGCACCAAATCCAGCGGGTAACTTTTGGAGATGGCCTGACCGACCGCTTCTCCATACTCTTTTCGTCTCGAATTGATCCTGCAATTTGTTCTAATCTGCAGGCGGGGTGAATCGAGCAATGGTGCCAGGCCTGCAGAAGTTTGGGGGTCCACTAAGCCGACAATGTTTCGTGTGTGGTCGTAGGCATGAACCCTCTGCGTCTCGTCCCCCATTTTTCTCTTCAACACAATCTTGACCATCGGCCAGTGACTTGATCCCATGCTGGCAATAGCGCCAGGCTTAGGGCTAGGCACTAGGTGGCAATTTAACCTCGCGTCTTGGACCATGCCGTAGCAGACCTCCTCTTCTATCGGAGGCTGTATTTCGACAACATCGCCCTCATCGTCTAGAGACAAGTAAGCAAAGTCCTCAAAGCGTAGAAGATAGTCGACCTACTTCCGCTGGTCAAGTCTACCATCTCAACTTGCGTGCTTCCGAGTCGACTGAATTCTTCTCTTTTCTCTTTGATGTGCTGGCCCAACATTCCGCTTCCACCAACTCCAAGGCCAGGCTTCGACTCGAAGCCCTCTTCTAACTCTAGCTTCCGGCGTTTGATTTGTGGAGAAGCCAATGCGCGGTGTTCAACATTGTTCATTCGCTCGATCATAGTGCCAAATCCGTTTGGCAGGTTTGGCGTACTCGCAACGCGGTGCATCGGTAGATCTGAAAACCTGTTGTCGGGGCTATCGAAGCTGAACTCAACCGGAGTTGAGCTACCAGAGCTGCTGAAGAAGTGATTTTGGATCCCATTATTAGGGGCCGTCAGGCCGTTGAAAGCCCGAGGATTGAGGAGGGCGGCAGGATTATAGGCAGGAGCCGAGGCAGCGGGTGTATGATTCGGATGTCCATTTCGTACCGACCCTACTAAGGGAAAGAGTGGAATGTTAGCATCACGATAGCAGGAGAGCACACGGGCATTCGCAAAGAACCCGGCCAGGAAAGGTACATGGCATCATAAGCTATAGCACGTCGGCGAAGAGCCAGGGGCTATAGGTGTCGAGAAGTATGAAGGGGAAAATTATAAATACCATGAGACTGCGGGTGCGAGGCCATGTTACAAGGCTCGATTGTGTTGCGTCACAAGGCAACAAAGAGTAGATGCTTGTAAGGTTGGCACTTCGCAGGTGAGTGCTGACGTCCAAGATTGTCGCGTAAGAGCTTTCATGCCAAAGGCCTGAAAGGTGCGTTGAGCCGATAAGGCACACATATGTGCAGCACTACCTATCAAATAGCGAACGTTGTGAGGGTCCGCGACAAACGGTGGAGATGGCTGATAGTCAGATGACTCGGACAAAGAGCGGGTTGCTCCAAGTCAACTGCCAGAGGTGCACAAAGCGTAGGTAGATGTGAAGATAAACAAGGCACGGACCATAGAGATCAGAGACAAAACACAGGAGGCGGAAGGCAGCAGCAGAGGCAGTGGAAGAAGGGAGAAGCGGAGGGAGAGGTAGAGTATGCGTGGTGGGGGAAGAAGAGTAGGGAAAGAAAGTATTGCTAGCCTGCCGCGTGTAAGGCTGAGGTCGAGGGGCGGTTGCAGTTGCAAGGACAATACGATGGGGATACAGTACAAGTACCTATGTGTATGTATGTGCATGCAGAAAACCCAGAATAGAAAAAGCACGTGAAGAAGCACCCTCGTCTATCTGCAGCCGGACGGGCTCGAAGAAGGCAGCAGCAGCCCTGGAATAGGTAACTGGTAGTTGGATATGGTTGAATCGGGTCGTTGCGCGGGTTGGCGAGTTGACGGGTTGGTTCGCGCCTGGAGTCACGAGGGCATTTTAGATTTTAGATGCAGGCAAGGGATATTGGCTTGTTGCTGCATTCGGAATGCGAATGGAGTACGCAGTAGTGCGCAGTTATCCGGGCGGCGGCGGGACGAGGAGGAGGAGGAGGAGGAGTAGGAGGGGAAAGAGTGTACCTATCATGACAGCCAACACCTATGCCAGCTTCAGGTACCCCAATCTAGGTCGCGGGTACAAGGCACCGGCTTCTGGCCCTTTCAGAGGCTTGGTTTGACTTTTGACATGTCAAATCGGTCGGCAGAAGCCGGTAACTAGATGTCCCCTAAATACCTAGGTTCACGCAAAAGATTGGGTAACTAAGGTAGGTTGTCTTCACTAACTAACTAGGAGTTATCGGGGATGGAGTCATCACCTCCCCACCATCTCTACCTACGAAGTTGCGTGCTATCGTGGTTGTCCCCCCCCCCCGCTTAGGACAGTATCAGGCTGTCGGTATATCCCTATCGGCGGCCCTGATAGGCCTGCAGCTGAGACCCACGGCCGATGTTTTTTTGGGGTCCCGCCACAGCCCCGTTGCCGCATAATGTGCCTAGGCGACACTAACATAGCACCTATTGAGTATCTGCTGTATTAAAGATCCAGAGAAGCTAGCGTAGATCAGTGCCTCTGTCAGCAGACTCGTCAACTTCCTTTGTTCCAGAGTCTCCTACATCAACTCACTCTACCTAGGTACAGTCAGTACAGTCAGTACAGTACAATACAGTACGGCGTGACTCTCGTACCTGTCGTAGGCCGCACCCCTCAGTGCTCGCTCCAAAACCTTGCTGCCGGTGCTTGCCAAGCAAAAGCTGCCGCCTTGGTCGCGGCGGTAGATGGGCGACTTGCTGGTCTGCTGACCTGCCGACACCATCAGCTCTCTTACTCGATGTGGACTTTGGCAAGGCCACGTGCCCCCGCAGATCTAGGAAACGCTCCATCTTCCAGGCTGTTTGCCAATGTAGTGACGCGTTTTTGCACTGTTCATTGTTCATTGCTCTTAATGTACCTACTGTATTTGTTTATGTAATAAGTAATTCTAGGTTGGGGCTTGTTATTGGCAACCATTTTTTGAATCATGCATGAGACAGACAGGGAGACTAGCCACGCGATTCGTATACGGCGGCTTGCGCTATTAGAAATGATTCAAGACAAGCCAGAAGATACGAAAAAAAAGAAAGCATCACATATTATTTATACCCGTCTCTTGTTTTGAAATGCTTTTGCCAACAAAACCGCACACCTGTCTCAACAGGCCCACTAGTTTTGCCCTTAATTTGGAAGGACTGCCGCCCCCTTTCATATATATGTAAGCTGTCTACACCATAAACGCCTAATAGCTTTGAATAATGAGTGTGTGATTTTTGATATACAAGGCTGCATACAGTACAGATTTCTACGGCTGCTAGCCGTGTAGGGCGAAATTCAAGTGGGTGCGTACAGCAGAACTCGGAAATCTCTCGGCAACAGGCTACATGTACTTAGGCTACAACGGTACCTAGGTACATGAGTAGTGTATTCCGACGGCCGGTCACGTGATCCATTACCATATGGCACGAGGTTCTACTGAAGTAGACGAAGTTAATCAAATATTTCATCGAAGCAGCGGCCGCCTTCTTTTTAGCTACTGGTTTCCTGTCTCGTTTTCGAATCGTGAGAACAGGAGGCTGCTTTCCCAAACGATATGTGTGCCGTGAAGCGCGAAGCCCAAGGCGGCTAAGCAGGGGGGGGCAAGCAGGCCTCATGCAACCAGGGGTGTGGAGGGCCCGCAGTCTGTCTGATCGCTGCTTCAGACGACAACCAGATTCGGTATCGTTCACTGTAACGCCATTGTCCGGAACACGGATCAGGCGCGAAAGGACCAGGCACTCGAAACGTGAACCCTCAACAGGACGAACCCCTACTCACTCTTAAAACCTCGCTCTCCGTATTTTCTCGTCAGTTAGGTCAGCCAATATGGCACAGGTGAGATCATGTAGCCCAGGTAGGTTTCTTCTCTTAATCTCTCTTACCGACTCTTTTCGTTTCTTACCTCTAATCCCCCTTTCTCTTACTCTCTTGCTCTTGGTCGCCAGCTTGGTCTGTCGTTCTCTTTTCGTCTTTCGCTTCGTCAAGTCTTCTTTTCCTGTTCTATTCTTACAGTTTGTGTTATTCTTTTCGTGGCCGGCCACACCTCTTTTCTAATCAACACTCCGTTCATTTCGCCGTGCCGTTGCTTCGTTGTGGTACGTACGGGCCAAATCCATAAAAAGGCAGAGGAGCAACGAATTAGAAGACATAAAACAAGACAAGAGACTGTCGCAATGGCCCGCATGGCGTCCTTCAAGCCCGTCACCTCACTGGTGCTCCTCCTCCTTCTCTCGCTTTTCCATATTTCCATCGCCAGCGCAGCCGCCGTCCAGTTCCGGACCGCCATCGCCCCACGGCAGAGCCCGGCCGCCACGCCTGCAGCATCACTACCCGATTCCTGCGAAGACTATAGTCGGATTGCAAACTTATCGACCATTGCACTAAACTCGACGCTCCGGGGTGCATTCTTACGGTCTTCGTCGCTGGGAACATTCCCTGCGGCGGCTATCCTAGACGCCGAGTCTCCAAAACTGATGAGCCTCAAGTTCAACGTGGCACTCAACGAGCAGTGCGGGAACTTGAGTGCCCTCGCCATTGTCGAAGCCGACCGCAACCTCACCGCCGGCACCGTGGCGGGCATGAAGATTCTTGATGCCCCCGGTGTCGCGCCCGACCATCTCTCGATGCCTATACTTTGCATTCTGTTCATGATTATGATGGGTGTGCCGGCGACTTTGGTCTAATCGAGCGGTAGTAAAGGTTGTCTTCACCGTTATGAGCGACCGGAGCGTGGGAGGTGGATCAGGGGTTTAGGTGGATTTTTGTGGGGTACCGGAGCAGCTAGGATGTGCATATAATCGGACGCAAGGCCATGTTAATTCATTAGGAGACAGACTGCTTCCTCAACTGTTTCGATGGCTAACACTGATGATACATAATGTGTACACATCAGTTTACACCGAAAAGCCCGATCCAGTATTCCAAACAGTAGTCTTATACAAATTGATTCTTAGTACACTCAGTTGATACAATTATAAGGCGCCTCCCCTCGTTCCTTTCCATTAGGTCATAACTCCTGTACCCAGTCCTTTGCGCATCATGGCACGGCTATTGTTCGAAAGTTTGGTACTGGAATAGGGTGTGCCACAGCTCTCGCGTTGTCAACCGAACCTTTTTCTACGGTAGCTACTCGAACGGAGCGGTACTCCTGATCGCGCAGCATCAGAGCAGTTATAAATAGTAAACCCGTGTAAGCGAACGTCGCTCTTCACAGCACTCTTAAACGCTGTCATCCCTGCTCAGCACGCTTCTCGGCGCTGGACACGCCGCCGGGCACTGCTATTCCATATGTTGCATGGGGAAGCACCAAGGATTCCACAGCCGTGATCTTGACTTCATCACCGCGAGAAGTCATCTCGAAGCCTACAGGCACACTAGTGTGGATTCGGCTTCGACTTTGGGTCCTCTGCCGCCTGCGTTTAGCAAGGTATTGCACCGCTCCGGGTCCGGCATGGGCCGTGTAAGGAGACCGGGACCGTGACGGTGATTGGCTGCGGAGGCGGTCCCTAGCTAGCTGCGCGATGCGTATCAACTTGCGGCGCGAAGGCGAAGGGGAGCCCGAAGTGTTACGATAATGATTACCGGCCATCAGCCGCTGTTGAGATGTCGGCCGTGATAGGGACGACATCTCCATGTACCGCGAGCTGCTGCGGTATCGGCATCGCCCCCGGAATGTGGCCGATTCGCTCGATGGAATCGTGGTCCTCCCGGTGCCCACTTCCAAGGAGAAGTCCCGGCGCCGCTTACGGCCGCGCTGGAGTTCCGGATCAGGTGAAGATAGTGGCGTCATGTCGAGGAGGGTTTCCGTTGTTAATCCAATGGAGTTTGCCATTGTTCAAGTAATCTGACTGTTGTCAACCGTGATAACTGACGATGGGCCCTCTTGAATTATCTTTCATATGTGTTGTGATGTATCGTCCGAAATGATAATAGCGCCGCATCCGTGGTGCACGATATGGAATTCTTGCCAGGGACGAACGCTGTTATATTTACCAGGTCGACTTTGTCGAGACGAGATGAATTTATATGAATTGGTTGGAATGTAGTCGCGCTTACCAGGGTAGAAAGGGAGTAGACTTAAGGGAGGAAGGTTCCTCCTATGGATTTTGACCGAGGAAAAGGCTTCAGGCAATCCCCCAGGGGAGATTCCTCCGTCGCCCTTATCCAGGTCTGCTATCAACCCAATTAGAGAGATGGTGGGCGATGATCGACGTTTCCTCCTGGTGATCTTCAAGCGGTCGAAGGTAGTTCGCAGGATGGCCCGGAATCCACGCCTCACTGTGTCCAAGAGCCAACGTGTGATTGGCCCGGTCGAACGTCGCCAGGGCTGGTTGACGTAGGTAAACTCTATTGTCGACGGAGCGAAACTCTGTCGTGGTTAGTTTGGGGTTGGAACAATGATTCAAGTCAGAATTCCAGGTAATTCCAGGTCTGGCACAAAGCAGCTGATGTTGAATCCTGGTTTCCCTAGCTTCCCCCCCCCCGGCTCCCCTCCTTCGTCTTGGCTTGGGGTAGGTTTTTAAATAAGGTGAGGCTACTGTAGTGTATGCAGTTGATTACGTCGAGTAACAGCAAGCTGAGACCGGAGGATTACCTGTGCCAAGCGAGTGGTTGAGGTCGGGGCTGCATGGTTTCTGGGGTCCTGCTCGGGTGCACTTTGTATGTATGAGATCGCGTGATGACAGATGATCCTACGATAATGTTTGAACAGGACCGTCGAACGGGATGTCGGATGCTGCACGGACAGTGATAAATGTTATAGGTATTCCACTTATCGGACAAGTATGCAGGCAGGCCGGGTAGGTACAAAACACCCGGGTATGTCTTTCTCCATAGTATCGTGGTAGATAGGTACAAGCTCGCAAGGTAGGTCGAATACCCAGGCTAGGCAACACACTACTGTAAAGTCAGCGTGCAGACTAGACTATATCTGGCTAACCCCCTAGGCTATACATAGTATTAGGCAACACCCAAAGGTGCAGCAGCTCTGCGACAAGCTCCCTAAATCTCCGAAATCAACGGTCCATCTTGAATCTCGGTTTACAGTAACTCACTAGCTAGTATTTCGCGTCACTCATTAGATATTGGTCTTCATAGCGAAGGCATAAAACAGCTTCAGTTCAGCGCCCTTCACTATTAGGCCGAGATACGCTTGGGCCATGATGACATAACCCTGCACGCCGAAATCCGGTTGTTCGCTACGTCTTCCGGCTCGCTTTCGCCGTCGTGTCGTGTCGTGTCGCATCGTGTCGTGTTGCATCGTGCCGCATCGAATTGTAGACCCGCCCTGCCGCTACGATGCCACGGAATCGGCCTGCCACCACGGGCTATGAACGCCTTGCCCAGGCCGATCAGTTCAGCGATGAGTCCGATGACGAGCTCCTGGCCTGGAGCTCCGCCTCGCTCCAACCTCAGTCCCTCCCTCGCGTCGCGCCCGCTGCTCAGCCGCGGCCACATTCTGGCATGACCTCACCCAAGACGCTCGCTAAGCACAAGAATTTCCCGAGACGTCACAGAAGCAACTCGGGGGTTGACTTGAAGGCCATAAATGCACGCCTGGAGCGATGGGCCGACGAAATTGCATCTAAATTTAAAAGGGCCAAGGGGCGGCCGTCCGGCGAGGAGGCGCGTCCTGAGATACACTACAGTGTCTTTCAACCTCCCGCCGGCATCCGACCCGCCACCCCCGAGACCCTGGCTACCATGCCCGAGCCTGCCATGTCCAGGGCAGAGTTTGATCAGATCGTCAAGAGCGTGAGGGTCGCCATAAGCCAGGGCATGCACCCGAGTATGATCACCCAAGGCAGCTCTGGGAGCTACTTTGCGCGAAATACAGACGGTAAGATCGTGGGCGTTTTCAAGCCAAAGGATGAGGAGCCTTACGCCGCTGGAAATCCCAAGTGGAACAAGTGGATTCACCGGAACTTGTTCCCTTGTTTCTTCGGAAGAGCATGGTAGGTCTGGTTCGAAATCTCAAGCCACCCGACTAAGCTATACTGACCTATCGGTAGTCTTATCCCCAATCTCTCTTATGTTAGTGAAGCCGCTGCGTATACGCTTGACTGCCAACTCCGAACCAACATGGTGCCGTACACAGATGTGGTGTGGTTCTCCTCCAAGTCTTTCCATTACCCATACTGGGATCGTCGGAGCTTTTATAGGAAGAAGAAGCCTCTACCCTCTAAACCCGGTAGCTTTCAGGTGTTCCTCAAAGGCTATAAGGATGCCAATATTTTTCTGAGGGAGAATCCGTGGCCTGACCAGTATTGGTCCGGTTTCCGCTCAAATGATACGCACCGGAATAGGCGCAAAAGGTGGACTGCGAATTGCCGGCCGTCAAGCCAACCAGTGTACGATGAGTTCGAGAGCGACGATGAGCGCACTACCGGAGCGCAGCGACCACTGGGGCCAGACAACTTCATGTGGACGGAGTCTCTGAAGCAGTCTTTTCGAGAGGAGTTAGAAAAGCTCGTCATACTAGACTATATTATGCGGAACACAGACCGAGGCTTAGACAACTGGATGGTTAAGGTTGACTGGGAGACCCAGGCAGTTTCGATTGCTTCTGAACCACCACAACTTAACATGGATCTTGTAGATGAAGAAGAGCATGAAGAGGGGCCCAGGCCAGTCGACCTACCACGATATACGCAGTCAACTAGCCCACCGCCACATCCCTATAGAGTTCAAAAACCGATGAACACAGGTGATTCTGCGAAGGTTCCGAATCCTAAGATATCAATTGGAGCGATTGATAACTCGCTGTCGTGGCCCTGGAAGCACCCAGATGCTTGGCGAAGGTATCGTTTATCCTCTTCGACCTCCTGGCGTAAGATTATGATGTGCTGACTTAAGTGACAGTTTCCCATTTGGCTGGCTCTTTCTACCCGTTGATCTCATTGGGCGACCCTTTTCACAGAAGACTCGAGATCATTTCCTTCCGCTCCTAACTTCTACAGCATGGTGGAGTCAGACTTCTCACGCGTTGCGGAAAGTCTTCGAGATTGATCCCGATTTTCAGGAGAAGATGTTTTCCCGACAAATGGCCGTTATGAAAGGCCAGGCCTGGAACGTCGTTGAGACATTGAAGACACCAGATCATGGACCACTGGAACTCACTCGTCGAGCTAGGGTTTGTGTATGGGATGATCTGGTGGAGATCCCTGTAGCTGTGCCTATGCGCATGGCCTCTTCCGAGATGCGACGGAAAGCTGCCCCAGGGCTCCGTGATGCTATTCAGGAAGAGATGGACATTGGCGCTGCCAATTCGTCATCTCGCCCTGTGAACCGCGGAGAAGATTTGCTTGGCCTTTCCAGTCCTCTCCCGCATTCCGGTCGTTTTGGATTAACTACAAGTCCGAGAGCACAGTCGCCCGAAGGACGCGAGAACGGTTCGGTTCCCGGGTCGTGGAATGAGGACCAAGCCCGTCCAGCTATCGGGCCAAGGTCAAGTTATCAGGGCCCGGCAAGCTCGGAGGTTCAAGCAGCCTCGCGCCAGAGACATGGTAACCACCAAGCCGCTCCGGCACGAAGGCACAGCAATACTATCGCACAGCAAATGTATGGTACTACAAACAACTACGTGGTGGCCACCCAAGACGACGTAGAAGGTGACCTCGGGTACGCTGTAGCTGAGGGTATGGAAGGTAATAGGCGCAAAGTCATAGTCGAGCGGCTAGAGACAGTCAAGACCAGAAACCCGGTGTTTACGTGGTGTTAAACTACTATCATTGCTTATATCCAGGACACCTCAGGGATATCTCTCCCCGCATCCTTCAACCCTGGATTTTTTGTTCCCCGCCACGAGCTCGTTCGTCGAACCCGAGATCGTAGTTGCTTCCCATGGCTTTTTTTTCTTTCTTGGGTTGAGGGCGATGGCGCAAAGGAAATGTAAACCGAGGATTGCATTGGGCGAGAACATAGACGACGCATGGCATACGACGAGGGAATTAGGGGGGCCAGTCTTACCGTTGGATTGGCCTGTTTGTCCGCAGATCATAGACATTGGTCACTCATTTGTGGCGGTTTTCTTTTTCTTTTTTTGGAGAAAGACAGAAAAGAATAACTGCCTCGGTTGTACAATACGAGTTGTAAGAGTGTTTTAGGCTAATATATTACTTATATTACTTTCCAAGCAGGTCTGAATCGCCGGATGAGTCCATCAACTATGCAGATAATTTACACCAGGTGCGGACAGCCCAGGTTAGCCTGTCCATGTTGTCCGTAGTGTGCACAACAATGCATGGTATATCCCGGAACAAAAGAGTAGGTTGTCTCATCACATGTCTTGTCTAGTGTACGTAGGTACCTGCCTGTCAAGCCAACAATAGTCGGTGAATCAACAATTGGCTTAGCCCGCAAATCTACGGTACGGCCTAAGTAGCCGAGTCTAGTAAAACTAGTACTTCGTTCCAGTAACTTGACAGGCTCCAGACACTTAACTTACTTGTACTTAGACTACCTATGCCAAGGACTAAAAGTTCCGGTGAATAAATGGCAGTTTGTTGAGTTTTGACAATATAGCCTTAGCCTTGTCTGACCTTAGCTTCGTCTGAACTTCGCGGCTGTCTTACGGACACGTCGAAAGACCTCATATTATGGATCAAACCTGCTCTGCATGATCCTTAATTGCTTGGCCTTCTCATCTGCTGTTCAGGAGTTACGATGACTGCAGGAATCCAGGTTGATCTGTAATGTTCTTGTTGGAAGCAAGGGCGGATACCAAGTCTGCATACGTAAGCTAATTAATTATACGCAAGTGCATGTAATACAAAGAAGTTGGCATGTCTAAGTGCTTATGTCCGCCAAGAAAGTGTATATGAATATAGGAGGACCAACGATATTGAATCACTTGTTGATAATTCAATGCGGGTTCAAAAGCGAGACATAAATTCACATACTTCCTGTGCCTTGACGAATAAAATTCCTCCAAAGAACAATTTGGAACGAATTAAAGGCGACGATGAGTATGGGAATAAACAAGAAATGATCAGTCAATTCGTTCTTGATCATCTGGACAAAATTACTTACGTGAGCCAAGGGTATCCGATGACAATAAACAGTATGTAAGAAGAAGGTTTTGGCCCAGTAATCGTAGCAGAATTGAAATGGAATTTCATTTTGCTTCGTTACACTACTTATTCCGTACCCTGGTGTTTCACTCTCACGTTATATGAGTGGCCATTCGAAAAAAAATCCTGCACTGTGATGTATGTTTTTGTCCACAGCCGGCGATTTTCAAGTTGGTAAAAAAAAAAAAAAAAAAAAAAAGTTACATGCATAGGGGAGAAAAAAATATAGGTCTTGGCAAGAGGGGGGCACATAAATCATGAGTTTGTGTTATTAGTAAGTACCGGTATCTTGTTTTGAGGATCCAGGCACGAATTTCGGCCGTTTATCTAGTCACGACCCCCATGGGCCGGAAAACTGGCCGACCCGCAAGTTTCTTGCCCGCTTCCCCCTCTTGTGACGTCGACCGGCGAGCTGTCTGTCGACGAGGTTGTTTTGGACCCCGTCCAATGCTGGTGCCAATCTCCTCTTGGCTTTGTTATTTTATCCGTCTTGGGACCTCGTTTTGTGGGATGGAAAGAGTTGCGTCGCATCAGGCGGTGTTCGAGGAATCCAGGGGTGGGCTCGTCTGCGAGGCAGAGTTGATAGGAGCTGAACTAGTCTACTTACCTACTAACTGAGCTGCGGCGGGACTAGGTATGCATGCATTCATGCATGTACATAGTATATATACCACGATATCAACCCAGTAGAGACAGACTAACACATGCATGTTTCGAA
Organism: Xylaria sp. 218_066; assembly: GCA_019843955.1. NCBI lineage: Eukaryota > Fungi > Ascomycota > Sordariomycetes > Xylariales > Xylariaceae > Xylaria > Xylaria sp. 218_066. The sequence continues at coordinate 486,485 of JADKYC010000002.1, read as the reverse complement.
TGCAACTCTCGTTCGTGTACATGGCCCCGTTCATCTGCTCGCATCCTTGGCCACACATCTCCCGCTTGATAGGTCCATCGCCGCGATATGTATGGAACCTCTGCCTGGGACTTATTATCCTCCTTCCTCTCCCTGGTATACCGGTATTAGCGCGGTCGCCTATGGCCGGAATCGAACACTACCGCTACATAAATACCGTGCACGTACATATAGATACATATGTCGTGCGGAGAGTATGGAGCATGATGCATGATATGTGTACAGTCCTTCTACTGTAAACTGTCTAGCTGCGCTGCATGTTGCATTGCTGCTACCTCGGAACCACAGGGCGTATTCTATTGGGAATAGCAGTGGTATTCGGCAGGCTGGAAGCAGGCTTCACGTGTCGAGATCCTGGTTAGAGGGGGGGTTGGGAACAGCAAGGCAAGAAGTCACCAGACAGTTTGAAATCTTCTTGGGGCCGCCCAGAGAGCTGGAACGCCCGCTTGTACAGACTCATCCACCTCTCCGGGCCGCGCCGCTCGGCCTGTTTCTTGTGAGTCCCAGACCGCATGCATCGCCAAAAGCAGTATTCAGAGCGCTCTTGGGCCTCTCGGGCTTATATGGCTGCAGAACGCAGTTGAGCCAGTAGATTGACTGTCCGGTACGCATACCATGGTGTTTGATTAGTCCCGGGTCGAGCCGTGATCCAGCTCATGTCGTGCCCCGGCGGCACCCCATACCATCTTTCGGTATGTGGTGTGATCATGCTGTCTGGGATTTCATGCGGCACAGCATCGTGAGGCTAGGGCTAGGTGTGATTCATCCAGAAGGGCGATAATGTGGGAGTCGATATAACTCTTTGGCCATGCTTTTCTTCCGCTCCTTCCTGTAGGGCGGAACCAAGATGGTAACAGGCTAACCACAGGCCGCGGAAGTGCACTTGCCACGCCAAGTAACACACGAGCTCCCTTTGAAGTCGGAGGATGGCGAATAGATGACGTGTTCGCCACAGCCTTCGAGAGAATGCTAAGAAAGTAGGAGAGACTGGCGGGCTAGACGTTGTGCTAACCGACAATGAGACATTCGTCCGTTACAGGCCTGCTTCACTACTGTGTCGCACCAGAAACACGCCGTCTGGGCCTATTCCGGGGCCACGGCATTGGGTGATATGTAGCGGCGTCGTAGCGCGCTTGGATCGCTATCCGTAGAATGCAAGAACACGTCAGAAATGATAGGGACCGGCTGTGTGGTCGCAGTGGGTTTGAGGATGGATACTCCGTACATTGACAGGTGACACAGTCATCCCACGACCTCAACGACGACCACTTAGCCCGACAACAAGACCGCGCCTTCTTCACTAGGTTATTTTCTGTCACGTTGGTCGAACTGCTTTTCTATGTTTCAGACATTAGCGAAGTGACGGTACGGTAAGCAGATGAATATTTCCCAGCTTATACGCTCTGATATAGTTAAGTAAGCAAGCACACGTAATAAGGGTAACGTAATCGCCACAGTGCAAGGCCAACTGATAGTAAGACAACCAACGTATGTATACCGTAAAGATGTATGCTGTGTAAATGCCTCTATGCCGTGTCTTGAGCAGCTAGGCCACAGTGCATGGGAGGGTGGCTTGCAGCAGCTGGGCTTGGACGTGTGTGGGCGATAAGCGGGATACTGGCGATTCCTTGCGCCAGGTTCGTGGATCCAGTGAAACCAAGGGTGTTGGGAGCCACACGCTCGGGTTAATTAAGCTGAAATGGGTTGAGATTGACTCGACTTTAATTAGTACCAGAACCCCTCGGGAACCTCGGGCTCAACCTTGAAATGAATCTTTTTTTGGCTAGCATAAAAGCCATCATACTTCCTAATTCCTTTAGTATACAGTGTGGATACGCAATCCCGTACTAGAGGCGCAAATTACGCCGTCGTATTGCTGTTCTTGTTCTTACTTTTACGTCAATGTCTAGACTATGAGAAAGAGTTCGAAAATCGTAGATTCCTTCGTAAAACTCTTCGGAACTAGGCGTTTGAAGCTAATCCCGAACTGACGTTCTGTTAATGGAGACTGGACAAATTGAAGTTATTTTCCGGTACCGACCTTACGTATTGGCATCGTGCTGACGGACAAGATTAGCCAACTAAAATGATATGGATACGCCCACAAAGCTGTCTGACCCGATACTCTGGTACACGCTAATGCATGTTCACTAAAATAAGGTAAGACATCTCGAAGGATGGAGGAATATCTAGTCCAGGGAGCCATGCTGCCTTCTATTATGCGGCGACGCTTCCCGAGTTCCATACCACAACATTCTAACGTGGCTGATACCGTGGATATATGCGCTTATAGCTGCATAGTTCCACGCTGGCTATTGCGATTTCTGACCGGCCTTTCCCAGCCGTGCCTGGACATGGACCGCCCTGGCATAACTAACCGGGCCATACTCGATCCATTCTGTGGAACAATTCCCAGCAATTTGGGACGTTGCCGGTAGGTAATTTCTCGTCGGTTTGATCGTGTGGGGAGCGGCAAGGAAAATTGCGTGCGTCTAGGGATTTTAAGAACCTGCTAATTAACCATGTTTAGCTTGGCCTGCTTCTGTCAAAGGCGGCGAAGCGGAGCGTCGTCTTTAGGAGCTCCCAGACAGGGGGTTTGAGCCCACGGAAATCCTAAGCGTCTGCAAAAGAATTCGTAACTGGAGAGGCGGTTACGAAAAAAACAAGCCGTTATTTCTTAACATCAGTTATTATTAGCAGCGCCAGCACGTTTTGTCTGCACTGTGCGTGTTGGCATGCGCGTTGATGTAAGGGCCTGAGGCGTGGTATAGACCTTCGCTCTCCTGATGCTCGATGCTACAGCGATTGGGTATGAAAAGGAAGGTCCACGTAAGATCAACATTCGCCGTAGTAGCATGACAGTTTCGGTCAAGAGACTGGTGAGTGTGCTGTCGACATATTGCGGCCCAAGCGATGACCGTCCGATGCCACCCTCTCCAAGGGTGTGGCGTGTCTGGGCGAAGAACCAACTCCACCATAGCCGGCCCGCTATACTTCACATTTCGTATCGATCGCGTGGGATTTTGAAAAAGGCAGGTATCCAGTCTGTCCTAGTTGATACTGCGGTACAGGAGGGGAACGGGAGGTAACCCCCTAGACTACTCTACCTATATGTTGTCGACAGGGGTTGAGCCACTGAAGGCCACATAGACATGTCTGTCTGGCCCAGCTTGCTGGACCCCTGGTGAGTGATGAGCCATTGACACTTCCAGAGACGGTGTGGCGGTGAGATGAGATAGTGTATGGCCTGGTGGTCCGCTAATCGCAAAAGGGTATTCATCGCGAAACCTGATGCCTATTTTCCTTCAGTTATTCGCATGTACTTTCGACAAATTGTCCGTTTAGCTAGCTATCTGGCCTTGTAACGTCTAACCAACAACATAACCGCGAAGTTAACTATTGCTGTTTGGCTATGGCTCTCAAACTGATTCTCAAAACGTAGATGATCGATGGCACTAGGAATGGTCGTACAGCATAATGCTCCCTCCTCCCCTGTTGCCATAGTGGCCCACAAGGAAGCCTGGACAAATGTCTGCTCATGGCTAGTCAGTAGCAAGATGGAGAAAGGGTCGAACACCCATGGCATTAGAGCAAATAATTCCTTTTAATGTCCTTCCGTGACCTGACTATCAATGTCAGGCGCCGCAGCAGGGAATAGCATACTGAGCAGCAATGCCAATCCCGTTAGACGTTGGATGGGCCCCTCCCACTAGACCCAAGCCTTTGGATAGTGAGTTACTGCGTATTAAGTGTAATGTACGAAAGGCGTTAGCTGCCCGGCTGAACCATTGGCTTGGGATCTTCGAGCGCTGCTATTGTGCGCCACGCGGGACATTTGGCGGAAGTCACCTCACAGTGCCGAGATCAGCACACCTATGTCTCCGGCACTTCAGCGCTTCGGCTCCCCTGGGAACACTCATTTCAATTCCATTCCAAGCATCGAACTTCCTCCGCTTCTAGGCCGCCTGATCAAGGGTACGCGTTAGCCGGTTGAACCGCGACCTGCAGCCGAGAGGGACAAGTGGATAGCAAGGGATGCGTGTGTTATGAAGACCAGGGGAAAAGCAGCAGACCAGGCTAGTTCTATTAGGTAGTATGAACGTTACTCTGGCCTTTACGAGTGGTCCCTTGGTATTATCAGGCCACACAACCAAGGCCATTACTACCCAATAATGCCAGTGCTGTATAGAGGCCGTCGTCCTCTAGCCAGGCCTACACTCGACGCCGGCAACCTGCAATGAGACGTGGTGCCGCTCAACGTCATCCTTTCTACTCTCCAACCAGTGGTACCAAGTTCATGATTGCGATGGTATATCCGAGTACGTTATCGCGGATCTTTATGCAGGTCATGGATTTTTTCGCAGCGATTCTGACGAGACAAATGTTATATTATATATAGGAGCTTGACGTTCATGGATGTGCATGCAGTACACGATCGACAGCGGTACTAACAGTATCGTGGGGTCCGAGGTGCTGCGTGTGGGTGACCATTATGCAGTGGTTCTGTCGACCAGGTCATAATACCCATTAGCTCCACATAAGTCTAAGGCCGTCGTACATTGATTCCGCGACTTGCAGATACCAGTCATGGTTCGGGGAGAGCAGGAAATAGGAAGTGATTGCAAACCCCATCCTGGTGGTTCGCAAGCCGAGATAATTAAGGTCTGGCTGGGTAAGCCTATTAGATAACTGCATTTGAGCTCACAGGAGTTTCTTTGAGTGACTGCTTCCGCCACACCTGGCGAGCAATAAGTGAAAAAAATTGTCTCAACATCGAAAACTGCAAGCCCGCACCGTATCGTCGCTTGAAAAGAATATATTTCTAGAAATGGCCGAGTAGTTATTCTGAGCTTCGATAATTTAGTTGACCTGCTAACACGTTACCAGCCAAGAGGACACCGTGGAACTCAGCGATGAGGTCCAAGAAACATTCTTTCTTCATAACCGATTGTTTCAACGATACGCTATCGATAATAACACGTATTTCGTGCCCGTTGACGAGGTGTGTCGTACAATGCCCACTGACGAGAGGGAATAGAAAACGAAGAACGAAACTAATAGGCGGTGTGTCTAGGATGAAACCCTTCGATTACGCATCCAACATAGGGTTTTGACCATGACGTTTGATAACAGATTTATTTTCCCACCGATTGACACACCGAGACGAGTCCTCGATTGTGGGTTTGGAACAGGAGAGGTGAGAATCCACTGTGTCCTTGCTCTTCTCTCACTTTACTTCTGGCGGAGGCTTTTCGTGCGTACAAGCTTTGCTGGCATTAGCTTCAAGCCATCCCATTACTGTAACCCCTGGCTCACCATATAGAGCTGAACGTTGACAAATTTTTCAACAGTGGGCTATTCAGGTGGCCTTGGAACATCCTAGGTGTGAGGTATGTAGAACCTAGTTTCTTGAATGTTGCTGTTGTCGTTCGTGGAGATTTGTGTATTCGGCGCACAATTGCTAGGCTGTATGATTCATGGTCCCTTTTCGTCTCGCCCAGGAGCTAGTCTGCGGTTCCACGTTGAAGCGTCTTGGGTACAGCGAATAGTATGGATCGCAGACAAATTCCCTTTACTCCGGACGACGCGGAAGGAACAGAACATCCGATCGTAAATATATTGTCGAAAAGAGCGATTGGCGTTAACTTGGAATCTCGTCCGCTAACTAAAGACTTCAGGTTCGAGGGATCGATATAACGCCGCATCATCACAACCCCGAAGAAGGTCTAGAGAATCTGTATCTCGACATAGATGACCTGAATATGCCGTAAGACCTTTGATTCCCGAGTGTAGAGGAGTCTAACATGGAGCGCAGTTTCCAATTTTCCTCGAACCATTTCGATCTCGTCAACAGTAGATTGGTAGCCGGTGGCATTAACACAGGACGCTGGACTGGATACATTCGTGATATATTTCGAAGCCTCCGGCCCGGAGGCTGGGTTCAGATGGCGGAAATTGATTTCAATGCGCAGTCTGATAATGGTGCATTGGCGGACAGTAAGCCTTGTTCAAATACACTCTGCCACAGAGCCTCGAGCTTATACACGTCTGGCAGATTCGGCCCTTCGCCAGTGGTCGCAGACGTATCTCTTCGCTATGGAACAATGCAAAAACCCAAGGGCACCACGCCGACTTGGCGGCTGGCTCAGGAATGCTGGGTTCACAGATGTAGACGAAAGGATGATCCCGTTGCCGATGTGTGCCTGGTCTGACAGTAAGAGCCTCGGTCGTCAAGCGAAGTTCAGTATTGATGAGAGCCACCATTGCAGATCAAAGAGACCATGATATCGGGGCTACCAACCAGGAGAACGTTCGGATGTTATTATCTTCCGTGGCACTATTCCCCTTCACCCATTATCTCAGGTATGCCCCTCCACGGACATGCTGAGCAGAACTAAGGGCCATGTTGACGATCATTTCAGCATGTCAATCACTGAATTTCACGTTTTGGTAGCAAAAGCTAGAACAGAAGCTGCCAATCCGGCGCTCAAGGTATAATCCTTGATACTCATAACATACTATTTCTGTGGATGGTCGGATTGCTGACAAGCCACGGCGCCTTATTTAGCCATACTTCCCATTGTAAGTGTTGTTTCTCTTAGACGTGAATCGTGCTAGTCTTAGGAGATCGCTGACGGCTTGGATAAAGATATGTTTGTGTGGGTAAAAAGCCCCGTCGATAGCGATGCTTGACAGCGGAATTTGGGGTACCGATAGGCTATCTCAAATGGATATTTGCGCTCTGTCGTTGGTCTTCAGTCGCCTGAACCGGGAACACCTATCTCCCGACCTCCGGCACCCCCCAAAAAACAAGAGAGGTTGGTGTCGATGAGCGTCTCCGCGCGCTCGGCCGCAGAGACCCACGTGTGAAGCAATGCACGAAGTCAACAAGACTCCTTAGATCTGCAATGAATGTTGAAAGGAACGGCTAGGGCGCGTCCGCGTGGTATGATAACACAATAAGGCAAATAATTCCCGTTAAACGAATGAGTTGTTACGGAATACGATCAGAAAAATAGGGGAAATGAAGTCTGCTTAAGGTTTTTGCCAGACTTTAATTACAGTCCCGAGGATAGGGTAACGAATCAGAAGCATTGATCGTTGTTTGAACTCCTCTCGCAATGTGACCATTCACAAGACCCCGTGCCAGCTGACTGGGCCGTCGCCAAAGCGAGCCGGTTCACACATATGAACTTGACGATAACGGGAAAGATTTGGATGCGCATTTGCAAAGACAGCCAGTCGTGCCTGAGGCCTTCGCCTATCATACTGGGATCACTGTCATGAACTCTACGATTAGGCTGCTCCTCTGCCTCCACGTGGCCATCAATGGGTTAGCCGCAGGGTTCCAGGCCCGAGTGATGTGGCAGTGGTTTACTGCGGGCTCCTCGGCCACTGGAGTGGTGCTGGTGCTCTCACTGGACTTGGCTGCTCCCTGACTACTACTCCACGGGACCAATCAGGCAGCGGGTGGAAGGACTAAGGAGGCATCTCGCCACCCGTCTCAAGGGCGACCGTGTAACCCAAGATAGCCGCCGAGGTAACCCAGATGAAATTAGACGTCGATGATTACTATCCAGAGCGGCGTATCCGTGGAGAGTAGTAGCTAAGGTGGAAGGCTTGTCTGGGTGCATGTGGGCCGTCCGCGGAAGTGCACTTGCATCCGACCCTTGCTGTGACGGCAAGAAGTCGCTGGTCCTCTTCATCAGGTGATTTCTAATTCTTCTATACATTCTCCCTTCTGGTTCTCTTTCTAGCATCGTCGTGATGATGCTGGAACGTGGTCAGTCGGCTGAGGTCGCCACTCGACGCGATATGATGGCCACTTCGCGGCTCGTTCTTAGTCCTGCTTGTGTCGGCTGTATAAGTTGCAGTTTTACCATCGATGAGCACCAGCAGGATATATGGCGCTGGCAGGCCGAAATCCGAGGCGAACTTTCACTTTGGGGCGCGATGCAAGTTCGTGCACCACCGATGCCCAAACAAGCCTTATGCCAAGCGGCAGCAACCAGCTGTTGTTGCAGGCAATTGACGAATCAAAACCAAGCAATGTGGCTCAAACAGGCAAATACAGAGAAAATGGGGCAATGATCGATGGTTGCTCTTTTGCGTACCTGACAATATCATCTACGTTTACTGCTCGACTGGCTCCTACCTAAGGGAATCAATGGAGTGCTCAGATGCTGTACAACCCGGGCTGCAGCGTACCTGCCTAGCCTACACGCAGCCAGGACAGTCCTCCCAATATAGGTAAGTTCTCGCTCGATTAAGTAGCAGGCAGGTATAGCTATAGGTAATTAGGGGTAGAGGACAAGGCATGGGCATATGCCTGCTGTGACGCTGTGACATTTCCTATTTCCTCTTGCTACCCACCTACAGATAGGTATACCTACCATGAGATGTGCTGCAGACGTGTACACTTTGATTCTACTAGAGACGGAACAAGAGAAAAGCAAATCAAGCTAATTCCGAGAGAAAAAAACATAAAACATAATACGTTTATGCCTTAGCATTAAATCTACCTATCATACCAGTACCACGGTAGATACCGTGCCTTACACTAGCGCGTACTGATGCTTATCCCATTCGGGAAAGTCCCCATGTTACGTAGGACACAGAGGAGAATCCCAACGGTGTTGCCGCTTTCTATTGGTCAATTGACTGCCAGGGGGTTGGACGTGACATTTCAAGCTTCAAATTTCAACCCTCACCATCAAATTCTTCTCCAAGCTAGGCCACCACCCCGGTCGAGTCGAATTAGCAAGCGGTAACCTCTTCTCCCGTCTCCCGTCTCCCTCCAGACCTCCGTCGCTACACTCACAATGTCCCTCCCCAGCATGCGGTTGTCGACCAGCCTGCTCCGCTCTCGAGCGAGCGGGCCATCCTCCTACAGGACGCCCGTCCTCGCCTTTGTACGCAGCTACAGCGATGCGCCGGCACCGCCTCTACTGCAGAAGCTCAAGGCAGACCTGAAGACAGCGATGCGTGCCAAGGACGCCGCGCGATTGTCCGTGTTGCGCACGGCACTGTCGGCGACGCTGAACGCGTCGAAGACGTCGTCGCCCATCACGACCGACGCCGCGCTGGTGGCGCTGCTCCGCAAGCAGGGGCGGGGCTGTGCCGAAGCTCGAGACGAGTTCGCGGCCGCGGGTCGCGACGACCTGGTCGCCAAGGAAGAGGCGCAAATCACCGTGCTGGAGGAGTACATGGCCGGCAGCGGCGTCGAGGAGCTGAGCACAGACCAGATCCGAGCCATAGTGGGGGACGTCGTGGCTGGACTGGGCGAGAAGCCGAAGTTGGGTGATGTTATGAAGACCCTCCTGGCGCCTGGTGGACCACTTGACGGCAAGAACGTCGAGAAGGCGGAGCTTGCGCGGATTGTGAAGGAGGTTACGAGTGCATAGGGACACCCCCTATGAGTCTACCGACAGTATATGGACGGAATGAAGACGAAAAGAAGAGAACTGCTCCTGGCAGAGACACCATTGATGGCCCGCTACACGATAACGACCTCGAATTTCGGGGGCTTGAGTTTGCCCCATGAGAGGCTGAAAGTCGAAAGTCGTCTTTCATTTGCCAGCCACATTGCGGGGGCCGAGAAGCGAAACGAATGTACAACATTTGTAAGACTGACGATGATACGTATCCTTATGTACCGAGACATGAATCACCGACTAGCGTCGTATAAAAAAGGCGTTTCATATCTATAGCATCTACATGAAGCATATTGAAATTCCACTCAGCGTTTATTAATAAATAGAATGATCTACCTCTGGTTCTTGCATGTCATCTAGACTCATACAAACTCATAGCGTAGCTGAAGAAGGGGGTTTGAAAGACAAATATTTATACATTCATCAAGTGTGGGTATAATCTATTCACAATGTAATATTGTTTTCTCATCTCGCCTTTGTAGAAGTCGTGATACGTTCATCGTTGTAATACTCCCCTCTTCACTAACTGAAATTTCAAGGCTTGCGTCAGGAGGCAATATCCTCCTCAGTTCGTAATCCAGCATACTCAGTCCCTTGATTGGCCGTGGCTAATCTAGCACATAGACTCAATAGCACTACTGTCTCTGTCGCCGCGTAATGATTTAATGCATCTAGTAGGATCTGCAGGTGTCGACTGAAATTAGTCTCCCATTTCTTAATAATCTCAAACAGATTACTAATGCGGCCCTCATCATCTTGAAGCTGACTATTCGAGGCGCTATCGCTAGATGATTTCTGGCCTTTTGCTGTTTGGAATCGGGCCCACTGCTTCTTCGACATATTCGGCGGCTTGATAGGCCCAATAAGGTCTGGGTCAGCTTTTTCCAATTCTCGAGAGAGCCAATTGGTATAGGCAGCAAACACTGTGCAGGTTTGCATTAACTTTGAGTGAATCTAACGACGGTTAGTATGAACAACAACTAGGGAATGCACAGCGGAGCGTACTCTTATCAACTTGCCATTCGTTAGCATGCAGCCCTTGAGGCAAGTGTCCAAGAAATCCACATGATCTTGCATTAATTCGTCGACTGTCCTGTCTGGCTTTCCGGAGCCGTCTGAGCTGCCATCTTTAGCTTTCAGCCTCGACATAAGAGACTGCCAATTCGGCTCGATGACTTCTAGCGTGCAGAAGTAGAGCAGTTGTTGCACAAACACAACCATTCGTGCCCGCAATGTCCACACCCGCCTCTTCCAAATCTCCAGTTTCCTAGCCGAAGACTTGTGGCTCCACACAATGCCAGTATTATGAGTTTGCCAAGTTGTAGATAATTGAGACTCCAGATATTTTAGTGATAATAGATAGCGAAAAAGCGCTTGGTATCGCCAGACAGTCTTGCGACTTATGACAAGAGATACAGGAAATGGCACCTGATAGTCTATCTGTAATGATGTGAACCCGACTGCGTTCTTGTCGTTCTCGACAGGTTGGTTGCTGAGGGGCTGTAGCGACTCTCCTTGCTCAATTCCAGTGATGTTGACAACCCTCTGTAACATCTTGATGAGGCTGACTTCATTCATTTCAACGTGAACATCCTCCCTGAATGGATCTAGGGAGACTATGCTCCCAGGCTGGTGAAGAACAAGATCAAGAAGTGACTGCAGCTTGACCGTGTTGACTGATTTGAGGGGTTTGCGTAACTCTGATGCACTCAACTCCATAAAATAGGTGAAGTAGTCAGATGGGTCAAGGAAGAAATAATGTTTCAGAGACCGTAGCCTTGCTGGAAGGGAGTGAGTGGTCAATAGGAGTTTCATCAGAGATTCGTTCGCATAGGCGTAAGCGCTATTGACATTGTCGAGGAACCGTGGGTCGTCAAAGGAGGTGGGTACGTCTCGGGTTACCTTGCTAATATCCACGCCGCCACACTCTCGCACGACGTTGAGATATTTGCCGGCCAGTAAGACCTTATCTTTGACGTCCAGGAGTTGAGGGGGTATGTTTTGTTTTTGTATCATGTATCTCCTTTCCCAATAATCATCCGTGTAATCCTGCTCTAGCATGTCGCGTCGTATGCTCTTTTGTTCTTTGATTAAAAACTCGGAATGGGGATCTTTGATTTCGCCGTGATGAAGCCATTCATTGAGCATAGCCATGTAGGGCCGACTTGCATCTCGTAAGAGGGAGGTAAGCAATGCTCTGGCAGCCGGGTCTCCAGACATGGATTCCAGCCTTTTTGTTATCAGCTCAATGACCACACCACCCTTGCAGATTTTTTTCCCGGTCATGTTGCCTGGCACGAGATCACCCCCTCGCTTTAGATTCTCTATAATATTATCAAAGTCCTCAACATCCGATTCTTCTTCGCTCTCGACATCCAAAAGCGCGTTTCTCTTGAGCAGATCCGAGGCCAAGGCATAAAGTTGAGACAGCATCTGACTAGTAGGGAGCGTATGGACATGGAGAAGGTGTAAAGTAAATGTTTCATTTGTCAGGAATTGGGTTTCAAGCTGAGCGACCATGACCAAATAATCGTGCAGGAACTTCCTTATTGCGGCACAAAGGGCATGGTTGACGATACCGAACTCTTCTCGACTTTGCACATTGACGAACATCTCGAGAGCAGAGTGATGAGTAGCCATTTGAAGCATAGATAACGTCAAATCCTGTAAACTTGGATCAAGGCCCGGTAAAATCTTGAAAGTCGGTCCCTGTAGCCGATCTCTCTCGTCGCTAGGGTTATACCCGTACGAGTAGCGAATATATTGGCCTTCATATCCCATGAAAACGAAGAGTAGATCCTCTATCATAACCGCTTCCTGCGCTTCCAATGACAGCTCGTGGAGGGGTTGGGGCTGCTGGGAGGAGGGAGCCTCCGAAGCCAACGGTGGTATTGATACACGAATTGCAAGAGGAGCCGTAGAATGTGGCGCAAGTGTTGCTATAGGGTCCCAATTTGCTGATGGAGCATATCATTAGCTAAATGTCCCATATAGAGCATGACGTGGGCAGTCTCACTGGATGAGGGTTCTGGCTTCGTCTCCTTGGGCTTCGTCTCGGGCTGTCGCGACTTGGGGGCTTCCTTCGTCCTCCATCTCTCTCTCTCTGGCTGGACGGGTTCCTTAGGGCGCCTCTCGGGGCTCTTTGTCCGAGTTATCAGCTTCTCTCTCGTCGTCACGGTCAATCGCTCGGTCCTCCGTTCTTCCACCGTTCGACTCGAAGGCCGTGGATTTCCCGATGCCGATCGCTTATGGGGCGGGTTAGTGAAGCCAGGCTGCGATGTACGGCCGGTTCGCGAATCGCGTGAATCGGCCGATGCGCGCCCATTGCCTGAGAAGGCAGCACCAGCGCGCGGTCTCGGATTGCCGTCACTGTCGGTGCCATTGGAGCGCCGGTCTGCATAGCTGGAGAGCCTTGAAGACATTGTGGTAAGAGCAGAGCGGTAGCGACATCTGGCTTCTAGCGTCTTGGAACGTTGTGGGAGACTACGACATACATGAAGTCGGCGACAACACCAAGTACCTACAAGCCTGCTGTCATGTGTATCGAATTGGCTACAAACACCGAATAATCTCGATAGCACGATAACACGTCGCGTACCGATCTAAGTAGCTACGTAGGTGAGTGGTACGCGCCTACCTCTTAGTGGTGGGTTGCAGGGTCTTGTACTGTACCTAAGCTAGAATGGAGGGGCCATGTACCTATCCCGAAGCTCGGACCATCAGAAATAAGTACCAACCCCGCTGTAACGCTGTAACAGGTCCAACGGGCTGTAAGGATAGGTGCCGGAGCTTCGTAAACACCGTCGCAGCCTTGAGCTTCTGTATTCTGTAGCTCTAGTATCTTCATGCGTTTCTCATAATATCTAGCCAAACGACTCTGCCTTCTTCTTCCTGCCTTTACGCCGAATATTCCTTCGTCTACGAACCAACTGACTACTCCTCAGTCAGTTCTCTCCCATCAATCAAACCACTCCTCTCATCACCAACAACCCCCCATAAACCGCCACGATGTTTATGGCAAGATCTGAATACGGTAAGCGGTGCCACTCTCCTGTCAAAGACAGCAGCACGATATGAGCTCTAGAGCTTCTATGATTACTAACACCGGACTCAACAGATCGGGGCATCAAGTACGTGCGGACCTAACACTTCTCGCAAGCTCCCAAAGCCACCACCAATGCCGTCATCCGCTCCTCGTGCTAATTATCCCACTTGTTCACAGCACCTTCTCGCCCGAGGGTCGTTTGTTCCAGGTCGAATACTCCCTAGAGGCAATCAAGCTCGGCTCAACAGCGATCGGTGTAGCGACATCGGAGGGTGTGGTGCTGGGCGTAGAGAAGCGGGTAACGTCGACGCTACTGGAGACGTCGTCCGTCGAGAAGATTGTTGAGATTGATCGGCACATCGGATGTGCTATGTCAGGGCTACAGGCAGACGCACGCAGCATGGTCGAACACGCCCGTGTCGAGTGCCAGTCGCACGCTTTCAACTACAACGAGAACCTAGGTGTCGAAAGCTGCACCCAAGCCATCTGTGACCTGGCCCTACGCTTCGGCGAGAGCGCCGATGGCGAGGAGAGCATCATGAGTCGTCCCTTCGGCGTCGCTCTGCTCATCGCGGGCTATGACGAGAATGGCCCCCAGCTCTATCACGCCGAGCCCAGCGGTACTTTCTACCGCTACGACGCCAAAGCCATCGGATCAGGAAGCGAAGGTGCTCAGGCCGAGCTCCAGAATGAGTATCACAAGGCAAGTTTCTTCTCCACAGTACTCCCCGAGATTATGTAGCTGTATTACTTGACTTATGAATCAACCGACTTACCATCGCGAACAGTCTCTCACGATTGCGGACGCCGAGATGCTCGTTCTAAAGACCTTGAAGCAAGTGATGGAGGAGAAGCTAGATGCCAAGAACGTACAACTGGCAAGTGTCACCAAAGAGAAAGGGTTCAGAATATACACAGATGAGGAGATGGCTGCAGTTGTCGAGCGGTTGCCCGCAAATTAATGAGTCGAAGAACAGCAACTCTAGGGTCGTTCGAAAATAGAGGAATGCGAAAAGCCAATAGACAAGAGGCGAACGTATAATTTTTTGCTTGCTTGTGATTATTCGAAGTCAATATGGGGGCAACCTCCGAATCATCTGGCCACCAGCATCCATACCCCATGTATCATTAGTGTACACGCAGTGAAATCTGCAGGTTGGTTGTTCTTTATGTCTTTTCTTGTCTTTCAGACATGATAAAAACACCCCTTTTCCCCTCAAGCCAAAATGCCGAGGAATTCCTGATTAGATCATAGGATATTGGCATAATCCAAACATAAAACACCGTAGTACCGTCTCTAATCTAGGTTTTGCACGTCGCCGTTACCATTATTTCTCCCGATCCCCAGAGTCCAAATCCAGTTTTTCGAGGTCCTCTTCAACAGTAAGCAAGCCCATGGCATAGAACGCCTTCTCGCCCTTAGCAAGCACAATCTTCTTATTGCCGTCCGTGACCATCCCATCCCCTGTAGCCGCAGCTGCGGCTGCGGCTGCGTCGTCTTGGATACGTCGGTCGAGCCGGCGTGGGTTGCCCCAGACCCAGGACATGCCAGGCGGGCCGAGGTCGAGCGGATGCGGCGGCTGCCGCTTCTTGGCCTCGTGCCGGCTCCGCACCTCCTTTGCATCCGTCGACTCTTCGGCCTCCGGCGCCGCCCTGTATGGTGGTCCCCGGCCCAGCTGTGCCGCCTTCGACCATGCCGATTCGCAGCCGTCGGCGATTTGGTGCGCGGATTGCCACCCGGTCAGGCGGGCTATGTCACGAAGGCGACGGATCAACCAGTGTCGCTGCGCATCGTCTTGGAGCTGTGAAAATCAAGCATTGTTAGCGAAAGAGCAACTACGGAGAGGCAGGTAGCTATCTAAGAAACGTGGGAGGAAAACTGGTTTACCTGTACACCCGCCACGAAAAGCGGGAACGCGGACTCTATCAACGCAGCGCCCATCAACGTACTAACGACTTTCAAATGCGAGATGTTTTCCTCCAGGCCCGCGGCGATTCGACAGAGTTTGAGCGCCCACGGCATCGTGGTACCAGCCGACATGCCAGCGGCGAGCATGGCCACGGGTGGCATTTTGGGGTGCGCTCGATGGAGGACGATAAGCCCCATGTAATAGTTCATCCAGATGCCGGCGATCGAATATGTCCGATAGTGAGTAGCGGGACCGTACGGCGTCGGCTGCGACGGGTATATGTCGGCCCCGAGCGGCTCGAAATCTGGGCCGAAGTGCCGCTTGATCTCGTGAAAAGCATGCACGATCTGCTCCCATTCCCGAATAGCCTCGACAGTTCTAGTGTCGAGATCGCTGTCTGTGTGGTACTGGGGAGCAGCACTGGGCGGCGGAGAAGAGTCCTCTCGCGGAGGACTGAAACCCATTGGCGGCGTCACTTTGTCGGACGCTGGCATCATGCCCGTAAACATGCCTGGCGGCGGCCATTGGCTGCCAGATCCACTTCGTGATAGCGCTTCTCGCTTTCTCGAGAGATCGCGAGATACGAAATTGACTAGGCGGCCCAAGAGGAGGATTAAGTGGTCATAACTCCCGTATCTAAACCTTTGTCAGTCCTGCGTCTTTCAAGTTCTTCACGGTCTCCCTGTAACTCACATAGCGTCGAGTCTCCCCATCGGTGACCTCGGCGGACATTGCATCCAAGAGTCGTATTGTAAGCTGGCACGTTAGTATCGATGCCCTCAAATGACACAACTCAGATACTCACAATGGACGGGTCCCACCCAGTATACTTTGGTAAACATCCATCTTACAGTACCACCAGAAGAGATCGCTTAGCTGCTCATATCTCTCCATGTCCTTGTTTGTGTATATATATTTCGGCCTTGGGTGAGAACTCAAGTCTTCTGGTAGCATGCCGAGATCATCGTAAGAAACTTCATGGCCCATGATCATGCTCAGCAATGACACGTCCATGAGGTCCCAGTCCCTATATAGGAAACCAGAGTCTTCCGTCGAAGCGTAGTCCCTAAAGCCCCCAGCCTGGGACTGCTCCATTTCAGCGGTTCGTTTCTGCATTTTAATCGCCATGATTGCCCTCGTCATCTCTGAAAGTGGTATCTCCTTGATAATCCAACGAGCTCCCAACATATGCCTGCACCATTTGTCATGGTCCGAATTCCAGACTTCGTAGAACGCGAGAATCAAAGTAGCTGCGAGATTGGCTGTCTGGGTACGTCTCGCGGGACGAGTGACATTTTTGGCTATTCTTCTCAGAGCCAGATGATAATGTTTAAGCGACGCCGTTGGCGGAACTTTCTGAAGTTTAGCGATCTGTAAGCTAGCAAGAGCAAGGATAGCCTGCAGAAGTGCCGGGTGACTGAATGACATGACGGGAAATCCATCTAGAATCGATTAGTATGACAATCAACCAGCGAGTATGGCTCTACGCTTACAAGTCCATCCGTGCTGCTTCGATTTTGGCGTCTGCCCTTGAAGGATATTGGAAGGATCAAGTGGATGCCTTTCATATAGTGACATACTCGGCCCCGTAACATTCATGAAATGCCAGAAGACCGCAGCGATATGCTTGTCGGTGAGGGGTGAATTGGCCGGCGAGGGATCGTAGGTTGCAAGTACAGTTTCCGCCCCAATAGTCGAGAATGTTCTCGTATGGGTGCCAAACATATGATATTGATGGTCAAGTCTCTGTGAGGCGACAAGCGCCGCTCCGTCGAAACCGAATCGTGAATCTCGCTGTGCTACTGAGAATTCCTCGTCTGACTCGCCCATCGATGCATCATCATCGTAGAATTCATACTCCCAGTCCTCAAAATGTTCTTCATTCACTTGTTGCGCCGGTTCAGCTTCTACGAAGGTTCCGCTCTCATCAGGTTGCCCACGAGTATGTGACGAAACTGAAGCCGGCCCATTGCTGCCACCATCTTGAGCGACCAGAGGGGAATAGTGACTGCTACCCCCAGGCACAGTTTGCCTCCACTGTCCCTGTGAGAAGGCATCAACTGTCGTAGGAGGGAAGAATGTGTATTTTGACGGCTGTGGTTGCGATAAAAATTGGTTCGGGCCCAAGTTGACGGGCGGCTGTGGTGGAACAGGACCAGCTTGACCGGGATAAAAATGACTGAATTGGTGCGAAGGAAGCTGGCGATAATCAATAGTTGGCGGTTTGGGGGCGATGATCTGAAGGGATTGAGACGAAGACCTTTGTTGAGCAGCTGATAACTGCTGTTCCCTAACCAAGACTTGGGGCGAAGGGGCCGGATATTGTATTGGCCCGTAAGGGGAACCGGCGAATGCGCCAAGAGGATCTTTGAAAATGACCCGCTGATTGTACCCTTCGCATTGCCGTTTGGATTTCAGACAATTGTTGCAGGTTGGTTTCCCCTCGTCGCACTTGATGCGTCGCTTCCTGCAAGCTAAATTGTTATCAGTACAGAGTTTTATATTGAATTAGTGAAGAACGCTGACTTACTCAGGCAACCCGTTTTTGTTCGTTTCCTCACAGGTGCTCTCTTTTGAGAAAGATCTCCATCGCCATGGCCGTCTGGCGACGAGGGCCGCTGCAGGTGAGATTTGGCAGATAAGTCGTTTGACGCCAAGTCTGAAGACTCCATGCTCAAGATTACCGCCTCGTTACTTTAGACAGCTGGTCATGACCTACAGCAAGGAGGTGGTCTGCTTGAGACCCATTGCTAGTCGGCAACAGCTTGTGGGTATGCACAGCCGGCAGTTGATGCCTAGAGAGGCCGTTTAGATCATCCAGACTTTTCCTAATTGGTGTTATGGATCGTGTTTGATATCGCAGGATGGACAAATAGGAGCTCTCGGAGGCTAACCGCACTTAGAACCTGAGATAAACAGAAACCAGAACGAATCACGACGTATATGAGCAAATAGAGCCAGCTAAGCCAGAATATAAACTCACGCGAATCGAAAACTAAGCCGTGTGACGAGACCTTTCATGAAGAGGTAGGACAAGGAGCAGGTATGAGGTTAGCCAACAACGCCAGGTGGAAGAAGGGAAGGCTTGAGGCTTGAAGGCTAGACCTCGTATGTCGCTGCTGAGGATTGGCGAATGACAAGATCGCAAAACCCCCCCAACGCTAGCAACTTGGCAATGCGGGAAACGGCGGGGTACTGATGGGAGCGAGGGGAGGAGGCCTGTAAGACGGGGAATAAATGGATCCGATCGGCCACCAGAGAGATGCTGTGGACTAATTCGTTGGTTTTGATATGGCCAGAGTTGTTTCGATTGTTAGTTTGGGAAGCAAGAAGCAAGGGCTCCTATTTAAAAGGTCCACCGTCCCACCAGGACGTCTTCTCCTTCGCAATTTGCAATGAAATGTTACGTGATCGATAGCCGGGCGGCGACCTCACAGCCCGCCGATCGCCTCGGAAGCCTGCAGAAGCTGAACAATATGGTAGCAGCAGCGGAAATTCGACCGGGCAACAACTAGCCTTGAAGCATCAAGAAGTCGGCATCCGCGAGCGACAAGCGTAAAAACGACTTTTTGCACAAAACTAGTGCCTTCTGACCGTGTCACAGCACATTTACCAGAACCGGAACTTGCTAGCAGTGTGCGGCATGCAGCAGACTGACCTTTTGAGGCGTCTTTGAGGCTAGACCCTTGTTGGGATTTGGATGTAGAAATGCCGGAACTGGGTAAGGGACGGGAAACAAACGTGCGAGCAGAGATGGCACGGTTTATTCAGGTGCTCTGCCGTGGTGGTATCACAGAGCTATGTTGCAGCTAGCTGATGACACTTCAATGGACCGGGTTGGTTGGACTTGGATTGATGGTATTGAAACTTCCACGATCCGGCAACGACTGTTGATTTAGTCCTCCAAACTAGACTACGGCGGGAGAGAGCACACAGAAGCACACAGAGGTCCAAGCTTCACCGTGACCGAAAGAATGGCCGGGGCACTTTTCATCAACGAGTTTGGTTTGGCACACCAGCAGTGGACTTGTGCCCGCTGCATCCATGACTCCTTGTCCTACACAAACTCTGCTTTTGATGAGACGTGTACAAGTGAATATTCTAGACATGCAGACAGTGCGTCCCACAAGCAGCCAAGGTATCCTCGAGTCTTCCCGAAGACTCCAGAGAACAACAGGCGGAGCAGATACAGTGCCAATTCAACAATTTCATCTCTAGCCACAGACAGATACCGAACCAAAAGATCATGTGAGATCATGTGCACTTCACGCAGCCAGTCTTGGGTTGACAATGTTTAGCGCCAGATATTTTCTGTACGGAGGGCAAGTGAGGTCTTCTGAAATATCACGCACTAAGAAGAGTCCTGCTTGCAGCTACTTGTATGCTGACTCTTATTTAAGCACAGCACGATGGAGGCCTCATATCTACTGTGTTGTATGCTCATCAGACCCAACACAGGTACGTTTATAATCGGTTTATATAGTGAATATCGCTGCTATTACTATAGAGTCCAGCCTAGACACAAGAAACGTAAGCCCTCCTCTGTTTTGACAGAGGCAAATTCCGGTTAGCAATAAGATAAACAACCCAGAAGGTGCTTTTCAGAGTCGCCTCCCACCATTCAATAATACCCCCGCTTCTGAGAATCGTTGTGTCACCGTTCAGTCGTATTTGGATTTGGATAAGCGGCGTTCGGGCAATGTATTCCTGCCGCACCCGGCCGTACCACGAGGGGTGTATCACAGAAGGAAAGGGTATTGACGCGTTAATGATAGTCTATAGGTGATGGGAATCTGGGCTTCTTCTTCTCCAAGCTTAAAATTGCAAATTAATCACTCCAACAATTTCTATAGTATATATATACTTAAGTATGTTGATGAGTACAGTTGGAAATACAGTGCATTTACTGTACAAGCTATCTGATGCCTTTTTTTGATTGGTTCCGAGCAAATTAATAGTGGGTTCTTAGCCAAATAGAAAAAAGTTTCGAAGAGCATTCAGCCTAGGTAGTTACAATCCTAAACCAGTATCTGGGCAGCACAGCACCGTCTAACAAGAATTGGAGTCAATTGTGCTGAGATATATTACGAAGTCTTTCACACATCACTTATAATCACGACTTCCAAAAATAAGTCTCAGCATGTTTGCAGTTCCCGGCTGGGCCATCTCTGCGGACGGTCCCAAAGCAGAGATCGCTGTAAAGACGACCCAAGGCCCACAAGATTCTAACGGAGCAAAGAAGCGTAAGAGACAGTCTGTACCTTCCAACGTCACTACGAGCAACGTTGCAGATTTATGGGAGCAAGTCATCGAGGGACGGGAAGGCAAGAAGTCCAAACCCAAACAAGATGGATCCACAGGAAACGCTGGCAAAAAGAAAGGACTTACCTTGAAGGAAAAGAAGAAGTTGAAGAAGCAGAAAGAGAGAGAGTTAAAAGAAGATGCCACTGGGAATGCGACCAAAGTTGAGCTAGACTCGACGTTACCAGAAGGCGTTCCGAGTGAAGAGGGCTCCAGCGAGGCAAAAAGGAGCAAGAAAAAGGACAAGAAGTCAAAGGTCCACAAGGATGATCAGGATGAAGATCTACAGAACGCACCACAACCAACAGCACAACAAGACAGGGCGCTTGCTGGTCCCCCGGCTCCTAAACTCACTCCCATGCAGGCTGCCATGAGGGAGAAGCTCGTGTCTGCCCGGTTCCGTCATCTTAATGAGACGCTCTACACAAAACCATCGGATGAGGCATTCCAGCTATTCCAGGACTCGCCAGAGATGTTCCAAGAATATCATGAGGGTTTCCGTCGTCAGGTCAATGTGTGGCCCGAGAATCCAGTAGATGGCTATATCGAGGACATCAAGTCACGAGGTCGACAGAGGCATCTGCACAAGCCCAAGCCTGGCCAGGCTGCACCGACTCCCGCGACCAGTATACACCCCCTTATGCGAACGAATGGTGTTTGTACTATTGCAGATCTTGGTTGCGGTGACGCCAAGCTTGCGACCACGCTGCAGTCCGAGAAGAAAAAACTGAACCTGAATATTCTCAGTTATGATTTACAAAGCCCGAGCCCACTTGTCACCAAGGCCGACATCGCCAACCTGCCCCTCGCCGATGGCAGCGTCGATGTGGTCATATTCTGTCTGGCACTCATGGGCACGAACTGGCTCAGTTTCATTGAGGAGGCATACCGTATATTGCATTGGAAAGGTGAACTCTGGATTGCCGAGATCAAGAGCCGGTTTGGTCACGTGAGCAACAAGAACAAAAACGCGGTAGTGACACACAGCGTGGGCAACCGGAAGAAAACGCAGGAGAAGAAGGGCAAGGGCAAGGGCAAGGATGCAGAGCCCGAGGAGAAGCACGATGCAGATCTCGCCATTGAGGTCGACGGCGGCGAAGACAGGCGCCAAGAGACGGACGTCACAGCATTTGTGGAGGCGCTGCGGCGAAGAGGTTTTGTGTTGCGGAGTGATGACAAGACGGCGGTCGATATGAGGAACAAAATGTTTGTCAAGATGCAATTCGTCAAGGCTGCTCAACCGTCTGTTGGAAAGGGGCTTGTGGAGGCGAAAGACGCCGGACGGGGAAAGAAAGGCGGCGTCAAATTCATTGATACCGAGGAACACGATGCAGTGGACGAGAGCAAAATCCTTAAGCCTTCGGTCTATAAGATTCGATAGCTTACCCAATCATGCACCGCGAAATGCCAGGCATTGGTGTCACGATATCAAATCAATACATGGCCCCAGTCGCGGGTGAACCCCGAATCTCTGGATATCTCTGGATTCACATGGCTACCTATTCTTCCGCCGTGCACGTCGCGCCAGACATATGCCGCTACGGTAAGACATTGCGTCCAATCGCGAGAATCACAAGGTGATGCCCGGGCCGCGCCCCCGCCGTCGTGTAGAGGTCAGTAGGCAGAAAAAGCTGCGTTGGCCGACAGGCATTCGCAGGCGCCCAGCCCTACCTACGTAATGATCTAATTTAGGTATTCTACGGAAGTGTGCAGATCGGATCCCAGCTTTTTGCACGGTATTATCAGCTGGAATCTGGAGCCTGGACTTCCAGGGTAGTGCAGGTAGGTAGGTAGGTAGGTAGGTAGTGTGCCCAGTACAGTACCTGGCGGCATAGAAGGTTTTAGAAGCAAGGGACCCCCATCGAATCGGAACTATTGTAACTCCGCACTTCTGTCGGCCCAGTGGAATACCTAGTCTAGCCCACCCACGCGACTGTATGTAACCGATTTACACTCGGTTTAGTTAATTCGTCGTGTTTTTCTCAGAGCAATAATACCAAAAGAGACACTGAACCGATATAGCCGATATAGAATTTTTGTATGGCCGGTCTAGGCGAGCTGGAATGCCAGCAAGGTACACCAGGTACCTACATGTAGATACAGTCCCGCTTGGATCTTGGGTGGTGGGGGCAAAGATGATGTCGTGGGTGGCATCGGTTATGATTGAATGGAATGTACAGTTACCTACCTACTTCCGACCCATTATCTACCTGCCTGCCTCAGCTCTCGCTGCTCTACAGCAGTACCTGCCCTCGGCATCATCACGCCGTCTCTGCCTCTTCCTCTTCCTCCTGCTCCTCTCGCTCCTCCTCCTCCTGCTCCTCCTCCTCTCCCTCTGTTGGATACGCCGCAAGCGGAAACACTGCGTCCGCATGACTTCGCATCTCACTGCATATCCGCCGAACATCCTCGCTATAAGTCATAAGACAGCCAGCCACCTCTCTGCTTCTCTAGCCATTTTGCGCCAACTCAACCCGACATAATAACACAGCGCGTGTGGTTCCGTCTGCTTCCATTCTTTACTTCCTGTCACATACCGCGCCAGACCCCTCCCTGTCCCGCGGACAGCGCAGTCGAGATGTAGGCCCCTGAGAGACCATGCCTCTGTCGGATCGCCGGTAAGCGTTGCTGACATGTGGCATATCCAGGCAGATCACACTCAGCGTGAATAACCCCGAGGTGGAGGAGCAGGAGCTGCGGCTCCTCACGCTCGGTGTCTATCCCGAGATGACTGTCGAGACGCTGCGGAGTTCCATCGAGGCTGAGGGCATCCCCGCGCCCGCCCAACATCTCTACCACAATGGCCAGCTGATCACCGACAATACTAAAACCCTTCAGGAGCTACAGATCACCGATGGCGACATGCTCGCCCTGCACGTCAGAGATATGAGGGGCAGCGGCGTCGATCCCGGCCACCGAGACCAGGCAGCCCAAAGACGGCCGGCTGCCAGGCCAAGCGGACCAGCCGCGCCTGGGGGCGGTGCGCCTGTGGCTCAAGATCCTGAACTCATCCGTCTGCAGGTCCTAGGCGATCCCGCACTAAGAGCACAGCTACAGCGGCTTAACCCCCCGCTTGCTGCCGTGATCGAGGACCCCCAGCGCTTCGCCCAGATGTTTCAGAACAGCGCCCTCGAACAGGAGCAGGCCCGTAGAGCGCGAATGCGGGAAATCGAGGCCTTGAACGCTGACGAGTTCAATCCGGACGCGCAAGCGAGAATCGAGGAGATAATCCGGCAAGAGAGTGTTGTAGAGAACCTACAGAATGCGATGGAACATAATCCTGAATGTAAGCCATCCAATCACCGATTATTTGTACCGCTTGATAGGTCTTTCGCCTTCCTATTGTACTAATACCGCACAGCATTCGGTCGCGTACACCTCCTCTACATCGATGTGAAGGTCAACGGATTCAAAGTTAAGGCACTTGTGGATTCAGGTGCCCAAGCCACCATTATGTCCCCAGCCTGTGCTGAGCAATGTAACATCATGCGTCTCGTCGACAGGCGCTTTGCTGGCGTCGCCAGAGGTGTCGGTACCGCCAATATCATTGGTCGCGTACACTCTACCATACTCCAGGTAGGATCAAAGCATCTGCACTGTGCATTCACAGTCATGGAGGGAAAGGCTGTGGACCTGTTACTTGGTCTAGACATTCTCAAGGGCCACCAGGCGACCATCGATCTCGCACGGAATAGACTGATTATTCAAGGAGAGGAAGTGGAGTTTTTGGGCGAGTCAGATATTCCTAAAGAAACTGAAGACGCCGTCAATGACGAGCCTACGGTGCCAGGCCCAGGTGGAACTACCATTGGCGCCCGCTCTGGTGCCGTCACCGGGCCTTCTTCAGCTAACCCCGGTCCCTCTGGTTCCTCTGCTCCCACAGCCTCCAGCTCACGGCCTACAGTGGCACCACCAGCACCCTCTTCAGCGCCTGCACCTGCACTCCCAGCGCGACGGACATTTCCGGAGAGCGATATTGAAAAGTTGCTAGCACTGGGTTTCGACCGACAGGCAGCGATCAACGCTCTTCAAGCAACGGACGGCAACGTCGAGTATGCTGCCGGCCTTCTTTTTCAAAACTAGGGAACGGATAGAGACTACAGGCGGATTACTTACATTGAAAACCCGGACGGAGTAATAGGCATAAGTCTAGGAAAAGGTATCGGACATGCATAGGAAATAGGTTAAGGTATTCCTTAATACTCATCATAGAGGGCGCCGAGGTAAAGGCAGAGAGGGAATATCGCACAACATTGTCAATATTTAACCTTGAGAGGGACTTGAGATTTGACGCAGAGGAACTTCATACTGCGGGCTTGCTCAAATGGGATTATGAGTGTCAGGTGTGTTCCAGGCTTACAGCGAACCAGTAGGTGGGCAGAGGCAATCACCAACATGCAATAGTAAAAATCATCTGCACAAGCATCCGTCTAGGTCCCTTCGCCCCCCCTCTCGGCATAATCCTGTGACGTAACAATGCCCATGTTTCGAAGAGTTTGGATAAGAAGGACGCAGAAACGTAACCGATACCACGATACCATAAGTACTACCATATGCTCTGGTAAGACGAGTTGACCAATCAACATGTGTGACTGAAGCGCAGACGTATTACATGTGATGAGTAAAAAAATATAGACTTGCCGATATAAGTCGGAAGTGTCGGAGTCCTACACAGACAGGTCATGGACACTTGTTATTCCTTGGTAGGCTAATCCGGGCTATGTACAATAAGCATCGCAGAAGGAGAAGATCCATATCGCCCGCAGGGGGTCTATATATACGTAGCACACTCACTCACGACACGAATGATTTTACAGGCTTCCCCTGTATGCAGTACCTGGGTTGGATCATGTGAAATAGCACTATGCAGATCGCTGCTGGCGATAGCCGGGGGTATCCTCCGCTTATGAGATCAGTTGTATACCCCTTTACAAACTTCCAGCTTTTGCTCCTCATTTTTCTCCTCGATCTCTCACATCTTCCTAGGACAAATATACGGAAACGAGACAGCTATACGAGACTGAAGTAGGCAAGTGAAGCAAAGTTATTCGAGCAGGAGGCTGTAGACCTCCTATATAATTAGACGTGAAAAGTGTCGGGACCTTCACGGTATTCTTGACCACGTACAATATTACCAGCGATATGAATAATAATTCATGCGTTTACTATAAGCCCTTCTAGATGAAGTCTCTTTATTATTGTACATTAACATGTACTATAAGTTGAGATCTACGATGGAAAGTAGTCTGGCTTAGGTGCAGGCTTTATATAAGACCAATCATCAAGAAAATAAATGACCAGATAGAGCAAACAAGAGTAGTAAACATGTATGTATAGCCATACCGTGAGCATAGCTTCTTCGTCCCTTCACATGTTTAGTGTATTTGGCGGTTTTTTTTTTTTTTGGCTTTCCAGAATTGCTCTTTCAATCAATCAGCCTTTTGCAATCGATTCAGTAGGAAACGTCAGATAGCAGTAAATTTCATATCTGTTACTTAATCTATTATTAGAGTCACGCGCTCTGCTCACACAATTAAGAGCCTTCTGTTTTTAAGCTGGCCTAGCCCAGAGCTGTGGCAACATTATTTAATATCTGTATCTCAATAAAAAACGCCCTAATATCTCTAAACCTAGAGCAAAGCTCTCTTTTGTACAACATCTCAAGCCTTCAGGTATCCTTCGACAAATAGCGAAGACAGTTTTGTAACACATGTTCGAGAAGCAGATGAATTGTAGGTAATAATGAAGCAACGTCCTAATAGCTTGGAGGCCAAAATTCTTTACTGAGAGTTTATTGGCTACAATTTACCCGCAAGGCTTATTTTCCATGACAAGGGCTTTCTTGGATGATTATTCAAGTTGAAATTATCTCCTGTGCCTCGAGGTCTCGTGAGGTCCAATTTCTTTTACGCCCGAAGAGTATTTTTTATTATTGCCCACTCTTCACTTTTAGGTGCTTTATATTGCTGTCTCAGCAATGTGTAAGGGCCTCATGTGAGGTTGTGTGAGGCCCCCGTTCACTGCATTTTTAGCACCCGCCGATAGGAGATGGAGAATCTTCCTATTCCAGACGACTTATTCCGGAGATTGTAAGAGATACTTAAGAGAAAAAATGTAGAACACAATCCACGGACCCCAACTTTGGAGGAAGACAAAGGTTGCCTTATTCCCTTACAAAAAAGATGCAGAATGTAAAGACTGTCTCCTTCCGTCACTGCAATTTTAGTTCCCATGGGGAGGATGCGAAAGAGCCCTAGGCAGACTTTGCAGCCGCAAGGGGGTTAGTTGTCCTTCACTTCACTACATTTTTAGTCTCGACGTCTCCTCCGTAGAATAGGCAGCTATCTACCTATCAGGCATCAGGCCACTAGAATAAAACTACATACATGGCGTGCAGATCTCCATTATCGGACCGGGATGCAATGAGTCAATATATATGATATTGCCACAATTCTCGCGGGTGAGTATTATATTGTCTATTATTGTTGCCCCGGGGAAAAGCTCTATCTTCACCATTCAGTTTGATACTGTTGCCACGTTCATGCCTTGTATCTCTGGTCCATGTAATATTAGCTATAGCTTAGTCTCGTATTAGCTGTTGGTGAAATGGCTTGCAATTAAAGACCTAAAAGAATATTCGGATTGCAATATTCCTCCAGGATGTCAAGGGGTCACAAGGGTTTGCTCTCCCCATTCAGCTAGGTGGAGGACTCATGGTTTATGCTAGTCTCGCTCCTAGCTACCTACTCACTCTCCTATAACTATCCCGGAACATCAGGCAATATAAGGGTAAGCCTGACGGCCAGGTTCAAGAATACAATATTGGACTAATGTCAACGGCTAGTGTGTTTATCTAACTCTTGACAGTTATCTATATTGAAGATACATAGTACGTTAGACAACTAGCGGGTAGTATTGTT
This sequence comes from Xylaria sp. 218_066, assembly GCA_019843955.1. NCBI lineage: Eukaryota > Fungi > Ascomycota > Sordariomycetes > Xylariales > Xylariaceae > Xylaria > Xylaria sp. 218_066. The sequence goes on along the minus strand of JADKYC010000002.1, from coordinate 458,836 downwards.
TCTTTCCCGTAGGGCTCATTTCCTTTTTGCTCGATTTGCTACAATAATGCAACTAGCAAAACAGCGTATGTACACACTTATTAAGTTTTCATTTAAATACGTCATTTATAAGATCATTGGAAATAATTGGGTACCAAATTACCATCAGCTCTGTTCATTAACCCTCAGCACAAACTTGTATTTTGTTAGATTCATTGCAGCCTATATATTGTGGACCAAACTCATCGTCGAAAGCCAGAGGACAGAGTCCATTTTCTTAAGCACCTGCTGAGTCCTGTGATGGGCAGTGTAGGAACCAGTAACTAAAAAAACTTTGAGACACAAATTGCTACAGTTAAGACTGCTAGTTTTCTCTAAGAGATGAACTCCAGAGTTGTACAAGGGCCCCTATTAAAGCAATAAAGTTTCTTGTTGAAACCTTTGTCTGAGCCCCTAGCCTTCGGGACTCGCCTTTCTGTGGCGCACGATTGGGCTGCTCAGAAATTGAACTGTTACAGATTGAGTTTGGAGATAATATGAAGTTCAGGAAAACACGGCCCATAGTTCGATGGATGTGCGAAAGCCCGGAGGGGCCTCGTATATTCGGTATTCGGCACACAGAGTTGCATGAGTTTGCCTGAATCACTGCATGGCTCCAACTTGCCAGAGAAGAGCTGAAGTATCCGCTTTCTAGCAATATGAGCTGTTGTACGCATATGCAAGTTCGCTTCCAACATCTAGCTTAGTTGTATCAATTTCTGCAGCACCTCGCTTGCCAGGAACAGCTATACACAAAATTCGTGACAAGCCATTCGCCCTACGGCTGACAAAGACAAGGTTCCCGTAGGCGCCGCATTAACAAATGCAGATCCTATGAGAGGTCAGAGCGTTCTCGTTTCCAGTTTCACTGACCTTCGCCGTTTCCTACCCCGGATCGTAATCGAGCTAGTCGTGGCCCCCTGCGCGAGTTCCCATGCTGACTATACCTACACCGTAAGAGGATAACCTTTTCCTAGGATTACCCAATTCGTACACCGCGTGGGGGTAACATTTTTCTTCATGGGAGATCCTTGTTTTCAAGCATTGACCACTGGATGCCCTTGAAGGTAGCTCGGTTCGAGCTCAACAGAACTTTTACTACTTTTCTGACGAGTCTATCGCGATTCCTAAACATCGTGAAATGGCATCGTGAAGTTGATATTAACTATCACCTGATCCGGCTCGCATGCTCATCACACCTGCAGGGAGAAGATCCGAGCAAGGAGGTGAGATAAGGGGTGGGAGATGGTCGGTTCGGCTTCCGGTTGGGGCATGTTGGCTTGTACCTTGGCTGTGGAACGTCTGTAGAGCGTGGGATGAATATAAATATAGAATAGGGTTTCCTGACAGCGGCTGAAATCGAAGGTTACAAGTACAAAAGGCGAAATGGACAAAGGACGAGGCTGTAGTTTTGCGAAATGTTGATATATATCCACCGTACTGAGCTATGCCGATCTGTTGTTGATGAGCTCTAAGTAACGAGATGTTTGGCACCTAAAGACCTAAAGAGAGGGGCTTCGCATCTTGAAGAAGCTACCTCTAGGTACCTACACAGGTACCCTCTCTAAGAGGTACGTACTGCTCTACCGGCTAGGCGCAAGTATCTCTGTACATGCTTATACCCAGATAAAATCCGGTACCTACATATATACATATATACATGTACATATGTACATATGTACGTAGTACATGTGTCGCGTGGCCGCATGCTACATACGTACGTATGCTCTACCATGCCCGGTTCCTGTCTGGTTCAAGGTTGAGGACGGGAATGACCCGTGGTTCGGTTTCTGGTTCGGTGAGGGGGAAGCGGGGCACAAAAAGGCGGTTGAAGAAATTGGATCTTCACATGATCCTGTATAAGTGACGTAGCAGGTATCGGTTAGTAGTCCCTACATATACATACATATACAGCAAGAAAATATTGGGATATGAAAATGAAAAGAAAGAAATCTAAAAAAGGGAAAACGGGTGGAAATAGAGTATGCTTCGAGAAGAACGGAAATACAAGTATAGATCACATGGTCATGTTTTCTTTGCATTCCGCTCTGGCTTTACTGCATTCAAGAAGACTAACGAGACCAACTAATTACTTAGTTACGAACAGGGAAATAAGAATTCCATTCAATGCTATAGAACCCCCACCCATGGTTCATACTAAGAAAGCTAGATGTCTTATTTTTGTCCGTATCCGTCGTTTCCGGCTGCACTAGTGTAGACTAAGGGGGGAAACCGTTCTGTGAACTTTCTCGGTCTATGTATCGTCTATCTGGCTGCCAAGTGACATTCCACTATGGTAATTCTTACACTAATCGTATAGGCTTTCCTATTACGACCGAATTACCCTGACCTATTGCGGACATTTTTCGTTGCCTGCTTCCCCCATCATACGCTAGGGAAATAAAACCCAACACATGCAGTAAGTGGCGGCGGCCGTGGGAAATAGATACCCAGATAGGACCTTGGAATAGATAGGCGGCCTCAGCTAGGTAGCTCGTGGATGGATACACAACGTCGTGGTAATCATGATTTGATGATTTGGACATGGCAACACTGCGCGGCACAGATCTCGTGACAGGCCGTGAAGGGAATAGCTGCCCACAATGATCTGCGCCTCGGCCACGCAGAATAGTTCTCGAAGTATAATCAACCCTCTTCTCCCTCTCTCGCCTCTTTCCCTCTGCCTCTGCCTCCGCCTCTGCCTCTGTCTCTTGTCTCCGTCTCCCGCGTTCGGGCACCTATGCATAGCCGTCTTCGTCTTCGTGGCACCAGGAACCAAGCGCCATCTGAGCCTCTCTCATGACCCCGTCGTGGTTTCGACCCGGAACGCCTCCCACATCCTGACAAGCCGGGCAGGGATTCGACAAGGTGGTCGCAGCAGAGTGGCCCGCAGCCCTGCAGAGTCTGTGCAGAGCAACATCCAGGATTGCGGGGTTTGGCGGTTTCGCGTGGTCGACCTCCTTGCATATTCCGCCAAGACGACCCCCCTGATTTGTTCCTCCCATCGTCCGACATCATCATGGACATCCCGCGCCATCTCGGCTCTTACACAGGGAATGCTGCATATTATGACAGAATGATTTCATGTCCTCACCTTTCGAGCTTTTTGCATTGATTAATGGAGTCACTTGCCTCGAGTCTAACAAGGCTTGGCGACAGAAATACGGTTCGTACCTGTGTGCCTGGCGCTTGTTGTACTCGTAGAGCCAGACTCACTTCGCGCGCTAATGGCGCAGAGGTGCTGCAGGCTGGAGTTGTTGCTCTGCTCCTTCTCCTGATTCTTCTCTTCTCTTCCCTTCTCTTCTCGTTCTTGTTGTGTCAGACCGCTGTCTCGCTCGTCCTATTGTACTTATACGTATACGTATATGTATTGTGATATGTCTAGGCTAGGGAGTCGCCTATGTCTTGTTCTGGGGAGGGAGCGTCTGTCTATGATGATGGCTGGTTCGTTCGTATAACGAATGTGAAGCATAACATATGACATTCAGCTAGCTTTTCTCTAGTCTAAACATACATACATACATACATACCTTACACCTCTTAGCCTAACCTTCGCCCCCCAACCTAACAATGTAGACTTACGCTGCCGCCGCCTTAACTAATGACGCCGGGGAGCCGGTAACCTACGGAATTTTTGTCTTTCTCCCTGCCTAGCACATCACGGTAGTACGCAGAAGGACTAGTATGTCGACTAGGCCGACTTCTCACCCCGGCTGACATCATCATTCGTTCGATTCACGATGGGGGCGTCTTAGAATAAGCTTAGGAGCAAAGAGTCTCTCGTGTAAAAGCGCGTCTGATTATGTAGTACACATATGCGCCGTGTGTCTGGGTCTCTCCACCCCTAAATTGCGTGTGGAGTGACCTGCGCAATACCTGTTCACAACCCTTCACATTCTCTCATGTCGAAAGCCTTCTTTTTACATATATAAATGTTTGTTGGCTTCCAACTCCCTCCTATCTACTAGTGTTTACAAGTTTAGTGTCCTGCCGCCTCCGCCAATTGATCATAGCTGCTGTAGAGCATCGTGAATTTCTAGCAGCCATGCCTTCACTCATGCCGAGCTTCGTCGAGACCCAGTTTACCGGTAAGCCGGCAAAGGGAGCATACAAGCCACAGGAGAGCGTGGCAGAAACCACCGTGGATATTATCGACATCCGCCGGGACACCGTCAAGGCCAACCTCAAAGAAGAGATCCACCAGCTTTTCCACTCCGAAGAATCGCCCCGACAGCTCCCCACCCTGTTGCTCTACAACGAGAAGGGCCTTCAACTTTTCGAGAAGGTCGGGCTGCTTCTGGGCCCGGTCCATAAGGAGAAAAAGAAGCTAACGTAGTCTTAGATCACATATTTGGAGGAATACTATTTGACCAATGCCGAGATCGAAATCTTGCAGCGTTCAGCTGCCACCATCGCTGCAAACATCCCTTCTGGCTCCATGCTGATCGAGCTAGGCAGTGGGTGGGTCACGATGTTCTCCTCTGCTCTACCAGAATGCCCATTGACACATGCCCAAGTAATTTGAGGAAGGTGAAGCTTCTACTCCAGGCATTCGAGGATGCAAAGAAGGCCATTGATTATTACGCACTTGACTTGTCCGAACAGGAGCTCTCCCGGACTCTGGCCCAGCTTCCTACGTTCCAGCACATTCGATGCCACGGTCTACTGGGTACTTATGATGATGGACGAGAGTGGTTGCTGTCCACGTCCCATTCAGCCAGAAGCAAGTGTATTTTACACATGGGATCAAGCATTGGTAGCGTCCACCAAAAAAACAAACCCAAAAAATAAGATCGTTCGTTAGGGCGGAACAAGTTGACAGGCCTGCATAGGAAATTTCTCCCCGTCCGACGCAGCTTCTTTCCTGCGAGGCTTTGCCGATATTCTCCAGCCACAGGACAGTCTGCTTATTGGCGTAGACTCGTGTACCAACCCATCAAAAATATAGTCAGTACAAACCATCGTCACCTGCCCACCCTCTAATTTGGAATTGCCAGCAGCTAATATGTCCTCCACGTATAGTCACGCATATAACGGTTAGTCACCTAACACTCACATTGGGTAGGCCATGGCTGATTTTCATCCTTCTACGACATTGCAGACCAAGAAGGTATCACGCATGAGTAAGTCTATACCATGTCATTAAGGTCCGGCCCTTTTTTCGCTGATCCCAGCTGCCCCAAGGTTCATTCTGAATGGGCTCCAGCATGCCAATGAGATGCTCGACGAGACTGTCTTCAGGTTGGAAGACTGGAGGGTCATTGGCGAGTACGTGTATGACGGCGAAGGAGGGCGCCATCGGGCGTTTTATTCGCCCGTGCGCGATACAGTCGTAATGGGAGAGACGATCAAGGCCCACGAGCGTGTTCAGGTCGAGCAGAGCTTCAAATACTCGAAAGAGGCTTGTGACAACCTGTGGAAATCGGCAGGTGTCCTGGAAACGGGCAGATGGATGGCGGACGACGAGGACTACGGTAAGTGACACCCAATGGCGGCGTTTCTCCTGCACAACCTACCTCGCTCCGAGCAGACATGGGGTTTGTCGTCATTCCGTCGGCGCCGTTTCCGCGAATAGGCAGGCCACAACGATTCACCCCAACTCTGGTCATACCTAGGCCCACTTAGGAGCCGAGGTGTAAAGGGCTCTTTCCGGTGTGCCTATTAATATCCCTTATGCTTCTCTGTTGGTTACATTTTGCGGGGGCGGGCTTTCGCTACCCGGGGCCACAGACCGTCTCGTAACTGACTGGGGGTCAACTGACAATCTGCACAGGCTTGCATCTGCTGATCAAGAACCCCTTGTCGTTCAGCCTAAACCAGTTGGACTACGCTCGGGAGAGCGTCCCCCTGATGAGCGACTGGAAGAGCCTCTGGGCTGTGTGGGACACCATTACCCGACGGATGCTGCCCAACGAAGAGCTGCTCGACAAGCCTATCAAGCTTCGAAACGCCTGCATATTCTACCTGGGCCATACCCCGGCGTTTCTGGATATCCAGTTGACAAAGACGACGACGGACGGCCCAACCTCGCCTCGCTACTATCACTCGATCTTCGAGAGGGGCATAGATCCAGACGTCGACAATCCCGAGAACTGTCACGCGCACTCGGAGATCCCGGACGAATGGCCCCTACTCGACGACATCTTGGCCTACCAGAGCCGGGTGAGGGCCAGGCTGAGCAGCCTGTATGACAACGGGACTGAGGGCATCCCCAGAGACGTCGCCCGCGCGATATGGGTCGGATTCGAGCACGAGCTCATGCACATGGAGACTTTGCTTTACATAATGCTACAGAGCGATAAAACGCTCCCGCCACCAGACATACCGCCACCCGATTTTAGAGCATTAGCGCGGGACGCCAAGTTGTCACGGGTTGAGAACGAATGGTTTGACATCCCGGCCCAAGATGTCGCCTTGGGTCTAGACGACCCCGAAGACGTCTTGGACTCGGATGGCCACTTCGGGTGGTGAGTAGTGGGCAGTGCGGCCGACGTGTCATACCTAAAATATACCGGTTCGCGGGCAGAGCTAACACAGTAGTCCAACAGGGACAACGAGAAACCGCGACGAAAGGTGCATGTCCACGGCTTCCAGGCTAAGGGAAGGCCGATTACCAATGAAGAGGTGAGACGGCAAAGCCACTTATAGCGCGAAGCCCAAAAAAAAACCAAAAATCGAACGATGTTCCCGCTAACAAGGGCACAAGTACGCTCGTTATCTGTACGAGACCAAGAAAGGGAAGATTCCGGCGTCGTGGGCTGCAGATATTGTGGAACAGTCTAATGGGATTGTCCACGGGGCCAATGGAGTCAACGGGCACGCCACCGAGGATGGCGCGGTCTTACCCGCTTCGTTTTTCGAGGGCAAATCCATCCGCACCGTCTACGGCCTCGTCCCTCTCAAGTACGCCCTCGACTGGCCCGTCTTCGCCTCCTACGACGAGCTCGCCGGCTGCGCGGCGTGGATGGGCGGGCGCATCCCGACCTTGGAGGAGGCCCGTAGCATCTACGCGCACGCCGAGTTCACGAAGAGGAAGGAAGCCGAGAACAAGATCGGCGCCACTGTGCCGGCCGTGAACGGGTAGGTCTCTCTCTCCCCTATGTATCTATCATATATATGTCCCCCTCTCATCATCATCGGGAAATAATCATTGGCGGGTTCGTTCGTTTCCCTAATTGTCAAAAACAGACACCTCGTCAACGACGGGGTCGAGGAGACCCCCCCGTCGCCACCCGACAGCTCGTCCCTGGTCGACGAAGACGGCGCGTGGCCGTGTGCCCGAGACGACGTCTTCATCGACCTAACAGGTGCCAACGTCGGCTTCCAGAACTGGCACCCCGTCTCCGTGACGGCACGTGGCGACCGCCTGGCCGGCCAGGCCGAACTGGGTGGCGTGTGGGAGTGGACAAGCTCGACGCTGAGGAAGTACGAGGGATTCGAGCCCATGACTCTGTATCCCCTCTATACAGGTAACGTCTTGAAAGCCAGAACGACAGAGCCATGGACTAGTAGCTAACCACCCAACTAGCCGATTTCTTTGATGAGAAACATAATATTGTTCTCGGTGGCTCGTGGGCTACGCACCCTCGAATCGCCGGGAGGAAGTCTTTGTTAGTCCATTCTCCGATCCAGGCTCCGTCATATCACCTTTAAATCTTTACGTTCTATCCTTCTCTCATGTGCGGCATGAAAATAAAAATGAAAATGAAGATGAGAACGCTAACGGGTCTTGACGATAGTGTCAATTGGTACCAGCGCAACTACCCATACCCCTGGGTTGGTGCGCGGCTGGTTCGAGACGAATAGTGTATATACAAAAACTAAAGAAGGTGAGGTCGCGTGACGAAGCGAAATACGTCAGATCAAGAAAGTCGGAGGGAACCTCATAACAAGGTGTCCAATTTGGATACCTATCAGATACGAGCGTCTTATGTTACATCTACCTATTTGGGATTCAATCCTACTCATTGTTTTCCTGGGACTCTGCTCTTATTGGCACCGTCAGCTTCCCCCTGGGATACTTTACTCCTTCATCGAGCCGAAATCTCTCTATATTCGATCTCTACTATCATTTTGTCTTCCTTCTAGGTGGCTCTTTGATCTTAAAATCATTTCCCGCTGCGCGAGGCAAAAAGGGGGGGTCTCGTTCCTTTTCGCTCAATAATTCTGCTCCATATATAGTTGGATAAGCAAATCGTCATACCACATCTATGAGCAAATTTGGTGTGTCATACTTAGCGAATTAACAGCACCGCTCCGGACCAGCTTAGGGTTCCGTGGGCACGTTGATCCTTGTCGAATTATAGTGATGTTGGTATTTAAAAAGAGGGGGGAAAGAATGCTGACTTGTCTACACCTCATATTCTCTAGCCAACAAACATGTCGATTACCTGGTGCTCCATTGCTACCGTTGATTTTACGCCGTGATCACAGATGAAGCTCGTGATCAAATCGGGCGGTGTATAATCGAGGGGCGACGCAGACCGAACTTCCCTTGCTTGCTTTTCGTCGTCGGTTTCAGCCGTTGTAGTGCCGTTGTCCGTGGTCTTGCTTGAGTGGAAATCGAGTGCGTTCTGCTTGTAATTACCACAAGCGAACGTGAACTGGTCACTCGGGAACGTCTGTCCGAGCTTGTGCTGCTCGGCAGCGACGTAGAAGGGCTTACCATCGATCTTGGCGAGCTTCGCGATCTGGTACGTGCCAAGCCTGCTGATTATGCCACCCTGAGCGGTGATCACCTCAGCGCCTGCGAATACTACATCCACCTTGGACATGATGTGTGCGACGCCCCCTTCCGGTATCGTAGCCACGGGGATGCCCTTGGCCCGCAGCGCGGCAACTACCTTGTTGCTCTCGATCTGGCGGCTCTCGCTCATGGCATAAATGACCTTGAAGCGTCTCGGGAGGCCATTGTTCACTCGCTCGAAGGCGCGCCCGAGAAGTGTGCCGACAACGCGTGAACCGCCATGCGTCAGGATTGTGCCGTTAGGTGGGATCAGATGCCTGCAAAGAAGAGTCTCTTATCAGTCTGCTGGCACAGAGGAGGGTGACGAGAGCATGAGGTGGAAAGTGCGTGAGCATCTGTAGACTGGAGATGGTGACATAGGTACATACCGTCCTTCAGAGGCAATCTTTTCCCTGGCGTCTTTTGCTCTCGTGGCGAATAGGCGGGCATTGCGAAGCAGATGTTGGCGGATGACCTCAAACTGCTGGTCCTCGTTCCGAATTCCCGAGCCAGAGGCAGCACCACCGCTGCTGGGAAGCTGTCTAAGCTCCCGGACAAGGTACTGCTTGAAGAAGTCACTGCCGTGGCGCACGGCCATGGGGTTCGCGACAAGGGGGCTCTGCCGTAGCCTGTCCGACTGCGCCTCGACGAGCTTCATAGTCTCGAAGACGGTGGTGGCGGACGAGGCGCCTAGAGCTTCTATCAGGGCCTCGATAGTGGCCATGGGCATGGTGAGCTCGGGGTCATCGGCGAGGAGGCGGTGATATGTTGCGACAATGCTGAGAGAGCCGAGTGAGTCAGCGGAGGGTCATATTTCAGAAATAGTAGGGGGAGGGCCGTGTGAATACTCACTCAAAGGAGCCGACATCTGGATTGCTGCGGATGGGCAGCTGGCCCGATATGTTGGCCGTCGCATCGTTGTTGGCCATGTGCGCGAGTGCGTGTGCGTGTGTGGGTGTATATGTGTGTGTGTGTGTTTCTGCAAATGGTTTTCCGTATGCGCTTTGGGTGGTTTGTGTTTATTTATGATGTGCTGTAGGTGGGTTTCGAACTACGTATACAAAGTATAAAGCTTCAAAGTTCTGAGTAGTGGTGAGTCAAATCGCGGGGCAACATGGGAAGCTCCAGCCGTTGCAACCAACCAACCCCTCGCTCACACATGCAAATATAGCCCTGCACGCACTGAATCTCTTATGCCATAATTTACCTTTACTTGCATATTATCCAGGTGGATTTCAAGTTACACAGCGTACCTGCATATTCAAAGCAAAGGTAGATTTTCCATGCGATATTCGCTGTATCCTCCAACAGTAGAGAGGGATTGTTTCAACTCTTGACGATACCAAAATCTATCAATAAGCTATACTAACAGATTACTTAATATTCACCGTGTTCTTTGTACTTCGCGACCATACTAAGACTAAGTCCCGAGCCGAGCCGAGCCGTCTCTTGTGAAATACTGCTCGCATATTGATTTACTTGCATCTTTCCCAGTCTAATTTTGCGCGACAATCCATCTCAGCGTAATCTTGTATCTAGACAAGCTTACTATTTCAGCCTAATCATTGCTCTGTAACTTCGAGATCCCGCAGACCCTCGACCTTCAACTCCTCGCCCGTAGCACGATGGTAGATGTCCTTGACGTCATCTGTGGTCGTCTCGAAGTGTGATGTAGCGTCGTAGCTCTTCGAGATGAAAATGTTGTCGGCTTTGCCATCGTCGGTGGGCTCGTAGAGCGGTATCGGTGCCCCCTAAAGTATTGTTGGCTGTGCTGGCCACTACGCTACTAGAGTAAGAGGTCTAGTACTTACCATGAATTGCTCCTCGATTTTACCGAGGCGGTCTAGACCAGGCTGTAGCTCTAGGTGATGGTTGGAAGTGGTCTCGGCGATTGTCGACACGATCGCGATGTAGTAGCCCTTGGGACAGACGTTGTGTGCCGACGAGACGCAAGCGATGTAGATGTCTAGCGCTTGATTAGTCCTGCAATATGGTGGTGGGAGACGCTGACTGGACTCACCGTTCTTTCGACCGACCTGTGACTGAGGGATAATGAGCTGGCAAGAATCACTGTCGTTCGTACCGGCCAGCGGGTGCTTTAGTATGCAGATGGCCTTCAGAACGTGCCCAACGACCTTCACCTTCTCTGGGAAATAGGAGGGGTCGCCCAAAATCATGTCAGCTTTGGTTTCGAAATTTATCTTCTCGCTACTGTCCGCGCTCCCCATGGTGGCCTTGATGCCGACGGCCTTCTTGCCCTCATACAAAACCTCGTCTACAGAGGTGTTCAGCATGTATGTGCCACCATAAATAGCCGACAGGCGAGCAAAACCTTGAGGTAGCTCGCCCAGACCGTACAAGGGGTAAATGTACGGCGATTTGCCATACCTGGCAACTGAGTTTCCGTAGAGGCGAATGCGGTCGATGGCGTCAGGTGCCTGGCCTGGTGTGTTGATATAGTCATCATCCAAGTAGAGCGCCATGGCGTGGCCGATGAAGTCACGGGTACCGGTTTCAAGACCAAATTTATCGTAGACGTCCTTCATGGTGGTGTTACTCATATCAAGGCCTGTCCGTGGCAAAAGGTCAGCATATAAGGGCCCCTCTCACATAGTAATTCTCCCATGATGCGTTCAGATATTGCTTACCCTTGTGTGTGGCAGGGTCCTTGACGTCAAAGGTACCTACCCATTCGATGAAGCTCTTCATACGGCGCTTCTCGAAGATGCCCATAAGCGGGGACTTGAGCGCTTCACCGGCATCCGAGGGCACCTTAGCAACAGTAGCTTTAGAGCCGGTACCCTGTTGTACGAAGCTGCCAGTAACCTGCTTGAATTCGAGATAGCGGGTAACGTCGGTGGACACCAGGATGTTCGTCAGCTGGCCCGAAGACATCAGCAGCTTAGGAACCAAGTCAATGTTCCAGTCGTTGGCTCGCCCGTACTTCTTCCACGGCTCTTCACCCTTTGTGTAGTTTCCGTACTTCTTGAAGAGCTGTCTCGTGTAGGGGAGAGGTTAGCTATCGTTTACTGGAAAGGTGATGGATGGGTCGTATGTACCGCCTCGATGTTTACAGACGCAGCCTCTCTGATCAAACATGCGTTAGCCTCCTCGCACGAGTACGGTCAGGGGGCTTCACCAGTACGCACCCTCCATAGTGATCATTTCGGTCGATGTGCAGGACCTTTTTGCCCTTGACACTCAGAACACTTTGAGACAAGCAGGTCAGTTAGCAACAATCCGGGCTCATATATCGATTGTGGGCATACCCAGAGAGAATGCATTCGGTCAAGCCTGTTTGTTCAACGTCAGCTATTAGAACCACGGGCAGCCGGGCAAAGATGTCTGGCAAAGATGTCTGGCATCGTGTGTGCTGCTGGGTGCTGTGCGGGGCGCAACAACGTACCGGTGCCCAGCACAATGACATCGTACTTTGGGGAGATCTCCTCCATGGTGGGCGGTTGGTTGGGGTGTTATTAGGGGGGTAAAGGAGGTAAAGGAGAGCAGAGGGAAGAGGGCCGTCGAGATGATCAAGTATCGAGTATCGCGGAGGCACGGGGGAATTGCTCGACTCCAGGCCTAGCAAAGAACCTTGTTCGCTCGAGTATCGGTGAGTCGAAAGAAGTATGGGTTGTGGTGTCGTCCTCTGTTCATGCCCAGTTGGATGAGGGGCTCGTTGCTGGCAGTGATGCTCGAGCCCGTCTGCAGTCAAGGTACCTATAAATTGAGGGGGACCACCTATAGCTATAGCCAATGAGCGCCGGGTTCGACGCACCCTACCCGCTGCACGTTGGCGCTAGCCCCGCAACACGATTAGTAGTTGTTCTCTCTCAATCTCTCAAAAAAAAAAATAAACGAGGTTCGTCAGTTCCGGGTAGTCGTTGCTCACATTTGTATCACAGGCGCGGATTGTGATTGTGATTGCAATATGTTCAAGTATTCATTACAGGTGGCTGCACAATTACAATGCTGGACTGGAAGCGACCGGTCCATCACCTATGTCATACCTGGGTAGGTACTTAGGTATTATACACATATTTACATCATGTAGCTCCTTTGGCTACTAGTGGCCCCTGCCCAATTATTTAGAAACAGTGGTCTTCTATACAGCAGTAATTCATCGATCCCGGTTCTACAAAGACCATTTCGAGAACACTTATGACGGGAGTCTTTTCAGGGTTTGACTGAAGGCTGTTCAGTCTTCGCGGGTTCCGGTGAAATTGTTGATGGTTCAACATCTTCGGGTCTTGTTGGCTTGGACTCTTCAGCCATGAAGCCCGACGGTGCTTGTTCCGCTAATACATTTTGGCTGTTGCCATTCAACGCACTTTCGTTCTCTTCGAAGTAGTCCTTGGGCGTGAAGGGGCTTTGCACGTTGCTGAGGTCGATTTCGGGATCCGTCTGAGCTAGCTTTCTTGCATCTTCCCACAGATACCATCGCTCGGTCAGCGTATGCTTAATTGACTTCATTGTCTTGCGGACCTGTAAGTTGAGGAGCGGGTTAGTACAATGAAATGCAGGCCATTTTCAGGTTGCGCAAGACGACTTACTTCTGCGAGTCGCTCAGCTCCCTCATCGACGCCATCGAGAAATCCAAGGCGACTCCTCTCCTTGCGCGCGGTCACGAGGCGGTTCTGTTCCTTGACACACACCCACCATAGCCTGTGCAGATCCTCCCAGCTCTTGTGTCGCAACTCTTCGACGGCCCACCCGCGGCCATGCTCCCCGTCTTCCTTGGGCGTCAGCAATGCCTTGTCCTTGGCATAAAAGAAATCCCACAGTCCATGGTTGGGGTCGACCTCGACTTCGGGCGTGTAGTTGGCAGGCTGGGGTATCTCGGACTTGTCGACATTCATTCGAAATCGTGTCCCTGATCGGTATATACTGCTGAGCCCACGGAAGCGATTATTATCGCGGCGCGGCCGCCGGTTGTTGCACTCCGGAGTCGATGAGAAGCAACATCTCTGTGGTGAAATCGTAGGTAGAGTCCCTAAGGCGGCATGGGCACCAGGAAAGATTCTAGTGGAATTGACTATCCGGCTAATCGAGGGTCGGATCGAGGTAGGTGCCGCCATTGTGTGGTGATGCCACTCGGTCGTTGCTTCAAAACGCCGGACCGAAGACCGCAAGCCTCCGACTTCGTTACTTGCGATTGAATTTTTGGGTTGATCCGGACAAGGTTGGAAATTCCGGGCCACATGTATCTTGTGGCTAATGCGTTGCTAGTTGCATCAAATTGGAATAGACGGGCATGTGGCGTCAGCCCCACCATTGTTGGCATTAATTACACAATTAGGTACCTATCAGGTTAACTGCCAAGGTAAGTTCGAGGTGAACAAACCAACAAGAAAGGCAGAAATCATCATTTCCAGTACCTACAGACATTCATTATATGGAGAAATATAGTAGAGTTGTAGGTAGTTTGCTTGGTAGGATATGCGTTGTAGTGAGTCGTTTGTGCTGAGACTAAGGACCTAGCATATCATGTGTGTAGACATGAGTGCAAGAACTTGTACGAGGCTTCAGCTGCCAGTCCGCCCTCGCGAGTTGCTCACTTGATCTTGCTATATATACGTGCCGTATACTGGGACATCAATCCAAGAGCAGACCGGGTCCGCAATAGGCAATGGGAATTGAGGCTATTTAGACATATCATCTGTAGATCTCCCACTTTGACACCCTGGAGGATTATTGCAAACCGAATACCTTCCAAAGCCTTTGTCGACAGCGTTCATCGTATAGCTCTAGTACTATTATTATTTCAATAACATACAATCTGTAACAAGGGCTGGAACTCTAGGGCTTGGAAGGGTATTCGATTTGCAATGATCTACTCGGGCGGGCGTCGAGGAGGCTGTCATACGGAATAACCCAAGGTAGTGGAAATGCGTATATCCGATGCTAGGGGTTAGATCATGTTATTCATCTATAACGCGGCGGTCTGCATATTCACCTACCGGTTAACTGCCTGGTCACGAAAATAGACACGATAATGGGTGATAATAATAGATAGGCGAAAGCGTAGCTTTCGTGTATATATAGACCTAGTTGCCGCTAGAGCTGAAGGGAGGAAGCTAGTTCAGTATGGTTCCCTTGCAGCTATAGATGATTATATGCGAATAGAACGCCAGCTCCGAGCCTTATCCTCGTTACAGAGGCCATGCAAGTCTAGCTCTCTTCCCCAGCTTTGGCGGCGATCTAGGTCTATATGCACACAAGAAAGCTTCAATTATATTCGCTTGATCTTGCCCGTGTTGCTCCGTATTGTGTCACACGGGCTAATCCAAGGTATTGCAAATGCATGTACCCGAAGCCATGGGTTATTGCCCTTGAATATCAAGCAATTAATCTCACAAAGCGGCGGTCTGCATATTCAGCTACCCGTTTACGAAAACGGACGATAAAAGGCGATAATAGCTGATGGGAACGAAAGTGAAGCTTTCGTGTATATAAACCTAGGTTACCGCCAGACCTGTGTAGCCCCCCTTTGAAGCCATAGAAGATTATTATGATTTGAATACCATCCCAAGCCCTAAGTCATTCTTGCTCTGTATTGCCTGTTTTCGTAATCGGACCAACAACGGGTAGCTGAGTCTGCGATTTGCCGCTTGCAAGATTATTTGCATGATATTGAAGGCGCCGGCCGTGGTTTCGGATACGCGCAATCCTAAAACCTTGAATTAACCCGTGTACTCTACCTCGACGGTTGGTGAGTATTATTATGGCTGTCTCTATTATAGTAGGCGTTTTCGTTATTTTCCTTGTGCGGAAATCGAGATATATATGTCATGTTGCGCAAGGATTCCAGAATTGGCAAGTAGGCGGCTTTAATTGACAATACTCCGTACAAGCCAACTTGTTCTTCGTTCCACGGAGTGGGGCAGCCACAAGATGGTGTAACATCACGATTTGATTTTATAATCTCCGATCTCATCCCCAGAGCACCCTATCAATATCTTAGTGAATTCGTTTCGCTCTGATATTTATATAGATATAGATCCTGCTTATCTTGATGCCTATTCCTTTGCATCTGTCGAGATCTCACTAAGGAGTTAAGTATGGGGTAAAGAGAACCCTTGTTGAGCGAAGGAAGTATGGAATGCCTTAGTGTGTCTGTCCTGGCTATACACTATGGTCTACACACATTTTTGGGGGGTTACAGAAGCCAGACTAGCTTGACGAGAAGTTAGCCGTAAGCACATCAAGCACCTGTAGATAATTAATTTGCCCGAATTGATAGCGTCTTTTGCAAGTAGTGTACTAGCATAATCCTGTAGCACGATAGCAATAGTAGAGATAGCGTAAATCTGCGAGAACGTTCAAGATCAAGCTTGTGTGCCGTCTTTGGTGTTTGGGTTACCATTTGGAGTGGACGGTATTATGAGTTTCGTCCTAAAGCGAGACTTGTGCCCGCTATTATTCAAGAAAAAGAAACGAGATCGCATTGCTTCATGAAATTGAACCGATTCCAAGACATAGCAACACTTGAGTTCTTTGGAATACAGCCGTGTCATGAAAGGCGTCGGTACCAGCAGCAATCAGTTTGACTATTTTCCGGCTCAGGCCGACTCTTTCTAGTGGATCCAAGGAGACTTGGAGAGACCGTGAGGCTCGAAGATGGAGCTGTTCTCCATATTCCAGAAAATAAATTCCCGCATTTCCAAAGTCGCCATATTTGCGGCTCATAGTTTAATGGAGTTGTAGATAATGATAAATAAGTAGACATATCTACGAAGTGTGCTTGAGGCACCACAGCGGCACCACAATTGTTCGACCCGCATGCCGGCTATGTGGAGGACCTTCAGGTGCGGCTGATGAGTATTTACAGAGTCGAAACTCGCAGTTACTTTGTAGTATAGCACTATGGGACAAGATGAATCTTGTCAATTTCCTTCCTCTATTTCAGGACTAGTCTTTTAAAAAACACGAGCCCCATCGCACACAATTTCCCCCGTGCTTACAAACTCCTCGACACAAATGTTATTGAGGCCAGCGAGACATTTGCGGCATTCGCTAGTCAAAACGGACAGTTTGATAAGAAATCTCAGTAAGAAACGGGCATCTTGTTATGTTGCCCATATAAAGTATACATACGATACATAAGTCATCACGATACATCGAACAACCTGGTATGGACAGGTACATGTACACCGCGTCCTTGATAGATGGCCAGGTGACTTGCAGATTGGGTTGGGTTGACAGGGTTTACTGCAATAGTTACAATATTTTGGCTTCGTTAGAACGGAGAAATAATAATGGGCCCGCCATTGACGCCGAGGAGACAACATTTGTATGCCCGAATTTGCCCGGGACCAAGCTGCTAGCATGTTTCCAGTGCCCGAATACAACATAGGCGGCTTTTGTGGCCGGATGTACTATCTAGATTCGTACGTATCTGTACTTGGGTTTCTTCGCGAGCCCCCAAAGATGAAAAGTTACATCTCTGCTTGTGGGGCCTTGTCCTACTTATTCTTAGCTGAAGAAAATCCTTACATAATATTGGATTCAACTGCATAGTGACCATGTACTATTCTTAGTGCCTATTGAAGACTTTATTCTTATAAGCTCGTGAACAATAAAGTAGATGTGCTGGCCAGGCTGATTTGGACAGTAGAATATATTTGCGGTCCAATCTTCAGCAGCAGAATCATCCCATTGCAAAGGAGCGTAAGGTATTGTTGGTACTCTATAAAAGTGTCATGTTGGCTGGTGTGAACAGTAAGTACTGTACAGTATGCTGTGTTGGCGTTCTGCCTTGCGTAAAAAAGGTCGCTTGCATTCTTCTCTAGAGCTAAGAGAGAAGGTTTCAGACCGCTAGCTTAGCACTCCAGATAAAACAAGAAGACCTGGTGGAAGGAAGACTTGTGTCCAATAGGACCCCTAATTACGATTTGGATTATCCCAGCCTCCTTCCAATCCACATGATAGGAGTAATTCCCTGGTGAGTCCGTACGAGTATCACGAAAGGCGGCCGGCACTTACTGTCGGCATATTTTCAAAATTGGCATGGCCGTCTT
The DNA here is from genome assembly GCA_019843955.1 of Xylaria sp. 218_066. Lineage (NCBI taxonomy): Eukaryota > Fungi > Ascomycota > Sordariomycetes > Xylariales > Xylariaceae > Xylaria > Xylaria sp. 218_066. The sequence goes on along the minus strand of JADKYC010000002.1, from coordinate 441,076 downwards.
CGCTGTACATCAAATTTATACTGGGGCGGTGACGCTTTCCCAAATCGAATAGTGTAGGGCGGTTCTCATTTATTAGGGTCAATATCGGCGCACTCGTTCTAGAATAGGGTGAAACTTGGGTAGATCCTATTCTTCTCATGTCGGCAGCAAGGCACAAAGGCGGACGATAGAAAAGTTGTACTCCCATATAAAGTATCACCACGCTTTGACTGTGCATGTAGTCCAAGCACCTAGACATTTATATAGTAACCCATGTACAGCCTCGACTGCAACTCCTGTCAGGCCGCAAACACTTTAAGCCATCAATAAGCCTAGGCTATTCACAGCCCGCAGAGCATAGTGATACCCTTTTTTTCCCTCTCCAAGATCTATCCTGTCGGTATGTTTCCGAGGTCGCCCACGCCAACCACATCCAGATTATAGCGCGCTTGGAACGCAGACTAGCGAATAGTGGCAAGACCAGAACTGTGTCAGATCAGAATCTGAGCCTCAATCAGCTTTGCAAGCTTTACAATATCAGTAATCAAAGGAGCCCGAATATAACTAGCACGCGGATCAAAGTACCAGCAGAAGTTACCTGAGTCATGTGAATGATTGATGAAGACTGATCCTGTTCTCTAGCATTGTCAGTAAGAATTCTCCGTTAGAACCATGACTCGAGCTGGCCAACATCAACAGGGATATGCCACCGAGTAGGCAGCCATGCATGGACACTCTAACGTGCTTATTGACGGCTGTAATAAGCAATGCATGATGATGTTACTTAAGGTCATCCGACAAAGCCGCGAAAACACCAAACTAGGAATCGGACACCGCTATACTCATTACTCTGTGCTCTTGAGTATTTTTGGTTTCTTTTACTTTCTCATGTCATCTCAAAAACAATCTTGATAGTTAAGACTACTTATGAATTCGATGGTCACATGCACGGGCTCGCTTTCGTTCCTACCATGTCACACAACATGCCCATTCTCAAAGCGATCGGTGACCGAACCAAAGTTGACAACATATCTACACTACTGAAGGGCACAGTGATTTGCTAACGAGCCAGCTAAATTAGTTACGTGAACTAAACTAGGTGCAGCAGAAACATTCGCATCACTGCTGTACTGCCAACAAAGTTGCAATATCTACCATGCTAACCGTTGGTTGGCTCGATAAGATTGTCACCATTGCGTCAGTCAATCCGGCGAGAGATCGATTCATTGAATCTGATGGCGGAACGCATATTGTACTTAGCAAGTAGTGTACATGGCTGTGGAATGTCTTCGGCTTGCCGAAATCGGAAAGCCTTTAAACTATCGACTTCTGTACAGTGTATGCCAGTCAACAACCCTGAGCGTTGCAACACCATGTTAATAAGGGATTATATTTCGGAGACAAAAGCTCCTACACGAATCGTTACAAGTTAAAAAGGTGTGTGACGACACTCGACCAAAACAGTAAAACTCTTTTTTGCTACGAAGCTCGAGCCAACATGGACAGCTCGTATATAGTACGTATAGTAATAGAGGGTAGTAACTCGGCTGTATCGGTACCGTTGATTTTGTCGACAAATCGATATCGGCGGCGCTTGCGCATACGTGTACAACATACGTACATAGTACTACTACTGTAGAGAAGGCAGGATTTGTGAGCACAGGTCGAGCCGTCACGCAACCATCGTATGAATTATTTAACCATATGCAACGTCTTGCGTTAAAGGGTGCAAAAACATTGTTTACGGTCAACCGGGAATAAGTCGGGGAGAGAGATCCACGCAAATGTGGGTGTATATGGCGATCAAGAATCCAGTTACAGCTGGGTTCGGGGCCATCGACGTTGCCTCGCAAGCCTCTCTGGCGAGCTCTGCTGTGCCTTGTGCGTCTGAGTTAGGAGTGAGTTAGGTAGGTAGGGAAAGCAATTGAGTAAGAAGGGGGACATGTGACCATGTCATGGCACGATTCGGCGACGATGATTATCTGCTTGATGAGGTGGCATTGACATTTGATAGGACAGGTTAAGAAAGCAATCTCGGTGCAAGCTCGGCCACGACTAATCCCGGAATGATGCACGATTCTTCTCACACTCCAAGAGAAAACTACCTTGAGTACCCAGGTACTTTACTTGACCGCCAGACTGTGGACTGTGGCTACCTACAGTACCTAACGCTAACACCCGATCTGGGCTAGTCCCAAAGAAGCAGCATTACCCTGCGCTAAGAATCTCAGGCTTGGCCTCCTTGACAGATCCGGCATGCAAGGTGTACAGGGGCACGCAGCCAGTGATAAGGGGATAATGTCCGTTTGTGGCCCCATTCGCTGCAAACAAGGGACGTGTACCGTGTACCCGAGGCTCGATGACGTATATGGATATACATATCGATACAGTTCAAGTATAAACGATGCACTTGAATTATCATAAGTGAGTGCCTAGGTATGCACTACATGCCACATTACTTGCAATCCACGTATTTACAGAAAGATGTGTTGTAATTGAAGATACCTAGGCTTCAATATTCAGATGAATCCACTTCAATACCTTATTCTTTTGTCTCACGTACTCGCCAAACAAAATGCATTATAGGCCTTTTAGCGTTGTAATCATGACATACGAGCTTATTAATACACTGGCCAAGACTTATCCTAGATAGTCTGGGCGCCCTCATTTGAATGACTAAACAATAAACACGACGTTCTTCAACATGAAGTACGGCATACTACATATACTGACTGCGACTGTAGCGTTGTACCGCTCGCTTTGCCTCCTATTACAGTTACATCAGAGCACGTATACTTAGTATGAGATGGATGGATGCGCTGCATGTATGTATGTTGGGTAGCGTGCATGGAGCGTCGACTTGGCTAAGCCGCTCGTGGCATGTGGATGTCTAGTGTACTGTACTAAGTAAGTACGGTACACGACGGATACTGGCAACAGGGAGGATGCATAGGCACAGAAGGTGTGGAACGTGCGGGACTGCGGGACTGTCCAGGGCCGTCAACATCCGCGCCAACAGGAGTCAATAGACGGGCGAGTCGATATCACACAAAACATGATGGAACAAATCAGTCTACAAGCATGCCGACCAGCTAAAACATCATTCGGTCATATGGAAATGAGCTGAAAGCCATTCACAAGCACCGACTTATTACAACTTGGAATTGTTGCGTGTCAGCTGAACGCTTCAAGATCTTCACGATATCACCAGTCCACGGCGGTAATTTGCGCGTCCTTCCATATCGAGAGCGAACGTGTATCAAGCATCTATCTGCCGAATGAATCATGAATCTGCATATCCCTGCTCTCGTGGCAATCAATGCCATCTGTCCTCTGCTGATTGCTTCTCGGAATTACTAAGCCTGCTAAGTAAATGCGCGCGGCCTTGACAAGTATGCAGATAGGCGCTCAGAGACTACCTAAACTAGAAAAACTGCCCGCATGGGTACATGTTCGACGACGGCCGACGGCCGACGGCCACTTCATTCTTGGCTTTGATGATGATGATAATGGATTTGCCTCCCCAAGTTCCGGGCACGTTTGCAGTTGGCACTAGAAGCCATGTGCGCTGTGGATATCCGACTGAAAGCTTCAACGACGTTCAATGTTTCAGCCTCATCGAAGGCCCCATCGTAAAAGGTTGGTGATGGACCTTGTAAAATGAGGGTCTCCGGGTTACACAGAATGGGGCCCCTCGAGCAAGCCTTCTGCCTTTTTTGGTGCATCTTCATCCGATTGATACGATGCCGAATGTTATTAGGTAGATGCCCACCTTTTGCCCACATTTGCATTTTCCCACCTTTTGGAGGCTGAAAGTGCCGTGTCCACCTACAGTCGCACAATCCCGCGGCAGTGGGCTTCGATATTTGGCGTTTGCATTCGAGGGGGTTTGATGCTATGTCTGTTTACAGTACGCGGGCCTGAGCTCTGCATCAACCCCTTCTCCTATTCCAACTGGGCGCAAACCGGACGAGAGCGTCAACCGCTACGCACCCTCGTTTACTGCTAGAAATGTACAGTACTACTGTACATACATGTATGCTTGCGTGTAGGATATGTACATATACTAGCACTGTCAATACTGTGTACCATCCAATTAAGCCAGGGTCCTCTTACCCTCTCTAGTAAGCTCCACTCCAAAAAATAGTACACATTAGCCGATCGCCTAACTGCGTAGGTCGCTCTTCATGACTGTGTACCGTACTTCCGCTCGCCCACAACCCGTCCTGAACCCTGACGCGTGCGGACGGACGGGAATTGTATTTACCATAGCACTATGCAACAATACCTGTTTCTATTATCGGCATCTAGAAGGTTGCTCGCAAGGTATTCTGTTTGTTGCACTCATCAAATGTAGCAGGTCGTGGGTGAGGAGCCATCATTCTCATCACCCAATACAAACGATAACATATCATGATCCTAGAGTGATTTGTTGGACAATAAGTCCTCTAGCTGATGTGATGGCCAACTCTGAAAGAAGATCCCTGTCTTCATATAAGTACGTAACATAGTTAGGACCTTGATATAAAATGTCCGAAGCTATTGCCGACCTAGGACTATATATGATTTACGTTATAGATCGCCGTCTTTAGTAGAAGACACTTGCATGAAACGAATGTTGACTTGACTAGGTAGTCTCCAGGATTAAAATGTGATTTCCCAGCATCTCTGCATAAGATCGGAGCACTGGTTTACGAATCAGACCAACTGGCCCGTCTGATATACCTCTGGGGGATATCAATGCATTAGTGACATTCATCCGCGTGTCTGTTTGCTGGCTTAGATGCTTAATACTAGTTGGGCTACTCTCATAAAGCATACGTGGTAGTGATTAAAGACCAATCGCAGCTCCCTATAGTGTTCAAGTATGTACAAGATATAAGGGACAGTCTAATAATGGCATGAATATAAAAGTAAGGGACTAATATCAGAGCATTCTTAGACCGCATGAACGAATCTCATACATATGCACATATGTACGCAAAATAAAATTGATCGAACCAGCTAAGTCATGTTATAATTGACAACTAAGAGCTGCGAAATCGGTTGTTAACTCGAGATCGCCTCTGTTGCTCTTGAGCATTCTACAATCGAACACGATTCATTGTCCATACATACACACCAAACAACACGGCGTCGACTTCTTATCAGTAACCTGCCATCTCAAGTCTCTTATCATTTCCTATCTAAGTTCATTCACATATATACAACTTGTTAAGCTTTGACGCTTTAACGTCTGAGTTCGTAGCATCATTTATTGCCTACACATCTATGTAAATACGATATGCCCCTGTAATGTGGTGGACTTTAACTAGCATTATCAGATCAATCGATGCCCCAGAATACCACCAGACAACCCACCAAAGGCCCAGAAAATTGAACCCGGTCCAACTCCATTCGCACGTGCTCCGTGGGTAATAGCATGGGCAGCCGAGGGTTGTGCGCCAGTGTGTATCAATCCGATTGAACGGTCAAAGAAGTTCGAAATCCCGTCTTCAAATTCCCCAGTACATACTACATCTATAAGTCCTTCTTTTGGACGAAGAGTAAGCACATGTTTTGATTCTACCGAGTTTATCGTTTATACTGAGATCCGTACTTTTAACCTGGATGCTGTCAATCGTCTCATGAAGATCAGAGACTAAGAACCAAGGATTTGCGTGATCACAACATGACTTAAATAATAAACCCTGATCGATCTTGCAGCGTCGGCTGGCTATTGGAGTTTAGACTTCATAGTATTAGCGGCGATTTGAATTCAAGCACGATTTGAGACTAAGCAGGGACAGCGGCCAGGACCATCTCCTCAGCCTAATTGACACCAGGCCCTTACCCCCAACAATATAACTTGAATGAATTGGAGAGCTTTATAGCTACAATAATAGGAAGAATGCAATATAGGTAGGTTGCAATGTGGCCAAGGTGACCGTCAGGTTTTCTCAAAGCCGATTTACGAAATATCTACGTGCACAGAAGCAGTCGTACGTTATATTCGGGATTTGCTGACACGCCGATCTACAGTACTTTGCGCGGCGCGTACTGTACCCCCATGTAGAAAAATACACTCGAGACACTCATAATGCGTTGTACTTATATGTAAGGTGGAAACTTGAAATGGACGAGAATGATGAAACAACGCTGATACTGTCGATAGTGATAATAACTGGAGCTCTCTGCTATCGACTGTCAATTCGGTGCTTGTGTCCGTTTACCTCCTCGTCCTGCAGGAAAATAGCCCAGCCATTCACCACCTGTGCCGTCGTTCCGTGATAGGCAAGGCAGCACCTACCACTCAGCTGCGACTATGCAGGCTTGCAGGGGATTCAAACCGACTTGCCGCAATGCATACTGGGAAGGGTAGGTACTCCGGTACGGAATAAACAAATAATTCCACGGTGCCGTTAACCGCCTACCAAGCTGAGCGTGGCTGCTGTCACACCGTGGTTTTTTTTTTCTTTCTCTTTCAGATAACAAACGTTGTACAGTTATACGGTAGAGCTTACCTGTCTTACGTTTTGTCTACTTACTTATATACTTACATGCTTACAGTAAAATGTATAAACCTAACCCTACCTTAGTATGTAGCGTTGTCAAGTCACTTTCAGTACAGGTACACGGAGGCATCGACGCCACGGTGTAACGTACACTCAATGTAATGCGACCTGTTCGCTGCCTACCTACAGTAGACACTACACTACAGTACTAGGTTAGAGCTTACCCTTTTCCATTAATTGTCATTGACTGTAATGGCATCCTTGTTTCGCAGTGTATTATTCAGTAAATTACTCTACGATGATGGCTTAAACAATGGAAAGGCGATTTGCTTTAACTTCAATAGGCTGGCGATGTACAAGTACGTGATCGGCACCTAGCATGTACTTACCTATACCGGCCTAGTACAAGGGCCGTCCAAGTCTAGCAATTAACCCGCTACCTTCTGGGTACCTAGATGCGCGCGCACTTGTTGCTGTACCTAATGGTTCCCTGAACAGTAGATATACGCTTGGGTGGCCAGCACCCTGACTCTCCCGCTGTCAAGGACCAAGGTTGACCAAGGTTCCCCGACTCGCGCTTCGCTTCGTGTCAATCAATTGGACGTTGTGCCTACAAGCAGGTGATTGTTCAATCGTGGGCGTTCCTGTCCTCCCACTTCCCTCATATCTTGCCCGTGTCCGTCTCTCTTGTTCTTCTCCTTCCCTTCCACTCTTCCTCTTCTCTTCCCTTTCCCGGTCCTCCCTACCCCTCGTGCATTGTCTACTCACCGCTACGGCAGCAATTGGTGTGTTCTCCCCGCTGCGTTGTTGTCTCATTTCAGTTGCGCATCCTGGTTATAGCTGGAGACTCTGGAAACGCTCGCCAACAAATTGTCCCCACGTGTGCAGCCTTTCTGAGGGGCGCGGACAAGAAATTTGTGGTACAGCAACCGTTTGTGGGTGTGGATTCCTGGGTCTGAATGTGAGTTTTGTTGTTGATTCCATTATTGCCTATGCCCCATTCGCATACCAATCTTTTTTTTTTTTTTTTTTTTTTTTGGTCCCTCCCTCCCTTGATAGTATCCCCCCCCTCCTCTCCCATTTGCCCCCTTTCGGCTACACTGAACTATCTCCGAAAGTGTGGCGCCCGAGGGAACCTCCCCCTTCCCACCCTTACTTTCCGTTCCCACCTGTCGGCCAAGCGTCCACATTTCTGTCCCTTCTTGTTGTCAGGGACCTCTACCAGGATATGCCTGCTGGCAGCAACTGCCAAAACAAATTGTCTCCCTGACTTGACTCCTTGACTTTGGTTGGTTTGTTACATCTGCGTCAGTCAAGCATCAGGGGGTGTACTCGGTACTTGTCACCTGGTGACCCCTCGGACCCACAAAACCTGCCTACCGCCTTTGCCTGGCCTGGCAAACCTTGCCTTCCATTCACTTCAAAACTTCTTGCTCCCTTCCACCTCCCACTTTTTTTTTTCCTCGCAAGCTCCACCCACACTCTACCGCTTCTCTCTCTTCCTCTCTCTCTCTCTCCATTCCCACTTCTACAGTACTTGTACACTGCACCCACTTCTTGTAGCGCGACCACACCCACTTTTTGCTAGCCTTGACTTGCATTTTACATGCATCAGCATCTCGACGAGTTACCGTCATCCGCCCCGTCTTTCATCGTCAGCATCCACTCTGCTCGCCCGCCGTTGATCTTTAGATCAAATCCACAATACGTGAACCGTTGCTGTTCGGCATTCGTGTCCACTTTTCCACGCGCGGCGCGCCTATCCAGCTATCATTGTACTGGCGACTACATCACTTTTTCCGTTACACTTCTGACCAAGAGGGCCCACAGACCGCACGTCGAGTGAACAGCGAGCCAGCGCAGCAAAAAAAATTCTGTCTTGAGACAAATCAGGCGGAAGAGAGAGAAACAAAACAAAACACAACCCCCCCCTGCCCTGCCCTGCATCAGTTCAAATAAGAAGCCGGCTCACCGCACACCTCGAGGAACGGGGCTCTCTTTCTCCACTTTACAACATCAGACCCATCAGTCCTATTCTGTTAATTGGACCTCACGAAACTACTTTTCCTCAACCAGCTCTCCATTGTGGTCCCCAATTCTACCCCAATTCAGACTGTTCCCCTCATCGCCCGTTGTTTACCAACTTTTTATTTTTCTTCCTGATCTCGGGACTCTCTTGTCACCAACACTGTTGTTACCAGCCTCCACTCACACCCGTCTAACTTTGTGTACTGGAGACAGCATTGTACTATTACCGTTCGGTATCAGGCGTGGAGGATATTAGGATTCTGGGTCATCGATTCCAACTCTTGTGGGATTCGACTATTCACAACCGGATATTTTCGACGCGTCCCTTATTGACCTACTGTGCCCCTCAGTGTATCCACCCAACCAACCCACGCATCCTCCTTCTCGGTACGACGCGTGATCTCAGGAGCAACTGCACTGAGACCTCGAACCCTAGTGATTTGCTTGTAGTTGACGGAACATCATCGGGCTTGCTACGTTCTGAGCAGTCCCTGGTGCCATTTGCCGCCAACGCCCCTTAACTCTCCTCCGAGGACATGGACAACAACCCCTCTGCTCAACAGCAGTACTCGTCTAACCAGTTAGGCACCTCGGGCTCCTCGTACCCTTCACCATCGGCTATAGCACCTCATCAGCTGCAGCAAGGTTCCGCCACCCAGCACACCTTGCCGCCTCTTCAGCATAGCAACAATAGTATGCAATCTATTTACGGGAGCCACCCTCACACGCCTAGGACGCCAGGTACTCCCAGCACGCCTCAGCCGCAGAATATGAGCAACTACCCCCCTCCGAACGCAGGTCCCGGCCGTGGTTCATATGGCATGATGCCCAGTCAGTATCAGAACCCCCCTCAGGGCTATCCGACGACCACGTCGATGATGCCGCAGGCTTCCGTCGCCGCTTCTCACCCGCAGCCCATCGCGCCTGCGCCAGCTACTGCTCGACCTCCCGTCCTCCGTCCCATGCCCGCCGGTGGAGTCATTCCCCAGTCGGGAATGTCGTCCCCGTATGGCGGCAGCCCTATGATGGGTCACCAGCCGTCGCTTCTCCAGGATAACGAACAGCCCACCCACGTCGTGGGGTCCCAGGGACGGCGCGGAATCCTGCCAAGCGCCCCAGGTCGGCCCGCGGCCCCCACAGGCAGTGGTGCCTCGAAGAACACTGTCATCCCTCAGAAGGATGCTGACGGAAAGTTTCCTTGCCCCCATTGTACCAAGACTTACCTCCACGCTAAGCACCTCAAGCGCCACCTCTTGCGCCGTAAGTTTGTAGTGTCCGCAGGCGAGCTAATCAGGCGTACTAATTCATTGAGCAGACACCGGCGACCGCCCATATATGTGCGTGTTGTGCCGCGATACGTTTTCGCGAAGTGACATCCTGAAGCGTCATTTCCAGAAATGCTCGATTCGTCGAGGTAACCCAACCGGGGCGAGTCACTTGTCTCATCCCCAAGCACACGTTAAAAGGCAGCAGCAGAATGCGCAGAAAGCGAACGAGGGCGACTTGAGTCACATGAACGGCATGGCCAGCATGCCAGGTGACGGGGTTGTTCATCCTTTCGGTATGGTCCAGATCCAAGATGGTATGGGAAACATGGCCAACGACCAGAACCAGCTCTCTAGATCAAGCAGCATGAGTCGGATGGATGACGGCGCCAACCGGGACCGTAGGAACATGCCAGGTGGCTATAACGGTGAAGTGACAAACTCGATGTCGTCCAACATCAACCCACAGTTGGCCAACTTCAACATGCCTCCGAGCCAGAACGGCATGCCCATGTATGGAGCTTCTGGCTCAAACCAACAGTCGGGCCTTGACTGGTCTCAGATGTTCCAACAGCCTGGTGCGCAACCAACACATACCTACAACACTACGTTCCCATCTCCTAATATTGGACAGAATCAGACCGCAACCAAAACCGAGCCTAGCTCCCCCCCGGAGAGATCCAATGGCACACCGGGCGCTCCCTCGACCGAAGGCACCGACCGACCGATGTTTATATCGAACTGGGAACCGCAGGTGTCCATGCAGGACGGGTGCCAGCAACTCTCCACCCAGATAGTCAATTTTTTCTACCCGCCCAGCAACTACGTCTCCCCCGAGAACAATGCCATACACCACTTTTTCCACCCCGAAAACATTAGAATCTTTCTCGAGTCGTTTATCCATTTTCATATCCATTTTTCCTTTCTTCACATTCCTACTTTCCGCATCATGGAAGCTTACCCTGGGCTTACTGCTGCCATGTGCTGTATTGGCGCTTGCTATTCTGACCGTGTTGACCCAGCGCTTGTGCGTGAGGTCACGACCTTCCTCAACATTGCTCTCGAGCGCGACTGCAATCTGGTACAATCGCACGCACCATTCAAGATCGAGAACGGAAAAGACAAAGTTGGTCTCGAAAAGCTGCAAGCACTCATTCTCATGTCGGCCCTGCTTATCTGGAACGGGACTCCGATTCAGAGGGAGACTGCTCGACGAGTGTTCCCAGACGTGGCCTCGATTGCGCGGCGTTCTGATCTGTTGCGCGTCCAGAATGACTCGAGTCTCTACAGCTTCCTCCACCAACCAAACCTCGACCTGCAGAAGATCAGCCCCCAAACGTTTGACTGGGTAGCCTGGGTCGAACAGGAAAAGCGTATCCGGCTGATGCACATGGTATACCTCCTGGACGTGGCACGGGGCTTATACTTCAACCTTGATCCACAGTTCGATGCGTTTGAGATTTGTATCCCGCTTCCGGCTGACGACGCGGCATGGGAGGCCCAATCTGGGAACGAGTGTGCAGATGCCCTCAATTTGTTTGGTTCCGACGCTGTCAAGAAGGCTAACCCGGACGGATCTCAACGGAGCAAACAACCGGAACTGCATCTGGCACTCCGAGCCATGTTGGATGGCTCTGTTCAAATCCAGCCTGGAAGCACTAATCTCTGGGGAAAGTTTATCCTGATCCACGCCATTCTCGCCCAAATTAGACGAGCACAGGTGGAAGACAATCTGACAGAGCTTGGCCGTTCGACAACGCCACTTGGCCGAAACGACTGGGTGGTCGTGGGGGGATCTGATGCCGGCAACGACCAGCGCAACAGCGCAAACAACAGCGGAAGAAACACGCCAGTACCTGCGACTCAACCCATGTCTCGTCAGATGTATAACAGCTTCAGCACGGCACTGGACAAGTGGAAATCTTACTGGGATATGGACATGGCCATTCAATTTCCGCCGTCTGTATCGAATCCCCGGCGCCATGGTTTCTCTCGGGACGGCCCCCATTTCTTCTGGCTTGCCAGGTTGTTCCTTCGGACTCCTCGCCTGACTGCCACTCAGTTGAGCCCGGACCAACGGTTGACGCAAGTCATACAACTGCTCAAGTCTGCGACGGCCTGGGTTGAGACCGATGGGGCATCGCGTGGTGAGGAATTTGGCTCGGTGGGCGAGATGAACCCCGACTACGCCATCTCCGACCTCACCCTTGACATGACCCAGTTCTTCAAGCCATTACCGGCCGTTGTGGAGTCTTCGACTGCACCTTACGTCAAGACGGACATATAATGAGGGTAGCAGTGGCAGTTTTCAGTATGCGGTTTTCCGAGCATTTGTGGCGTTCTTGTTTCCTACATTTCTCATCATTCCAAAAAGTTTCGCTTCGCCTGCATAGGACCAGCATGAGGGGTGGTAGTTTGATTTGCATTTTCCGGTTCGGCTCGTACACCTTTTCATTAGACTGGCTGTGGCTTTTTCTTTCCCCGCATTAGACACGACGATTAGATTGGGGGGGCGTGGACTGTCGCCCTCTGGTGGTTGTCATGACGTTCACGTTTCAACGTACCCGGGCGGAGCCTTATCCTCGCTGGGATGGAGATTCTCCAAGGGGTGCGCATCTCTCACGAACAGGGCATTTGGCTGAGCGGCTGGGGATTTGCCATGAGTTTGTAGCGAAGTGATGGGCATTACACTTTGTCGCTCATCTGATATAGACGCCGCACGTATGAAACCAAAAAAAAAATCTCTTGTTTCCCGACTACATGAATGACCGTAGCAAAGTTGAACCGTGCATGCATTGTAACTGTTGTTGGGGTCCCGTGTCTGCTTACCTATTTGGTCTTTTAGATAAGTAAGATCGTGTAAAGAATTTGCGTGGAGTGCTGTTATGCCAGGTAAAGGTCGGTTTATAGGGGCTACAAAATGAGGACGGAGAGAAAGCTATTTGGAATGTGAGTCGATGCCGATGATGAAACCATTTATTCATAGTGTTCATCTTTATATTCTCGACACGTAATACGTTTCTTTTCTGCCACATAGCTTGAAAGGCCTTTCCCCACCCTCTTCTAATGAAGACCGATATGTTTCGTTCAACTCCTTACGTTTCATGCAAGTTCCGAACCTGGATATTACATTGTAGTACGTTGCGAGCTATAAAAGGGAATGGAATCCGTTTTGTGAAGTAAAGAAAAAACCGACCTTAGCTACTTGGTATAAGTTTTAGACAAGTTTTCGCTCCCGTACGCTTACTTGAACGATTGATTCATTAACTTGTAGGACTATTACGAGTAGGGGCAGTGGTAGTGGTAGTATCTTCAAGCCCGCTGTTCCGGTCCACGGTTGTGATTCGTGGGGCGATCTGCCGCAGCGCAGCGCGGTCCTCCTCCGTCGGCTTGAAGTACCGCTCCTCAGCCCCATCCGACAACTGCAGACCAACGGCCCCCCAGGCCAGACTGGTGGACTCGGAGTCAGCTATCGCCTTCCTCTGAGCGCTCTGTGAACGAATGAAATGCTTAGGAGCTTCTAGGCACAATAGTGACCCCAAAAAGGAACTCTAAAATTGCCCAAATAAGAAAGTAATGCCAGATTCACTTACAGGCCTAGGCCCACACCGATGCGAGCCTTTGGCGAAAGGTTACGGAAAGATCTAATAATGGTTAGTTGTCTGTATCTGTTTTATTTGGGTTTTTTTTTCTTATTGGTTGGAGGTGGCTGGGAGGGGGGGGACTAGGGTTCGGAATAAGAGTGAGAAACGGAAATAATGAAATAGATCGGTAAGACATCAGTCATCTATAATGGTGGCTAGCCTAGGGATGTATAGCCAGAACACATATATGCAGGACTCTGGCAGTGGCGGCAGTGGTGACGACTGTGGTTGGATATCATGCGGTGATAATATCAGAGTCAAGTGGACGAATGGACGGATGGCTGGATGGCTGGCTGGCTTGGGTCGGCTTACTGAAGCAGGGACATGAGACCGAAATTTGCGGCTGTCGTGAGCCAACCGGGCTGACAAAGTCCCAGATGAGAACTGATACGTAACTGCCAGCCTGTTTTGGCTTGCGGCAGGCAAGAGAAGGCGAGGGGTGAGAGAGACGGGTACTGTATCAGCCAGATCGGAGGACGCGGGTGATGGTGGAAATTTTTCACGTCAATCTGACGGGTGAGGCACGCACACCGGGTTCGGTTGGGTGACACGGGACGATGCGTAAAAGTAAAGTGTACACTAAAGTGATGAGGGATGAGGGATGAGGTGATATGTCGCCTCGCCTCGGATGAACAGGTCGCGGCGAAGGTGCGAGATGATGGTATATCCAATGATCAAGGTAGATAGGTCTCGGCAGATGAGGGCGACACCTTTAGGCGGTGAGGGAGGGTTCAGATGAATGAAGAGCAGGTAGGTATGTCGCTATCGGTTCGACTGTTGTATCGGTACTTTGCGATTTGTTCTACCTACCCAGTCCCGTGTTATTTCTTTTTTTACCTGCTGTTATAGGTATGTTTCACGGCATGGTTGAGTCTTGGTCTCACCGCAATAGGAGGTTAGGCTATGTACCTTGATAGAGGCCATGCGCCACGCATCAGCCACGGCGCAACATAAAACATACTCCCGGTTAATGCCTGCATCAATTCGCTCAAAAGGGAGTTTCTCGTGCTCCACCCTGCATGCAGTACAAGTTGAACCTTGGAAGTGAATATAAGCGACCCAAGATCAGATACGGGATTGTATCTCAGCGGCATGGTCTAATAAGTGTATGCTTCAGCTGACGGCCTGCATCCTCGCTTCTATCACGGAATCTAGATGCTAAAGTACCATTGAAAATTTATAGTCCTTACATGAGACATACGGCGCATTAGTCCTTCGGGTTTCTACTTTTCATGGTCTCACCAGCAATCTCAGTCAAACCAAGAGCACACTCGCAATTTTAATAAAATTTAATAGCACACATGCTGTGCTAGCTTGCTTTTTATTCGCTGGCACCGTATTTCGCCCGGTACTCCTCAATTCGTTGGATGACCTCCGGGTCTGAAATGACGCCCTTCACACCAGCAGTGATGATGTCCTCAAGCTTGATGATGGCAAGGATTGGGATATCGTACTCCTTGCGCAGCTGACCGATAGCACTTGTCTTTCCATCTCCATCCGGCAGCGTCTCCTGGCGATCGAGCGCAACGACGATGCCGACGACTGTACCACCCTGGGCGCGGATCATGTCGATGGCTTGGCGTTTGGCGGTACCGGCAGAAACTACATCGTCGATGATCAGGACACGCTTTCCCTTGAGCGGCGAGCCGACAATGATGCCGCCCTCGCCGTGGTCCTTGGCCTCCTTGCGGTCGTAGCTGTAGGCCACCTTGCGATACTTGGCGAAATCTAGGCGGCCAAGTGCATAGAGTACAGCGGCAGCCAGCGGGATACCCTTGTAGGCCGGTCCGAAGATGACATCGAACTCAGGCGCCTCGGCGGCAATGGTGTGAGCGTAGGCATCCGTGATAGGCGCGTGTAGCTCGAGGGTAAAGAAGTCGCCGGCATTGAAGAAGTAAGGCGAGATGCGCTTCGACTTCAACTCGTATGAGCCAAACCGCAGTGCGCCACCTTCGATGGCCGCGTGGAGGAAATCTTGCTTATACTGTGGCAAAGTCATTGTGGGTAGGGTAGCAGTCGGTGCTCCTTATTTCTCCCAAAATCTCGAACAATAATTCGAGACTCGAATAGTATATATCTGCGCTTTCTCCAGATCTATAGATCTTGAGAATTGCGTGGTTCGGACCTATGAGTATGGGTATTAGTTGTGTGTAAGTTACATCCAGTCACATGTCCATATGCTCATGTAACCAACTTTTCGGCCATTAAGGCACGAGAGTAAAGTTGGAACTACACATGGCTTCATAATGAGAGAGCTATTGACGTCGTTGTCTTTGACATGGACCCAACCTTGGCGCTACTCGATCAAAGTGGGAGTTTCATGGTGGGGTAAAGGAAAGGTGAGGGAGAACATTGAGAAACACACTTGTGACTTACCAACAATTTTTTTGGAGTGCTGGCAGGTGGGCGAGTTACGTCTCAAGTGAATGTAAAGGCAATCAACAAATGATTTATTGAGTTCGTTACTTGTAGTAGCATCAGTCTTCTATAGTTTATGTATTCGGAACACAATTCAGTGTCCACTTAAGGTACTACACTAACATGAGCTGCACATTGTCTACTTAGTATGTTTTAGTCGGTGGTTATCGATAAGATAAAACCCCACGCCCCACACGGATTTTTTTCGCTGGCCCACTATCTCGAGCACCAATCTCGGTATCGGCCTGTCTCGCGAGCGCCTCGTACCGCACCTCGAGTTGCCCAGCACACCCTGACAAGATCGCGTCCACCACGCATACCGACCAGCCTTGTGTGATTCGCAGTGCGCTCGTCGCACCCCCTAGTCGCTCATCATGAAGACCACCTGGAAAGACATCGCCCCGGTCCCGACCGCCTCAGAGTTCCTCGATGTTGGTGCCCCGTCCTACATACGGGCCAATACCCCTAAGACGACTAGATACTGACGAATTTTCGCCGTAGATTGTCTTGTCGCGAACGCAACGTCGACTGCCGACCCAGATCCGAAGGTAAACCTCGTTTCCCACTCGTCTCAACTTCGCTAGAAAGAAACGGGTTGCTGATCTCTCTCAGTGGTTTCAAAATCTCGAGAATAAGTACTATCCCCATACGCTTGTGGTATATCCATCGACCAGGAGCAACTGTGACTTACCAGCGCCGCAGGAGCGTTCTATACTCGCAAAGTCAAGTTCACTGCCGAGACATTCTCGGAGAAGCTGTCCCTCATATTGGTTGGTCGACGTGCACGAAAACCGAATAACCTGGTCGCTGACAAGTGGTTATAGGAAGGTTTCCCGCGGTTAAATGACCTACATCCGTTCCACAAGGATTTAATGAACGTACGTACCGCGAACGCCGTGAACGTGGATGTTTGGAACGAGTGTCTGATTTGCGTCCTAGACATTATACGATGCCGACCACTTTCGTATCGCTTTAGGCCAACTCGCCACAGCGAAGAGCTTGATAGAGAGCATTGCTCGAGACTATGGTATGTCATGCCATATATTTTACAACGAAGAACAATTCTTTACGGCCCCGAATGGTTTCTTCGCTGGCGGTGTGTTAGCTGACAACGTCATATAGTGCGCCTACTCAAATACGCACAATCATTATATCAATGGTAGGAATCCTGACGTGATAACACAGGGTTTGGGCTGATAGTGAGAAGCAAACAACTGAAAAGAGCCGCCCTTGGTCGCATGGCCACCTTAACCCGCCGTCTCAAGGACCCCCTACTTTATTTGGATCAAGTTCGGCAACATCTTGGGCGTCTTCCTTCTATAGACCCGACAGCTCGAACATTGTTAATTTGCGGTTTCCCTAATACGGGAAAAAGCTCCTTCTTGAAATCAATTTCAAGAGCCGATGTCGTACGTTGAGATTGCTTGCGTATCATATCTTTGTTCAACGCTAACTCAATTATAGGAGGTGATGCCTTGTGAGTAGCCCTGTGTTGGTTTCAGCGCTCTGCAGACTATATCACGTCCCGGACTTCTGTGAACTGCAGAACCGGTTCTTGTGCCTAGGGAGGTTGCTGACATGAGTTATAGATGCTTTCACTACGAAGAGTCTTTTGTGAGTTCCATCTTATAACGGCCACAAAACATAAACTTGGCCTTCGGCAACATGGCGGTGACTAACCAGAACAGCGTTGGTCATTTTGACTACCAGTACCTCAGATTGTAAGCCTTCCGTGGTTCCCTGAAACTAGCCTATATACTAATGCCAGCAATCTCAGTCAAGCGATAGATACCCCTGGTAAGATTTTGGCTCCTGGCGCTTTCTCCTATGTGATACTTTCCGAATTATAAGGGTTCTACAACAGCCTCCTCAGGGACACTTCCCTCGGTAGCCTCTTGGGTTATTTCAAATGATGGTCGCTGACATGCGAAAAGGTGTTCTCGATCACCCACTTGAGGAAATGGTATGTGAACGCTTCCTCGACTCTTTCGAATGTAAGCTAACGACCGACACTAGAATACTATAGAGATGCGTAAGCAACGTTCCAACTCTTTCAATTACAAGAGTGCATATTGACAATCTATTACAGAATCTATCACAGCCATAGCACATCTTCGGGCTGCCATCCTTTATTTCATGGATTTGTCTGAGCAGTGTGGTTACAGTGTGAAGTCGCAGATGCAGGTACAGTCTCTGCCTCCACATCTTGCGAAGCCGCCGTCTCTAACATGTATTAGCTATTCCGGAGTCTCAAGCCTCTATTCGCGAATAAGCTGATTTTCATTGTTATCAACAAGATTGATATCCTCACACGTGATCAGCTAGATGCGGCCACTGCTGCGGAGCTTGATGAGCTAGTCTCGTCCGCAGGGGTCGAAGTCCTTGAACTGTCATGTATGAATTTCACTAAACTCGTACCCCATGCCTGGCTGCCGAAGTGAAATCCTAGCCGGGCTCTGACACTTGTTGCGGGCTGCATGCCTCCACCTGCGTCGAATAGACCTTTCTGATCGTTTTGTTTTTTAGGTAATACAACCGAGGGTGTACAAGAAGCCAAAAATCTCGTCTCCGACAGACTCCTAGCCCACAGAGTTAGCGAGAAAGTGAATGCTGGTACTAACAGCAGCGGTGTGATTGGAAGCAGGCTGGCGGATGTGATGGCCAGAATCCACGTCGCTCAACCCACGGAAGTAAGAGAGAGCTTTATCCCTGAAGCAGCTCTGGCGAAGAAGAAGTATAGCAAGGACGACCCCAACCGTCCCATGCTCGCTAGAGATATGGAAGAGGCGAATGGTGGAGCTGGAGTGTTCAATGTCGACCTCAAGGGCGACTATCTTTTGGATAACCCCGAGTGGAAATACGATAGAATTCCCGAGATTTTTGATGGCAAGAACGTCTACGATTACGTCGACCCAGACATCGAGGCCAAGTTGCAGGCTTTGGAAGAGGAGGAAGAGAAGCTCGAGGCCGAGGGATACTATGAGTCGGACGAGGAGATTGATGATGTCGAGACGGCTGAGGTCCGAAGGAAGGCCGACCAGATCCGAACGAAGCAAGCACTCATTCGTAACGAGGCAAGGATGCGCAGAATCAAGAACCGGGCCGCTCTACCACGTAGTGCCATCAAGAAACCCCTCTCACAACTTGAGGACTCCCTTGACCAGCTGGGTGTGGACACCGAAGGACTACAACTACGTGATCGTTCGCAGACAACAAGCCGTGGCCGTTCCATGGCCCGAAGCCGACTAGGCACCGAGGATTCTAACGCTATGGATGTCGACCAGACTCTAAAAGAGAGGTTACGATCCAAGAGTCGGGCAAGAAGCCAACCGGCGACCAACCGTCGCGAAGATGGTGTTGTCGACATGAACACACGTACAAAGGCCGAGAAGCAAGCCAAGCTCGCACAAAGGAAGATGAATCGCAATGCCCGTCAAGGAGAGGCTGATCGGCACACAACTGCCTCGCTGGCCAAGCATTTGGTATGTTTTATTACACCGACATCTATATCCTGTTCTCTTATCTACGAATGATGATACTAATACAGTTCCTTTCTATAGTTCTCGGGCAAGCGATCCATTGGCAAGGCAACCCATCGTTAAATACGTACAGAAGTTGGAAGTATTAGCACAAACCTGCTTCTACATGATCCTTTTAATAGAGGTAATTCTTTAGCCATCGAGGCAGGACTGCTCAGCCAGTAACAAAGAGGACGCATTTATGAAAGGGATCTACGGAACTTACATGACCTCGAATCTCCGTCTTGGTACCTCTAAAAGTCTCGCTCAAGAGAACTCTTGTTTGCCCATCGTAGGTCTGGGCTGCCTGGCGCGCTTTCCTGCGCCGATAAAGGGTGAGAGGCCAGATAGAAGAACGGAACGAGGAGTGATGAAAAGACCAAACATTAACGGGCGTTCCGGATTGGGATCGGGTGAATTAGTCTTATCCTCGCATATTAGCTAGAGAAACTATGCCGTGGTTGCCATTTTCGTATTGACAATTTGCTATATTGTGAACTTGTCCATCTTTGTGTTGGGTCCTCGTATCTTTAACCAGCTAATACTTGAAATGCTTTCTTGACTCCTTGGAGACCAGTTCACCAACTCTCGTTTGGAAAAGAAGCTCAACAGACTACCCTTCCACGTTTGCTCCGAGACCGATACGTGTGGACGTGAAGCTTTTAGTTAATCAAGTTACTTGGTAACACCTATTTTGATTTTGTCCCCGTCCGTATAAAAGAAGGTTTTAGAACTATTCACACGACCATCCCAATCACTACATACGAGTTATCTAACATGCAATAGTCAAGCGAGGAGAAAACTAGCCGAATAACATTCTAATTGATTGCCTGACTATCGTACCCTGAAACCCGGGTCTCGTCTATATGCAAATGCCGGGATCGCCAAAAAAACCAAAACAAAGAAAAAAACAAAGAAAAAAAACAATACCCTTTCTCATGCAACTATGGCTTGAGATTCGATTTTATCGGTTTGTTAATTCATCGCGATATTCAGGGTATCATAGGCCAACTCGGGTATCTTGCACTGGTACGTCCTCGCCCCCTTTCTAGTTTTCTGATTCCCTCACGGGTTGCTGTGCGCGCGCCCTCCATGGCGTACCGAATTTCGCAGAACAGGGTAATATGTATGTAACCTTAGCTATTAGACACGCTTCTCGAGCGTCTATTAGTCATAGGTTAATCCGTTTGCAGCACAGTCCATTTCGGAGGATGCCTTACCGGCAAACTATTTTTGGCGTAGGTCATAGACGAGACGGCAAGCACAAGACGAGTGATTTTGACCACTCGTATTACCCGTTAGTTGCTTGGCCACCTAGTTCGAAGACCTGTTTGTGTGTGTGAGCTTGTTAGCGCCCGCTTTGCAGAGGTTGGGAACTGGGTTTGCGGGTCTCGTTACCATATCGTGCCATCCGCCTCCGCTGAAACTCGCCTTGCTGGATCCTACATGCGAGAACCCGAACCGCTTATAATAGTTGACAAGATACTGTTTTCGGTATGCTTTGTTAGTCCTAGGTCCAACGTCTAGGTTCTTAGCGGAGGCAGGAAGAGAAGATCGGAAGATGACGCCTGAGAATGAAGAGGAATCGGTCGTCATTTTTTACCTCCTGACAGATAAGGGCAATGCGATCAGCGAGCGCCGAGTTCTTAACCTGCTGCATGCAGGCTTTTAGGATGAGCTTGCCCAGGCCAACGCCCTGCAGCTTTGGGTGGACGGCCAGGGAGTGGATGCAGAGCGTCCTACCCGTCTCCTGGTGGCCGATTTTGGGCTTGTCCTTGTTGCTGCTGCTGTTCTTGGCCACGTTGTAGTCATGCGGGTAATCCATCGCATCATCCGTGACGACCTCGTCGCGGGAGCGCGTGGCCACGATGTGAGCCAGCAGAACGCTCACGGCCCCATCGTTGCGGCCCGTCCTACATGGTCCCAGGAGTTAGGGGGTGGTTCGGGGGTTTGAAAATAACGGCTTGGGATTGCCTACTCGACTGGATGCGCCGTGCGAAGCGTTTCAATCTCCCAACCTCCAGTATTTGAGGGCACGACAGTGCAGTATACACCCATGCACAACTCGGGACATTGCGTCAAACGATACACAAACTGATTCGAGATACTTAGGTTAGCTGGTCTGTTGGATTTAACGATGATGATGATGATGATGATGATGATGATGATGACGACGACGATGAAAAAAATAGAGGCTACGATCTGCTCATGCAGCCTTTTCTTTTCGGACGTCTAGTAGTCGTCGGTATGCCATGATTAATAAGGCATAAATGAATTGATATTACATGCATAAGCGATCCGGGATAGGCATATATCATGCTCGCCACCCGCCAATATATTTACAACACTCACGTTGTATAAAAAGAAAAGAAACTCGAGCAAGCGCAGCAAGGAAGGATAGGGGCAAAAGAGAAAGAGATGAGAAAGTCAACTAAGGTAAAGCAAAATAAAATAAGATAAAAAGAGAGACAAAATTAAACCGATTTAAATTCACCTTGTCTCGTGAGCAGCGATGTGCAGGGTTGGCGAAGGCGGCGTTCTCGAGGGCAATGCAGCTTTCGAGGTCAGAAATGGTGAGCGGGCGAATCAAGGGCGAGAAGGGGAAGGGCAGCAAGTCTTGGATGGTATGAGTCTGCTCGCCCCGTCGGCAACGGCGTTCATTGCTGATGGTCTTCTGGATCTCGACGACCTCGTCGGGGAGGTCGGTGTCGTCGACGGCGCCATCGTCGCTGTCATCATCGTTGTTGGTCGCAGCTGACAAGGATGGAGCCACCTCATGCTTCTTGTTGTGGTTGTGGTAGTTGTTGTTGTTGTTATGGCCGTCTGCCCTCTCCCGTTTCTCTCGACCCCTGTGAATTTGCTTCGAAGGCGTAGCGGACATGATGTCTATCTAGACCAAGCGCTTGCTTTGTTCGTGACGAGATTCGGCGGTCCACGTTGCTGTCGATTTGAATCGCTGCTAGCCTTGGTCGTCGTCCCAGCCTACGTCAACTGTCCGTTTGCTTCCTTGTGCTGTACCTAATATACCGTATTGGAGACAGGCTGTTTGCCCTACCTACCCAGGTATTCTGTCCTTCACAATAGGATAAGCAGACAGACTAGGCATGTATGTAGTACACATGCAGGAGTATGCGTATACTAGTGAGTATGTGTGTGGTACCCAACGCCTAAATAATCGGCATTGATGTGTGTGATAGGTGATAGCCCGTGACCTAATGAAGTTACTTACATGAACTTAATCACTTAGGGTGAAGGGTGAAGGGTGAAGGGCGAAGGGTGAGGGTGAGGGTGAGGGCGGTAGTACGAGCAGGTACGCGTAAGTTAAAATGCAACCTGGGATTGGACACCCGTTTCCTCCTTCCTCCCTGGTCATTTTTGCTTTTGGCTGGGCTCCTAGGTAGTTAGGTAGTCTGCCGAGTTGCTCAATATGACTTGTCTGGTTGTCTTGTTCTGGATTGGTTCCCACTTACGTACATGTTCAAACGCGGCAGTAGATGGCAGATCTCGCAAAGTGACCAAGTGACCGGGTGATGGTGGACGGGGAGGGACAGGGAAAAAGCAGCTAGCTTCCATTTGCGTTTGCTTTCCCAATTCGTCCTGGTATCGCCATGAAGTATGGAAGAAAAGAAAAATTATAGTAGTAGTAATAATAACAGGCAGGTGTGAGTGTAGTGGACTCCTCTGCAGCTTGCATAACCACATGACTGACCTGAAATCACCTTCGTCCTCTCCTCGGAAACTCCAGGTCGGCATTGTTCAAGTAAAACCGCATCGTACTATGCTTAATGCACCTTGTTGGTGCAGTACTTCCGTGTACTCCTGCAGCATTAGGGTTTAGTCCGGCCCGTCCCCGGCAGCGTTAGCACCCACCCGTACATAAGACAATAGTAGACAATAGTAGGTAGATACTGTTGGAATCAGAGGGTATCATTGCCTGTCTCTCCGCCTGTTTTATCGTACAAAACATCTCTCCGCAGCCTAGCGTTCAAATCTATCCACAGCTCTGTCAAACCTTGATCACCTTTAATCCTGCCCGTTCTTCCGCCTCGTCTCGCTTCCGGTCCGACCTGGTCTACCCTTGGTTATGCTCGTCCCATCCGTCATCCCTTGCTTGGTATCCTTTGGTAACTTCCCATTGCCATGTTCAACCCACACCGTTACCGCCACTATCATGTACGCTTTGTCGTATCAGGTCTTGGGTTCAACCTTGATATCGATACAATCTCTCAACAATGCGAAGCAAGCTAACAGAACCAACAAAATCAAACGCCCATAGAAAATAAATATAAAACACCGTGTTATTTTTCGTCCGTCCTCGTTCAACTTTTCTTTGCTTTTGTGGTATCGTGTGGTATCTCGCTCCATCTGCAACGCCCTATACTGCCGGCGGCAGGTCGTGGTATCATATCCAGTATAATCGTGCCATATAGCATCAACCGAGAGTCGTGTGTGCGCCGTCACCCGACCCTCTTAGGGGAATCAAACGAGAAAGGGATAGGTGACGAGAAAAAAAAAAAAAAAGATAAAACGCAACATCTGGAGAAAAAAAAAACACTGAATCAAATAAGACACTTACGAACGCGGATGGTAAGACACCGCGAGAGAGGGAAAACAAGAACCAAGGGCCCACCCATGCACGCCAGGGGTATATCCAGCCGGGGGTATTTGCATGTATAGCATCTAGAAAGATGGGAATCTAACGGAAAGGTCCAATCGGACCGGGGTATCCTGAATTGGTGGAGTGCGAAGTTGATGGCCGCCCGCTGTCACCAGACGCACGCGTATTATGGCGGGGTGTTACATCGCCGCCATGGGGGATGTTGTTGGGCGAAAGTTTGTGGTCGGGCCCATTGTTACCATAGAGCCGGCTCGACCACGGGCTACTGTCGTCATCTGGAAGATTGACACCGCTGTCATTCCAGGGGTTTCGATCGGCGTTGAAACTACGCGTGGATTCTATCGAGATGAGCGATGACTTGGAAACGTTGGTCGACCCCTTGAAGAACATATTCATCGAGTGCGAGCTGTTCTTTCTACGGTCGAGAGAAGAGAGGAGCTGTGATGGCTTCCGGAGCTTATCGAACAGCGTCGTGGGCCGCTGTTGCGTCATATCATCGCCAAAGACCGGCTTAGTAGGCGAATCGGTCCCAACTGAAGCAGGTGCGTGCTGTAAGAGTTTCGAATCGAAGTACTGTAGAGTGTCTTCGAATGAGTCCGACTTTGGACGGGGAAGAGCTCCCTTTACGACCTTGACCTCCACATCAGCCGCAGTAAACTGCTGCATCAGATAGTCTATGGCATCACGAAGACCACCGGCGTTATTTCGTGTCAGTTTCCACAGTAGAGTGGTCGTACGATCCCCATCTTCCGTTTTTTCTTCGGTGTTCTCGTGCACCTCTACCGCAACTTCATGCTGAGTCTTGAGTTTTCCGACAAGTCCATTGACGAATTCCGGAGACTCGAGAAATTTGACCAAAGACGGAGTTCGCTTCAAAACTAGCTCATGAGTTTCGGGGACCATACCCTTTTAGCGAATTAGAATAAACCGTCCTACTGATAGCATGGGCAAAGACCGGGGCTTACCAGAAACGCATCAGCGCACATGGGTACCTGCCACTCGGGGCCTGTAACCGTGACTTCGTCGCTTGCCTGCTCGGTGCTCGGAAAGACTATCTTGCAGTTCCACTTTTTCTCGAGCTCTTCAATCTCTTGTAGACGAGCAATCAATTGTCTATGATACAAGCGGTCGACATGTACAATCTGTGACGTGAATTCCGAGTGCTATTCGTCGTTTCAATGTTAGAACTCCATGTGTTGGCACGAATAAAGTTGCCAGATAACTCACAGCCCTATCGACCATGTCCAGGATCTCGGTTTTTACCAGTTCCAAGTTTTGAGCGTTGCGGGCCGGCGTGCGACAGATCACATTGTCGACCTTGACATCATCATCTTCACGACCCATACCACCTGTAAAATCAGTCAGCCATATATACCAAGATAATGAGATACCACGCTTTACCTCGATCCATGGCGTTCGAGAACTTGACGAAAACGGAATGTTTCTTCATGATACGTTGGATGTGCTGACCACCGATGCCGATAATGCGTTTGTGATACTGATCAGGCACATGGAAGGAGATGGAAGCTGGCATTTCCTGCTCGACAAGGGTCATGCCTTGCTTCATCGAGTCATAGCTCGGTGCGATAACGTCAATGTCGAAGTTATACTCCCGAAAACTATCGAATATGATTTGCACATTGCCTGAATCTAGGTCAGCTACTATCTGTAAAAAATAATTCGAGGGGAGGTGGGCTTACTCTGCGTCATGATCTTGTTAATTTTGCCGTTCTTCTTACCAGAGACAAATTCCTTGTGTTCATTGGCGAGCTCGATCTTGACACGAATTTGTTGAGCACCCATCGTAATAAGATCGATCTGAGAAAGCACAGTCAAGGCTGACTTGACGGCATCATCAGACCCCGTGATGGTGAAGGTCATCTTGTCGAACGAGATATCCGCATCCGAATTCGAGCAGATATCAGAGAGCATGAAGCGAATATCATGAGGGCTAGGAACGGTGCCCACTTGCTGAAACCACCAGGATGCATAGTAAAACTGCCCGGCCTTGAGCGAAACGGTTAGCACCATCTACTCCGGGATTTACGATAGCACATACTAGAGACATGATTTCCTTCATGGTGCGCTCAATCTGAAGCCCTTCTACGCCTTGAACCCGAATCATGTTGCGTTGGGACGCCAGTGGTGGGAACATGATGTACGCGCCATTGACTTCCATAATCTTTCGAACCTTGTCCATCCGACTGAGCAGAATGCTGTCGATCTTGGCAGGAGAGATGACGGCGTCTTTAATGAACAGCTTTGTTCGGCTCACCAAGTCGTGAATCTTGCGTTTTGCCAGCTCGATACCTTGAGGGTTCTCGCCGGTAATGAATATCTCGTCCGGATTACGACGGTTAGCGTTCGGGGGGCAGTATCGAGACAATTGAGCGAAAGGCGGGAAGTAGATGGCCGTGTTCGTTGCGGATTCAATCAGCTTGATGTTTTTGCGAGACCGACCACAGACAATAGGGTGCATGGTGCTCTCGAAGTGGAAACGGTCGACCTCTCGTCCCAGCTGTATCTGACGTCAGTTCTAATCTTTCACGGGGCCATTATTGTCACTTCGCACCAGTTTGTCAATGAATATGAGGACCTGGGTCTTAGCGTGCTCAGTAGACTCGACGTCACCGTATATAGCAACTCTCCATCGTTGATCACGAATCACCTCGACATCACCATTTAACCCATCGACGGTGGGAGTAAGCTTTGGGCCCAAGATGAAAATGTCAACGCCACAGAATGCAGCAAAAGTGTCGAGGGCATCCGTGACGTGCTTCTGTAGTGCACCGGCCGCAGAGTCTACGATCAAGCCGTAATCCACATCGACGGTAGTACACCTCTACAAGTTCTCGTTTAGCGAAATGAAGTCATGTCACGGGGTTGGCTAGTATGTATGCATACCAATGCCAACGGAGTATCACTCAAGATAGTCTCGCGGCTCTTGTGAACCAATTCCGGAGCACCCGATAGCGAGACGGTAACGACTTGGCCTCTGGCAAGCTTTGGCGTGGACAAGATGACGTGAGCCTCGATGGAGAGAGGGCCTCTACTGAGCTCCTGGCATAGATTTTGCAGGTTGGCGAGGTTCTGAGCATGCACGGGCAGATCATATATGGGAACATCGTCGGGGGCTTCTCTGGGATGCGTCCAGCGGAGGACGGAATCGCCCGTGGCGTGCAAGATCTCCTCCGTGTTGGGACCGGCGAGGTCAGAGGCGAAGGGGACATTGAAGGCGAAGTGAATGGTGCTGTCGGCGGCGGGTGAAGGGCTTAGAGGCGGAGCTCCCGGAGCGCCGGTCTTCTGGTGCGGGTTCATTGGAGTCATGTTCATGTTAGGCCTCGAGGACATGCCGAAGCTGGGGCTCTGGATGCGATCGCTCCAGTGACGCATGCCCATATTGGCAGCAAGCTTTTGCATGGTGAAGAAGGGGAGGTAATGGGAGAGGGGGTATCACTGAAAAAAGAAGAAGAATAACGACGAAGAGAGAAAAGAGAAAGGGAAGAATAAGGAAGGAAGAGAAGGGAAGAGACAGCACTGTGCGATGTGCTCTCCTCTCGACGCAGCAAGACGGCGACCACTTCAACTACGGTCGTGGCGGGGAGGTGTTAAGGGAAATGCAAGTGGTGAGGTGAGGTGAGGAGAAGTGGATGGACAGATGATGGGATTGAAGGATGGGCTGGACTGAGGATGGAGAGAGAGTGAGAGAGGGAGGATCGGAAGGCCGTTGTACTGGAGTGTAGCAGAGCTTAGCAGGGTACCGGTGCCTGCGCCAGCTGGGCGAAGTCGAGCACAAGTCCGTGCCTATCACAGGTACAATGGAAATGCATCTGGACCGTAACTTGCGCAGTTCAGTCAGCACAAAACACCACCACCCACAGGGCCAACAGGGCCACCATAGCACCACCGGGGCCCCCACCACAGGGTGTCGGCCAGCGAATGGGGAAGCAGAACCCAACTCTAACCAGCAGTGGTACGTATCACTGTGCCGGGACTAGCGCCCAGCCCAAGGGCTTCCCGGTACTATCTACCAACCCGCGACTGGCGTGGCCATAGCTTTCTCACAGTATCACCTTATGTATGTCTTATCTCATGATAGCCTACATTACAGGTAGGTACCCAGGTAAGCAGCTACAGCATAAGTACCGAGTACCCGTCAGGCTAGAACTGGAACTGGCCGAAGAGCCCAAGTACTTCAGTCGTACCGACCTAACCTAGCACATATGCACATCAACTGGTGGCCTGCCAGATACATATACCTAGTTACCTAGCATCATGGTCTGATCTAGCAAGACTTGAAGCTGTCTAAGACGGTTGCAACCGAGTGTGCCATTATTGCTACCTACTACAGCATTGAGACCAACATGTTATCTTCGGCATATCTTCTAATCTCGGTCAAGCAACAATTAGCACAAGCGTGACAACGGAATGCCGGTAGGATGGGGATAGTTATACTGCACAACTTTTAATGTCGAGTCCTATTGCCTACATGAGCTTAAAAAGGCTTTAGTAGCTGCCCAGTGGTTATTAATTATCTTACACTTTGAATTGTACATTGTATTCCTAATCGGAACCGTGAGATTGGAACCTTTTTTGGATTGACCTACATATTGAAAAAAGCATATTGTTGCAGCATTTCTGTGCCTTAGATACATACATACTTTGTAGGTACCCACCACCACAAGTACCTACCTACATATGTACCTGTTCGCTCGGAATGGCCTCGTCAACTTTGGCGGCTTTCCGCCAGAATACGGCCACCGTCACGATGCCAATTACTACCTACCCATTATACAATATACCTCAGCGATTGACCAACTTGACTTAATTCGTCTAACACTAAGGGAGAAGACAAGCGATATGCCACAGTAGACATCCATCCCTGATGCTCCAGATCACTTCATACAGTACACCCAAGCAATGTCAAACAAGGCAGTCAATTCAGTCATGGACAAGGGAAGCCACAATGCTCATCTCCGCCCCATGATGTCTGTCCTAGACTGGATCACATACTAGACTACCTAGGTATGGACGCGCGTTACTGAAAGGCTGTGTAAAGCAGGCCCTGTGAGACTGAAACAAACATGCAACCTTTCTCGCCTTTCAGCTTTCTTCGAGAAATCCGAATTCGGGAATAAAAGGGGACAAACGTGAGACTTCACATTCTTGCTCCTATTGTCAACCATGATGGACAAGATTCGGTCCATAACATGCATGCATGCATCAACACAGCCCGACCTTCTGCCCCATATCACTGTTTACTTAGAATCACTTATTATAGTATGGGTCAATGGGCTAGGTACATGCCATTTGTACATCGACAGCACGTGTCAGACTTGAGGTGTCTTCTGTCAGACCACAATTCCAAAAACAATGTATTATTATGTCTTGAACTGATAAGATTCAGTCGATTTCTTATCCAACCTGACACCAAGGTATACATACGTACATCAGTCACTTAAAAAGAAAAAGAGACAAGAGGCCGACTGCCGAGCATGTCTATTTTAATATATCTTACGCTTCTTTGGCACTAGGCACAAAGCAGCAGAACATGGTCTGGGCCAGGTAGTCAATGCGAGTGGCCAGGTGGCTGTTGTATTAGTAGGCGGCTTGGGTACCCTCGGTTACTTCAGTAGCATAAATTCAATTGCAAGTTTATCATACGTTTACTTGAACAAGATTCGTTTCGATATGATACCAGGTAGTAGAATGTATTTTCATTTTTGACAACATTACACACTTCACAGCTCGATCAAGTCCGACTCAACCATGGCTGCTTGGCTACCTAATCATATGAATATGAATACTTTGGTTCGATATCTTCGCCGTTCACGGCCTAACCATATTAAAGCTGTAGTCTAGCTCCTATAAGCACCCGCCTGGTCGCAAAGACACAGGAAACTGCACGGAATCTGTACCCAAATTCATTAAAACATTTTCCCAACGTGAAACCCCGTAACTCCGGCTAAACCTTATATAGATGCTCGTACTATTGATACACCTGCCTCGGGACGCCATTTCCTTGGTAAACAATTTCCTGGCGTACCGCACGAGGCCTTTCAACATAGGTGATGTCGCCTTCTCGCGGCGACGGTTCGTAGTGTCGTTCCACCGGTCGAACACTATATGCTGGTTGTGGAATGTCCATCTCTGTTGGCCTGACACCATAATCACGATCTACGTGTGGAGCGATTTGCCTCCTTGCATCAGGATGTACGCTAGCGGCATACTGTCGAGGAGGGATGTCGGGTCTTGTGCTGCCAAGACGATCGTAGGGCACAGATTCTACCGGTCTTACACTGGCGGCCCGAGGAAGGTATTCTTGTGACACATGCTCGGTAGGTCCACGAATCTGCACAAACTCCTGGCTAGGGTGACCTATAGATTGTACTGGGTAATCCCGTTCTCGGTAGCTTCGAAATCCTGTATCATATTCTGGCTGCGTAATGACACGTCGATGAGCATAGCTTGGGGACGCTCGTCGGTATATCACGCCATCTTCCCCTACAATTTCTGGTGCTGGAATGCGGGACGCGGCTCGAATCGGGGCTCTCTCGTATACAACTTCGTGATCGCCCGGCCTGACAGATGGCACGACCGACTGCCTAGACATAGCAGCAGTGCGAATCGGTTCAATATATTCGCGACCATATTCATCGACGACAATTCGACGAGGTGGTGCGGATGGAGGGGGCATCGCAGATGAGCGTCTTTCTATGACGATCGGTGACCGAGATCTCGCACGGTCGGGGTAAGGTCGTACACTCATTCGTCCTTCACGGTGGTATGTAGGAACTTCCCGTAGATCGGTATTTGCGACGGTATAAGATGTCGTCCGCATAGAACGGTGATCAACTGCACCGTAAGGACTGGGGTATTCCATCGGACTTGGAACATGGCGGACATAGCGTATAATACTTCCGTCAGATCTTCTTTCCTCGTACAAAGGCGACTCTATTCTGCGGGTGACTGGTCCGACTGAAGGACGCACCTGTCGTGAGTATGGGTCATCCACTCCTTCATAGCCTTGAGTTACCCTATCCACATGCACAGGTATCGGTGGATACCGCTCTTGTTGTGACTGTGAACTTGGTCCCTCCACTATTTCCTCGTCGTATATTATCTCGGGCTCTTGTCGCCCAAATCGCCGAGGTCGTTTCTGAGGGCGGATAAAGGGTGGCGCCGCTAGAGGCGAGGGTGACCTTGGTTCTGGCTTGATATTAGGAGAACCTTGGGCATCTTGAGCCCTCGCGTCGGCTTTCCTCTTGTTTTTTTTCTTATTCTTCTTCTTGCCTCCTTTCTCGCCTTGTGGGGAACTTTCGGGACTAATCACAACGGCATGCTCCTGTCGCAGGGTAGTTACCTGAGCAGGCGCTCGCTGAAAAGCACCAGTATCCGATTCTCGTATATGTGGCTGTCGGGCTACCGCTAATGGCGAGACATGGGCAGGCTGGGGAGCAAAAGGTGATAGATTGTGGCCTCGAATCAACGGTTCTTCATGCTGTCTAAAGCCCGGATTAGGCACAAGTTGCGGTAGATTCTGCAAACCATGATGATCAGCAGACTGCTCCGAATCTGTGTTACCAGAATTATCGGATCGACTAGCGTCTCGGCTGTCAGAGTTGATAACTTGCGTTTCTAACAGCTTTATCTGGCGACTTTGATTCGACGGGTGCTGGGTCTCTGTTCTTGATATGGCAGGTATGCCATGACTTAGTACTGGAACAGTTGCCGCAGCTGGAGGGCGTGTACTTTGAGCGCCCATAATCTGACCCTGAGCAATATTACGAGTGACATCTGTTTGAGGCGGACGACTGGTGGAAGCAGGCAAAGGATGCGAGGTCAATGGTTCCGAGGGAAGCGCATAGTTGCCTGCTTGACGTGCGGATATAGGGCTATCCTGCACCTGAACATTTCCCAATACATTGCGGGCTGGGAGTGAAGGTCGTGACTCAGGAGTATCATGTTGACTAGAATAGAATGTTCTCTCGTCGAATGAGTCACTGGCATCAGAAGCATTAGCAGTAGGGCTAGGCAAAACAGAAGTTGTTGGCGGCGCTGTGGCCTGTACGAGGGTCAGAGCTTTGGCTAGAATATCAGAGATATCAAGTTCCGGCAGCTGCTCGGAAGGTTGAATACCGCCTCGGATAGATGACTTTCGCTCTTCAACCTGATCTTTAAGTACTTTTTCGAGCCGTTGTCTTTGAATCTGGATCTCAGCCTTTACAAGACCATCAGACTTCTGCAGCAGGATAGGATCGATCTCCGGCTTTCCCGACCCAAATGGTCTGGAAACGCCTGGGATGAAGGGCGCAGGAGGGGTAGGAGGAACAGTTACAGCTGGTTGCTGCGAGTTAGCTTTAAACGACAGCATGTTGCCCATTGAGTGACCATTAGCAGCATTGTTGTTGATTGGTAGCTGTGTAGATGATGGTGCCACACGCTCAGGCGCGTTGGAAAGAGGTGGCTGCGTAGTAGTAGTAGTAGTAGTAGTATGCTTGACCACGGATGAAGCAGGTACTTTTATACGCGGGTGATTCCCCGACACTACGGTATCGCGAAACTGAATGATCTTTTCATACTCGCGAATCTCGTTGTGCTCTGAGCTTGTCAGTGCAGCAGTAACAGGAGTCGCAGTGGTAGTCGCAGTGGCAGTGGCAGAGGCAGTGGCAATACGGGCCGGCTCGTGGCCAGATGCTGCTGCGACTTGCGACATTTCAAAGATTCAGATTAGCACCAAAAACAACCATCCATCGATAATTTCAATGCCCGACAAGTGGTAAGTATGGTACGGATGGCATCAAGTGCTAGTGAATAAGGTAAAGGTGATGCACAGGTAAGCCGTTTCTAGGTAGTAAAACCTTTTCGCTAGATAGATAGTCAAGTTACGATTTTGTCAGGAGGAGAAGGGAAAAAGAATGCGTGTCGCGCAACGTGAGATGGAGCTTACCCATTTTGCACTGGGATATTTTTTTTTCGTAAGTTGCAGGGTGCACGGGCCTCCCTACATATAGGTACATAATGATAATTGGGGCAGTCGGATGGTGGGGGTGCATACAGGTTAGTTAAGTGCTTTAGGTAGGTAGGTTAGGTAACTTAGTAAGTATAGTACATACCTCCGGTGACTCAAAAGACCAAATACCGGATATAAAATATTAAACAACTCTCAACCGTATAGGTAGTCCTTACTCTTTCAACTTATATCCAGGGTCTATAACTGCGTGTTCTCACATCGGGCATCACAGAATTGAAGGAAATAACAGCTCTGTTATAAGTCGTGATGGGATCACAAGGAACAGAACGCAACGGGACTTCCTCGTCTCGACCTGTGTTGTTCTTGTGAGTTGCTGCGGATTAAAATTATCTTCAACACTCTAATGTGTTCCACAGTGACATAGACAACTGTCTATATCCGAGAAGTGAGGTTTCACACAAGAAGAAACTCAATCATGCGCGAGGGGACTAACAATACCGGGGTTAGGCAGCAAGGTCCATGATATGATGGCAAAGCTTATAGACGAGTACTTTTCAAAGCACTTGGGGCTGTCCGAGGAAGAGGCCATACGACTGCATTCAGAGTACTATAAGAACTACGGACTGGCCATCGAGGGGCTAGTCCGATACCACCAAATTGATCCGCTAGAGTACAACGCCCAGGTCGATGATGCGCTCCCCCTCGAAGGTGTTATCAAGCCGAACCCACAGCTGCGCAAAATGCTCGAGGACATCGACACGTCGAAAGTGAAACTATGGCTCCTAACAAATGCCTACGTCAACCACGCCCGGCGAGTCGTCAAGCTTCTAGGGATCGCGGACCTCTTCGAGGGACTTACGTACTGCAATTACTCGGAAGTCCCATTTTTGTGTAAACCGCAACCAGCTATGTACGCAAAAGCCATGAAAGAGGCCGGAGTAGAGCGGCCCGAGGACTGTTACTTCGTTGGTAAGTATATGATGTCTATCAACCCCACACTCAACACACCGAAAACTTAATACTTTGGGTATAGATGACTCCTATGCAAACTGCGTTACGTCACAGGAACTCGGCTGGACAACAGCCCATCTGGTAGAAGAGGGGGTGCCGGAGCCAGAAACACAGGCATCAAAATATCAGATCCGAACATTGGAGGAATTACGAACGATTTATTCGCAGTTCTTCAAATCGTCAAACTAGATTAGAACTAGAACTTAGATTTTCGTGGGCCCAAGGGAACCATGCAGAGGGCATCTGAGCGCAGTTGGTCGGGACCGGGAAACAGAGCATTGGGAATATACATTTAGGACAGCAGGAATAGAGAGCACCAAGTCAGCATAGTCTAATAGGGACAGGTTTGTTGGCAAATGAATACGCCTAAAACAAATTCTATTCGTAACGCCAGCTCCTGCCGTGACCAATCTATAGCCGTGGGTATCGTCAAAATATCATCTCGTCTTCTGTCTCGACTCTACGGTTCTTTTCTGCGTGTTTCTCGTCCATCACTTCGCTATCCCACCTCGCATGAGACCTGTTTGTATCAAGGTCGTCGGATACTACGAATAACGGCATTTATCTTGGCGAGCGTCTCCTCACGCTCTTTTATAGCCTCCTGCCGCTGAGCCTCGGCGACCTTGAGTTCCTCCTCAAGCTCATGGATGTTGCGCTCCTGGTCCTGCTCGCTATTGTCGAGGCCGGGTAGAATCGAGATCAGCAGCTCGATCTGCTGCTCCTTGGTGATGAGATCTTGCGCAAGCTCGACCAGGGCGGCTCGGAAGACGTCTTCGGGGTGCGGGTCCACTATCATGTTGCGTCAGTATATGGCTGCGAGGTCCATGCGGTTGCGCTGATACGAGAAGGGATGCGGAGAAACAAAAGACGGCGAACCTTCTTGCTGATCGGCCTCTTGCTTAGGGATAACAACAATCTGATCCCGTGGACCTAGAGTCTCAAGGCTGTGATGCTGGTTGATGTAGTTGATGGAAGCGATGAACTGAGTTGCAAGCTGTCTCGGCCATCAGCTTAGCTCCAGCTGTCTTTGATCATTGGGAAAGGGATCCCGCGCGCACGAACCTGATCAACAGCATCTTGCAGCTGGGTGAGCCTATCGCCCATCGTGCTGATGTTCTCGATACAACGATACAAATATGGGAGTTTTATTAACACTTTAGAAAAGCGCAATCGGAATTGATGTTGGATGGGATCGCGTTGGTGATGTAGTGGGGCAGATCCATGCTAATGCTACCCCTGCAGGTTTTAATAATGCAATGGTTCTGAGAAAGCATATTTTTATAGTTCGAAAATTAACATCTACAATAATACAAACACTTTGTCAAATATTCCAACTCTTGTTTCTGATGATTCCTGAACATTTTGGTAATTTGCACATGTCCTAGGACGAATCGTCGAGCTTGATCCAAGTACCTAGCATGTAGGTACCTCTTTAGTATACATCCCTGTAGGTTGGTTATGCCCCATCGTATCTAGAATATCTACATAGAATTTCACAGCGGCATCCCTCATCCAAACAACTTAAGAAGCTTGCCTCCACGGGCACGAGGGAGATGTGGGATGTGGCGATATCCAGTATGTTTCGCGGGAAGGCTTGGCTCGCTATTCAACAAGCATCACGGTAACCATTTTCACATTAGTCCATCACGTCTATCCTCAACGCGGTTCTTCACCTCGGGCACGCTCCACTACCCCGAAGCGCCCAGCAAAGACCAACACCATGATCTCGCCTCATACATCGCGTATGCAGAGCGCACAGGTCTAGACTTTGAATCCAAAGTATTCATTGGCACACACTACGAGTACAATGTAGCCTCGACACTACGTTCACTAGGCTTCGACCTGCGACGCATAGGCGGGCAGTCAGATAAAGGCATTGACCTCCTGGGGACGTGGAGCGTGCCCTCCGCGCCCGAACATCTCCCCCTGCGCGTGCTGCTCCAATGCAAGGCGTATGCAAACACCAAAGCCGCCAGGATCGGTCCACAGTTCATCCGCGAGCTTGAGGGCGCCTATCTGGGTGCGCCATCTGGATGGCGCGGTTCCGGCGTTATAGCACTCCTCGTC
The DNA here is from genome assembly GCA_019843955.1 of Xylaria sp. 218_066. Taxonomy (NCBI): domain Eukaryota; kingdom Fungi; phylum Ascomycota; class Sordariomycetes; order Xylariales; family Xylariaceae; genus Xylaria; species Xylaria sp. 218_066. The sequence continues at coordinate 405,060 of JADKYC010000002.1, read as the reverse complement.
GCCCAACGTCCAGCTACGAAGGGTGTCAGGGAGGCCTTGGCGCAAAGTCGCTGGCCCCTGGGCTATGTCTCGTGCTCCAGAGATGGTGTGCTCGAACAAATGCTGTGGAATCGAAGAGCCGAGGAGGAAGGTCTAGAGGGCATGGGTGTTACGGCAAAGTTGTCAGATGAGGACCGCCACGGACATGCGCAGCGTCTCGTGTTAACGTGGAAGGGCCGACGTTACGCGTCTCCAGAAAGCTTTTTGGAGGGAATGCCTGAAGTTACAAAGTCTGGCGCAGAAAAGTAGAGCAGTTAAACCTGCTAAGCGATCAGAATAGCTCGATATTCACACACAGATAGACCAACGCTATTGTCACATTGAACTTTTCTGGCCTTCCTTGGACCACGAATTCGTGCCATTCGAATTCCCCAGTGTTCGTTAAAAAGCTACATAGACACGAGCTTTTGCTATGTTAAGTCTCCGCTTCAGTTTCGGTGGTCGAATCGTATATAATATGAACATCGAAGGGTACTCCAGGTATTCCACCCGTTACATCCACGACCCTTAATAATTAATAACCCTGCAGTGTAAACCCTATTCCATCCCTCACAACACCAATTGAGTACTAAGCATTCGCTTCTTCGGGAGGGAAATTCGACGAGAAAATAAAACATGATGCGAGTCGCTTTTAACAATATTTGCCCCTGCGCTACGTCGCACTCCCATCCCGCATTGACGGAAGCGCGAGGCATTACTTGCCAGAGTACGGGTCGTCAGCTGGTACTTTAATCATCCCACACAGCAGCCTTGGCCTTCTCGGCCTCCTCTTTTCGCTTTCGTTCCGCCTCCCGCTCTTCCTCCCGCTTTTTGCGCTCCTTCTCGCGCACGGCGCGATCGTACGCCCTCTGCTCCTCAGTCGCCTTCGGCGCACGCACACCCAGCGCACTAGCAATCATGCGCCTTGCCACCGCATCCGTCTTCTCGGGTCGTCTTGTCGCACCATCGCTCTGAGGGCCCCGGTAGCCGTATCCCCCGTCTGCACTGCTACTCGCCAACCAGGGTGCATTGTCGGTATTACTTCCATTAGGCCCATGGCGACCGTAGGAGGGGGATATAGGTGTCGGCGGTGGAGCAGCCACGCCGCCTTGGCTGGTATTCTCGGGTTGTGTGGACGGTGTCGGGGGTTCAGCCTCGGCCTCGGAAGCGCTGCTTTCCTCGTCCTCCCAAGAGTCGGCTACCGCTTTCTTCTTGGGCTTAGGTTTCGGTTTCGACGAGGATGACGTCGATAGTGTGGGGTCGAGCGACAATTTCGTCATCGCCTTTGTTGCTTGGGATGTTGCGGATGCCATGGTAACGCGCTTGTCGATAGGTCTACGAATAGTCGTCTCGGTAAAACTGCTTGTCCCAGGATGCGAAACGGATGAACGTAGAAGGCAGACTCTCAATGTCTGGCAAGGGGTCCGGTTACGAAGATCGGCATGTAGACCGAGAGCCGGGTGGTAGCTCTAGAGATACCGAGGATGGTCGAGTGTCGTCTGATAAAAGAGCAGATTTCGATGTCGCCAGTGGAAAACACATATAAAACAAGAAATGATCTGATGATTGAATATACGAGAAAGGTGGGCGCAGTGAAAGCCGCCAGAGAATCTACCTAGGTAATGATCGATATCAAGCTTGGAAAAAGATGTGGGGTAGAGAGTCGTACTTACCTAGGTGCTCACATGCATTCCGTTCAGCAAGACCAGGCTTGGCACACCCCACTTCCCCACGATCCAAACACACCCCCTGCTTGAATGGTCTCTATTTCATGAGCCTTCTCCCTTCTCCAACGCCGCTTTTGCCAACAAGGACAATGTTCACGATAATGGTTTCTTTGGACAGCTTGTTTTCTTACAATAGTAGCCCTTAATTTAAACAAAGCCAGACAACTATTTTCTTCTATGTAATCAGCCCTTTGCGATTGTAGTTTATGAAAGGAGCAAGGATTTGTGCTCTTTACGGCCTCGACAGAGTATAAGTTCATCCTGTAATCCCGCCAACTAAAAAATTCAAGCTTCAGAAACAACCAAATATCAACAGCATCATCAGCAGTACAAAGTATCATCAAAGATTATCAACATGAACAACTCAACCATGTGCCCAGTTCGCCTTCCCACTCAAGGGGGTTGGACGTCCATCATCCTCAGCATTCCCCTACTGGCGTATTTCTCTGCTTATAGCCATATTCCCATATCCGTTTGGCTACAATTATTTTTTGCTTACTTGGTTAGGATCGTGTTGCTTTGGACTGTGCTAAGCCTAATTCTATTAGCTTCCAGATACATAACCAAGTCAGTTGTCTCCTTCGCTACCGAGGTCTATGCCGCCACCTTTTATACCACGGTCGGCATCTTTAGTATTATTTATTTCCCACAGTTCACCATAACGTATGTGGTACTACACCTAACTGTGTCAGCCTTTATGACTCTGGCCAAGCCACTAGAATAAGCTGGTTCGAAGGCATCAGCCTCCAAGGCTTACCCTATCCGGCAAGTAGGTGGCCTAGATGAACGGAACACGAGACGTTGAAGATACAGAAAGATGTATGATTTCGTGGGATATAATCCCTTGTAGCTTGGGTTGCTTATTAGGCTAGCAAATTGTATGTTTCGGTTGTTTAGTTAATCTGGTTTTTACCAAAACAAAAATAAAAAAGAACCAAAACAAGACCGCACGTTTTTGATAACAAAATAATCACCAGATCCTATTCCTCACTGAGGAAGGTCGTGAAATCGTACGATATGCAGCTATTTAAATAAACGATCATAGGCTAAATCAAGAGAAGAAAATCCGATGTTCCCGAGCTTCTTCATAGCAGTTAGACCAGAATCCAACAAAGCTTATCAAGCCAAGAAAATATGTCAACGAGCTTGCAAATCTTACCGACGGCCATCTTTTATTAGCGAGGTAAACGTTAATGTTGATGTCGTAATACTCGTCGTTTTGAAGTTAGAACATAGTGAGGCTCTACATAGGTGCGGATATAGAGCTTAGGCATTGCCTGGGACATCATGCTGTTAATACGAAGTCACTACCGCGATTTCATATGCTAGTAGAATATATTTAGAAGGTGTTACGATTACGATCATCTAGAACGAAGGGCGTGTGGGTATGTAGCTAGGGTCTAGCTTATGAAGGCAGATAGACCCCTTCGTGCAAGAACAGAGCTCATACGTATCCTCACATCCGGAATCCTAATAGAAAGAACTCAAAATCAAAGTAAGCGAGTATCCGTTTAATATCACCGATATACTACTTTCCTGATTTCCCTAGTGAGCGACACTAACACGTGTTTATAAAGAGATGAAGTGAGCATAAGCTTTCTCCCTACATACACAGGCTTATGACCCGAAGTACGTCCCGCCCGTTCCCGAAAATGCCCATGTATCGAGATAAGCAAAGGTGATTTTAACTATGATTCAATCCCGTAGGAGGTATCTTCTATATGATTTTCGAATTACGGAATTCCTCACGATTGACTGTTCAGTGCGGGAGTTCCCACAAGCGTGACAAGCAACGAATGAAAGATTTACATGAAATTCTTGAAGGGAGGACGCGTCGCAATAGATGCGTAATATAACTCGCGCGGCCAAATGAACTCGGATAAGGGAGGCTAAACGGCGTCGTACAATAGGTGAACGACCATTACCACAGACGACAATCACACATAAGCTAAGCTCGCCAATCAATTATATATACAATCATGGGCTCAATACGACCACCCGTTGAAACCATCATGAACTGTATGTACGAACGGTTGGAGAGACTGCGATACATCGAACCATATGAGAGGGGATGAGATAAGCACTGGCGTAAGATGAAAGATAGAGCAAGCGATTGGCCAGTAGGATATTAAACGCAGGTATACTGACTAAGGAAATATCAAGTTATCGCTATCCGGGCGCCCGTGAGACACTCTGAAGCATAATTCCCATCAATTTTATTAGTTTACGATCTATAGTTGCTTTCCCAAGGATCACCACGCAGAAAATCATTTTACACCAGACTAGTCTTACCAAAGGACACTTATATTTCATCATTACAGCATCTCCAACTCTTGAGGATTCGACAGCTACTCTTTTACATACAGAACCCATCTACGCTTTGGTCCGGGGGAGGGGGGATGGCTTGGCCCAGTCGGTCTACTACCTCTCTCGAGTCTGATGTGCTACTCGTTTAATGATTCTTTAGTTTAACATAAAACTTCTCCCGATCAGGACGTTGCGGCCTAAGGGTACTGAAACGATAACTTTCAAGATCCAAAACTCGTCATCTACAGCTACGGAGTCATCGTGGATCTTACATAGAAAGAACACTATGTTTGAATAAGATATAACTATGTCCTAGCAAGTATTACATAGCGTCTGAAAAATTCGTCAAACGTGGACTTTTAGTGTCCCGCTCGAAGATTCCTCTGCTGGTACCGAGAATTGAGAAACATCTCGCAGATTTATTGGATGAAGGGAGTTCTAACAATGGCGTGGGCTAGTTGAGTAAATATTGGAGTGGCGCGGGTGGTCAATTGCTGACTGAGCCAGTAAGGGGCTTATTTTCATGTGTGGGAGGTTCGCCAGCTAGAACTCACTTAGCTACGTTCTTTTATTTTTCGGTTGATTTTTGATTTATTTTAGTGAATTGAATTGCATTTCATCTGACTGAGGAATTCCGCATTCACAATATTTTCAAGCCTGACATGTGTATAAGTCAGTGCACCTCCTTAGTTTGGGCACATTCTTGAGCGTAACCGGTACGATACCACACCCCATAACAAAGAGCAGCTATATATATAGCCAATAAATAGTCTAGGGAGATTAGCTCCTTCGTGCAACAACGATAACCTTTTCCTACCTACTCCTCATAGATCCCAACAGTGATGGTAGATGTAATATGGACTAACTAGATAGTAACGGCGTAGTCTTGGGGCATCCTTTTTCTTTCTATAAAAAAGGAGAGAAAGCGTCAGTGAGTTTACTCTAGTGGTATCCAGGACATAAATTATTGATGGTTAATAGACCACATGCTACCACACGTCCTAGCAGACAGCACAACAGACTTAAACTATCCTGCATCATTCTTCGATTTGCCATTTTTTCAAAAGAAATCTGTACTGCCATCCCTACCAGCACGAGTGAAATCGATATTGGATTATGCTGGTCTTGGGATACCTTACTCCAGAACTCCAAAATCCCGTTAGCTAAAGTCGCACATATGACAAATCAGATTTGAACGCAGTCATTTTGGCGATTGAAACTCATTTATTGTTATCTGAAAGTAAATCTACGCCAACTCCGCGGAGAGCATCTACAGCCCACTCGGGATAATCCGATTTATCGGGGTATATGTTGGAAAAGAACCTATGCAGGAACGCTGGGAACTCATCTGCAATGATAGCATCGCGGGCCTCTTTCATAAGGTTGAGTTGATACCATACATTGTGTATGGTAAGGAGATGCGCCGCAACCGTCTCTTTTGCTACATTGTGATGGACGAAGGCCCGAGTGATGCCGAGCCCACCTTCGCCCTTCTTACAACAAGCGCAGCCGCACCCTTCTTCTATTGGGCCAAAATCGCTCGCATACTCTGAGCTCTTAATCTTGATGACGCCATGCTTCGTGATCGCGCTGCCAAAACGAGCGGTTCGAGTAGGCCAGACACAGTCGAACATGTCAGCGCCCAGCGCAACACTCACAACCAAGTCTTCCGGGTAGCCAATGCCCATGACATACCGGGGCTTTAATTCGGGCAGGAGTTCAGTGCACGTCTTGACAACACGACAGAAATCAGGCTTGGCTTCTCCGCCGCTAAGGCCACCGATCGCGATCCCTGGCGTATCCCTAGCGACCATTTCCTTGCAGCACTCCTTCCGCATCTCAGTGTCCAGGCCACCCTGTATGATACAGAATAGATTTTGTGTTTCTGGATTCTTATGCGCGGCAATGCATCGGTCAAGCCATCTGACACTGCGCTCCATGGCTTCTCGCATACGTTTATGGTCCGGAGAAGTGGTAACTAGCACATCGTCAAGCTGCATTATGATGTCACTGCCAATGGTATTCTGCAGGGAAATAGAATGTTCCGGTGTAAGAAGCATGGGTGTGCCATCATGCGGGCTGAGAAACCTGACACCTTCCTCTGTAATGTTGGCAAGAGTTAGGAGACTAACCATCTGGAAACTAGAGAAACGGTCAGAATCCAGGTGGATGCTTATGGCATAGTTGTCGGAATAGACAGGGGTAGCTCACCCTCCGCTGTCTGTTAGAAGGTTGTGGTTCCATCCCTGGAACTTGTGAGCTCCACCGACGGCGGCGAGTATTTCCTGACCAGGCTTCAGTCCGAGATGATAGGTATTGTTGAGGCAGAGACGGCACCCCGTCTCTTCTAGCTGCTCCGGAGTTAGGCCCTTCAGCGACGCTTGGGTTGCAACGGGCATGAATATAGGCAACTGGACGGGGCCATGTGGAAGAGTCAAAACAGAAGCCCGAGCCCTGGTTGTCTGGGATAGTTGATCAGCATTGTTCAGAAAGTGGCATCGTGTTATGCTTAGAGAGTCACTTACAGAACAGCGAGCAACAAGGTCAAAAGTAAGAGCCGCAGAAGAGGCAGACGCTATAGTACTCGCCATCCTCCTGAACATGACAGCTTTACAGCGCCAACATGAGGTGAATGGCGAAATATGAAGACCGTACGGTTCAAACGATGACGCGGTGTATCATTTGTTTGAGATCTATCTCCAAAGGCAGAGAAGCTGTACTTGGCTTGCTGATGCTGGGTTCCAATTCATTACGAGAGAGGCATCTACAGCATGATTGCCAAGACTTGGTGAATTTCTTCTGGGCTGAGTCCTTGCCAACCACGTGCCAGCCGCAGGCATTTCAGGTCAGTGTGGACCTAGGTGGTCAGTGCAGCGAATAACTACCTACAGTACCCTACCCAAGTACAGAGGCCTACCTAATGGGCAATCAAGAGAAAAAGAGAATTGTTTTAATTACAACTTGTTCACTTCCAATTATTTAGTCTAATTGCAGGTGTTGAAACGCGGTGGTGAGCCATAGCTGATAATCTGATGCAAGGGACCAGCCAGGCCAGGAATCAGCAAGCCGGCCCTGACTTTTTAATTTTTTTTTCTTACTCCTGACGATTACCGACAGCGGAATTGTTCGGGCTCGCAAACCATCTCCAGCTTAAGTTATTATTGGTAACAAGTCTCGGCTCCAACAAAAGTCGTACGATGTTCACTGCAAAGCGAAAATACTGCTGATTCTTTACTGGGCCATTTCCGCACTCGGATCCAATCTAGGCCAGAGCGACGTAAAATGTATTCTGCACGAACGGGTAAGTTTACCCTTGTCTGTTCTCCCAATAATTCGTCCTTACACTAGACTACTGTACTACAACGAAGCCATGCCTCGCTTCATACAAAACAGGATTGTATAGTATACTACTGTAGCCTATGCTGTACATGGATCGGCGGGTGCTCTGTAGTTCTGCATGATTAAATCGTATTAGCCTCGAGCTCAAAGTCCTCTAGGTAGTATCTTAAATTCCGCCTCAGAACTCGCCTATCACCGATTACGTCGCCGATTTTACCCATATTCTATACCCTCATGGAACATCCCGGCTGCGCCTTCTGCCTAGCCCGATGGAGCGAGTCTGAATTTGCTGGACGTCCCAAAATGGGATGCCGTCCACGGCGTGGTCAATGTGATCAGCGATCGCTGCAACCCTAGGTCTCTACTAACCAAGAGCTGTCAAACCCTTTTTCTCTGGCAAGGGAGATGCTTGGAAGCTGTTTACATTTCGTCATACAGTCTTGGTTCTTCCCTAAATATTTATATTTTCTTGTCCTAGGTTGACGAGATCGCTTGTAGATCAACACTGAACCCCTCTATCGCCCAGATCTTCCCCTCAAACATGCCAGATCTTACCCTATTTACAATATTTACTCTTTTGCCCGCCGAGCTGAGACTTCAGATTTGGCGACTATCATGTCATCGACGAGTTGTCGAGCTATTCTATGACCAGGAAACCGATTGCTGTAGCACGACGGCACCAGTCCCTGCCGTCTTACACGCATGTCGCGAGTCTCGCTATGAAGCTTTACGGGTATATAGAAGGTCATTTGGTACCATGACTCACGAGCCGAGAATATACTTCAACCACGAGATGGATACATTGTACATACCACGTCCGCCGTATATGGGCTACGATGATTCTTCAAGATCGTTTGCCGAGTTGATTGAAGATGCTCATTACATTGCCCATCTTGCGATCGATTATGTCCCTCCTTCCATTAAACGACCTTGGGAGACCTACAACAAATACGTCCTCATCCAGAGCTTCCCAGAAGTCGATGAGGTGTTCTTAGTCACCGACGCTACAGCCCAATCCGATGATCGCCCTAGTCTTGGCGAATTGGGCTTGACAGACCCTACCCGAGATGGGTTAATCCTGAATCAATTACTGGAAGATGTGAAAGCATCTTTCTACTACGAAGTTCGAGAACAGTTTGCGATGTTAGAGAGAGAGGAAACTATCGAACCATTACACCTGCCTCCATTGGTACTGAAATCGAAAACATGGACACAGCGACAGGATAAAAACCGGCTCATTTGTCCTATTTGCGTCACCTAAGTCCCGCCCCTGAATTTGATACGACAGATACCGCATTCACGGCGTTGAACGGATAGAAACCCAATTATTCAATTGAAAGCCCATCATGTACCAGGGCGAAATGTGTTATCACCAAGGCATAGTTTTCTAAGATTCCAGTACCCTATAGATTGGGAGCAACATAGTTTGTGGCATATATGGCGCGTTTATAGTGGGTTTGAGCGGCGAAGTCATTACTGCATGGGAAACCTAGCGTTATTTTGTGCTTCAATAAACTGTCAAAGACATACCTCTGGTCTATTGTCTAGTGTCGATTGCATAACTTTATGCCGCTATGGAAACTGTTCATTTTCATTTGTAGCATCTTCTACAGGATACGAATGAAAGACTGGTTATGGAATCGAGCTTGATGACCTCAGCCCCCTGTCTATCAAAGGCTGAGCTCCTGCTAAATTTTCGAGCAAGAATACTGAAGGTAGCCAGAACATTCATTGTCTTGTATTTCACGAAGCCTGGAGGAGACAAAAGTCTATCGAAAGATGTCTTGAAAGGTACACATGCATGTTTGTCTCACGGTGACTCAGAAATATCATGGCAGCCTGAACGTATTGTAACTTCTACCATATATAGTTGTCCAAAGTCGTAAACAGGAAAGATCCTCCTCACCAATGCTATAACGTTACCGAGTTTGGAGAAATTCTGAGAACACGCAAATCCTCCCAAGATGAATCGACCTCGAGGTGGCGCCAATCACATGACCTCCACTACGCCTAGCCTAGGAGAATCTACAAACGATTTTAACCCCCAGCGACGACGGTTCATACCACGGTCCTATCGTGGCAAGAGATCCAATCGTAGTCATCACCATCACCATCGCCCTCATACTCGCAAAAAGGGAAACAGCCATGGCTCTGGAGACTCATTCAGCGCACCTCAATGGCCCCGTCAACAGGCCGAAATCCTCACGTCCAGTCTATATCCACGAACTTTCGATGCTCTATACGCCGAGCAACAGGATTTGCTTGACGAGCTGCAAACACAGGATAACCGGGCTCTAGAGCTATTTCGACGATTCACTGCTGTGGAGGCGGATGTTGCCTATTACCGAAACGTTCAATACCATCAACAGCAGACATACCAGCAAGACAATCAATCTCGAGATAAAACTATCAATGTGAAAGTGAAAGTCGATGGCATCCCGACAAGCGAGATCAACGACCGAGCAAGAAAAGAAGAGGCGGAGGAGAACCAGGGAAATCTGCAGGCTGCTTACCGCCAGCGTCTCTGGCTTCGTCAACAGATCGCGGCCACTGGTGAGGAATCCCAGAACTATTTTCTTCTTGTTCTAGCAATTTTCAGAACACGAGATCACTTTTTAGGCAACGATAGTGCCTGGGGCTTCTGAACCCTCACTAAACACGCTTCACATGGCGATAATTAACCCGAAAGTTGTAGTGGATGCGGAGCAGAATATTTTCTTGCGTCTCGGCAAGCTACATGTCGAGATACGATGTCGAGAGCGCTGGTGTCAAGTCGAGTGGGAGCGGTCGGAAATGCAGTATGCCTCTGAACTTGGATACCATTGGTTTGGACCCGGGCACACTTCATACCAGCAATTGCAGTGGTCCCAGAATACGGATCAAAATATACCATTATATCCAGATATGTACCTATATCAACCTGATTGTCATGGCTATAATAATGCCAATGCCGGATATCCAGATTCTGGTAGCCTTGGCATTTTAACGGAATACGACTGCGGTGATCAACAAAACCACGAGGAGTCTGCTCAAATCAGAACCCAGGACTGTGGATCTTTGAAGGACCATGGCATATGGCAGCCAGCATTATATCAAGCTGGTAGAGGTGAGCATATTCAGGTATTGACATGATACTCTAGGAAAATATATGCTAATTCGGGGCACGGTCAAGGACAAGAGGGCCATATAGGGGGAGCGGATAAGAAGTGGATCGGGGGTGAGATAGGAGACCGCACATGGGCAGGCTGGCGATCGGTGCCCGAGAAACCGTCGAATATGAGACGATGGAGTTTTCCTTGTGTGAATTCTGAGGCGAGTAAGGTCGAGACTATGGGTTTTTGCCCTGGGCTATGACCGTGTATTAAGAGCATTGCTCACATCTGAGCCTCTTACACATCACATTGAGGTTGACAACTACTGACCGTGAAGAATGCAGTTGGCGGGGGTATTCACGGATAACGGTCCGGCTCATAAAGCTACGGGTTATGATGGCCATGACAAACGATCAAACATTTCCACCGGGTGAGTTTAACTAGGGCCATTGAGAAGAGTCTGTGATAATAAACCTCCGTTGCGTGAAATGGATTGAAACGTGTTGCTTTTACCATTCAGTTATCTGCCAAAACTCGATCGTTCGAGATCAGAATTGTGAACTATCGTCGTAGACGGTACTAGGCAAATTCGCCAAATTTTCCATCGTCAAAGCCCAAATTCGCAGCGGATAGCCGCTTGGCTCTTGAGCTTGTTGGTGGCGCTGGCGGCGGCGGGGGAAGTATGCCTCCACCCTTAGACGTAGACGGAGGTGGGCTTAATGAGAAGGACGAGAGACTGGCACTGGACGCTTCTTCGGTCTGGGGTTTGCGCCTACCAAATCTTGCAGGCAGGTTGACTGTAATTGTCTCCCCCTCTTTAAGACTGAGGTCGCGCTTCTCGACACTGTCCTTCCGCTCCACTGTGGGCTTCTTGCCTGGCGGACCGTCCTGCGCCCAACCGAGCGTCTTCTGGGCTTCCTGTAAGGATACGCCGAAATCGAACGCATCGCTTCTCTCTTCAAAGCCGATGCCTAGTGTCGCTTTCCTACCTGCCCCATCTTGGACACGCAGAGCAAAGAACCGCGAACTATCAGAGGCAGGCTCGACGACTGCTGCCGCCGTGTACGGGGCTGCGGCAAATAACTGGCCATTGCGCTGGTCTTCCAACACGATGTCTGCCTTTACCTTCTCCTCGCCAGAGGCTTCTATGATAGCCGTCTCGAGTATACGGAGCCGCGCAGTGAAGATCTGCCGCTGATTTCCCTCGGCGGTCCACTATGCGTAGTGAGTTAGTGATTACTGCCTTCTTCGATAATCTCCCGTGGCAGAGAAGCATATCGGATCTGTCCTCATAGGAATGCGAAAGGGCAGATAACGCCGGAATAGTCTAACCCAGCACACGTCCAGATGGCTAGAAACTCCTTCAGTAGGTACTCACCGTGGCCGCGACGTGACCCCTACCAGGCGTCATGGGTGGGATATTATAGACGTGAACGGTGCCGACGATGAATAACACGCGCTGGATGGCGTCTGATGGCAAAGGTTGGCCCGTGGCTGGGTCAATTGACTCCATTTTGTGTTCTGTATGCAATCGGAAGACTATACACAGTTTGATTGGAACGGAACGATAGGATAATTGATATGTTCGTTGAAGAAGGTTGGTTATCACATCAAGGGTTCGGCTGAAACAAAACGACTACCTAATGGTTTCCCATCCCGCACCCATAATCACAATCCACTGGGTGAATACACGGAGGGGGGGCAGCCAATGCTGTAAGAAGGGGACGGGGTGTGACATGCTCAACTTTCAATTGGATGGCAGTTTAGTTTAGGGTACTTACTGAGTTACACTATCTGCTACCTATTTTGGTAGGTGCAACTGCTGCTAACAATGCGCAATTGGGCGGTTGTGGCGGTGCAGATAAATACTATGAGGCTTAGGTAAGTTACCCGTCAACTATTGTGGCTTGATTTGGCTAATCAATCCGACTCCATCAAAAATTATCGCGATCAAGCTCTCTCTTCCGAGAAGCTTGCTATCAGTTCAAGTTCACTCTTGAGCCTCTAGTTACGGCCCCAAAACTCCACGATGGCGGCTCGGGGCGTGTCTCCCGGGGCCGCGCTGCTCAGATCATCTCGCATGTTCTCAATGCCGAACCCGATACCAGCACCGCCCGGTGATTATTCGTCTGCGACAAGACATCAGTCCGAGACTGCGACGGCTCCCTACCCAACCCACTTAACCATCACCACCCCGGCCACTTCCCGTGTCAACGGTGATTGGGGACTCAAAAGACCTCTCCCCTTGAAGACAACTATCAAGCAAACGTTTCCCCTCGTACGCATACGGCAGATGGACTCTACGGAACACGTCACCGATTTTCAGTCTGCATCAGATCATACAATGACTCTTAAGAAATTCCAGGAGCTCGACCTGCCTATATCCGTGCCGGTAGCGCGTGAAACTGATAGGGATTTGCTCGCTAGCCACCCAAAATCTGTGTTTGAGGAGCACGGAGACGTCACAGCATTTGAGTCCGAGCAAGCCCAGTCTATTGAGAATAAGCGATGGAAGTTCAAGGGCCCTTGGCTTGCTGGGATGACGGATGGTGAATTTAAAAAATGGCTGGAAAAGAGCGTACGGACTAGACGAACCGAATTTCGCGCTTATCTAAAAGACAAATACGCCAAGGAGCTTACAGAGAAACAGAACGCTCAGGCGATACGGGACAACTTGCCCCAACCGCCAGAAGTGACGCCTGATAGCGTTACAGAGGCCCAGTTTATGGACCACTTGAGGGATATTCGCCAGGATCGCCTGGTCTTGTTCCGACGCGTCAGCCGCTTTCTCGACCTCGCACCTCTGACCACCGAATCGCAGCTCATACCCTCTATGAAGTTCAATCGAGCTCAACAGTTCGATAGGGAGAACCCGTATGGGGCGAAGGGACCACCAATCACACATCCTTCCGCCGGTCTATCATACTTGCGAACACCCAACTTCATGGACAACCACCCTATCTATGGACCTCAGAAGTATCATCCCGTGGTGAAGACTAGGGTGCTAAAGCCTAGAAATCCCGGCACAGGTATTCACGAGCCAGTTATTGGTGTTGCAGGGTTCATAGCCGACCGCCCTACTGATCCGCGAATTCTTGGGCATGCGGCGCAAAACTCTCCGAGAGGAAGTGCACTCTCACGCCTACAGCTTGAGCAACGCGGTGGTGCGAAGGTTTACTATAGGCTTGATTCGGCCACCATTGATTCCAGTGGGAAAGTTCGTATCCACATGTCAGATCCCGGTAACCCAACGGCGGAATTGGTAGCAAAGGAGTTATTGGGAGAAGACAATATGAAAAACCAAGTATACCTGAACTCCATGCAGGATGGCTCGGCGACACAAGCACCTCCCAAAACAACGCTTCATCGTCATAGGGGAGCTCATATACGTGGCAGTAGAGCAAGCTACGGCCTCGGTCAGGACAAGTTGTAGAATATCTCGACGCTCCGATATGTACATTATAGTCCCTGGCGTGAGTTGATGTACTCCGGCCACGACCGGACCGTCTGTATAATTGAACTTGTAAGGAATTAGAATGCAACCAAGATCGTTGTTCGCATATAATCCGTCAAATATTTATTAGTGTGCCTGACCAGCTCTATCACTGTAATGAACTAATTTGAACATATATGCGGAGATCACAGATCGCCGTGCTGTAAGGGCTACCCTCTACGATGTCAATTACTCCATGTTTCCTGGGGATATCAATAGATCAGGATTGCACCTATTGAAATAAATAGTGGATATTGATGCTGTAGACATGAGCCGCCTGCGGGGTTCTTATCTGCACAGTTGTAGCGTCTGCAATTGGATATTGGATGTTGTAGAGGGAATGGAGGTAATTGACATCTGCCACCCGTGCGGGGTCCTTATGAACACTGTCCTTCGTACCTTCCTACACAGTCTGATGAGCGTGTTAGCTGCCAGCTGCACCAGCTGTGAGATAACGGTGGGTTGGCCAATTAAAAGTACCCAGATACTGCCCTAGGACCCCGCAATTAATTTTACCGAGAAACCTCCCCACACAAGATTCTCGATATCTTAACTCCAACAATTGTCCATTCTTGTAACCGTCCTACTCGTCCTGCGATATCTCTCCTCGGCCTCATTACCACAACGCCCTCGGCATAACCATCTAACCGCCAAATCACCCGTAGTAAATCGCCAAGATGGGTCGCGTTCGTACGAAGACAGTCAAGAAGTCCGCCAAGGGCATCATCGAGCGATTCTATGTGAGGCTATACTTCTAGCATGCGATGCGGCTCAGACAAGGTCGTGCACTCAATTCAGTGGACTAACATCGCGACAGCCTCGCCTGACCCTGGACTTCGATACCAACAAGCGCGTCTGCGACGAGATTGCCATCATCTCTTCGCGTAGACTGCGAAACAAGATTGCTGGCTATGTCACTCATCTGTAGGTTGTTCCCGTGTCATAATTATGACCTTATACGGTCACTAATTACTCTCGCTACTCATAGTATGAAGCGTATTCAGCGTGGCCCTGTCCGTGGTATCTCCTTCAAGCTGCAAGAAGAGGAGAGAGAACGTAAGGATCAGTACGTTCCCGAAGTATCGGCTCTCGACTTCACCCAGAACACCGAGAGCGGCCAGCTCGATGTCGATGGCGAGACCAAGGACCTGCTCAAGCACCTCGGCGTACGTACCAGACCCTCGCCCTTCCCGCTGGAATTTCCTAACATCTCATACCTTTCTAGTTCGACACCATCCCCGTCAACGTTGTGCCCGTTGTTCAGCAGCAGACCGCCGAGCGACCTCGCCGATTCGGCGACCGCCCCCAACGATAAATGTACATTGCATGAATGGATGGTTAAAGGGATTCGGGAGATTCACATTTGGGCTCATCATGACTTCACGGCGTCTAAATGGATGGTAGTACCCGTATTAGGTTACGAAAAACAAAACGAGATTTTCCGAACAACGGTGTCCCTGATTCTCGGGCTTTACGCCTCATGATGATGGTTGATGGCCAAGTTTCGTTCCATACGTAGCATTGTGACGGCATTTATGCATGGCATTGCTATACATCATCCAGTCCAACTGCCATCTGACTGACATTTCTCCACAAAATCAACAGGCATCCTTACGAAATCACATCG
The DNA here is from genome assembly GCA_019843955.1 of Xylaria sp. 218_066. Lineage (NCBI taxonomy): Eukaryota > Fungi > Ascomycota > Sordariomycetes > Xylariales > Xylariaceae > Xylaria > Xylaria sp. 218_066. The sequence continues at coordinate 389,457 of JADKYC010000002.1, read as the reverse complement.
ATAGTAAAAGCTGTTCAGAGGACAGACGAACGATTTCCATATGCGCCAACAAAGTCATGTTGTTCCTTTGGGGTATCTATAATGCAAAGTCTAAACGCCTCGTGATGCCCAGTAAGCCTAGTCTATACTTGTAAAAGATTATTGATCCGAAGTGGCCTCTTCGACGCGCGAGTTCTTGTCGCCTTGGCTTACTGTTTCTGATTTCGGGTCAAAAGTTGTCCTGTAGCCTTCCGTTACTAGATGACCCTGACTATTCGGGCCCAACGAAGGTGCTGCTGGTGCCTTTACTGGCTTCTCCCTAATAGTTAATTTGATGGAACGTTTCGGCGATTTCCCGTTCTCAGCGGTGTCCCCCCTTTCCAGAGCTAGATCTCGTGCATTCTGAGCCGTCTTTTTCTGTGCCTCGATCTTCATATTCTCAGCGTCCTTGGCTGGTAGATCGGTAGTGTCGCCGACTATGGAAGTTGATTGCTCTTCGAATAATTCGATTTGTATCGAAGGGATGCCCGCACGTTCCCACGCGGCTGTCTCGTTCAGCTGGACCTTGACATACATGGCTCGCTTGGCGCACTTCTGAGAGCACCACTTCTCCAGCTCCCGGCTTGGGACAATGTTGAAGTCCTTGCGCCCGTAGTTCACGAGCTTGAAGGTGCCACCGCCGGAAACGCGCGATCGCGGGTTCGGGCACAATGTGTACCCGCACAGACCATTGGCGTTCCGCTCTTCGATCAGATCGTCGTAGTCGCTCGGCTGGTACAGGCGGACGAAATTCTTGAAGGACTCCGCATCGGCTGGTGCGGGGTTCGAGGCGTCGTAAGGCGTGCCACGACTGGCGGGGAACTTGGACAGCTCGATCATGGAGTCGGAGATCTGGTCCTCGATCTCGCGGCGCGAGTGGATGATGCGCGCATGCTTGATCGCGACCTCGCGGGGATCGGGCGCATTCTGTCCGGTAGAGGGTGGTGTGGGCGTGGGCGTGGGCGTGGGCGTGCCTTTGTTTTTGAGAATGCCCTTGGGCATGCTCGTTTGTTTTGACATGTTGCGTCTCGTGCGTACCCAGTGCGATCGGATGTCTGTCGTACACAAGGAAAGCTATCAGAACTCGTTTTGGCGAAGTGGAAGTTCTTTGCCCTGCAATAGTCGATTTAGACGGGATGCTTACCTAATCAAATATGACGCCAATAGGTGAGTGAGTACATGTACATAGATATCATCATGACACACGCAGCTTCTACCTGCATCACCTACCTACCCCTAAAGTACCTAACGTTACGAAGGTTAGGTAGCACGATGGCCCTGCGGGTTGGTACTCTGGTGTACGTGGGAGTGGCGTCACCGCGCCAATGAGCGCAATGCACTACCTGGTACTATGTACTGCCGCATCCTGCGACCCACCCTCCATCTCATTCTAAAGGTCTAAATTCCGAGAGCATCCCGCCTGTGTGCTGCAACGCACTATTATGCTGTTATGTTGGTGCCTTGATGGGAATCATTCTCGACCATTGCACTTTAATCCACATATGCTCTGCAGCTTGTAGTCTAGTCTAGTCTTAATACCTTATCACCCTGTTGTCTTCTGATTCCGTCTACCTGTTATCCATCACCTAGCACGACTCAATTACAACCCGTTGCAGCTCCCGTGCTCAGTGTATCTACATCCACCCTCTTCGCTTCGTCTATGCAACCAGTGCTCTCTGCAAACATATAGCTTAGCCTCAGCACCCCACAACACTTCGGCCTGGACGAGTCACGTCTTTGCGTCTGCCGTCTGTCGTAGCCTGGTGGCCTGGAGCCTGGCATACCTTATCCGGTGCACAGTACTTACTGCTGTAACTCCGTACGTACCCTCTCCTTGCTCGCCAGTGCCCAGCCAGTCCCCTGTCTCCAGGCCCGAAACAGCTGTCATTCATGCGCTGACGTCGGCCTGCTTGGCTAGCTGCGAGCGAGCTTTCACAGGCCAGGAGTAGTCGGCATTGCTCAGCCTCAGGCCGGTCTATCCCAGTTTGAGCATCGCGATCATCCCGCCACACTTCCTCCGCATTGTTCAAACCCCCATTCCCCGTCTCCCGTCTCCGTTGACGCCCCTAATTTTAATACTCAATTTTACTTCTGCTTAAGAACGGCACTGCTCTACCTAGGCGCTATCGTGTTGCCTCCGGCTCACTAGCTAGTGCGACAGACATCCTACAGCCCTGTCGAGCTCAATTTCCACCTCGCCGTCTCCGAGCTGTGCCTTGCTTACGAGGTCAAGACACAATGGCTGCCGTGCCGTTCAAGGTCAAGGCCATCTACGAGTACGCGTCGAACCATGAAGACGATCTTGCTTTTCAGGTTGGCCAGATCATCACGGTGACTGATGATGAGGACCCCGAATGGTACGGGGGCGAGTACGTGGACGATACGGGCGTGAAGCAGGAGGGCATCTTCCCCCGAAATTTTGTCGAAAAGTTCGAACCTACTGCACCACCGCGTCCAATTCGAGCTCGAAAGAAGGATCCAGAACCTGCTCCTCCCGCACCCCTTTCTCCTCCTTCCCCTCCGCCCGCTGCCGTCGCACCCCCTGAACCACCAGTTGAAGAGGCGCCTGTAGAGGTGCCTGCCGAGACGCCTGCCGAGACACCGTTAGAAAACACTCACGAGGAAACACCCGTGGCTGCACCCCAAACACCACCAGCTGACCAATCCCAACCATCTGAAGCACTCGCTGTTCCCGTTGCCAACGCGCCTGAGATTGCGCCACTGCCAGCACCAGCTCCTATTGAGACTAAAGATGTCGATTCAGTCGGTTCTCCGAGTGTTGATGTCCCTCCACAACCGAAGTCTCCACCCCCAGCTCAAGCTCGATCTCCACCACCGGTATCCCAAAAGCCTACGAGTAATTCCTTCAAAGACCGCATTGCCGCCTTCAACAAGCCCGCTGCTCCGCCGATAGCTCCTTTCAAGCCTAGTGGGCTTGGTTCTGGTTCTTCTGGCTTCATTAAAAAGCCATTCGTTGCGCCGCCACCAAGCAGGCACGCTTATGTGCCTCCACCACGGGATAATAATGTCGCAAGAATCTATCGTAGAGAGGAGGATCCTAGGATGAAAGAAACACTAGCGGAATCTAGCGACACTGCTGAGAAACCCAAGCCTATCCCTATCGCAAGTTCTGAACCCCAAGACGCGGATCAGCCCAAACCCACGACGCTCAAAGAAAGAATCGCACTCCTTCAGAAACAGCAAGCAGAAGCTACTCAACGACATGCAGAAGCCGCCTCAAAGAAAGAAAAGCCCGCCCGGCCACCGAAGAAGCGCTTAGACAGCGAGGGCCCACGAGATTCGCCTACGGAAGATCAAGTAGCGGGCGCACCACCTCCGCTGGATCAAAAAGATTCGGCTGATGTTATTAGTAAGGATTCTCTAGACGAATCGCGTTCAGCAGGGCAATCCTTGAATGTTAGCCGCATATCTACTGGTCTTATTGAGAATGATGGAAATGAAGCAGACGTGTCTGGGGCCGGTGAAACCACAGAAGGTCAAGAAGAACTCACTGGGCATGACGACAGCGACGAAAAGCTTGAGAAAGCAACTTCGCGTGAGGTTATCGCGCCCGAAGACAAGACCCCCGGAGAAGGCGAAGAGGAGGACGAAAATGACATCGATCCAGAAATCAGGCGGAGAGAGGAGCTTCGTGCGCGCATGGCGAAGATGAGCGGTGGCATGGGCATGGCTGGTATGTTTGGACCACCAGTGATGGGTTTTGGTGGTCTTCCCAGCAAGAAGCCCAAACCTCCTATTCCCGTTGAACGACGTCCTAGCGGAATGTCTGAGGGACCGTCATCTCCAAGAATGATGGCTCCGCCAATACCTACAATGATGGCGCTTCCGGGTATGGGGAGGCTGAAGCTGCCTGAAGAAGCTCAGGAGCCAGAGCCGAAACAGGATTTGGTTGAAGATGAACCTACTCCTGATCCCGTGACTGATGATGGTACAAGCTTGGAGCGCGAACGTGAGTGCACGCTCAAATATATACCCACTGCCTCGATAATCCTGTACTGACACAATGTAGCAACATCTCAAGCGACTGAGGTACCGCCATCAGCCCCTTCAGGACGTCCAGCGCCACCTCCCATACCCACAGACTGTAAGTTCCGGAAGCATCATGGTAGAAATACAATACACTAAGCGTTATTAGCCCGTCCGCCTCCCCCTCCGCCCCCAGCTGCTGTCATGTCCCCTAGCATTGGGTCAGAATCTGATGATGAGATGTCCGAGAATACTTCGAAACCTCTTGAGACTCCCCAGACCAAAACGTCGCCGACAAGTCGTGAGCCACCAGCAATACCTATGGCATCACCTCCCCTACCAACGTCACCTCGCTTTCCGAGTGATACTCGTAGCCCTGTAGGAGGGGAGATGTCTCCAGCCTCGCCAGCCTCATCTCCGCAACAGAGCAAAAGGAATAGTCGGCCGCCACCTCCGATTCCCGGGGTTGCTCCTCCGGCGCCAATGCAGACAAGACCGCCACCGCCTCTCCCTCCTAGCAGCGCTCTTAGCCGTGCTTCCACCGCTGACGAGCTAACCGGAACGCCGATGAAACCTGGCCGGCTGGATAATGGCGAAGAAGGAGAGCTTACTGAATATGAAGGCGATTATGATACTGACATCGCGTCTTCCACGCACCACAAGGATGCTTTGAAAGCTCATGCCAGAGGCTCAAGCTTCGACGACAATTCCTCAGTACGCTCTCCAGCTGCTGAATTTCCGCCTGCAGCTCCGCCCCCAATCCCAAGCAGTACTGCGCCTAGAGCTGGTCCACCTCCAATTCCCACACCACTTGCGTCAACTTTTAGAGGTTCAGTAGATATCCCGCGAGCTATGCCACCTCCAATTCCTAGCCAACCTACTATACGCTCGAGGCCCTCTGCAGACGTTCCTCGAGCAGCTCCACCGCCCCCTCCACCTAAGCCCGTTCTACATACATATGATGACGATTATGATCCTTACAACTATAATGCCATGCAGACACCTCCTATTCCATCGCAGAGTACGCCTACGCACGAGGAGGAGGAGGAGAGGTATCCGTCGTATCAAGCTCCTCCCCCTCCCCCACCCCCCTCGACAGACCGTCGAGCGCCTCCTTTGACACCAACTGGCCCGAGAGCGCCTCTAAGAAAATCCTCAGATATTCTTAGGCCATCCATCGGCAAGCGATCAGTAGATTTAAACCGGCACTCTCTCTCTTTAGAGACCGGCTTCATGGCAAACGAGATTGACCTGGCCAGCCACATGCAATGGTGGCTCTCACGACATGGGGTGCCGCCGGCCTTCCAAGGGCGGAAGGATATCTATACAGAGAGCAATGAGTCGAAATCTACCGAAGATGGTCAGACATTCGTGACTAAGGAAATCTCGATCCTCTTTCAAGACTATTCGCAAACTATAATTACTGTTCGTTTTGACCCTAAAGATTCTTCCCAAACCGAGCTGGACCAACGACACGAACCCCCTCCTCGACCCCTGCGGCAGGATGAGTTGGAAGAAGCCTATGAAAGGTTCGGACGGCGACTTGCTCATTCAGTTGCTTCTAAGAAAGATCTGGTCGTCGGTGACGGAACACCACACGCCCTCGTTCACGAGCTACTCCGACCTCTCAAAGAAGTCCTACTACCCGTCGGCACTCGCGCATACGGCGCGCTAGTTTACTCCAATATGGCCAACGCAGCAACGCAATTGAATGATGAGATTAGACCTGGCGATGTCATTTCCATCCGCAATGCCAAATTCCAGGGCAAACATGGACCGGTGCATGCTAAGTATACCATGGAAGTAGGTAAGCCAGATCACGTTGCCATTGTCGCCGAATGGGATGGTACGAAAAAGAAGGTGCGTGCATGGGAGCAGGGCCGAGAGAACAGGAAAGTTAAACAGGAGAGCTTCAAATTAGAAGACTTGAGGAGCGGGGAGGTCAAGATATGGCGTGTGATGCCTCGCACCTGGGTTGGATGGAGTGCGAAGGACTAGAGCTCTCGGATCATGCCAGCCCACGACTCCGTGTGGCCGATGTTGCTACTTGTGGACGCAGATGGAAGCATCACCACCGAGAGGAGCAGAAACAGCCTCGAGCAACATAGGTTCAGCCCTTGCAAGTAGTAGGTAACAGGGCTGATGAACTAGGGCTCACCGAGTATTCATCATGTGTTACATATTTGACAAGTAATAAGTCCTTACGGCACAATGTACGTACTATCGGCGGAGACGAAGGAACTTGAGTAAGAAGCTATGAGTATAACCTCGTGGCAGGATTATAAATATACATGTACTTATGGTCTGTGATAATGGTATACACGAGGGAGCTTGCTTGCCAGTGAATTCGACGTCGAGATTTGTTGTTGTTGCTGTAAGATGGCTATTCCCGAAATCATTTTCGCCTTGTTAATGGGATAATTGTATACGAATATGTTTTCTCTTTTTATGTTGGCTAGGGTTGTGACAGTATAGGAAAAAGGCGGTCGGCATGTTGGGGTCCAGTTACTGACCGGCTTAGCTCAGTCACTACGCACTCGCTCTTTATTTAAGGAGAATAATATATTCATGACTCCCGGCTAGAAGCCCGGCCATTGTGACAGCCACAATGACAAGGGTCAGAAATGGGAACATAAACAACAGTCGATGTTGTAGTCAACATGTTAGCGTTCTTGCTCTGTATTATATGGAAAATTCTCTTCTCCATCTCCTTTCCCTCTATGTCTCCGTCTTTGTTGTGTCAGCAAATTTGGTTATGTCATAGACCAAGGTGCTAGCTACATATTCTGATATCACCGAACCGCCACGTCCAACCCACGTGCGCTAGATCGTCTTATCACCGGTAACGATGAAATTCTCGTACTAAATCTGACTTGACGATCATCCGTTGGGGAAAAGCATGATACCTGGGCTGGTTGCTATTTTACGTCTACTTCTTTCGAGAAATAACAACTGTATCCCCTGGAGCTGCTCATATTACTCGCCATCTAGTTAGGAATACAATATCTACATTGTCCCGGGAAAGACGCGAGCCTTTCACCTCTAGATCGAAAGCCTGACGCGGCAATCAATTGTGCTATCGGGGATGAGGGTAGGTACGGCTCATCATGTCTTGGCGGAGATGTTGGACTTGATGGGATTGTCTGAGTAGTATCAACAAGTAGATTATAGAATGAGGGGGAATATCTCCTATATATCTAAGATGGCCGAATGGACGGTTGCGCTGAAAAGGATGAGATGGACGTATGGGAGTATTATGGGCCGAGTTTTGTGTGATAGCGTAATTATTTTCCTGGGAATAAATTTCCAGTCGAGTAAAAATTGTGTAATTCTCGTCGTCTGAGATGGAGATTATAACTGCGCGGATCACGGAATTCCTAAACAGCCACTCTCTGCCAGTACAACAAAACACTTAAAGGGCATTAATCTCGATTAGAAAACGCCGGCGTTTGGCATGTTATTGTCGTCGTTAGATCACAGGAACCTTTGGTCACCATATTTCCCTATGGCCCTATAGCGTAGTGTCAATTACTTAGTTAAATTTGTAGACTCCTATCTCTCTTAACTTATGTTCTTACACTAGACAAGCTCAGCACGACAGTCGGGTTGCGGATGCAAAGAACATAATGCTGTCGAACATGTGACCCAAAACCAAAGAATCAAGGTGTGAGGGCATTATTTGGAAATTCCTTATGTAGCAAAAGCCTGGGAAATGTATATGGCTATCGAAGGTAAACGACAAAGATACACGTTTATGTCGTCGTGGCATATTCACAGCCAGGCATAAATGAGCTAGCAACAAGATCTCGCTAAATTATTATACAAGGTAAACAAGTACTCAACAAAATATGCTTCGTCGTGGCGTCGTATGGTCGGCTATTATAGGTTTAGTGATGAATTGTCTGCCACTGCTCTTCCACATGACCCCTTGCGACCCAGAAAGGTAAACCGTCATCTATCGGTAGTAGGTTTGGCATCTTGTTTACCGTATTCTTCGGATTCAGCCTTGGGAAAATCCTTTTTACGGTCGATTACGGATTTGAGAATGTCGAGTTTCTCCTCTGTAATTTTTATTGCTTCGTCAATCTCTCTCTCACCCATACGTTCCTCTCGCAACTTCTCTTCTATCGTTCGGGGCTCGGTTACGCGTTTTCGGATGGGCGTTCCGCCCTCGTTCATACGGTGGAGGCCAACTCTTTCTTCTAGCCAGTCCCACAGTTCACTTTCTTCTCGTCTCCATATCTCCTCGTATGCCACAGCACGCTCAGGGTAGCTGGGAAATGCTACACCTCGTCCGTAGCCGATGCTTATACTTTGACTGTTGAAGCCAAAACCGAACCACGTCGAAACTAGTAGTCCAACAAGGAGACCGTATACCACATTGCCGGTCATGACTGGTTTTAATATATCGAAGACTGGGCCCATAATGCCATGCAGGGGTTCGAATAGACCCCAGTCATGAGATTTGGGTGTCGAGTCCGCTGGCCCTTTGAGATTGTCCTTAGAAGCGCGGTGAAGTTTGCCTTTTGCCTTCTTCTTTTTTCCTCGAACCGTTCCATTGAGAGTAGTGGCGCGAGGGCGGGAAGATACAGCACTTTTCAGACTGGTGAAGAGATCCTTCCAAAACGTTATTTGGCCCTCCCTGGCACCTTTCTCAATCGCGCCTATTACGGTCAGTCAACTAGCTACGATATTGAGAGAAAGCTCGAAATCTTACCCTTCAACCAGCTTTTACCAGTCCATTCGATAGTACAGTTGATCGTTACACGAGTTGAGTTGTTTTCGGCCCAAAAGAGGCAGTATTTTGTCTTGACGCTGAAGAGGTTCCCGTTCGGCACGTCAGGTGTTTGCGTGGTGACAAGTACGTTGACCGCTTTCTCGAAGTCGATGTTTTCGATTGTCTCAGTAACAATGCACTTGGTTTGCTTCGGCCCCAACGACGCGTACAGAGGCTTGATGTACGAGTAAACGCGACTCTTATTGTCCTGACTCAATCCCTTTTTGTCCTCCATTTGCAAATCAGTGCACTTTTGCTCGTTGGTCAGCCATTTTGACATCCACGCGACAGACGCGGGCCCGAAAATGAAATTGTAAACTTTGCCCAAAGGAGCAGTCACAATGTCGTCTCCGATGACCACTTCGAAGTGATTATCTGAATCACCACAATCAGTTGGGCTGTGGGAAGCAGGCCCTGGAAAATCAGGGACACCTGATGATGCTGCAGCATCTGATTTGTCACCAGCCGCTCCATTGGCTGGTACAGCACCAGATACCTTCCTCGACATGGCCTTCTCCCCGTCAGTCTCTGCCAAACCTGGGTCTGTCTGTTGAGTCTCCGCAGGAATATCGTCATCCTCCAGGTCCTCATCGTAGATTTCGTCGTCATCTTCACTGTCATCATCTTCCGACTCAGAACCACTTTGACTTCCAGGAGCGCCTTCTCCATTGCCAATCTTCTCCGTTTTATCACCACCTGTTTCATCTAGCGAGACACCGTTGAGCGAACTGCGTAGAGTTGGGTGGCCGAGTTTCCAGATGTCGACTATCAAATCGTAAGTGGAGTCACGGCTAGCGAAACTTGCGAATACGTGCTTCGCATGTAATGTTGAAATCATTAGACCGTTTTTGAAAACTAGAGCTGTGCTCCTTTTCTCTACTGATACAATTTCGTCGAAACTCATAACGAGCGTAGTAACCCATCCTAGAATATTACTGCTGAAGCAGATATGTCCTTCAGAGACGTAAAGCCTCCCATGAGCGAGAATCTCTCGTTGCAAGGCGCAGCTATAGTCTTCAATAAGATAATCATCGTCCGGGACGCTTTTGAATAGGGTATGGAAATCTCGATTGCGTTTCTTACTCGCGACAGCGAACCCTGTGAGTTTAGGGGCGCTACCAGCTGCCGTAGGGTGGGCTACTGAAGCATTGGCTGCGGCAATCGCGGCACCAATAGTAGTTCCAGTGCCTGTCGTACCGCCTGTACTACCACGCTTGCGCCTCTTCGTCTTGGAGATGGCGCTTCGTATGCTGGAAGTGCGATTAACACCAGCCCCACCCTCGTAAACGCTGGTTGGTGGCGTCGTATTCGCATATTCATACAAGGACCTAGGTCGATCTACGCTCGAGTCGTCAGGAGGGCCGTCGCTATGAGGAGGCGGAATTTCAGGGTCAGCCGGTGCTGAATCTGAACGTCCCCGAGACTCATTCGCGACTCTCGCAAACCTTGAAGCGGTGGGAGTAGGAGTTGTGCTTGCCGCCTCCTGAAACCCCAGTTGGCTGAGACTTAGATCACCCATACCCAAAGTCTTAACAGCAGGTTCTTTGCTACTCATGCTTGAATCCTTCAATTCCTCCGCGGGTGACTCGACTTCGACCCTATCGTCGTCGGCAGGTTGTATTTCCTTTGAACCGTTCGATCTTGGCCTGTTACCAGCAGGACTGATACTAGTATTGGTGACGGCGCTACTCAAGGTACTAGCAGCGTTCTGTGCCACAGACAAAACACTGGAGAAGAACCCTGCACCTGGTGTAGGCGGAACAGCGTTCTCAGGCGTGGGCGTTAGAGGAGCCGATATGATGTTAGAAAGTTTACTCGGACCGATGCTTGCTGCCGAACCTGATCTCGCCCTTCTGTGCGATATCATATTACCCGACGGCGACACAATCACATTGGGATTGATAATAGGGGAGCTTCTGCTTCTCGGAGACGAATCGACTGGGGTCGGCGGAGTGTTGACGATTACCGGGCCAGTGGGTTCGGTGGAAGGGGGAGTATGCGGGCGAACCGATATTCCAAGGGCTGACTGGCTTTTCCTTCTCCGTGACCCGTGAGATGATAGATCAGACTCATGTGTGTTGGACTGCGAAGTTACTGCCGAGCTCGGCCGAGAATCGGAGCTGACCAGGGTTTCTTGACTATGATTGTCGTCGTTTTGGGACCCGATGCTTGGTGTAGCACCTGCGCCCCTCTTGCCTTTAAAGACGTCCTTGATTCTACCAGCAGGCGATCTTGAGCGGCGTGGTGATATGTCGGAGGGAGGAAGTAGACCAGTTCTGCTGGTTGACAGCGTACGAGCCGTCGCGTGGGACTGATCACTCGAGGCGACGGAGAAGGTAGTAGATCTCGAAAGACCCTCGAGAGACTCTTGCTGGTCCAAAGCCTGGTCCAAAGCCTGGACCTCGGGAAGATGATCGGCCTGAATGATGGGCGACGAGGTGGTCAAATGACCAATCTGGGAGGGATGAGTTGATGGCACAGCGGGCCGTCTGGATGGGCAAATTAGAAGATTGATCTAAGAATGTGGCTTTATTCTGGTGCCAAGACTGGCAAATGAGAAAGTGTGTAGATGTGCAGATGTGCAGATGTGCAGATGAAGGGACGCGAGGAAGGGGCGAAGACAGCAATGGTTAAGTCATCATAGAAAGAATATAGAGGGGGGATGTTGAACAAGCTTAAGTACAAGGCTAACCTAGGCAGCTAGGCAGCTAGATAGATTGGCTAGGTTGGGCCTGACTAGCCAGCCTGGTGTCAAGAACGGGATGACGGCGATTGGATTTGGGGATTACGAGGGCGGCGCATGACTTGACGGACTTGACGGCCAAAAGGATGGATCCCGGATCCACCCGGAGACCAGGCTAGGTTTAGGTAATACTGAGATGCCAAGACGCAGGTTCACAGTACCTGTATATATGTAGGTAGCTAACAAGATGGGGTACAACATGATAAAACTAGAATAGTCGTTACAGGCTTGACAGGTAACTTTGGCGTTGGAAAGAAAATGACAGAGATGGTCGACGAGACTTCTTCATTGATTGCGCGCATTGGTGGTGATAAGGAGGAAGACTGCGCTAAGGTTGTGCTGTGCCGCGCAGCCAGGTATTATTGGCTGACGATGACATTGTTACCGTCAAATGGGCGTGGATGTATGAAACGTCAAGAATGCAGATAGAACGAAGACAACTCACGACTCGCTTCCTGCATCTGGCGTAACATCGTAATCGGTGCTGTCCATCGCGGTATCGTCGACACCGCCGATGCCATCATCGTTGACGGCAAACTCGTTAGACTGCGTCGTTGACAGGGAGCCAGGTCTAGACCCCTCTCGCTCGTGTTCGCTTTCGCGGGTGCTGGGCCGGCGCCCACGCGAATGTTCCTCGTTCTCCGTGCTCGCCAATGAGCCAAAACTGTCGTCTGAAGGACGTTTCCTCCAGCGCCCTCTGGCAGAAAGCTTTTTGGGAAGCAACTTGGCAGCAGCCTTTTTGCCGAGGCTGTTACTCGTGCTAGCATTGTCCATCACGACCGCTGCTCGTGGTTAATATGCACAAACTTGAAGGTTAAAGTATTTCAATCCAGACGCAGGGTCGGCTTGTATTGAAGCGAAAGTTGCCTTATGGTACACAGCCAGCCAAGGTTTTGCAGTGGAACAAAATGCCTGAGAGCATAAAAAACAACCCCAACGCTTGAGACAAAGCGCAGCTGTCTAGCCTACCGGCCGTTGATATCTACGATGGTGTTGTCATAAGGCAGTGACAAGATGTTTTGATGGCGACAATGGCAGGCGGCTTGCAATCTGGCTCCAGTGTGCTGTGTACGACAACAAAATCAAAATCGAAGCCGAAATCGCGTTTTAGATATGACAAGAAGGACGAGTAGATTAGGGGAAAGCAAGGCGGTAGAAGTATCTGGTGTGACATCACCATACCTATGTCGAGGTGCCGTAGATTTGGAACCCCTCGCGCTGCTTGCTTCAGATCCGTAACGGATTTTGGCTAATGAAAGTTCCCCAGCTGCCCCTGACTGCCCCTGCAACTCTTCACTGCTAAGCCTACCTACTACCATACTAAGTGAGATCTAGACTCACAGTGCGGCAGAAGCGAGGCATCTTGTTACCTACATAGTAGATATGTTAGGGTTCGTTATGAAAGGCCAATCTACTGAGGGATCTAGCAGTTTATGGTTGTTGGCTCAGGTTTGGGTAGACAAGTACCTAACTAACCTAGCAGTTACAGTAAGATGTAAGTAAGTAGTTAAAGGTTGTGGAGATAGATAGGATATCAAAAGAGGGGCGGTGCGACATCTGATAACCCCGCCTAAACGTACATACCTAACTAAGGTCGAATAGCGTATAACGTAAGTACCTTCCAACTTTCTAGAAGACCACCCGACACCGCTTCAATTCGATCCTCTGCCGGACAAATCCAGAATCCCATTTGCGTGTAACGAGATACTCATGTGCTTACACCCCCAATAACCTTGCGCGAACTTTCACGCGGCTCCTATCTCTCGAGCGAATCGCTGATTGCCCACTTGCTTCGTACTTTGTCAAACAGCGACACTCCGATTACCTCGAGAATGGAGTCCTCGCCACTGATCAAGGTATGATTACCAGTCCCGATTCGCAGGTCAAACTGACCAAATGCCAGGCCCATGACCATGCCAGAGCCGCATCCACTGCAACCCATACATCAGATACTACGGTCGCCATCAATGAGCATACCAGAGCTGCCGGCGAGTTCGCCAGTGCTGCCAAGGAAACCACTTCGGTCGAGGCTTTGCGAACTCTCAAGTTGCTCGAGGAGCATCACCGGAGACTATCCGAACTTCTCCAGGCTCCATTGCAACCATCCTCATCGCAAGCTGCCGCCGAGGGCGAGTCCCAAGAAGATGAAAAAGAGACGGCACATTCAGCTTCCGACCCTGCAACTAATCAGGCGAAATCGTTCAACGAAAAGAATGCGCCGACCAAACCAACTCTTCTCAAGCAGCCCAAATATCCTGCGCGAGACCTAGGCGCTTCTATCGCTAGCAACTTGGCCTCTGCCCGTGGCATCCGCTCTAAATATCGGTCGCAGCCGCTCAGCCCCAGCGTCTCTAACACCGAAGTGCCTGGAAACTTGGAAGGGGTGCTAAAGAAAGCTGCGCCGCGGTCCAAGATGCAAGATATGCTGGACAATTCGGATAAAACGAGTGCTATATCTTCTCCTGATCGAACTGTTGGCTTAGTTGAAGACTTGTCTTCAAAAGGGACATCAAACACATCACCCGCATCGAGTGATGAGGGATTTTTTAGGTTCTATAGCGCGTTTGGAAGCATTATCAACAAAATTTCCGCTCCGTTAGCCTTTGCTGGGCTCCCGTTGATTAGTGAAGAACAACCCGAGGAACAAATCCCAACCCCGCCGCCCGAGACGCCGATCCAGAAGCGAATTCGGGTCAGAAATTCTACTTCCACCTCTACGGAACCAGAATTACAGAAGCTATACTCGAAAGCCGCCCTTCGCGCGGTTGCTCGAGAGGGGCAGTCCACGAACGACTCTTTCTATGTGGTTCCTACTAGTGGCCACACTGCTTCCTATGCGAGCATACTAACGTTTGCCGATAAGGAGAAACGTCGAATGGAGGCTTCAGCTCATACGACTTTGGGAAATCTACCGGAAGAGGCCGAAGAAGATGCTTTTGTTGATGCTAGGGAATCACAAATCGCTCATTCACCGGCCCTTAAGAGGAAAGCAGGCAAAGGCAGCACCGACAATACAGTCGAGGAGCTTTACCTAGAGAACAAGAGTCTGAAAGACATGATTGACATACTCAGCAAACGACTCCATGCATTCGAGTCGATGTCACAAAACTCCGGGATGAGATTAGCAGAAAGCATGCGCTTGATGCGCCCCGGATCCCCTCTACCGTCAGCTACCAAGCCCGGGACTTCCGAAGAGGCAATTGCGAGGGAGATTAGCGAGCTTAAGCAACAAAATCAAGCTTTGCTTAAGCAGAATGAGGAGCTCGAGAAGAGTTACACCAAGGCCCGTGCCAATCTAACACGATACAGGGAGAAATGGGACCAACTAAAGGCAGGTGCAAAGGCTCGCCGAGCCGGTAGTGCTCAGAGTAACTCCGAGATTGCCGATGATGGGCTGAGATCACCAAATCTAGCCTGAGTGAGAATAAGAACGAGAACTAAGTGAACTGTCTGCATTTCAAGTAGCGCCAAGTACTGTATTGGTAAGAAAAGGCTAGGCTTGGAAAGTAGTATCAAACATGGATGGGACTAAGAAACAACGTTGAGAAACTTTCTGCCATAGTCTAACATAGAGTAGAGGAAAATATAAAACCTCTTACCCAACCCCAAGACCATCTCTTGCGCCTCATAGGTTATCGGGCTTAGCTCTTAGGGGTTAATCCCTCCATCCTAGCCATCAAAACCTATCATTACTTCCGGCTACGGAATTTGAAGCGTAGGATGAAATCAGCTTTTGTTTCCAAGACGCTAAGCAGATAAAGGAACAAATGGTGAAGAACGAAACAACCTTAATTATTGGATAACTATAGTCTTATAAAAGTGCTATTATTGCTATGCCAGCTCTAGTGGCATCTGTTATCCAGTGTCTTAATACTTGCCACCGCTTTGAAGGGATAGACGGCTAGTCTTACTACGGATTCGAATGATTGTACGGGTATTACGACCAGATGCATCTAGTTTAGGAGTATAGGCGGGCCCGGGAGCAGCCTTTCTAAGATGGAGGATCAGGTGCCCTTGCTGATGTTGAAATACTGTTCTTCAGGCAGTTTTGACAAGTCCGCCCAACAAACGCATTCTCGGATCCCTTTCCTCTCTTCGCGCCACATTCCTTACAATGAAGAGAGCATAGATAGTAATGGCAGCCCTTGGAACTACATTCGACTTTCCATCGACAGTCTTGGGTGAGGTGTTGCTCTCCGCATGGGCACGTTTTCAAAGAGCACTTCGTGCCACTGTGGCCCTTGATTCCGCACATGCAACACCTATGAGAGCATAACATTGCGTTGATATGCTTGTAATTACCGGGGGGATGGGGCGAACCGCATCTGCGACTACATTGAACGTGACACGTCGATGCCCGATGGAACTGCGGGAACGGCTGGCATTTGCAACGGTTCGAGGCCTTCATGGTGCAGTTGCGGGCTCTGTGCTCGTCGGAGTTGCAGTACCCGCAGTTCGACGGGCAGTTCTTTGTTGCGTGCGTGTACTGCGCGCAGTTGGAACACGGGTGTTTGCATCGACGCCGCGGCTTCTTGGGATTTGTGTCTTCGACTATCCATTCGGGCTTGTCCGTGAACATGGCTCGGATGTGTGACCGGCTCAGGCTTCTGCGACGGGAGAGCTTGTCTAACTCGAAGAGCGACTTGTGAGGGAAGAAGGCCAGGTGCGGGGCCTCCCTCTTTGCTAGGTCGGTGTATCTAGGAGACGTCTTTTCGATGCCCCAGCGGTCTAAGCTCGGCAGGCTTTGGGATCGTCTAGGCGCTTGGCGATGGAGGGTGCTGGACTTCGCCGTCATCGAGAGGCCTAAGCGTCTGATCGCCCTCTGTTTTGCCCATGGTAGGAGCACAAAGCAGGAGCCGAGCGATAGATCTCCGTTCTGAGGACCGTTATAGCATGATAATTGGCTGTTCCCGGAAAATACCGAATAGCGGTGCTGCTGTAAGAGTGCTTTCGGGAACAATGCTAGATGAGTAACCATGTCATGTTTCCAACACGGAGCGGTCCTAGGATCGCGATTCCTATAAGTAAAGACCCTTTTTGCTTGATGGACTAAGGGATCACATTCAAAGTAATGCGTCTGGACAAGCTCGATAATCGCCTGTTGGAGGGTGCTTGGTTTTGTTGTGCACTCTATCGCATAGACCATCGTGGCGATCTGGATCATGGATACCGGCCCCACGAGCGAGGTAGTGGCCGACCAGTCTATCTCGAGTAGTCGACTCATGACTTGTATATCGAGACCAAGCTCGCGGTCCTGTGATTTCACAAGTCCAAAGCCGTGCTCGACTTCGAGATACGTGCTTGGTGATACGCGGCTGGGGTTCAACAGGTCTTCCATAATTCGGCTAATCAAGATATCGCGGCCACCGAATGGTCGATGCGCATAACGTTTGAAGTCGAGATCGACATCGTTCAGAGGATAATGTGAACCCATGTCGTAGGATGTTATTGTGTCAATGGCACGATGCCATACGTCGTTATCGACGTATAAAATGCCGATAACATGAAGCAGAGGCGCTCATTCAGAAGGCGATGTTTTGTTTGAATGAGTAGAAGTTAAATGACCGGTGATGGTTGATAGTTGTCTTAATAGGGTTGATCCTAGTGCAATACATCTAGGTATCTCTACTCGATAGGTAGTTCAGGAACACTCGTTATAACTCGGATATTGTAACCGCAATTCTAGTGGTACAGTGTAATCAGGGAAAAGCACTGCAACCACTCATGAACAGCATGTTTATGACGACTTTTCCTGTGACCGGCCGTTTTACAGAGAAGCGACTTGGAGTTAATCAATGAGGTGATGTTGTTCTCGCTGGATCACACGCTTACTCAGCTGAACACAGGTCTCAAAGACTACAACGGGCCGTTTCGGGACGGCACTTTTTCTGGTGAAACCAATGTTTATCATATGCCATTGTCAAGCTTCTGTGCAAGATTGGCGACGCTGATGACCAGATGAGGTAAGGTAAGGAGGGTGACATTGTCCCAACACCTTCTACAAAAGAAGTCGCCACGGACTCGGAGCTGTCGACAGGGACAGCCGTAACCTTGGGACATGGACATAGTAATAGAAGGCACCTTATTGGCTACCTCGCTAAACTCTAAAAGTGTGCCACTATTGAACAAATTTAGGACCTCCTGTATGTAAGTAAGGGATTGCTATCGGTTCCACGGCTCTTTTTTGGACGGAGACGCGACTTTGCACTTAGTTACCTTACCTTACTCACAGTCAGTTTATATATGTGTGTTCCTATTGGCTTTGCTTGTTACGTGTATGTAACGAAGCAATTCAAAAGATCAGTGATGATCAACTTGAAAAACATGTCCTGAAGCAAGCTCTCATTCTTTGTATCAACCTAGCGTAGACCACTTCGGAATACGGGCCGGGGTCGAGAGCTGATGCGATCGCAGGCATTTCCTCTTTCCCGTTGTATTCCTCGTAGAATCGGTCGCGGTGGGCATTTGCATCCAACTTGGCGCCATTTCGGGCCGCCCGGAACCCATCAATCCGGATGTGCTTTACCACTCCGTGAACAAAACGGGCAAGTAACGCCGTCGCTAGCCAAAAGACGACGACTTGGACCGCCGCACCCCCTCAAGCGTCTATTCCCTTGGCGCAGCAGTCAACTCAATAATTGCTGGATCGAGAAACCGTTGACACGTGCGCAAGCCGCGAAAGCTTGCCAACGCCGGGAAATATTCCGTTTGTCTCTGTGGCCATTGGCTGGCGATTGGCTGGGGCCCAATGCAAGCGCCCCTGTTGATCACAGATCCCGGTGAAACGTCGTTTGCGAAAGGGCTAGATTAGGACTCATGTCGATGATTGAGAGATGGTCCCGGGAGATGGTGCCGTCGCCAGTTCTCTGGATCTCCCAGGGATTCCCTGGGTTTTGTACGCGCCGCACGCCGGGGATTCCTCGATTCGTTATTCACATGATCCGTTATCAATGAATGCTTGGGGCAAGCTAGCTTGGTCGGTACCAAACATGGCTTCCACTTCGCTACCGTTGCCCAGGGTCCTTTATTTCCTCCTATGAGCACGTCGCCTTACAATTCGGATGCACTAGCCTGGCAGGCCGTTGTCGATATGTAAATCTGCGCCGTTCACGCCATGCGGAGCAAACGGAGGGCTTGCCTGGGAAAGAACATGGCCGAAGTCGACAGCATATAAGTCCTCCATCCGGAACTTGCTCGTTGGCCTTTGTGGCTTTCCTGGTTGTCGCGACTTGAAGGCATTGTTGGGCATGATGGGTCACTTCGGGTTCCTTGTGACGCTGCTTCTGACAGCCAGCTTAAGTAAGTCATTGCTTCCTGAACTCCGCCGAGTGAAGTATTGCTAACGAGACGCAGACGTCCGACTATGTCTTGGACAATCGAGCACCCCGACCGTCTACAAAGACAGCAAGACGGGTATCACATTTGATACATGGATCGTGCCGGACAAGGCCACGAGTGCCTCTGGCACCTGGGGTGGCATGACTATCGGAATGGCGCTTCCTCAAGATGCTTTGACGACTGACGCGACCGAGTTCATCGGGTACCTGGTCAGCATCCGTTTTTTTCAGTGTCCCAGTATCCTCCACTAACAGGACTGATAGCAATGCCCCTCAAACAGCACGTCGTTGACAGGGTGGTGCGGTATTTCACTGGCCGGTCCCATGACGAATAGTCTGCTTCTCATGGCCTACCCATACCAAGACCAAGTCCTGACTTCCTTCCGGTATGCTACCGGTTACGACAATCCAGAGGTGTACACCGGAGACGCCAAGTTAACGCAGATTTCGTCCACGGTGAACTCTACACATTACTCTGTCATCTTTCGCTGCCAGAATTGTCTATCATGGGATCATGATGGCGCAACAGGGCATGCGTCGACGAGCGCCGGACTTCTCGTCTTGGGTTGGTGCAATGCTTTCCCTTCTCCAGGTAATCCGAGTTGCGCGGACACGGTTTCTATCGTGCAGCATGACAATGGCCAGAGCATTTTCGGAGCCGCTCTGGACAGCAATGCAGCGAATCCGTCATATTCCCAGTGGGCATCTCAGGCCACCGCTACGGTAACTGGAAGCTGTGGTGGGACGACCAGCACACCTACGACAACCCCTACCGCTGCTCCTACGGGTGTACCTGTCCCAAGCGGTACGTACGACTACATCGTCGTTGGTGGAGGAGCTGGTGGTATCCCCATCGCAGATAAGCTAAGCGAAGCCGGTAAGAAGGTTTTGCTCATCGAGAAGGGTCCTCCAAGCTCAGGACGATGGGGAGGTAACCTGGGTCCAGAATGGACCAAGGGCACAAATCTAACCCGGTTCGACGTTCCCGGACTTTGCAACGAGATTTGGGAAGATTCGGCCGGCATTTCTTGCACCGACACTGACCAGATGGCTGGTTGTGTGCTCGGTGGAGGTACCGCGATTAATGCAGGCTTATGGTGGAAGGTGAGCAGCGATATGATACAACTTCGAATGATAACTAACACATTTCTAGCCATATGGCTTAGATTGGGACTACAATTTCCCTACAGGCTGGAAGTCGTCAGACATGGTCGGAGCAACATCGAGGGTCTTCTCGCGTATCCCCGGTACCGACACGCCATCCAAAGACGGACAACGTTATCTGCAGCAGGGCTTCGATGTGATCTCGGGTGGTCTGGCGTCTGCCGGCTGGAAGAGCGTCACCGCCAATAATGTCCCGGATCAAAAGAATCACACATTTTCGCATACCCCTTTCATGTTCTCCAATGGAGAGCGAGGCGGACCTATGGCCACCTATCTTGTGACCGCCAACGCGCGTTCGAACTTCAAGTTGTGGACGGGCACCGCAGTCAAGCGGGTTATCCGCACTGGCGGACATATTACCGGTGTTGAGGTCGAAGCATACAAGGACGGAGGATATGTTGGAGTGGTGAATGTCACCACCACTACCGGCCGGGTAATCTTATCAGCAGGCGCCTTCGGCTCAGCGAAGGTTCTGATGCGAAGTAAGACAAGTCAATCTCGAATCAACTGGGTGTGACGATGCTGACTATAATAGGTGGAATTGGCCCCGAAGATCAACTAGAAGTGGTGAAGAGCTCGACGGATGGGCCCACTATGATCTCGAATAGTTCCTGGATTAAACTGCCCGTCGGATACAACTTGGATGACCATGTCAACGTTCGTCGTCCATGGCGCACCTTTTTGTCAAGTCGTCGCTAACCTGCTCTAGACTGATACCGTCATCACTCACCCTGATGTCGTTTTCTATGACTTCTATGAAGCATACGACGACCCCAACACTACTGATACCAGTTTATACTTGAGTGAGTCTAAAACTAAGCGGAAGTCAACCTCGCTAACTTTACTCAAGACAAGAGATCCGGTATACTTGCTCAAGCTGCACCAAACATCGGCCCAATGTAAGTTCAGATGAAACAAGTATTCATCTGTCCTATCTAACCGCTGTAGGTTCTTCGACGAAATTACGGGTGCGGATGGTATCGTTCGACAAATCGAGTGGACAGCCCGAGTCGAGGGCAGTGGCGGCGTTGAGAATGGGCGTAAGTTATACCTCTTTGTTGCAGGTTCGTTGCTGACTGCCAAAGACGCCATGACCATGAGCCAATATCTCGGGCGTGGAGCCGTGTCAAGAGGCCGTATGACCATTACGAAAGCCCTCTCTACCGTCGTATCGACAGTACCCTACCTACACGACAAGAACGACGTAGCAGCTGTCATCCAGGGTATCAAGAACCTCCAGGCCGCCCTGAAGAACGTCAAGAATCTCACATGGCAATTGCCTCCCGCCAACACAACTGTCGAGGACTTTGTAAACGACGTGAGTCTCACTCCTCCAGCTTCATGAGACCATTCCAACTGACCGCTTTGCAGATGGTGGTGTCCTACTCCAACCGACGAGCGAACCACTGGATCGGTAAGCCCTTTTCCATTCCACTCGACAGCATAACCACTCACATATTGTAGGAACCAGCAAGCTTGGAACCGATGACGGGAGGAACGGTGGAACTGCTGTCGTCGATGTGAACACGCAAGTGTACGGCACGGACAACCTCTTCGTCGTCGACGCGAGTATCTTCCCCGGCCACGTCACCACCAACCCCTCGGCCTACATCGTCATCGCCTCCGAGCATGCCGCCGAGCGCATTCTCGCATTGGCGCCGCCAAAGGCACTGGCCCAATATGCGCAGTGCGGCGGATCAGGCTATACTGGAAGCTTCACGTGCGCGGCGCCTTACACGTGCAAGTACCAGAACGATTATTACTGGCAGGTAAGTACTTGTTCCTACACTAGTCCTCGAGGGCGTCATTTGCTAACTGGAAGTTAATAGTGTCTATAATCGCTGTTGGGTAGAAAGTCAAAACTGTATATATGTGTGTCCTGTATATAACAACATGATCATCAACATAGTATACATAGTATACGAAAGCTTTGTTTCAGTTCATGCTCCCTTGATCCTAACCATACCGCTATGTGAAGCTGATGCATCCCACCACCATTGATCTACTAAAATAGGTAGCTCGTTCGGATAGACTGTGAATGACTATTAGGTATTCTACACTTCCGTCTAATTCGAAGAACAACGGCTTTTGCCTTCAGCTATGTAAAGTACTTGGATCTCGGACATATGACTTCTATCACTATCTTCCCGAACACGGACGAAGGTGCCGTTATCGTAAAAGATGAAAGTATAATTCTACAGCCGTAGGCTATGAAAATTCTAGTCAGATCTGACAAAGGTATCTATCGGTCTATCAAGTACAAAATGTCAAAAGTCTACCTAACAAACGCCCTAAAGATGTCCTGTATCGCCCCATCTATATCTATACCGTTCTATAAGAAAGTGATTCTGACCGACAGTCATGATATTTGTGATTGGCGGATGCGCCTCCGTATCTTGCTTCCCCCCTCTTACTTGGCTCTTCGATCTCAGCCTAATGCGACTTGTTTCCCAGCCGCTAATCCCTGGACCTGCATCACAGCCGCAGCGGAAGACTTCTCCTTGAACAGTACGGGCTTTATCTGTTTCGTCGCGTCAGGCCCCGCAAGCTCCTTCTGGCGCAGCGCTTCTAATCTCTCCGCGCGTCCATTCAGATAGCTCAAATACGTCTGCCAGCCGACGGCGACGACACCGCCGAAGATATTGCGGTACTCGAAGGGTATGAACGCGAAGTTGAAAGCCGTGACGGCGGGCCAGAGCTTGCACGAGTTGACCCAGCTCACGGGGACGGTGTTGTAGACGCGTCGCCAGGCCTCGGCGGCCGTGTCCCCCGAGAGGAGCGCCTGCGCCCCGAAGAAATAGCAGTTGAACAGCGGCGTGAACGTCAGCTGATTGACGACGACTTTGACGCCGATCGACACGATCGTCGACGAGTAGTTGAAGTTGCGCGCTAGGAAGGAAAACCACACGTATCCCGGGATCGCTGCCGATCCCCCGATGGCTAGGGCTCGCGCGGTGCGTGCCCAGTCGTGCTTTCTTCCCGCGTCTTGCGGGCTATCATCCTCTGCCGCATCGCCTGCCAGCTTGTTATCGGACGGATTCTGATGTCCCCCGGAACCCATGCGCTGAGCTCCAAAGTCGGCACATAGATATACGACCAGCGCGCTAGCGACCTGCGTTGCCCATGGGCGTGCGCGCTGCGCCCTCGCGTAAGCCTGTCCCGCGCGCGTCAGCGGGCCTAGGCGTTGCCAGAATGGCAGGGGCGCGACGATGTTCGGAGCCGGGATCGGGTTAGTCGCTTCTAATATAGCTTGCTCTACTGCACGATTCCCAATGCTTGGCTCTGCTTCGGGTTGGGCTGCGCTTTTTGGTAGATCCTTGGGGCTTGGCGGAGGAGGTTGCGATGACTGCTGCCGCCGTGAAATCCGACAGATATTCGGTCGCCCGGGACCGCGTGATAGAGCCCGGGCGGGTGCTCGGATAAGAAGTATCGAAGACATCAGGAGAGCCCCTTGACCACCGATCGGGCCGGATCTGGCTTCTATTGATATGTAGCTGCCTGCCAAGCGTCCTAGACCCGGCTCTAGTATTTTCGGGGTAGATCAATCGCAAAAGCACAAAGCTGGTAATACGTATTTCACGCGAGCCCCATGTTGTAAGTTTCAAACGAGCGAAAGGTGCCTAGGCGTGGAACAAAGGAGAAAAATAAAATAACTCAGTTGTGATTCGTTTTCATTTAACAACTCGCTCTCGACAACTCACATTCGCCCGGTATTTTTAGATGAAGGACCGGCTAAAGCCGGGACATCCGTGGGGACATCCGTGTTCTCAGGGGTTTGAGAAGCCCCAAAAGTACCTAGTCTAGTGCACCTAAATAAACCCCCTAACTACGCACATATAATACATCTAATATCTAGCCAGGTTTACTTGGTACACGATAATTTGAGACTGATATTATAGACTTGTAGTATGTAGATGCTCCTAGCATCCAAGTATGTATACACAGTAAAAGCAGTTAATCAAAGAGACTTATTCGATTTTGAATCATCAGATCGTCGTAACCATTCCGCAAAGGCATCGAAAAGTTAAATAAAACACTCATATACAAATAAGCAGCTGTCGAATGCTTGACAATTTGCTCTAGTGGTATATTCTTCCGAAACAAACAAACTTATCCGAGCAAGTAGACGCAACGACGCCCTCTAGTCCAGCTCACCACTAATATACCCAATCTGCCGCCTAGCCCCAGGAGCGGCGCTATTCAAGTTAGCAGCGAGCGCGCTCTGGCTATCGACCAATTTCTTCTGCTCCTTGAGGCGGTTCGTGAACCGGGTATCAGCCACCTTATCGAGCCTCTCGAGCTCCTCGCGCTCGCGCAGCCGGATGCTGCTGAGCTGGTTCGCATTGCCGACCCGCTCGCTTCCTATCTCGCGCTCGTATTGCAGCAGCCGCGCTTGCTTGTTGCCCTCGATGGCGAGCTCGGCGTCGCCGATGGCGCGCGCGCGCGTCACGGTCGCCTTGGTTAGGTTCTCTTGGTGGTCCAGGTCTAGGATCTGCTTCGCGCGCTGCTGGCGTAGAGCTGCGTTGAAGATGTCTTCTTCGATACGCGCGCGCTCCCGTAGTGCGGCGAGGTCCATGTCCTGTGCTCGTTTCTTTCTTGCTTCCTCTAACTCGGCTTGGTTGGCCCATATCTGAGCCTGGACTGCTGCTAATTCCTTGTTTCTTTGGATTGCCAGAGAATGCTCTTCATTATCACTTCGAATACGGTCGAGGCGAGCCAGGCGCTGTTCTTCTTCGCGTTGAATGTGAAGAGGCATGCCCACCGCATCAGCTGGCTGCGGTCCTGAATTCGCATAGTAGACATCAGTACATCGATTTGATCGTAGTAGCTTTACGAGTTCCGTTGTCCTGTCTGACTTCGGTAGCACACGTTCCGCATACATCGTGGGTGAATATGTGTATTTGCCATCGTCATATTGGTTGAATGGTTTGTTGATGTCTTTCCACAAAGCTGCTCGTAGGAGCACCCTGGTGGTGACTAAGGCTTCAGCCGACTCTAGCGAGAGGAGAAGAACTGATTTGCCTTCTGAATGGATGGTGATATCGGTACCACTCCGCAATAGGAACTCGATAGCTCTCTCCATAGTTTTTTCTCTGCTTATTGTCGTTTGGATTGAGTCACTTGCGTGTAAGCAAAGCTCTGCGACTACAATTATCGGAATCAGTTATCGCCGTGGAGCTGCCAAAATAAGAAGAAAATAGTTTTGAGGGCTACTCACGTGCGCTACGCCCGCCGTGTAAGGGACTGGGAAAATCTGGGTCGTGTCCGTACTCAACTAATACCTGCATAGCTTGGATATTCAACTCTCGCGCAGCGTTATGAAGGGAACCATCGTTTTTCGATGCTCCCGCCGCAAGCAAATTTGACATCATCGCAACAGCTAGGTCGCCTCCGATACTTGACGCCATAGAGAGCGGTGAATTTCCAAGGGCATCCGTAACATCGACTTCGGCACCAGCTAGCAACAGTAGTTTTACCACGTCTTGACGGCGCGTCTGAATGGCTAGCATGAGCGGAGTAACAAGAGAGACGGCAGTCTTGAAATTAACTTTGGCTGTTGAAAAGTTAGCAGAAAATTCACAACAGCCGAGACATTGACATGCATACATCCTCTCTCAATTAAGATATTAATGATTCCTGTGCTAATTTTCTTCTGCGGCTGCAACAATGCCCACATGAGTAGATTGACTGGTTCAGCTTCTTCGAGATCATCTATGACCCTATATGTTGTCATCTGGTCGTAGTAGAAACCAATGTCTAAGAGGGTCTCTAGAATCATGATCGATCGTGGATACTGAGACAATGCTCGGATAATGACGGGATCAGAACCTTGCTCAAACATGGCATCTAATTGGGTATCCCCATCGCGATACTCTGAGAAAATGGTTAGAAGCTCGTGAACTTTGTCCTCGGCGACCGATGCGTCAAATATTTTCGGGAATGCTAAGTTAAGCGTCTCAGCGTTCGGCTTCTTGCTTAACAGTCTTGCGAGAAGTTCTGTGTTGCCGTGGGCCACCGCGAGCTGCAGGGCTTCGCCATGATTGTAATTGACATCTGCGCCGTACTTCAGCAGAAGATTAACGAAGGGTATCGTAACGGAATGCGGATCTGCGTTGTGTTGTTCAAGAACAGCAACGAGTGCGGACCCTACTCCGTCCCCTCCGGCTCCTTTCTCAAGAAGGCTTGTGGCAATCTCAAGTCCCCGCTCAGAAATCCATAAACTTGGATCGCTATGACGGAACGCTCTGCTGAACACTAATGATGCATCTTCGCTGGTCACACGAGATTCGAGTAGTTCATCAAACAGTGAAGAAGGCAGGGTTAGAGTCGCATCGATAAGAGCCTGGCAATTGTTTGCGGCAGGTGATGCCCCGTGGTTTATGAAGTGGCGGATCAACCTCTCTTCGGGCTCCGGCTCATTAACAGCTCGACATAGAGCTGAATCGACGGTGCTGGGGACTGGCTTGCCTGCCCTGAAAAGCCAATCGATGACTGTGAATCTCGTATTCCTGTTGAGATCCCAACATGCATCAAGGCCACGAGAAAGCGTAGGTGACGACGGTTTCTTCTGTCATGAAGTTAGGCGCCTACACGGTAGATACAGCATTTTGACATACCTGTTGCTCTCTGGCATGATCGTCTACTTGAGCGATGCCGAGAAGAAGTTCCAGGCTTTCCAAGAACGCACTTTTGACTGCTTTCTCAACAGCTTCACCATTACTATAGTCAGGACTTGCACCATACTTCAGTAAAAGTTTCACCATATCTCTGCCTTCATCGCCGTATCGGACCGCTGAAACAAGCTGGATATCAACCACTTCACCTGAGACCCCCATCTGAAGAAGAAGCCTGAAGATCTCGGCGCGCTTTTTAAGATTGCTTAACTGCGTAGCTCCTTGAAAACCCCTTTGGAGGGTCCTCAGGGAAACCTTCGTATCGCCCGTCAATAGCATTTCTAATACACTGACGGCCCCCGATTTGCATGCTTCGATAATTGCCTGTCCGCCTTTATGCTCGATGCTACCGCCATTTCTTAGGAGGATTTTGCCAAATTCCAAATCACCATCTGATGCTGCCGCAAGGAGTGCGTCTGATACTACCTCACCCGTCGCACCGGCTTTCAGCAGGCTATCGCATGATACAGCTCTTGCCGTCTTATTCTCTGACTTTATGGCTTCGGCAAATCCTTTGTTGAGGATGTTTGCCACAAAGCTTTTCTTACTAAGAAGCAACTCAACAATATCTTGTTTCTCATTCTTGATTGCCTCGACGAGAGCTATGCCGTCCGAAGTATCAGCGCGTGTAAGAAGAGCGTTGATCAGAGGCATATCATTGGGATGTTTTTGAATGGCGAAAACGAGTGCTCGGTTGATTTGGCTTGAAGGCATGCCGCTATCTATTAATTTTTGGGCAAAAGTCAACCGATCCATTGGGTCATGAATACGCAATGCGTGAGGCATAACCCATGCGAGAGTCATAGGCAATGGTGAAGCCGTCAATAGAATCTCCACAATTCGCATACTTGATGCCGCAACGGCACGGCTCAGCGCCTCACCATTAGATGCGTTGACGTCCGCTCCTTTGAACAAGAGTGATTTCAGGGAAGCATAATTCCGTTCCGACGGTGGCGTTTTCAACAGTGTCTGCACTTCTTCGGTCAAGAGGCCGCTGACTGCGTCCTTCGAATGAGTTTGGCTCAGAAGCTTCTCGAGTTTATCGGCCTTGGCTGCAGATACTGGGAGCTTCCCTAGATTCTTCAAGGCTCGGTCTATGCTTTCATTATTAGGTTGTCCAAGCCTGAGAACGAGCTCCAGCACTTCGGGATCGGGGTGTTGAGCAGCATGTTCAACGGCAGACCCTTCGTTGATGTTAACGTCGGCGTTACCCTGTTGGAGCAGAGCTCTAATGAGTCGTTTGTCGGTAGGTTTTTCATTGATCGCATTCTCGAGGGCGGAATGTATACAAGGACCCGCAAGTCCTGCTTGCAGGAAAAGTTCGGTAAGCCGAAACCTCTCAGGCCAGGGGAGGTTCCGAATGCTTGGAAATACTTGAGCGAGGGCAATGTGGCTGGGTGGCTTGTGAGTGAGAATGATACCTGCAATCATCACGTTCCCTTTCTTGACAGCAAGTTGGAGTGCTAATGCACCTTTATGATCAGTCGATGCGGTTGCGTGTCGCTCGGTGGCTAGGATCTGAGGTGCTGCCTTCGCATTCTGATTGATAGCTATCTCATCCACCTCAGCTAACGGCGCAACGAGTAGCTTCACCGCTTCTGTGTCTCCAGCTTCAACCGAATCAATTAGTGCTTCGTCTAGAGGAGTGCCAGCTGCGCCTCCTTTCAAAAAAGCGTTTAGAAGAAATTGGCGATTCTCAAAACTAATGTCCTTTGGCAATAATTCCACACATTCTGACGCATATTTAGGGCTCAACCTGGCTGTTCCACTCAGTAGGGACTTGACGAGATCTATATTGCGTTTAGACACAGCCTTTCTCAAGGCTACCGCATCTTGGAAATCGATTGAGGCGCCATGAGAGACTAGTAAACACACCATCTCTAGAGAATGGGTAGCACTTGCATGAACCAGAGCTTGGGCAACTGGAACACCTTCTGCACCGGCGCAAAGCAATATCTCGGCCATCGCCAATCTTTCACCTGGGTTAATATTCTGCTGTCCCATAAGTTGCTCGAATGCCTGGTTTATCCCGGGCTGCTGTGGCGGTCTGTTACCCAGCAGTAGAGCCAGTGTTATGTCTCTACGCCCAAGTTTGACTGCAGCCCCGAGCGCGGAAGCCCCGTCAAAATTCCCATCCGCAGCCGATTGGCTCAGATGTATTACGATATCGAGGCAATCAGCTTTAGCTGCCTCTATCATAGACTGGGAGGCCCAAGATGCTGACGGCCGTCCCTCGGAGGCCATGATCATAGCAATCAATTTCGCCTGCCTACCAATCGCACAAGCTTGTCGAAACGCATCTTGGCCATCCGCCGTTTGCGACACAGAGGCGCCATAGCGGATCAATAGCTCGGTGATTTCATCATTCCCGTTACGCATAGCTATTGGCAACGACGTATCCAGAGCAAGGGCGTCGGCAAATGGCAACAGGACTTCAACCATTTCTAGTTGCTTATTCTTGACTGCGACTTGGAGGACTTTGCTCCTTTCAGATAAATCTAGGCTTCTCTTTCTGCTTAGAAGTCCCGTACGACTCTTTTGGACCAGATTGAGATTACCACCAAGCGAATTGAGCTTTGAGATCAGTACTTCGGCGACGCCTGGGGAGCCTTGATTTGTAACGTGGGCCACAAGAGCATCGTATATTTCTTTATACTCCCATGCACTCTTCTTCACTGTGAACGTCTTGGAGAGTCCTCCTTTGAACGACCGATGTTGGGATTCGGCCAGCCGTTGTCTCCTGAGTAACTCCTCGGCGATTGAAACATCATTATTGGTGCGATATGATGGTGGGTATTCTGGCCTGGGCTTCAGTGACGGAGGCGGACGTAGAGAAAGGCCATATTGCTCGCTCAGCTGCCGGAGCCGTTTGAGTCGAGCGTCCTGAAAAGCAGCGGCTTCCATAGCTTGGCGTCAGGCATGTGACTTGGCTGGGGTACCTGGATCTCGTGCAGCATCGAAAGCGACTTGATAGAACGTATAAAGTGTGGGATTAGGCACCCGTACGTTGCGAATTGCATGAAATGATTAAGTTTCAAGCCCAATTACCTCATAGCAAGACCGCCGTGGCATTGCATGCAAATGACGATGCTTGAGGGCCGAGGGCAGACATCCGGCAGCTTTAGAATTTCAGGGATAGAATATGATTGCGGGTTTGTATTGATGTCCGCTTTTGGTCTGAGAGTCTTGATCTTGCAATCGAGACTTTAGCGAGAGAGTCAAATATGACGGTTATATGCCTGAAAATAAGATCTTGTGTTTCTGCCCAAGATCAGGGGATCAAGGGATGAGGGATGAGGGAGAGCTTCAATGCAGAGGTTAGGCGCTCGGGGTGGCGCTTCAAGATGCTCAGCCACCTTGACTTCCTGGATCTGCAATTTATCGTGCCACCTTTTGTTCTCTACCTTACACTGTAAATGGATGGTACATATTTACTGGAGATACTGATTACCGCAGGTAGTGCCCGAGAGGCATGTTTCATGACTTAGGCCTCGGGCTTGGGTTACTGCATGTACTTGAATTGGGACAGTGATGCCTCTTTGAATTCAATGCTGCTATGTGCACACCTGGGGTAAGTAAATACGCCATAATTGAGGATTTTGAAAATGAATGCTGCTGCCTTGCAGCTCTCGCTAATGATTTGCAATTCTATTTGCGTTACATTATTGAGGTGATCGCCTACTTTCCGAATATTTCCCGAGCTTAAATCTATGCTTTGAATTACGCCTTGCAAGCCTCCACTGCATGCCACGTACATTGCCGCGCACTCCCTGTCATCACCATGTCGGTAGTAGTATCCTAGAGACAAACCCGTAATGATAACACAAGAGCAAATATGTTTGCGCCCGGTCCTGGGTTATGGTATGTGAGTTTGTCAAGAGTGAGGCGAACCACGATATTCGACACAGTGGAAGCTGCTTAGTTTCGCAAGCACAAATCTTGAGATGTCACTTGAATGTGCCCCAAAACGGCCGGACTAACTGTGTAGCATGGAGATCCTGGATGACGCACTGTAGCATGACAATGCCCATTCTCTTCAACTTTCATCATTTCTATACTCATCTTAAATGA
Organism: Xylaria sp. 218_066; assembly: GCA_019843955.1. NCBI lineage: Eukaryota > Fungi > Ascomycota > Sordariomycetes > Xylariales > Xylariaceae > Xylaria > Xylaria sp. 218_066. The sequence continues at coordinate 358,686 of JADKYC010000002.1, read as the reverse complement.
TTACGTTGTAGATCTTTCTACGTGATATTGTATCTTCTCTCCTTTCTTACGAGGCCTTGGCCTTGAGAGCATTGAGTAACTCTGCCGGAGGATCCTGTCGGTAACCTTTAGGGTTGTTTGATACCCACCGCCAGAGGTCATCGCATGCCTTCTCCATGGTGAGCTCCGTCTTCCAGTTGAGCTCCTTGTTTGCTCTCGTTGGGTTTGCCGTGAGATCTAGAACATCGCCCTGTCTTCGTGGTACAACCTCGTAGGGAAGGTCGCGGCCAACCACGGCGCTAAAAGCCTTGATCATTTCAAACACTGTGCTTCCACGGCCGGAACCCAGGTTCCATGCTTTGACACCCGGCTTGTGCTCTCGGAGATTGTTCAGCGCGACAAGGTGGCCGCGAGCAAGATCGACGACATGTATGTAGTCCCGAATTGCGGTTCCGTCACGAGAAGGGTAATCTTCTTGTGTGTGAGCATTTGCTAGTTCCCTGTGATTTGGAAGTATCTGACTTACCATCGCCGAATACCAAGAGCTTAGGTCGCTCACCAGTAGCGACCTTGCCAAGGAGCGGAAGCAAATTGTAAGGCACTCCCTGGGGATCTTCTCCCATGATTCCACTAGGGTGCGCACCACAGGGGTTGAAGTAACGGAGGTTGGCACCGTTCCACTGTTCGAAAGGCTTTCCAGCTTTCTTGGCGTTTTGACGTTCCGCAGAAATGAAGTCTTCGATGATGCTCTCGACAGTGGACTTTGTCCTTCCGTATGTGTTTGTCGGACCGATCGGGCAGTGCTCGGGGATGGGAATCATGTTTTCAAAACGGGTCGCGTCACCATAGACGGTGGCCGAGGAAGAAAAGACGATGTTGGTCACGTTGTGTTTCTTCATAGAGCTAAGAAGAGAGATAGTACCACCAACATTTACGCGATAGTACTCCAATGGAATCTCGGCAGACTCCCCCACGGCCTGGAGCAGAATTAGGTTAGGTTGGTATATTCTTACAGGGGACGACGGAGTAGGGAGATGGTGATAGAACTTGCCTTGAGGGCTGCGAAATGGATGACGCTGTCGATGGCCGGATGGGCGGCAAAGACTTTGTCTAGATCCGACTCATTGGTCAGGTCTGCCTTGTGGAATGCAGGGCGTTTGCCGCAGATCAGCTCAATACGATCGAGAGCGACTTCGGACGAATTGTAGAGGCTGTCAACGATGACGACGTCGTAACCAGCTTCGAGAAGGGCCAGCGATGTGAAAGAGCCGATGTAGCCCGTGCCACTGCCCCAATTATCGTGTTAGCTTAGTTGGTGTAAGATATCGCTTTTGGCCACCTAGGTAGGCATGGTAATCGTCGAGCAAGAACCCCTAAGAGCGATTCCATGCGTGCCCACACATAGAATACAGACGGCTTCTTGGAAGGGTTAAGGCTCACCCGGTGACGAGAATGGTTCCGACAGGCATCTTGTCTGGGTACAAAGTACGGCTTTGGTAGTAGTGCGGCTTCTGGGAATTGAGGTGTAAACGGCTCGAAGTTGTAGCGAAATGAAGCAATCAAGTTAATCGTTTAGGTGCTTTCGCACGTAGGTAGTTGGATTCGTGGTGCCAGGGAAATAATTCGAAGCATACCTACCTCCTTAATTTGAGGGGCTCCAGGAGACTTCTTCTGCGCTTGCCCCTTCTGCCCCGCTACCCCTCTAGACTACCCCTCCATCCGGGTAGGTGCTGCTATACCTACAAGCTCTCTGATTGGCTATAATTCGGAAGCTCCAACAAATAAAGTAAGAGATTGGTACCAGGGAGTGTCGGGGACGGTACGGGTCACAGTGTGCATACGTTAAGGTATGAAAATCTATTCTCTATTGCGACGTAAGTCACTTGTGGTGGTTGGCAAAGGTCTTATCAAGTGCTATAGGTACCCGGTAGGTGGTTGTAGGGGACTTGAAGTTCTATATTGACGTCTGCTACTCTGTCTCCCAGTTAGGTTATTCGTGCTACCTATCATATACGTACCTAGGTATGTTTTTAAGTCTGAAGTGGGAGGATTAGGGCAGTCAGTCGAGTCAGTCTAGTCACCTACCTATGATGTAAGTAAGTTGAATTTGGACAGTAAGTACATAGGTATATCTGGTTGTGGCTGCAAACTACTCCTTCCCGTGGCGGTGCAATAGTAGTACAGAGCTACATGTAGATAAGTACCTAGGCCTAATTAGGTACTAAATAGAACGGCTTAATCGAGGTTGTCTCCACCTGCCACGCGAACGCGCTTGGTGTTACTGTAATGTATGTACTAGAGCTTCAACTTCGTAAGGTGTTCCAGTTACGGAATACTAAATAATGCCTGGGGATCCAAAAGACTCGAGGCTATTATGACATTCCTAAGAGTTTCAACAAAGCCTTCTTGAATTCGAGTCCCCTCTGGTTCCTTGCACCCATGTTACCAAGCCCTTCTCGGAAGCGGAAAGTCTCGGCTAAGTTGCACACCTGTTTGGAGCCACGCTTGTTGCCGGACGCGGTTACTCACTCGTTGTAACAAAGGCGCTGCTTTCTGAGCCTGGACGTTTGCAGCGCCACAAAGTCGCACACTACTTACTGTCTGTCTACCTATGTCTAAGAGGTAGTCTTCCCAAAACTATTCATCAGTTCGCCCTGCACGCAATCTTGCATTGTCAATGCTCTTTTCGTCCTGTTGGCACGACTTTGGTTTACCGCTTCGTGGGCATCGATAGCCCGATTTACAGATCGAGGTGTTCGTTTGTTCTCATTCATGTGCTGACCCAAGCACTCTCTAAGAGGTCTCGGTTGAGCCTGTGAATACCTACGGTATGACCTCACGTCCCCTTCCTCGCTAGCCACTCTTGAATGGACAACGCAACATACTTGTTAGACCTACTTTTCAGATTCCTTCTTTTTTCTCTTCTCATTTCTTTTTTCAGAAATAACTTGAGCCGTTGATAGAAATGGATGCTTCTTATTTCATTGGCTCATAGTTGATTCTATCTCATAGGTGATTCTATCGGTGGTGCGCTAACGAATGACTTTAGAGACTGAGTTTCATGAACCTGGGTAGTCCAACCGAAGGTTGAACGGCTATTCGCTATGCCTCCCAGAACGAAGAAGAAGGGGCTGGAACCTAGTCCGGACCTACCGGGTCTATTTCCGACTCATGACGGATCTTATGGTATCAACACGCTCATCAGCGTTGACCCCGAGTCTAAAAAGGGCCATAAATCAAACAAGGGCACTGCTCAAGCACAATCGGATGACCAAAAATGGGAGAAGGCCCTGAAAGGCAAGGTTGGCAAGAAGTACGGAATGAATAGCAACTTGAAAAAGGCCATCGATGAAAGTCATAAGGAGGTAGAGGAGGAGGAGCACCAAGGACAGAACCCTGTCCGTGACAACTCGTCCCAGCCTCGAAGCGACAGCCGGCCCCCTTCCAGTTTTACCAGCTCTGCTGCCGGTTTTGCAAGTTCTGATGATTTCACCGGATCCCACAATACGCCTAGTTCGCCCAGTTCTGGTCCGTCTGGTCCGCCTGGTTTATCTGGTCCTTCTAACCCTACATCTGGCACTGGCTCATCTGGTGGTGGACCCGGGGATACTGGGGGCGTTGGTAAACCTTTGGAACCTCCAGATGATTCCGGTTTCATTTCCCGCCTGATGCCTTATGTTCCTAATTACAATCCATTCAATCTCCCATTTCGAGAAGTTTATGAAGGCCGGCACCGCCGACCCCCATATACGCGGGCAGCATTACCTTCGGATAACCCACACGCCCATATCGGTGTTAATCAACCTATATCGCCACCTTCTGAACATATCCCATTCTATGGAATGCCACAAGGAGCGGGCTCGAATGGGCCAATATCACCCATGCGTCCCAATACTTCAAGGAGTTTTACTGTCGAAAATGGACTATTTTCCAACGCGAGAGTCCGGACTCCTAGGCAGAATGCAGATATGTTTAGAAGGCTTCCCACCATGACCCAAAGCCCAAGCCCCCCCGGGCAGAATCAGCCAACAAGACAATTTGGTTTCGGGACGATGTTTGCCGGACAGCCGACGACCCAAACAGCTCCCACGACCCAAACAGCTCCCATGACCCAACCAGCTCCCATGACCCAACCAGTTCCCATGGCGCAACCAGCTCCCATGGCGCAACCAGCTCCCATGGCGCAACCAGCTCCCATGGCGCAACCTGCTCCCATGCAACCTGCTCCCACGACCCGACCTACTCCACCCCGGCGGTCTATCCCACTACAGCCTACCCCAGAAGAATCTTCAACAAGTTGCAGCTCTCCCTTAGCCGAAGAGCTAACGCCGGACATGCTACTTAACCTACAGCAACAAGCGGCGCTAGGACAACCTACTCCAGGACAACCTGCGTCAAGACAACCTATGCCAAGACAACCTACCCTAGGTTGGCAACCTCCTGCAAGAGGACAACCAACGCCAGGTATGCAGGCTGGCTCACAGAAACAGCGCACCTCGGGCCAGCAGCCTAGCCCCAAGAGCTCTCCGGATTCTAATGAGATTCTCTTACCACCCAATGTAAAAACTGTCCCCAGAGTAGGAATGGTAAAACAAGGTCCGTCAAGCCGTAGAGGGCCATCAAATCCCAAAACTCCACAACACGGGAAGAACCCTACCACCCAGCGAAGTCCACCTAACAACAAAAGAGTTGCAGACCAACAGCCATGGACATGGTCGTCATCAGATTTTATCCTCAGGCTGATAATGATTTTTTTGATATTTACCTCAACGCTCTGGCTTGTACTCCCCACACCACCAGACGAGCTGGATGATAATGATAGAGGTGCTCCTCTTACGGTGCCTCGGCTGCCGAGTTTCAGCATTGGTGCAATGTGGGAGACAATATCAAACTTACTACCAGAAATTCCAGATATACAACCCATTTCTTACGACAAGACCTACAACGGTCCCAGCAGTCCGGTATATTCAGATAATAGCGGTATCGAATCTGACGGACTTCTAGAGGATGTCAAAAATTGGATACCGGAATCAGTATGGGTGCAGGGAGACAAGAGCGGGAAATTGAAGATCCCGGAAGATTTCTGGCACGCACTAAGAGAGTTGATTATGAAAGACAACAGCATTCTCAGCCTGAAAAATGCAAACATATCTGAAAACCACTGGCTGGCAATCAAGTCTCGAATCCAACATGCCGGCTTGGGGGTAGGCGCATCATTGAAGGACATGGAGATCTTCGTTCAAAAGAAAATCTCTCAAAGTTGGGACTCATGGCTCAGGCAAAACGAGCAGGCTCTTCATAAAGGCTCAAAAGGGACAGCTTTGAAGAAGAATGATTTTATAAAGTTGGTACAGGAGGAAATTGCGTCCTACAATCGCGAGATTAGCCAAGAATTCACGGAACTACAGGGGCGAATTAAGGATATCACCCAACAGATGTCTCAGCTCCGGGATGAAATCAGCTCAGCTGGTAGTATATCTAAGGACGAAATAACGAGGATTTTCGACTCTCTGGTCTCAAAGGCGGTAGATAACGCGAAAACTGATGCAGTCGCACAAGGTGTTATCAAGGGCCATATAAACGACATCCTAGCCAACCAGGTGAATCTCTTTGGAATCGGTGCTGGTGTTGTGATTGATTCCGCATTGAGTTCACGCCCATGGATCGTCCCCAAGGATTTCTTCAAGTCAAATAAATGGCTCGACAAGGATGGCTACAAAGCGCAGCCGCGCATGGCCGCGCTCTCGCCCTGGAATCAAGAGGGCGAATGCTTTTGTGCTGGACCCGACCTTAAGGGATATGGCAAAGGCACCAATAATATTTCTGTAATAACCAGTCGGAATATCATCCCGCAACATCTTGTCGTAGAGCACATCCTTCCCGGGGCCACGCTCGATCCGGGTGCGATGCCGAAAGATATTGAGGTCTGGATTTACATCGAGGAGGTGGAACTCCGCAATGAGGCGTTGGTTTTCTCCGAACGCCAATTTCCGGGTACACCAAAAGAAGAGACTCTTAACGAAGGATATGTGAAGATAGGGCACTTCACCTACGAGAAGAAGGATGACGGTGACGGAGTTCAGGTGTTCAAGATGAGCGACGAACTAGTAAAGATGGGGGTTGTCACAGACCAAATCGTCGTCAGGGCGATGAACAATTACGGTGCAGACCACACTTGTTTCTACCGATTAAGGTTATACGGCGAGGTGGTAGAGCGCCCGGACGACCCGCCAGCTTACGCTAACAAGCGATCTTGGTTCTAAGCTGTCTTGCGCTGAGGAGGCAAAGCTCACCTGCTGAAAACGAGTATATCCATGAAGCCTAGTCATCGCAGGAAACCTTGTATAAATGAAGAGAGGCGTTTTTGTTCATAGTGATGAACATGAGATTAGAGCGGGCCAAATTTGATATGGGCTCCCCTGGCGTTCGACGGAGTTCCTATAAGAGCCGGAGGGGAAGATCAAGAGATGTAAAGGATGGTCGGCGAATAGGAAGGGGACTGGAGTCTAGGCGTGATGATACCATCAGACAAACGCTTTAAATGTAGCTTGCTCATATCGTAATTTCACACGCTTTTTGCATCCCGTATCCCTTCTCCAGTCATAATGACAACATCTCCAGGTGCTTTGGTTATTCAAATACGAACGTAGCTTCTACACTTGGTTGTTGATCATTAATGGTCCTCAGTTTATGTTAATGGTACTATCATCACTCAATGAACTACTTTGGCCTGAAGGAATTCAAGATCCTCGATTGATTTGACTCCAAAAGGAGCTGATATATATTAATCGTCCAACAATCCCGCAGCAAGCGCCTCATAGTCCTCCAGTGTACCGGGTTCCTCGGTGATCTCGATAACCTTGCCCTTGCCCTTCTTGCCTTTCTTCTTGTTCTTCTCGTCGTCCGAGTCGTCCTGGAACCATTTCTTCGCCTTCTTTCTCGGCCGTTGTTCGAGTTCCTCCTCTCCAGCGGAATCATCTCCATCATCATGCGCCCCACCAGCAACAGGTAGAGAAGCCAAGAAGGCAAGCGGGTCCTCGCCATCGTCGGGTGCCTCCAGTCGAGGCATAGAAGCCGCTGCTGGCGCCAGGCCGTCCTCCATAGCTTCGCGAGCCTTGCGCTTCTCCTTCTTCTCCCGCCGCTTCTCCTTGGCCAGTGCCTTGTCGCTGATATCCGCTTCCCTGACCTTGGCCGTCTCGCCCTCGACGAACTTTTGTCGCTGCGCCTCGGCGGAACCGTCGCGCTTGAAGTCCTCCTCGCCCTGGATCCGATATGGGTGGTGCGCAGCGCCTTCGTCGTCGAACACTATGTGGTCACCCTTGCCCTTGAACTTGAGCATCTGCTTTTTCGATTTCAGCATCTTTTCTCTCCTCTTTGAGTCGACGATGAATGGTTCCTCGCCGCCAAGACCTTGTATAATCTTGGTTCCTGATGGTAATGCCGCTTTAACGTCCGCCGCGACGTCTAAGTCATCACCCTCGATGACTCTCTTCACCGCTAAGAAGTCATCCTCGCTATCCTCAGCCGCCTTATCAGTAGTGTCACCTATTAATTTAGTATAATGATCGGTAAGCACGTCCTGGTTGGTACGCTCAAACATCTTGTCTGTTTTTGTCCGGACTTTCCGCTTCTTCTTTTCAGGATCGAATTCGGAATCCGAATCGGAGAGAGCAGCGCGTGACATATTTTTCAGTTTCTTCACATCCTCGCCTTTGTCAAAGTGTATTATAGGGGCTCCCGGCAAACCTAAACAGGCAGCATACGCCTCTAGGTCGAGCGACTTCAGATTGAAGATTTCTTTATCCCGCTGAAGGTGTATCGACCTAACGTACGAGATAAATGCTTTCGACGCTAGATACTTTAAAGCGGGGTCTTTAAAGACCATACTCTGGATTGACTCGTCAATGGCCTGTTTCTTATTTTCTCGCACATTGACTCTCTTGATAGGTATCTTCCTAGACTCGAGGCGCTTTAGCATGCCCTCCTCCTCGCTAGGATCTAAGAAGAGGACGGCCTTGCCATCTTTATTGAAGCGGGCGGTCCGACCAACCCTATGGATGTATGTGTCAACGTCTTCGGGCGCATCTACCTGCACCACCCAGTCCACTGAAGGGAAGTCCACCCCTCTGGCGACCACATCGGTGGCGAATAGGCATGCTTGTTTAGATGCAGCATAACTAGAGGTGATTTGCATTCTCTGCGCTTGTTTCTGAGCCCCTAATAAGTGATAAAGCGGTACGCCCGGTCGAAGATGTCTCATCGTCTCAAAAGCAAATCTGACTTGCTTTCCTGACGAGAAGAAAACTAAGATCTTGCTTTTTAGATTCGCCTTTATGAAGCCATACAAAGTATTTAGCTTGGAGGCGAGCGGAGTAACTAGGTAGTGTTGCTGTAGGGATTCCGGTGTAGAAACTGCGGCGCTTTCGTGTACCGCAATGTATTCGGGATCTTTGAGACTTAATCTTGAAAGATCGGACACTTTGCGTGACTGCGTGGCTGAGAAGAGCAAGGTCTGGCGTTCCTTCGGCAGGTGCTCTACTAAGGCGTCGACAGCCGACTTAAATCCCATGTCCATGATTCGGTCTGCCTCGTCAAGAACAAGTATTTGGAGGTTGTCGACTTGCAGTCCAGAGGTAGAGTCTAGGTGCTGCAGCATCCGTCCCGGCGTACATACTAGAATGGACATACGGCCTAGGCGCTCGGCCTCCTCCTTTAAGCTCTTGCCGCCTATCACCAGCCCCGCGGAAAACGAGTGAAACCTTCCAATCTTGGTCAAGACTTGGAAGGTCTGCACTGCGAGTTCGCGCGTAGGCGAGATTATGAGGGCACCCAAACCATCATATTCAGTCCAGCGGGCGCGGTATAGCTTTTCAAGCACAGGGACCAGAAACGCCAGTGTCTTTCCACTGCCGGTCTTTGCGGCTCCCAGGATGTCGTGACCCTTCAAGGCCGCTGGGATGGCGCGGGCCTGGATATCCGTAGGGGCTTGGAAATGCGAAGCTTCGATTCCCGACGCGGTCGGCGAGGAAAGTGGCAGGTTGGAGAACTTAGTCGTATCGGCAGTCTTGGGGTCGAATTGGTCGACAGCGTCCTGAAGCTGGTCCAGCGAGACTTGCTCGCGCTTCCTCTTCAGCGATTTCGCATCTTGTTTCGGCTTTTGGTGCGGCCGGCGCTTGTCCGTACGAGACGGCATTGAGGAGGGACCTAGGAGAACTCGGGCGGTGTCCCGGCGGACTAGAACGAGGCGAGTTGCGAATCTAAGCTTCAGCCTATATATTGAGATTGATTCGATGCACCCATCTAAGATACCGAAGATAGTGTAAAAAAAAGTACCGGTTGGCGGGGATCTGCCACTTTAGACTAGATAGAACCGGGCTAGATTAAGCTTGACCGCCTTTGGTAGGCACATGTACGTGGCCCACTTTTATAATGGCACCATCTGTCACATGCCTCTACTGCAAGGCTGGGTCAGTACTTAAGTATTTAAATAAGTCAGGTTAGGCGGTTAGGTATCATCTCTGTTATTTTCAGTCGTTCTTCAATCATCAAACTAGCCTTAGCATTGACCAGTACTACATTTTCCCTGAAACCTCCATAACTGACTAAGTAAATAGATGCTAGGCGTGATTTTCTTCCCATTCAGTTCGGTATTGTCACTACAAACAGTCTTATAGACGAGCCTTCTCCTTCAAAGGTGCAGCCTCCTCAATGATCAACTCAGCTGCGCGTTCGGCACATCCCAGGACCGTCACCATCGGGTTAATCGTTGGGATTGTTGGGAAGATTCCAGCATCGACAATGCGCAAGTTTTTGAAGCCCCGTACCTTCAACTTTTCGTTGACGACAGCGAGGTCGTCAGTATTTGTGTCTCCCATCCTAGTTGTCCCACATGGGTGGTAAACAGTATGGGCCACTTTGCGTGCATAATGGCTGAGATCTTCGTCGGACTGGACTTTGGGGCCTGGTGCAACCTCCTCCTCAATCCAGTCCTTGAATGGTGCTTGCTTAGCAACCTTACGGGCCGCCCGCATTCCGTACACAAGCGTGGCCGCATCGTACCCCTCGGGGTCGGTGAAGTAACGGAAGTCGAGAGCCGGCTTGACTTTCGGGTCAGCAGAGGTGAGATACAGGCGTCCCCGGGACCTCGGCCGTGGAATGTTCGGCGTCATGCAGAAGGCATATCCATCTGGAATTTCCGGGTATCCAAGACGGAATGTGTTGAGAGTAAAGGGGATCTGGTAGCAATGCATCATGACATCTGCAATATCGCCATCCGAGAGTCCTTGCGGGTTCGCCGCCGACTTTTTAGCGCCTGCGCCAGGAGCCTCGCGACGCAGAAAGATTCCGGCGTCAGAGTCCATTGTTGTCTGGTTTTGCGGTACAGGCTTCTTCAGCCGCCACATAATAATACTCTCGGGGTGGTCTTGCAAGTTCTCGCCCACTCCCGGAATGTCACGGACGACGGGAATGCCTAGGGAAGTCAGCTGCTCCTTGGGGCCCAGCCCTGAAAGCAACATCAAACGAGGCGTATCGACGGCTCCCGCGCAAAGGATCGTCTCAGACCTAGCCTTGATAGCGCGTGAAGAGCCATCCTGAAGAGTAAGGTCTAAGCTGCGGACCTCGTCGCCACTGACATTAATCTTAGACACCCAAGCGTGTGTCAAAATTGTCAAGTTTGGTCGCTTCTCTTCACCTCTGAGAATAGGATGGATATAGGCTACGGAGGCACTGGATCGTCTGCCGTCGTCAGGATTGTAGCTGACCGAGAAGAACCCGACTCCCGTCTTGAGCGCCCCGGCCTCTTCAATTTGTTTATTGAAGTTGTCGATCACTGGAATATCCAATGCCGTGCTGCACGACTCGACCCAATCCTTGCATAGCTGATTTCTATGCCTCGCGTGAACCGGCTGAATGGTATTTCTCAACCTGCTCACCGACTTCATGAAGGTTTGGAAAGTCCAGCCTTTCGCTCCAAGCGATTGCCAAATATCCAAGTCATATTGGAACGGTTTGAAGGAGATCAATGTATTGTGTGATGAGCACCCTCCAAGGACCTTGGCCCGCGAGTGTCGAATAAACGAGTTGCCTAGTTCATCCGGTAAGGGCTTACTACTTATTATACGACCGAGGAAAGGTCACTTACCCATAGGCTGTTCAGTCGTGCCGTAGTCATAGTCTAACTCGCCGCCGAGCAAGTTCAGCCATTGCCGCAAATCGAGGACGCGATCATCCATGTAGTCGCTGGGCCCGGCTTCGATTAAGAGGACCTTCTTGTGTGGGAGGTTTTCCGCTAACCTCGCCGCAACAACACAGCCGGCGGTGCCGCCACCGACAATGACATAGTCATAATTGTCAGTATCCGCGATAGGAAGCTGAGTGGTTGTCATTTTGGCTTTGAGGATCGTGGGTTTACAACAGAGTTTGATTGTCCAGTCAGAATGAATAACAACGTCAGGCCAAGTGCAGTAGTGGAATAGAGTTTATAAGGACAGGGCAGTCAGCCTTCCTATCAGAACTCCGAGATTCAGATCCTTCGCCAAGGCTGGGAGAAGATAGTTTACGCTAACACTAGGTATCCCCTACTGCAGCCATCTGACTAGCCTTACCCACTTCCTGGAATCGCCCCGGTCAACGGGACAGTTGCATGCATAGTACGGCAGTAAACTAGACTAGGTGCTATTATACATATCACATCGCCTACACCACGGAAGCCGACAGAGACCGGGGTCTGTTATCTCTGCCGTATGAATATACTAATGTAACTGACAACAGTATCGGAGTCTCAAACATAGTCTCCGGGCACCTATGTGGTGTGTCTATGCACTATGTCACTACTTTGTGCAGCTCAACGCAGGGACTCTGGCCCACCCCTCACCGCAAGCAGCGAAAAAAACGAAAAACGTACGGTCTTTGGTGGGTCGTACTAGGAACTTGTATCTCACCTATCTAGATCAACCGCTTAAGAATTCTACATCGGCCCGACGTTGTGCGATGCCTACACAGGTATGTCATCGTAGGCAAAGATAGCCCAATCGTGTAAAAGGGAATACTGCTTATGTAGAAATATTGCATGGCTGGTCTAGGTAGACCGGTATACAGCCCCGAGTCGACTCCGATCATGTGATTTGCGTCCAAAGCCTTGCAGGCCCACATTACACGAGGGCATGGGTTGAGGTAGTCCCAGCCGATGCAATGCAACAGCACTTTACGAGGACTCAAATATTAACGCAGGAAAGAATGCCTGACTAGGTTAAGTTAATGATACAGTAACACATGCACATGTGGTTGACGAGGACGCTAATGAGAACACCGTATAGGTACCGTACCTATGTAGGTCATTTGCACTAGGCGGTTAGTCTACAAATACCTACACTTATACCTACTATGTAGACAGTCGGGACAGTGCAAACGAAGGCAGCTCGGAGATTACATAATAGAATCCCTTTCGAAGTGAAAACGACTGCAACAGCCCGCAACAGCCAAGCTCCCGAGGCAGCTCACTTAGATCCTAAATCCCTGTGGTCCATTGGCGGTGAGCCAGTCTCGACAGTTACTTACCTAGCCACCTACATTTTCATCATAAGACACTACGTCATCACGCTTTAGTCTCCGGCGGGAAAAGCACCGGCATCTGGACAGTGTGTTATAGAATAAAACACTATATGCGCTTACTGTGCCTCTAAGCTAACAAGCTTCATGTTGGACGAGCAAGTCTTTCAGCTCACACATCCATTCAGCTCAGTTTATCAATATGGTTCAAGCAGAAGCGGAGCGTCATACCTTCTATGCGGGTAAGCCGCAACCGGCCTCAAAGTCGTCTGGTTACTTTGAGACTGTTAACCCGTCCAACGGGGAGCCTCTGGGCAAAATATACACTTCATCATCCGATTCGATAAATGCTGCCATCGAGTCTGCACGAGGCGCTTTCCCATCATGGTCTACCACTTCACCAGTAGAGCGTTCTCGGATACTGCAACGCGCCGTTTCCCTGCTGCGTCAACGCAATGACGAACTGGCACAGATTGAAACCCTTGATACGGGCAAGCCTTTCTCGGAGACTTCGACCGTGGATATCGTAACAGGGGCGGATGTGCTTGAGTACTTCGCGAATTTGGCCGCCAGCGGTGGCTTAAACGGAGAGTCTTTCCGTCTGCGACCCTCCGCTATGGTTTATACATCCAAGGAGCCTCTCGGTGTGTGTGCTGGTATCGGAGCGTGGAACTATCCCATTCAAATTGCGCTTTGGAAATCGGCACCATGCTTAGCTGCAGGCAACTGCATGGTTTATAAGCCAAGTGAATTCACACCATTGCACGCGCAATACCTAGCCGAGATATACCGCGAAGCAGGTTTACCCGACGGTGTCTTCAACGTTATATACGGCGCTGGTGAGGTTGGCGCGCAGCTGACAGCACACCCTGCTATCGCAAAGGTCAGCTTCACGGGACAAGTCGCCACAGGGAAGAAGGTTGCTGGTTCTGCCGCTGGTGGTATGAAATACGTGACCATGGAACTTGGTGGGAAAAGCCCGCTGGTCATTCTCCCGGACGCGGCGGTGGACCAAGCTGTCGATGTAGCCATGATGGCGAACTTCTTCAGCTCTGGCCAAGTGTGCACAAACGGCACTCGAGTCTTCATCCCCCGTGCTATAAAGAAGGATTTCGAAAGAGTCCTCCTTGAGAAAATCCCATTCGTCCGCGCAGGCGATCTTTCCGATATGAGCACAAATTTCGGGCCTTTAAATAGCAAGGTGCATCATACAAAGGTTATCGAATATATCCGTCGTGGTATTGAAGAGGATAAGGCGACACTTTTATGTGGCGGCTTGGATCAACCCGCCAACTTACCTATGAATCTACGACAGGGATACTGGGTCCAACCAACTGTGTTTACCGACTGCCGGGACGACATGACTATCGTGAAGGAAGAAATATTTGGCCCCGTGATGACAATTCTCACATACGATACAGTCGATGAGGCCGTTCAACGCGCCAACGCCACCGAGCTGGGTTTGGCCGCAGGCGTGGTGGGCAGAGACATCGATAAATGCCATTTAGTTATATCTAGGTTAGAAGCTGGTATTACTTGGATCAATACGTGGGGCGAGTCACCAGCCGAAATGGCGGTCGGTGGATGGAAGCAAAGTGGTCTTGGGGTTGAGAATGGACGAAGGGGGCTCGAAGCCTGGGTCAGGAACAAGAGCACGATTATCGAGATGGGTGGAAGTGCGGCTACGGTCTTCTCGAAGCTTTGAGTTGATTATTTAACTGCTGATTCTCCGCGTCAAATACCGCAAGGAATAAAGGCCCTTGCATAGTCTAATTCTCTCCCTTAGCCGTACTACTTCGATATCTTCAATTCCAATACACAATCAAAACTAGACTCTTGAGCACTGTGCCAACTTACAATCAATCAAAAGTACGACGAGGCAGAAATTCAGCTCTACTCAGTCACCCAGGATTAATTATTGTAGAAAATTCTATCTAAGACCACAGACATCAGCATTGGACCCCTTCGTTCTCATTAGAGTAGGCTTCACGTTTAGCAAACGTTTTCCACCTAAACTCACGCTCTAGATGTAGAGGCGTACGATTTGTTAGACTTATCAACATGCACTTATTTTCGTACATTAGGGCAGCCTAACTAGAACCGTAAATACAGTTTTATAGTTGACTAATGGTATAATAAGAAAAGAGAGAAAGGGACGGAATGCCGCATTGGAACCTCCAAGGCGGCTAAATTCAAGCGACATTAATTGCGCCGACGTCTGCCCTAGGAAAAGTCGTCAGATCTGGAGACTACCGACCCAGCTCTCGGTTAATAAGAAGAACTTCTATGTTTAATTATTTATAGTAACACAACTACGCTGTTTTCAATTGTTCCGGTTCTCCGTTAATCTCAGGGGAGCGAGAACACCTATCCTCACTGACCGGCATCCAAAAATAATCGTGTTTCAACTAGTATTACAACGTATAAGTAGGATCCTTAGCAGTATCTGAGCCCCATCTCTCCCACTTCAGAGGGGATAGTTTTTCTTATAGTAGTTGAACTATATGCTGGCCCCTCATGGCTCTGTAAATCATTTAATCTATTCCATATTAATTAATTGCACCACCAAGCACGATCAGGAGCAATGACGTATATCAATGTCGATAAAAGTTACCCGTATACCACCTTCCGTATCGTGCATACGAGGAGAAGGGACTCATTGGAGGTTTCCTCATCGTGGTTGTGCAAAAAAGTTCCTGTATGTCTTTCTAATTCGGGACGCCTTTTTGAGCCGATTGATGGTCTCGAAAGAGACTACACTCCCCTAAGGCCCGGCACCACACCAAAGACACGAATAACAGGTTTTCCACAACTGCCAATGATCCCTACTGAGGATAAATACCTTCAAATCCGACTCAAAGGTAGGTTAGCGTTACCCTACCAAACAAGGATTTAAATAATTCGCCGTTCCAGCCCTCCGATACCCCTGAGTCCTACCTAATGTTTCCATGCAAGGCGAGTCTAGAAACATGGTATTGATTTTGAGCTAGACCCAGAGATTCGCGCCGTGTGAAAGAAATATAGAACGCCAAGCAGCACGACCGGGTCGATGGGTTCATGTTTCTGTTGAACAGAACAGGATATAAGTGGCTTCGGGATCCTATTCTCAGTTCAAGAAATTGAAAACCACTGTCAACCTCATCCCTCGCATCATATAGCCTCTTGAGTTAGCACGGACACGTGTTTAATTGAGCTCCATCCACTACCAAACTTTCCAGGCCCCGGCTATCAAGATGAGGGTACAACTTGTAACTGGGTTCGTATCATTGAATCGAGCTAATTGATTTCAGTTCGCCATTCCCCTCACGTTCCTTCTTCAGGCATTTGCAACTCTCGCAGTGCCAACCGCTCCACTCCGAGGAGACACCAATCTCGCAGGCAACGCCGACCTACCTGACGATACCACCCCTGACTCGGCAGGAGGGCCCCCGTCCTGGCGTCTCGACTGCGGTTCTCCGGGAACGACAAATATGTGTTCGGCATCGAACAGCGGCGCCCACTGTGATCCAATCACGGGGGCCTTGACTATAATACTCGAAGGCACGTGTGGTGGCTGCAAATGCATATCATCTGACCAATGTACCTCAAGATGCGGCTAAGGGGCAGATGCTGCTCTTGACTTCTAGGGTAATGAGATATGCGGATGGAATCTGTCAGAATTAATACCGAGCAGACATGGCGAATCGCCATCTACCAACTTGATTGTTTTGCTATTCACTTCCTATCGTAAATATGTGCAGAGATAATAGTATTTTGTCGTGAGCGTTGGTAGTTACCAGCAGTGCTCGTCATTTCCAGGCGTCAATGTACCCCCCTATTTAGTACCATCACCTGTGTGTAGGATTAGGATTGCTCCAAGGTTGCTTCAGGGGTAGCTATCGGAGGTTTAGGACTCAATACGTGGGGTTAGCGTGCCCCACAAACGTACATGTACCACTGTAGGTACTTACTATATTAGGTAGCCGGGTCCCCAGATAAGGGGCGTGCTACCTATCGATAGGTCCTTGCATAGCAACAATGGGATCTAGAACGTAAATATTGTCTCGAACGAGCCATAAGCATAAGACAAATCCTCCCTTGCTGTTCTCCGAGGCGGGAAGACGAAAAGAAGAAGATGTCACCATGTCGTCTTACCAGTCCAATTCATCACTGGCGCGAACACGAACCCTACGTGCACCTGCTAAGCCAAACCCGACCGCTCCTCCGACATCAACAGCGCCCGTCGTCAACAAACCAGCACAAATACCGACTTGTACCTCCAACGTGCTCCTGTTCCTCACAAACTCGCGTCTTTTGAACCTAGACCTCGAACCCGACTGGCCAGATATCACACCAACCACCTTTTCTGCCAAGGATGCCGTTAGTGGCCAGAAGAAACGCATCCAGTGTGTCGAGTGGGCTCTATACCAGCTATTCTCCTTGTGGGATCACAACGATGCACAGAACGTACGTCACCCAGCGCGGTCTGAAGTGCGTCTAGCCCCAATGCATGACTAACCGGATCGCAGAAGCTGCGCCCTTTCTACCCGCCTGCCGACCAGGTTCAGTCGATCAATCTCCGGGCCGCTCTAGTACGAAGCCTTGAAGCAGCCAAAAAGAACGGCGTGCTTGGCCGCGATGTCCTTATACGGAAGACGATGCTCGACGAGTGCAAGGGAGAGAGGCTAGAGGAGGTGCTTGCCGTGTTTTCTTCGGCTGTGCTTAAAAAATTAGTAGCCGAACGATCTCTTAACTCGGGCCCAGAATACAGGCGAACCATCTCAGAGACTATATCTTTAGAGAATTGGGGCTACACAGGTAACAGAACTGAGCTGAATGGGCTCTTGCTCGCCCACAAAGCCTCTCTGAAATCTATGCTGGCGAAGAAGAACGCTGCTCGACAAAAGTACCGTAACTTTGAGGAGTTACTAGCCCTCAAGGAGCGAGGAATTGCTCGACGCCGGGAACAAGCGAAGTCAAATGCGCAAGATGCCCTTATGGAGCTATCGGACACAGAATCGGCCGAAGTTCGCAGGATCCTGAGAAATTCCTGGGCGGGCAATGAACAATGGGTGGATGGGTTGCTCGGTGGGAATTCTTCCCAGAGATCTGGCTTATTAAGCACACCATTCAATGATGTCTGGAACGGCGTGCAAACAGGAAATGTTACGGACTTGGAGGAGCAGACTGCCGGCTTACTCGAACAGCTAGAACAACGCGTCCATCATCAAAAGAGTAGGCTGCAGAAGTGGGAGGATTTCAGGAAAAGCACTTTTGGAGACGTCCGACCGCGGGTATCTCATGACCCCCCCTCAAAGGAGAAGAAAGAGGAGGTTGGGTTTGATTTTACGGCTCACCTTAACCTCGATTTCAACGAGGCCACAAGCTCAAGTTATGCTAAATATGATAATCGGCCACCCGAATACGCAAAACTGCTCCACGATCTTACTACGCAACTGGGTGGTTTAAAGAGTACGAAAATACCAGACTTTTCCAAGTTAATAACCGGTACGAGAAGAGCACCTGCAAGCAGTACTTCATCCCAATATACTCTACAGGAACCGCCAGCAGACCCTGTTTCCGATTTAAGCGACTGGGAAGATGAACCAGAAGAAACAGTTCCTCAGCTGAAAGTCAACGGATCTTTGAATAATGGTCATGTTCGCCTAACAGCCATCCCTAGCAAGTCTGCAGTTCCTCAGAGACGACTACCTGCTCCACGTGAGATTCGCAAGGCGAGTCCTACTCGCCGTGAAGATCCAGTCGAGTTTCCTGAAAAACATCGGCGACCTAGAGCAAAGCCTTGTCCCGTTCAGATTGAGCATAACCCGAACTCTATAGAGGATAGTGAGTTCAATGCCCCCTCTCGAAGCGAGGACACCCAGTTCCGCTCTTCCCGGTCAAATCAGCCACGGTCCGCAACAAGGAATGATCTTATGCCGCCACCTGTTCGTCCAAAATCCCCAACACAGGCCCTTGCCGATGAGATCTTAAACTCCATGAATACCGCATCACCATCACCAATGAAAAAGTCTCGCTACACTTTATCTCTAGCCGAGAGGACACAGATGTCGATGACCCGCCCGTCTTTCGCGCCTTTCGAACCAGAAGACGTAACGCCACAAACTTCACCAGTGAAAGCAAGCCACACACAAGACAATAGCGACTTTGCCACAAACGATGATCTCGAACGAGGTGAAGAGTATGAAGACCTAATAACGCGAACACGCCGCTCTATGGCTGGTTTTGAGGCAGCACGACAGAAAGCGCAATTGGAAAGAAGACGGTCGCAGAGGAAGAGTAAAATAGTTCAAAGAAAAGACAGCTATTTTCCGAAGGTCGATGAAGAAACTATGGGCGACCTATCTATTGCTGAGGGGCTAATGGAAGATGGCCAGGAAGATTATGAGGCAGTTTTCATGAGTCGGCCCCGGATCGCTACAAGTCCGGCGCCAAGTCCAAACCGACGATGGAACGAATAAACATGGCTCAGTATATCGCATTGGACACGGCATACATCGTAGGGATACAAGTAAAGCGCTGTATTTAGAACGAGTTGAGCAATTGGCGACAACTCTAATTCAGATTCTTGCAAAAAGTTGGCTTGCACTTGATTAGTACATAGCTATAGTGTGTCGAATAGGTTCTACTACTGTATAAGAAGTTACTCTTCTACAGTTCGCTATCACACGTCTTCCTTCCAGCCCTACTCCTCCCTCCCTCACTCCCTCTATATGACTAACATAGCCAACTATCAATCGCACTAATCGTCATAAAACACCAAGGTCCTAGCCTCAATACTCTCACGGTGCCCACAGTCCGCCATGTCGGGGTCCTCGAAGGCGGAGTGCGGGACACGCCGCGCAAGCCCGGGCGTCGTGGCCGAATCAAAGCACTTGATGAGCAGTGCCTCGCCGGGCTCCTGCGCATTCTTGAAGTACCACCGGTGCGCGTCGTTGGGAAGCATCGTCCACGTCTCGTCCCGCGATCCCGCTGGATACAAGATGGACGCTGCCAAGAGGTCGGAGTCTGGCACTGAGCTCGCGTCTGCCACGGCTAGAGGGTCTTTGTAGATTGTTCTAATCGGTCGCCAGATCTACCGGTTAGATGTTAGCCTTTCAATGGATAAAGGATGCGACAATCCAGCATTGATGGAACGGAAGAATGTGTAAGTACATTGATGATCTGAAACCGCCGCTTGAGCAGCTCATCCGCCTCCTCTGGGAAATGACGCCGAAGAACCAGCTCGGCCCCGGCGTACGACTGGTCGACGTGTGCGCGGAACAGCGGGCCTCGCGTCGCCCGGTTGCCTTCGCCTAGCTTGTGCCAGTTCGAGGGACCGACGCGCGTCTTGTGATCGAAGATGTGCACGCGAGACGCTCCCGTGCTGAGACAGAATGTTAGTTCAACGTACATGTGGAATGAGAGGAACCATTTACATGTCTTTCAGCAGTTGTTTCGCCTCGGGATAATACTCCGCCTCGACCAGCTCGCTGTCATGGAAGTCGGCGTCGCGCAGTCGAGTCGCCCGCCGAACGAACTGGAAGCCGTTTTTGTCCAACGTGTACTTGTCCTCCTCGCCTGTGATGTCTCTGATGATCGTGGGCTTGGCAATTGTTGGCCGCTCGTTCTTGACCGTCTTACTTTTCGTAAAGATCCTCGTTAGCTAGACGCAGGGGGTTGGTAGGTAGATGAGTTGGCTTACTCCGAGATTCTTACTGGCATTGGCGGCGAGCCGTCTCCTGGATCACGATAATAGTTTATGAATGTCGAGACATGCCGTTTTTCAGGCTTTCCCGCCACGTTGAGCTCTAGCACCTGGGTTGGTGCAGTTGTCACGACTGTTGCCATTGAGTTGAATGGTTTCAATTCCCTAACTCGTGATAGTGGAATCTAGCCATTTTTTTTTTCACACGAGGTAACGTCGGTAATATATTACCGAGTTTCTTCAATCATTTCGTAAGTCATTACCATAAGGCCGAGCACTTTATCCGCGAGTGGCCATATTTATATTGACACCCTATATTTGCGGGGTCTATCATGGTGATCCGGAACACGAAACAAGTGATTGCGGCACAATAACCGCCGAATTTACTCGTCGGTCTCCTCATTAGGCAGCTTCAATTCAGTGTTGAAGCACCTTTCTGCTAAAGCCCATCAGTCAAAATGTATAGCCTGGATGGTGGCTCTACTAACACCCTTTTACAACCAAGGCGGTATCGGCCTATTGCATGTCGGATACTTAGACGCCCCAAGGCTTGAATATCAAGCAGAACGAGACTTCTCAATATTGTAAGCTGGGAATTTTACAACATGATATCCCAAGAATTATGAAGCTGATCAAATATTCAGTTGGTCGCGACTCGTTGTCGTTTATAGATAGAAGAAATACCGATGTCACTATACAAGTATAAATCACAAAATCATACAACCCCACCGAAACAGATTCGTTATCCATAGCGAGCTTTCCATGCACGAGCAAGCGTGATAATTCGGATGGGGTTCAATCCCCTCTCTTTACTCAATGATGTCCTGGTATCATCTTCTCGAGCTTCTTTTTGAGTCCGCCGCCTTTTTTGCTCTTCTTGAAATTTGTCAACACCACCGCACGCAATCCGAAACTTGGCCGATGAAGGACGTACCTCAGCCTTCGCCAGTTCATCTTCTTGGTGGTCCATGAATTCATGCTCAGCCTCGACAGCCTGATCTGTCAATCCGCGTTTCTGAGCAGCCTCATGCTCATGTTCTTCTTGCTCGGCATGATGGATCATGTCGTGAGCGCCTCTTATCGCGTTATCAGGGAGTCCATGGCCGTCTGCCGACATGATGAATGTTTTTCACTACTGTGGTATGCTATTATGTCTTTGATAGATGTATTTTCAGCTTGTGCTGGATGGGAGATGGTTTGAACAGAATTCTTTCGAGGTACTCTGACCGATGCTATATACTCACGTTAGAGAACCCCTGGAACCCCCTCGTAGCAAATGACTTCATCCTTGATGTCAGGCCATACGAAAGACTGCAACCATCTTCACGGCCAAAGAGCTGTAATTCGTTGGCTAGGCGGATGTTTGATCATAGTCACGTCATTCTGTCGATCGGTAGCTACCCTTTGTTCGCTCCATGCGGGGGAGGGGAAGCCAGTCGGGTCCATGGACTGAGATTGAACTCTCCAAAAGGCGTCATTGGCCGATCTAGATTGATGGTGGGCCGTTTGGTCTCATGAGACATTCTTAAAACATTCGATCCTTTCGCCAGCCAAATATTATATCATGTGTTGAAAAGGGGGAAATATCAGGCGTCCGCCGCGATCCGCGCAAGATCCGAGGCGGTTTACTGCACGTCCTTATTCTTTTCTTAAAGACGATGGCAATGTATTCACTCTCTATACGTTCGTCATAGTTTCAGAGCTTCATTCTTATTACGCTTCATATTCAACTTAGCAATGAGTGTTAGAGAGGTATGGTTCTCTATGACTTATTCATACAACGCTGCCCCTAAGTGCCCGTCTCGCGCCTAGTAGAATGTCACGTCCCAGTGGTTTCCCTCGTCCTAAGGAGTACCGTTAGCCCTAATCTACTAACATTGATGTAGACGACCCTGAATAACTTACGCAATAGATGTTCCCCGACGCTGCCTGCCACTGAGGATACCCGTCGCCACGGTTCGCGATGCGTGTGAATGAGTTGGTGACATAAGAGTTGAGCGCGGAGTTCTTCGCGAAATCGAACTTGTACCCATTGGCGTGGCTGATCCCCACGAAGACATATCAGCAACTTTTCAGAATGGCAAATTGTTCGCCGCCATGATTGAGCCCACCTGTATGTCCCGCTTGCGTGGCCGGTCTCCGTCCCACCGGTGATGGTTACCGTGCAGCCACAAGCTTTCTTCAATGTGATAGCGCCATCAACCGTGCCGGAGTACACGCCATCAAATGATGTACAGGTCGGGTTGGTCTTGTCTGTGCATCCACCGCTCGATGTCGAGCCTACGCCGCCCGCAGAGAGGCGGGACGCAGCCTGGGCTTGCGTGAGCTTCGTACCAGAACGCTCAACTACGCCAGCTTGGGCAAGGATAGCTGTAGATACAGCCGTAAAGATGGTGGCAAACTACTCGTTTCAGTCATGAACTCCTAAGCGAATCTTATGAGAGTGCTCTAGTACCTTCATTGGGGCGGTTACGAGATAAGATGGTCGATGTGTTTCCTTCAGGTGAGGAGTCTGTTGATGCCTTAACCTAGAGAAGAAACCTAGAGGCTTATATATGTATTATTCAACGTGATTTCGAGATCAAAAGCTTGCTTCCGCAGTTCGAAATGTCAAAGACAAAGTGTGACGACGATTTACATCATTTTATTCGGCTTAGTAAAGGAGGCGCTCGTCGGTGAGCGACAGTACCTATCGGCGAATTTAGGAAGTAGCCTCACGAACCCTAATTCGGCAAGCGTCCAAACAATTCAGGTACAGCTATTCTCTCTTTGTATGTTACAGGATACCATGCACTATTGCATTGGAAGGTCGATAGTTCTCCTGCCCATTCAACACTGATCTTGGCAGATGTAGCCCTAGAATGTGTCCCGGATGGCGGAATGGCACCGCCACCGATGGTTTCCGTCATTCCACGTTTAGTGGGTCGTTTTTGTGATGGATTACTCTATCTCAAGTACAACTGTTCACGAATAATCGACTTGGATGTCCGATCCCAGCAAAGAACCTAACCTTAGCATGGATACCAAGCCCCGTGCTCTAGTTTAAGCAAGTTAAACTTTCAGTCACTATTGTAGTGGCCATATTAGAGTCGTGGGTGTTACAGCCAGATGATAGATAACGAACAATCTAGATGAATACCATCTTCGCTCAATGCGAACTAGATCATCGTAATACTACCGATTGTGGATTTCATAAAGCGTTCCATGGGGTAATAAAAGTACGTATTATACATAATAGAGAACTGTCGATTTCCTTTCCCAGATTGTGGTCCTTTAACGGGGTGATGAAATGGTTAGAGTCGAGCATTGGAACCTTTTTAGTATAATCTTTGAGCATGATCTTGAGTTTTGCGGTAATTACGTACAAAATGTATTCAACCTCGAAGATTCGTCGGCCGGCTTTCTCGAACTTGTGTGCATTAAGGAAGTACTTGTAAGCTGAGGTCTGGGTACTGTTGGTTATAACGAAGTGCTGCTCGCGTATATAAACTTCAAGTTGCTAATTGTTAAGTATTAGAAACTTGAGCTTAGTTTTTGTAGCGTTAATGCGGCGAATAATATAGATTGCAACTTTGTAAGTAAGAAATAATATCTTATAAGTACTTATTGTAAATCTAGGTTTCTAATCGCTTTTTTTCTGGGCTATTATGTTATTAGGTATGGGCAACTAAGTATGGCTGGTGTGTATGAGGGCAGGTCGTTCCATTTCTAGTTCAACGAACTCAACTTTTATTACGTTTAGCCCGAACTTTCGCTGCTTTAATAACTCGCCGTTAAGCTTAAAACTTTTGTTCAACTTGGACTTAAGTAGCTGCGAGGGCATCCGGGTTAATTGTTGCACGCGCAGTGCCTCTTCTTGATATAGTGTTATCCTGTTCTCCACGTAATTCCTTGATAGTCTTGCGTCCGGAAAACACTTATTGGAAACTATAACAATATAAATAAAGGTGTATTAACTATCGTTTAAACTTATTATACATTCGTTTCTGCATTCCTGTAGAGACAGCTTACCAACTACTCCTTTGAATACTACATCCAGCCGTCGTTATCAAGAGGGGGTTTTGGTATATATTACTATCTGGAGACTGGTGATTGAAAGAAGTCTAAAATTTCTATAGAAATGTTGACTAAGAGATCTGGGCAACTGCAAGCTTAATGAGTTGTTATATCTTACCGAAGTTGACTCTAGAGCTCGACGTCGCGGCGGTTTTCCCCGTACTACTTGGCAGGATACAGAATAGTGTGCTATGAGATTTTACTTAAACCATGAAGGCTTTTGGTGTGTTTTAATTGGCAATGGGAATCCTCTATGAAGTTGTTTAGATGGAACTTACCCGGTTTTGATCAACGCTTATGTTAAACCACTATCGGTCACTATGTTCCATGAGACCGGGACTTTAGCCACGGAGGTGCCCCGAGCAAGGCTCCGCACATTCAATATACGGGCCTATGCATTCGGAGTCTTCGTCGACTTTTGGAATTATAAGATCGGCCTATTAATGAAACATTCCGAGCAACCCAGTCGGCCACTTTGAAGACACTGGTTCTCAAATTTACTGCTATATCTCCGAGATATGTCACCGAGCGCCAGCATCCTTACTATGGATGGGTTGAAATTACGCACAGCCCCAGTCTATAAAGTATCATGTCTCCCAGACATGGTGTGTCTGCTTGTTTTCATGCTCATCGTACTCCAGAGACTTACCAACAGCGGCGCAATATCATTATCCAAATTTCATAGTCAACCGTTGACTCGAAACCAGGTCGCAAGCTGAAACACATAAAAACCAGATATCAATAATGTCCAAGATAGTAGATGTACTCATACTGGGCGGGGGACCAGCAGGCCTGGCCGTTGCCGGTGGGCTCGCCCGCCAGCTCCATACCGCCATAGTATTCAGCTCGGGGTCTTTCCGCAACGGCGCCGTGCAGCATATGCATAACGTGCCGGGATGGGATCATGAGAACCCAGCAGACTTCCGGGCGAAATCCAAAACAGACATCCTGTCACGTTACAGCACAATCCGGTTCCGAGATGTCAGTGTCGCGAACGTTAGGAAGCTCGAGAGCGGCCGATTCGAGGTCGTGGATGACGCGGGAGATAAATATGAGGGTCGCAAGATCGTTATTGCGAGTGGTATTCGGGATATTATGCCCGGTATTCCAGGTTACTCTGAGCTCTGGGGAAAGGGCATGTAAGTCTTTCCGGTTGCTCTAGTCTGTCTCCTGGCCTGGTGTCAAACCAATTCTCTTACTAACTGGCTGCTGGGTTTCATAGATTCCATTGCCTGTTCTGCCACGGCTACGAGGAACGTGGAGCGGCTTCTGCGGGCCTCATTGCTAGCGGGTTGCTGGGCAATGTTATGTTCACGCCATCCATTTCCCGTATGGCGAATAGGCTCGCTAGCACCGTTAATATCTATACAAACGGTAATGAGGCACTCGGTGTGGAAATTCGAGCTGCATTGAAGAGTACAAAGAAATTCCACATTGAGAATCGTAAAATCAAAAGTCTCGCCAAGGACACTGATGTCCAAAGCGAGGCGGGAGTTCTTGTTACGCTTGAAGATGGTACGGTAAATAGGGAGGGCTTCATCGTAAGTCAAAACTTTCTATTTTTCTTTTCTACTAATAGTCCGACCCAGACGGCTGCCGTGCTCGTTGAGGTAGGAGACATAGGCATAGAGAGAAAGGGGCTGGAAGGGGAGAGGGAGAGAAGAGAGTATGTCCACGAAGAAAGATGATTAACATGTTTGAATTACAGGCCCACGCCCCCGACTTTGAACTCAATGGCACATTTGCAAAAGACCTGGGTGTTGAAATTGCTCCACAGGGCCATATAAACACCCTACCACCGTTCTTCAACACGAACGTACCGGGTGTCTTTGCCGCTGGCGATTGCGCCACGCTAATGAAGTCCGTACCAACGGCGACAATGATGGGGTCCTTTGTGGCGGCTGGGTTGGCGCATGCATTACAGGCAGAGGATGATGTTGAAGAGTGACTTACCTAAAATAAAGTCGTTGTCTCAATGAACCTGCTTCTGAGATATAACAGATATGGTTGCATGTTTTGGCATGCTCACTAGAGTAGTCGTTAGTTGTGGACTCAATTAACGAAGTATATAAATTACAGTTGGGTTGATACACACTTCACATAACTATCGATGCGCTCATTTGTGTTACTTCTAGTCAAGAATATTACTAGCATATAGAGTTTCGAAAATTTGATTTGTCCGCAATATGTTTAGCCCGTTAGATGTGGACTGACTATATGATGCGCGTAATGATACTGATGTATTTGTCTCAAGCTAGACTTCACAGCTCTTCCTTAAGCCACAGAGGAATTTCATTCTCGGCACCCAGAATATCTAGGTTGAGAGATATCCAGACGCTATCTCGCCAACTATTCACTACTAGCGACGGCAACCTTTGTATACAGTTCCAAGTAGCCCGCTATCTATATACCTTGGTTCTAGATCGACTCAGCTCCTAGTATGATTACTCTAATCAGGTTTGACGAACCTCAGCTCATTTGACAGCTGTCTTCTAGAGCTTAAAGAGACAAGAGTGATTTTGTAACAAGGATTGGCTTGGAACTGTGTCATATTTTATATAATCACCTATGACCGCAAGGGAACCATACTGAACTGGCTTCCTCCCTTCAGCTCTGGCGGCAACTAGGTCCATATATACACGAAAGCTACGCTTCCGTCTATCTATTATTATCACCCATTATCGTGTCTGGTCTTGTGATCAGGCAATCAACGGGTAGGTGAATATGTAGACCGTCGCGTTATAGATGATCTAACCCCTAGCATCAGATATACGCATTCCCACTACCTAGGGCTACTCCGTATGACATATTTAGTGAATATGATGGGAAATTTCGAGAGCCATCTCGTCGATGCATATACCTGAGGATAATGATTTATTGCTAAGAAAAGCTTACCGAACCGGCTCGGTGAGGAGTTCTTTCGACCGCTTACGATACCAACCATCCCCGGGGCCAGGTCACAGGCAGAGAGTGACTACTTGCATAGATTTTATGCCTAGAATCAGATTCGTATTGGCTGTTCCCCAAAGGATAAAGTTATTGGTTCAACTAATACCGATCATTAACTCTGGGTCCGGGGCCTACCCGCTTCCACAATTGTTAGCAATTAGTTATACATACCTTGACTATACGTACGCCTAAAAAAGTAAGATATCACGTAAGAACATACCACATGAAAATTGACCACTAACAGAATGTTAGTCCGCTTCACCAACAGCCACGATAGAAGCGCTTGTGCCATTACCTTACCATCCAGATACCTAGACACTTAATAGGGCTATGATAATCCTCATGAAGGCTTCTCGTTCTGACTGCTCACCTCAACTACTTCGGGCGTCCTTGGTAGTGTATCAGCTGTACACGTAGTCCGAGGGTGGGCCGTCGTTACATTTGATTGTGGCCAATCGCAACAGCCGCCTTCAAAATCAGATAAACTAAGTCAAGATGCGTTCTCGATCGGCACAGCAACCGCTTTGCTGTCAAGATGGATAGAATGGGTGGGTTTTGTTCAACCAGTGGCCCCATCTTCAAAGCTAGCACTGCAGAATTTGACTTACCTAGGTATAGTAGGGCATAGCATGGTCCGAACCTACAGTATGTATCTTTGTGTGGATAATGGACCCTGAAAAGCCCGCAGCAACGAGTCAAGTACAAGCAAGAAGATGGTATGCACCGGAGTCCATGCAGCCGTTCTAGCCGTAGCGACGCGTAAACAGGGTTCTAGAATGACATAAGAGTAAAAGATCTCGGTTTGGCCAATCTCCAAGCTTGCAACGAGCGGAAAGTCATAGTGATGGCGACGAAATCTTAACACCTCGGTAGGGCAAGCGACATGCTATTTGCCGACGGGTAAGTCGTGGCCGCTAGCGAGCGTTGGGTTATGCATGCCATATTCGGCTGTACACCTCAATGCTGCATATACATGCGTTATTATTAAACGTCCGATACGCGCCGGTCGACCTGCTCCAGCGTCAAAACCAAAACGAGCTACGCATCTGCATGCCTTTTCCTGGTTCGCTGTTCTGGTTTTTCTTACTAATTCGGCGATCACTACGGCAGTAGTTGAGATCTGGCGCATCAGAAAGGTCTGAAACTAGGCGAGATGTTCCACAGCTCATGAGTCAAAAGATGGGCCAATTTCAATGAGGTAACCAGTATTCATCCGTGCCCGGCCGTTCGTTGTTATGGCACCGATGAGGAACGGGCCGAGCGCTACACAGCGTAATGTCAACCGGAGTTGGCATTGGAACCTGAATCCTCTACTCCTTTCCTCTGACAAGACCGCAAAAGCCCAAAGTGACACAAACAAGCATATGACAGCTTCGTCAGCATTGATCCTGAGAGGGAGGTCAGCATTTCGATCATGACTTGCTTCCGTGGTCAGATGTAGCCATGTCAAGCAAAGACAAGAAGAATCATAGATATCAACGGATGGCCGTACTCCAGGCCGCGTGCTGAACAGTCGACAGGAGACGTACAAAAATAGTCGTCGGCCGATCTGGTACAAATCTTGGCATTGAACACGCCGCGATAGGTGTACACTAACTATTGCCGGAGGGTATATCCATGTTTGAGGGTGGAGAGGGTGCGTGTGTGCTGGCAACGCCCGGCCATTCATGAACAGAGCATGAAACTGGGCATGCGCCTCCAAGTAGTGCTGATAGTTGTGCGTGGTAGTCTAAGCTTAAGTGCTGGTGCCTGCAGAGAGCAATTGACATAAGTTCCGTACCTAGACCTTAGGTCAACCGGCTGTTGCAAATGCGAGCAAGTCCACGACAGAGAGTCTAGACCTAGAGGGCTGGGGGCCGAGAGGCCGTGGGAATGACGGGGAAGGGTGCAAAGACAGGAAGCTCAGGGAGGGCTGAGCATAAGGGAATTTCCTGGATATTGTATTGTAGCGTAGCGTAGTGGTAGAGGTGTGGTTGACTGCAACATCACACTACTTTTAAGATTTGGGTGGCAGTCAAAAGTTGACCGCCTCTTCCGAAGACCATGTTGCCGAAACGGAAAAGCGCGCCATGATGCCAGAATAACACCACCATCCATTGGGGTTCCGGAGAGACAAGGACACGGCCAGCTAGTCGTCGACACGACACAAGACCGATCCAGAGGATAGCGGCTAGCTAAGTAACCTACTGTAGTGATTTGTTGTTGTTCGGGCTGTGGAACCGATTGAGCCCAAACCACGATTCTCTCTAAGCAACTGTCTAACCTTGGAAATGTTGTTGATGCCTTATTGTAGAACCTGAGCAAGTGAACGAACAATGGCTCATTGCTGCCGTCTGATGATTCGCCTACTTTTACTTCCTCTAGCTACCCGGCTTATCTCGGTCTCAACACCCCGCAATGACAGCCTCGAATTATAGAGTATAGAGGGGTCGTTGAGAAGTATTAGATGATTATATGACCAAGACTAGAGAATGTTCTGCTGAGGTATTTGAGCGAAGCGCTGTCACGATCCACCTAGGTATGCAATTAAATCCATCAGAATAAGTACCTACCGAGCTAATTAGGTCTATTGAACCACCCCAACTCTCACAAAGCTACTGCACTCTCCCCCGCTTAAACCCCACTAAGAATAGCCTACAGTGGCTACTAAGCATGAATGACAGTGTATACAGTCTTGCTTGCTTGGAGCACACGACAGCCCACCATGGCGGGGTGGAGCGGCCGTATAGTATAGTATACTCGACAGACAGGCCAGACAGGCGGCCATTTAAGCTTCTGTCAAGTCCCTCTACTTGGCTCACCGCCAGTCCAGAAACCTTCCATTTCCCCTCCAGATCGCAAGCGGGCTGCTTCTGCTTCTGCATGGGATTCACATGGCTGCGTCTCAACCCTCTATCACATCGCATCGCACCCATCCCATCTCCACAGACCGCCTGTCGCTCCCGAACCAATCCTCTGGAATCAATCTCCCACCGCCTGTCAACCAGCCCAGCCCATCACATCATACGCTCTTCATTTGATTGTTGATCTGATCGCATGCTGTCCCACCACCCACCCTGATCAATGCCATCATCGGTGAATATCCTAGCCTGGGATACCCCAATCTTACTTACTCAAGGCCTATCTATATCCTGAACCAATTCGGCCCTTTGCACGCGGCTGACCACAATACGCACTATCTATTGTGTTCTTAATTGCGAACCTAGCCCAAACACCGGCGCGGCGCGCTGTTGCGTCTACGGCAACATCACAATCGGGCGACGCGCCAATAATAGAAACAGAGCACCAAGCCCTCTCTTTCTACCGCAGTCCCCTTTTCACCACATTGTTCATTTTAAACCTTCTACCACTTCCTACAACAAGCCGCACTTTGCCTTGCAGGTAGCTTGGAGGCCTTGCCCAGAACAAGCAATGTCGGAACTATCCTGAAGAGGCGAAATCGACAGTGAAATACATACTAACACATTGATCGCCATTGATTCGGACAATGACCCGAAAGTAACCCTGGCTGAACTGACGTTGCAAAAAAGCCGGGGAGTTTAACATACACCAGGAACGTCATACTTCTATGATCCATGATATCTTTTGAATCTACCGAAGTACACAACCTCCAGCGTGACTATATAATACCACAAATCGCTGCTCGCTGTCTTAAAGACTAGGGTTCTCGAGAAGATCCGATAATTCTTGTTCGCCATCCAGTGCACCGCTTGGCCTAGGAGCAAGTTATAAGAGTTACACTTTTACGGTTGCTCAGTCTTTGTATGAACGAGGGTACCTATACATTTTGAAGTACACCGAGTAGGTCTCTCGACATACTTATTTCTTCGGCCTTCACTTTCATTTCTACAAGTCCAATGAAGTCACATTCGTACCAGCAAAGAAGCTCATGCATAAACAAGAGCTCAGAGAATCAAGCCCATAGCCGTTATTCACCGATAAAGTTCATAGCCGATCTTGCTTCACCGCTGACCACTCAAAGCTTCCTGGGGCTCTTGTATTCCCTTGACTGCTCTCGTGACTGGACACGCAACCAACCATCGTCTAATCACGATACGCCACCTTGCTGTACGCCGAGTTACCGGGAGTTCGTTGCTTTTGTGTCGCGCTGCCCACTAACAAATACGGCGCTGTCTCACATACTGTGGGCTTATTTTCTTGTGGCGTCGCCTTCCATGTCCTTCTACGCAACCATGAATCAAACGAAGTACCTTCGCAGCATGATCTGACACGGCTGAGGATAGCTTCAGTTTGTGGCTCTAGGTGTCTTCCGCTTTGACCATCACGTGTTGTCTACAATAAATCATGTTGGGCAAGCTATTCAACTTGACGTCTGGCACTGCTGGGGGTGCGTCTGCCCAGCAGACCTCGCCCAGCATCAAGTTACCGCCCGAATCGGTCCAGGAAGATATTCATACGCGCAGTCTTCTGTTTCCAGATACTCAGGAGCTTTTTCATCGGGAAGACCAACTCTTCCCCTTGCCGGTGTCGTCAACTTTGCCGTCGGGCTCGCAGACAAGCACATACGATTATGATAGAGATGTCGATTTTGATGTGCGTGACGTTCGCGTCATCATCATGCAGGATACGCTTGGTAATGTGAACCCTTCGCTTCTCTTCGACAGCCATCCTGGTCCTACACCGGAACGGCCGGCTCAGTCAGCGACGAATTCGTCTCAGTTTGTCTCTCAGGACTCACGACGGACTCCAGTTTCACCGCGAAAGGGAAGCCAGGGTCAAATCGCGCGACCATTAGTGATACAACCGGGGAGTCCTCAACCTCGGCAAGGTGCCTTTGATAGAAGAGGTTCTGTACAGTCGCGTACCTACAGCTTTGCTGAAACAGACCCGCAACGCGCGTCTAGAGAATATCGCGAGGAACTCGCCAGCTTCTCCAGCTGCATTTTTGCCAATACCGAAGTTATGGCTTACAAAGGAACATCCACCAAGGTTCACGTCATACCTAGTGAGAACCGTTCCACCATCATACCCAGCTCCTATGCAGCAGATGGGCGAGGATCTTTAGGTAGGTCAAGCATGCGATCAAGCAGGTTGGCGCAATCGTTCACACTGGAGCCAGCACATTCCCAGGCCTCTGCGCATCCCCATGGCCGCGTCGCAGATCGCAAGAAGATTTTGGTTACTCGTCTGTTCCCTGTCAATCTTCCCAGTGACGATCTTGAGACGCCACATGACCTGGCAGAGGATAATACGGGGTTCCCGTTCCCCTATTCACCGGATGAGATGAAACCGAAGCGAAAAAAGCCAAAACCCGTCTCCAAGAGGACACCAATGTATGCCGTGGCCCTAGTGATTCCTCTCCCCGCGAATCCCACAAACCAAACAAATCCAGGAACAACAGTGCCGAAACCTACTTTTCGCGCTTCTAGCTCTTTTAATGAACCTGATGCTTTTCCATCATCGCTTGGCTCTACACGTCGGGCTGGCTGGTCTATGGTCGGTTCCGGGTACGGGTCGGAGTCGTTCGAATCATACTTGGGCAGTGACGGCGAAGATCGCATGGATTTCATAACGCAACATTGGGATATTATCATGAGAACACTCACACACCTCCAGTCCGTCGTGGCCGGCGTTCTCTACCCAAAGCTTAAGCAAGCGGACTCATCGGCTCCTGATCCTTACCCCATTAACGCACCTGTTCAAGCTGGTCGGACAGCCTCCATGCACGGTCGTCGAGGCTCAGATGCCTCTCAAATCAAGCTGCCCAAGCAATACGCAAAGCTTGTGACACTACCTCCGAACGCGTTGATGCAAGATCAGCAGACTAGCGAAGAAGTTGAGAATGCACAATTACGCATTGTAACTGGGCTTTGCGCTACAAGAGTTGTAACGGGTCAGGGTCGCTGGGGTCCCTGGCGAGAAGAAGCCAGATGGGTTGCAAGGTGGGCTGGTAGTAAAGAACAAGGGTTCTTCTTCTTCAATCTCCTCACGGGTTTTTTAGCGACGCATACCGACTGGCTTCAGGCATTGAGCCCGATCTGGTATAGACGTCGCTACTATCAACAACAGAAGGCCAAAAGCGAAGAAGACACTTCACTTCCATCTCGCACAGTAATCATTGCGAACGACAAAATGGCTGCCCGGAGACTCATCTTTCTTCTTTCGGCTTTCTTGCCTGCGAACCAGCAGCTCCCAACAGTTCGTGCGCAACGTCCAACTACATCTGCATCTTTCGGTGCTTTCAGTCACTCTCCGCCATCGTATATTGTTCCCATCAACAAGGAAGAGTCACTGCGGCGGAAGATCAACCGCCGTCAAGGTCAAAGGGCTCCATCGCATACACGGAGCTTTAGCATCCAATCGCAGGCCACCACACGGTCCATGACAGGCATACCTGCTCAATTGGCTCACCTCAGCATAGACAATCAGCAACACGAGCGGCGTTCGTCTGATTTCTTCAAGCCGCACCTCCCTATGGCTGGGAGTGATCTTAACACCAGGAAGAGTAGCGCTGCAACAACAAACACCGTATTGCCTGACGAGGCCGTTGCACATTTCTCTACCACACAAAGGGGCTCGAATCGCGTCACCCGACCTGACAATCGTGGTAGTGTCGCTGCTAATGACTTAAAACGGTCACTCACGCGGGCTAATAGCCTAGGTCACTCTAGCCGCGCGAGCACCCATTCCCGCCAGAGCTCGCGATGGGGTAGTGTTATCAGCGGCTTTTGGGGAACACGGCGACGGGATTCGACAGCTTCGACGTATCAGACACCCGATACTTCAGGTCTATACGATAGTCCTGTTGAATCACCAACAAAAAAGGACGGGCTCTCCCCAGTAGCCAAACAAGCGGAGTCGATGCGGACTGAGACAAACAGCGAACCTGCAGCAAATGGGATAGCTGAAGATGGACCAGATACACCGCGGAGACAGGTCGCTAAGCAATTAGAACCTCAGACTAGAGTGCCCGATCCTTCGGGTGCCTTTGAATCACCTGTTAAGACATCTATAAATAATGATGACGGGGTGATTGATGTTGACGTCCAGTTCCCAGACTACTTAACTTCGTTTGAGACTGCCGTCAGTTCACCTTCAAGTAGCGGATACCTCTCTACCCCGGGTCTCGGAAGTGCATTGGACAGTTTCGAGCAGTTTTCGCGACTAGCTATTGATGGGGACGCCCCCCTCAACGTTGCAGGATGGTTGCAAACTTATCACTCTGATTTCGCGTTACAAGCTATACCCCCACAAAAAGATATAGTCGACCAGGTTCGTGAGTCTCTCAAGGCTGAGCCAACGCCGACAGTGCATCCAAATGCCATTGCAGATGAATGGCCTATGGAGCAATGGATTGACGTGAGTAGCGCTATAATAGCGGACACTACTACATTCAGCATCAAACAGCTTCGTTACCGTCGCCTAGTCAAGCCAAGGGCTGCCGTGGACCGAAATACCGGTAGCTCTGTTCATCCGTATTCGTCCTTGGGGACGCCAGCGCTGTCGCCATTCGAACAACCAATAGACGAGAAGTTCGAGGAGGAAGAACTCGTCACTTTAGACGAGGCACTTATTGATGCGGTAGAGAGAGTGATTGCTCAAACAAATGACTCGAGCCGCGTGACATCCGCCACCTCTTCTAGGTCTGTCAGCAAACGTCGAGGTCGAAGCAATAGCGAGGCTTCGGAACCTGAAGAAATAGCACCCGATGTGAGACTTGACTTTCAAGAAGTTCCCCGCGTCGAATGCAAGACAGTTGTCTTGTCGGCCTTGGGAGGCATTGTGCAAGATGTAATAGATAAGCGCGAAAAGGAGAGTCGAAGCACGAATCAGAACATCGGCCACCAAACGAGCCGTGAAAAAGAGAGCGCATTACGAGGAGCTATTCGAGCTTGGCTCGATAGCGTGGAACTTGGCGATGGTTAGTCTGACCTGTTGATCATGTCAACTTGGTCAGGATGACAGCAACTACGGGCTATTGCCCCTATCTTATCTTCTGGATGGCGATTCTTCCACCGTGCAGCCATGGACGATACATGCTATGGGGAAAATGTACGAGTACTTGCGTTCTGTCCTCGATGAAGTGGCCAGACTGATAGACCAGTTTTTTGCATGCATTCGAGATACCCCGCCAAATCGGCTACAATAATCCCTAACCATAATCTTTCTAATACTCAAGATTTCTTATTATTCGGTTGCTAGCATAGCGTTCGGAAATTTTTGCACGAGTGCTGGAAAAACAGGCTTTTTTTATGATGATTTGGTAACAATACCCCCTAGACGGTCTGTAGGCGTTCTGAAAGGGGTATTCACAGTCAGTTTGCTGCTAGGGAAGGGATATGCTAAAATATACCCAATATCATTATTACATAGCAAATTTGAACAGGACGGCCATATTACCTATTGCTTTGTTCAGAGTACATTGAACCCAGTACTACATATGTGAATAGACATAGCTCCATCAAACTACCTTCGTCTATTCCTCTGTTCTAGTATCATATCTTCCATCTATACCAATTGTATTCTTACCGGAAGGGAAAAGTCTCTTACTCCCATATCGCATGATACCCTACCAATTAAGATCACCTACCATCCGCAAAGATAACTATCTATAGCGACCACTTGGAAACAGTATCTCGGATCTCGTCTACCGTAACCGCCACTTCTGTCAGGCTTATTTGCGTAGTTTTCTCAATAGCGCTATCTTGGTGTTGCGGTTCTCGTCTCAGCGTCCATAGCGTCGTGACATTGAGAGACGACAAGAAATCCAGAGCACGTCCATAATTCGTGCCCAACTGAGCCATGCCGTGACTATCGTCTGATAGGGTGAATTTGCCGCCTAGGGAGAGCCATTTCTACAGCATTTATGTAAGTCCTCAACTCATACGGTGTGATGCAAGCATAGATTAGTTGGCAGTGCAAAAGGTAGGGAGTTGATATAAATGATCATGGGCATATAGCCCTAGGTGAGCGTATTACAAAGGAAGTATAGGGGAGTTGAGAGATGTCAAAGGTCACGGTTAAATAGCAAAATGTGTGAACGGAGAAGAGGGGGGGATGAGACTGCAGAAATATATGGTACCTCAGCTATAACGCGGCACGGATACGGCTCAGCCAGGCCTTTCCGCAGTGCGCTACTGTTACACTCGAGCCATCCGCCATACGAGGCAACGAAGGTCAGGTTCCGCTCGATGCGCTCCCAAACACCACGCCAGTGACGGACGTCGCGGCTTGGGTCCGAGCTCATCAGTCGGATCAGGTCGAAGTGACCTACGATGCGTGGACGGAGGGCCGTGAGCATTTCGTACTGCTGGTCGTAATACCGCTCATACATCTTTTCCTCGCACACTTCTACGTCTTCGACATGTCCGTTAGGCTCTATTGTAGCTGTCGTATCTGTACAAGTGCCGTGAGCAGTGGTTCCATTCGTGAGCGTCCCAACAGACGCCATGGCTCGCGCATAGTACTCCTTGTCGTAATCAATCGGCACCCCGTTCACATGGTGCAGGCTGCCGATGAAGTAGTCGATGGCCGGATGCGCTGCCAAGTCACCGATTAGTGACTGGTAGGCCGGCCGTAACCATTCACCCTCAAACCCGATGAGCAGTGAGATCTGCGGCGCGTAGAGCTTCTGTAAGCGCTGTGCCTCCTCGAGGTAGGCAGCATGGCGTGGTGCTAGATCTGCGAGAGAAGCTTCAGGCTCGTCCAGCTACCGGCATCGTCAGTATTATTACTTCTCTCATATACACCGTGAGGAAGGAGCAAGAAAAGTAAAGGGAAAATCTTAAATTAACCCACTTCCTCAGGATACAAGTCCTCCAGCGCAGTTCGTGGCATATGCTCAGTTAGGCCCATGGTCGTATAGCCTAGACTGATCGCATGCTTGATGACGTCCTCGAGCTGGTCTTTGGCGTGCCCGGGACAGAACTGTCCCGAGTGGGAGTGCATCGTGAACGCCATGTTTTATCCGGTGTAATATACTTGTATAAAAAAAAGGGGAGTGTCTGGGTGTGAGTTGAAATTTGTAAGCGGTGGCCCGATCAGAGCATTGCTATGAGACCTACTAAGCGGCGAAAGTACGGAGAAAGTTGCAGCTTGGGCAGCAAATGTTAGTCTACAGTAGGGTTTGGGGTGAACAGAACCAGTATATATACTTACGTTCAGAGTTGAACATGGCAAGTCTCATGAGTTAAGTATAATATTTAATTTAATAATTCTCACCTCACCGCCTTGATAAACTCAATGTGCGGGTGTTAAAAGCGCATAGCGACATCATTATTGTCCTTGTCAAACCTTAGTATAAGGGTGTTTAGTTTACTCCGATTTGGATAGATTCATCTCTTTACTCGGTTCAAATTGTCCGCTACTTCCATGGCAAAATTCTTTTTTGAAAGATTTTAATTTTCCTAACGTGCATTGGAGATCAGATTTTTGGTAACTGAGTTGGTAAAAGGATTCTTTTTTTTTGGATTGAGAACCCCGCCCCCGCAGTGACGTTGGTGCTTACATATTGAATCGCGCCAGTGAATAGGTAACGCGTTTACAACAGGTAGCCGAGCTAGGTTTACCTACATAGGTACCTTGGAAGACCCACACGGGCCCTTGTTCTTCAAGCCAATCTCAACCATCTTGAACCACATGCTATTTTCAAAGCACCAGTACCATTTAACATTCATTCAGCCTTGTCCATTGTTGTTTTTTATGACCAACTTCCACGAGAGCAATCCAGTCACACGTATATTACGCCAGGATCGAGCCCATTGCAGCTTATATGATATGTGTGTGCATTGCGTATGCGCGTGCGAATCAGCTATGATATAGCTTCTTGCGCATTGCCTGCAACTGCTCAAGGCCATGACATGACAAGTTGTATTGCTTCTCACCACACGTTCTTTGTGGTGATGCCTTTCGGTGTCTAAACACCTGCATCCACTATCTGTCTCTCAACCTTGACTCAATTGCATCCTACGCGACCAGCAACCCGCCAACCGACCAACTCAACAATCATGTTGTTCGCTGAGGCAGACGCGCCCCTGATCAAGGCCTGGATCGTCAAGCGCCTAGAGAACAAGTAGGCGCCGTCACTGCAAGCCATTCCTTGTTGACACGTTCCGCTGACTAGTTCCGTGTTGTGCTTAGCTCCGACGCCGACGCCGACGTGCTGGCCGACTATGTCTTAGCACTACTAAGACATGACGGAGACGTCGAAACCATTCGCAAACTTTTCGAGGAGGAAATACCGGATTTTTTACGTGAGGGTATGACCACCGACCTATTCACAGCTGGGCCCTACCTCTTATTGCGGCCTATGCGCATAGTAGTCCTGTGTGGGCAAGATGTTGATGCTGACAATGGCAGATGCGGCTGCGTTCACCGACGATGTATTGCAGGCAGTCAAATATCGATCATATATCCCTGGAGCTCCTCCAGCTCCTCCAGCTGCGCGAAAACCGCAGTTGCCGCCTCCGGCTGTACTGGCATCTGCTGCGCCTCGATCCGACCCGATGCTACCGCCGGCGACCCTGTACCATTCTTCTGCTTCTTATCCTACGCCTCCGGTACCACCTCCCTTCTCCCAATCCAGTTCGCGCAAGCGCGCCCGAAACGATCGTGACGAGGGTGATGTGGAATTTATCCTCAACAGCCAACCCCCATATGGGCACCCGTACAAACAGCCACGGCGGGGAGGGGGCTTCGGCCAGCGTGGTGGAAGATACGAAGATCCGTATGGACCGAGAAGCCATCGAGGGCCTCCCTCTTTTCCCAAACCTCCTAGTTCGGTACCTTATGGAGTCCCTCTGCCTTTTGGACCGCCACCCATCGACGCCAATAGCATTATAGAGAACATCCAGATCCTGCAGTCTCTGCTTCCATCTGCTATCGACCTACCCCCGCCAGTCTATTCGGGCACGGCCCCCTCTCAGTTGCACCGGCGGAAGCAACGTTGTAGAGACTACGATACCAAAGGATATTGCTCCCGGGGCAGTAGCTGCAACTTTGAACATGGGACGCAGTCGTACATGTTGCCCCCGATGTCTGCAGCAATTGACGGTAGGCTCCATTTCCTGGATGATCCCTATGCCAGAGTCTATTGAGAGCTAATAGTGAACTAGAATACGACCCCAATGATGCGACATTGTCTCTGCCGCCTTACGGACCTCCAGCAGGGCAGCAGCCAGATGTCCCTTTCCAGCAACCTCCACCTACAAACCGTCGAGAGCCGAAGAAATCACGACGGTTAAAAGGCCGTGCTCCATTTGCTGCTAGTGGCCCCAATCATGACAAGACCAAGAGAGCCATTGTTGTTCAGAATATCCCAGATGAGAATTTCACAGAAGATCAAGTCCGTGGGTACTTTTCACAGTTTGGGGACATTGCGGACGTTGCGATGCAAAACCAAAATCATATCGCTACGATTAAGTTTGATTCTTGGGAAGCGGCGCATGCAGCTTGGAGCTCACCTAAGGTCATATTCGATAACAGATTTGTAAAGGTATACTGGTACAAAGAGGAGACTAATGACGAGGCTGCGCTCAATGGAAAGCTAGCCAAAAATGCAACGAACGGCCCAATGGATGAAACATCGCCAACCCGTAAGCCGGCCATTGACCCGGAGATCGATATGGAAGAGTTTTACCGCAAGCAACTGGAGGCACAGAAGATCTACGATGAAAAAGTGAAGAAGCGGCAAGAGATCGAACTTGAGCGTCAAGAATTAGAGGAGCGCCAAAAGACGCTCCGCGTGCAACAAGCAGAGGCGAAGCGTCAACTTCAAGCAAAGCTCAGAGCAAACGGCATTGAAGATGGTCCAT
Organism: Xylaria sp. 218_066; assembly: GCA_019843955.1. Taxonomy (NCBI): domain Eukaryota; kingdom Fungi; phylum Ascomycota; class Sordariomycetes; order Xylariales; family Xylariaceae; genus Xylaria; species Xylaria sp. 218_066. The sequence goes on along the minus strand of JADKYC010000002.1, from coordinate 318,693 downwards.
CATCACCAATGTCTGCTTTGAACGAGAGCAGGGATAAGAAGCCCAGTGCGGAAACCGAAGCTCTTAGAGCTCAACTCGCTGCACTTGAACAGGAAGCTAACCAACTCGGCATCGATCCTGATGACAATCCTGATGACGCTCCATCGTGGGCCTTGCGGGGTAGAGGACGCGGTAGAGGTTTCCGAGGGCGCGGGACGTTTGCGCCAAGAGCAATCCGAGGGACATACCGAGGAAGAGGCGGAACTGTAGAGGCCAGGCACGCTGCATATGCAGCATACTCTTTGGATAATAGACCAAAGAGTGTAGCATTGTCTGGGGTTGATTTTACGATGCCAGAGAATGATGAAGCCCTTCGGCAATATCTCTTTGTGGGTACAACGACTCCTTTTATGAAAGTATAGTGCTAATGAGTTGCAGAGTGTTGGAGAGTTTAAAGAGGTTCACGCTGCGCCAGCGGTTACACATGTCATGTTTAAGGATCGTAAGACAGCAGAAAAGTTCATGTTTGGAGTTTCTGCTAGCAACTCCATTCATGGCATCGAAGGGAAAATTGAACCCACATGGGCAAAGAGTTCCCCAGAATCGGCAAAGACAGTTGGCCGCGAAGGCCCAACAGCTAGCGCCTTAGATGATGGGCAGCCCACGAAGGGAAAGATAGATACAGGCGCCGATGGCGCCGATGAAACTAACGGACAGCTTGAAGAGGGCGAAATTGATAGTACCCCTGACCTCGATCAAGGAGACATGGACTACGAGGCTGGCGAATGGTGAGCGAGGAGATAGTTCGGGACTGGGAGCCCGGCTGGAGCGACTGCACAATAGATATGCATAACATGTCAAGTGGCACGCGCAAAGGCACATCATACTACGTCACACGCCTGCAAGGACCGTGACTCTTTAAGATCACTGCATATGGGTTTGGAGCATTTGAAGACGAGTCTCATATCACTATCGGCAAGCTTGGGAACGAAGGATCCACGCATGTTATCGGGTCAGTTATTCCGATAATACGAGTTGAGCTTAGACTACAGCATAAATACCAAATATCTACATACTTTCTAATGAGAGGACAATCTCAGCATTGAACTTCGGGAGCGCTCACTTTGACCTGACTAGCCTGATCCGTTTTGAGAGTTCGTGATTGTCTTACTCTAGTCTCCGATGGTTTATAACATATGTGAGTGAATGATCTTCTTATAGTAAGCCGCCATCTCCTGTTCGAGAGAATCACATAGTCATATTTAGGACTTATACTCTCTTTGTATTTTGATAGCTACAACAAGGCTAGCATCATCGCTTCGTCCCCTTTCAAGTTTGTGACGAGGGTCACTGTTGTCTATCACATAGACGCTCTCAAATGATTTATTGTGTCTATACGCTGACATGACCATTGATGATTCTGGATCTTGTCTCTTCTGTTGTATAGTGATGTAACTCTTTTTGATAATCTCGAGTTGTTGATGAAATCTTTTCGGGGCCCATCTCCCTTAATCGCTCTAAGTAAAGCAACTATAACCATAGTTGCGTACTCCGATCCCCTTCAGATCATAGACAACATTATCATCATACTACTTAGTCTGTCGTGTTCACATCCGCAGAGTTCCCGTGGTGTTGCAGCAGGTGAGACTCTCGCATATATTTCCGCAGACTATCTGGCATCCCGAACCGTCAGGGCGTCGTCTTCTAAGCGACGCAGCTGCGGATCTAGACCCAGTACCAGCGCCGTTTCTACTGGCGTCATCATTCCTGATGCTGCCATCTCCGTGAGAGCTGGAAGATGGGGTGATAATGCGAGTCGAATCCGCGAGCTCAGGCTGCACCGTTGCAGAGTGGATTCCATAGGCGTGTAGACATTCTTTTACTGTCTTGGCCCGGTCCATGAAATCTGCCATCTCGGTATTGGAGACGACAACGTGCGCAGATGCAATGGCCTTCTGCTGGTCAAGACGCCATATATGTAACTCGTGGACTGACTCGATGCCGGGAATCTAAGAGATCAAGATGTCAGTATCGTGCCTAGATGCTTAAAGAGTGGGTGGGTTAGTTGAATGAGTGAATTTCAAGTTTACCTTCTCCAGATCATGCTTCACATCCTCAAGGTCGACATCCCGGGGTGCGCTTTGCATTAGGATCCTACCACTATTCTTCACTAGCGGGATCGACGAGGCTATGATGAGAATCGAGATAACCGTTGAAATGCCAGGATCGGCGTAGAAGCGTGCCGGCGATTTCGTTAGCCAGATTATAAGGGCGGCGATAATGACGGCAATGTTGTTTAGCGCATCGCCGATGACATGTACTAGCACACCCATCATTCCGAGATCGCGCCCCGGGGCCTGTAGCTTGATAATGGTATGCCGATGCTCTGCATGGGCGCTTATCGGCTAAGAAGAGTATTAGCGAGAGATGCGAGAAATACGGCATGTTACTCAACATACAGTTAGAGGGATGTCCTCGCTGGAGTTCTGGCTCGGGGTGATAGCGGCCTCGACATTAACGGGGCCGTGGCTATGTCCGTGTTCTTGTCCAGCGTGAGCGTGAGCGTGGTCGTGTCCGTGACTGTGTCCGCCATGGTCATGACCGTGATGTTCATGGAGTAAAGTGGCGCTTATGATGTTGAGGGCCAGACCGACGGAGCCGATAATCAGGACCAGCTTGGGGTTCTCAACCGCTGTTGAAGTTTGGTAAGTTGGCGACTCGTTTCACGCCGGAACTGGATTGATCAAACCTACGTTGAATGGACACGAATCTCTCAAGAGACTGGAGAAAGATGGACAACCCGAGGGCCAGAAGGAAAACACCATTGAAGAATGCGCCCAGAAGCTTAGCGCGCGCCCAACCGAAGGAGAAGTTCTGAGGAGACTTGGCTCGCTCGGACACCTATGAGATAATGTCAACATGTTATGCTGTTCGACAATAGGAGTGTCCCATACAAGAATTGCTGTGAGGGCTATGACGAACCCTATGAGATCGTTCAGCTATTAAGATATTAGTGACATTATCCATGAGTCTATGAAGAAGCTTCGAATGGCTTATCCGTACATAGTGGAAAGCATCTGCTAATAGGGCCAGAGACTTAGTGTAGAATGCGACTAGTAGCAGGATCAGCATGAGTTCTGGTTGGATGAGGTCAATGCTAAACAGACCTGCAATCTCTGCAACGAAGAATGAAAATGAGATGCATATGATGGCGATAAGCTTTTGCTTGGATGTTAGTTTCAAGAGAGCCATGGCTGCTATGAAGGTGCCGTCCGGAATAGATGCGGATTCATCTAAGCCCGGGTTAGAAGTAATAATATGGCAGCGAAAGTGACCAAGAGTTAGACCTAGATGCAAGGATGCATGAGGCCAAAAGACCAGAACACAATAGTGAAATATGTGGGTGACAACCAGTAGTCGTCAAGCGACCTGTCTCAACTTCAGATAAAATGACGATTGATGGCCTTTGTTTCAAGGTGTAGTTCGGGCAAGAAGTGAGTAACTAGTACCGAGACAACTACGCTGATGAGAAATGTTTGCTTGTTTGAAATAACGTTGAACAACGATTGGGGCCAACAACCGGCTACTTGTTAGGGCGAGCTATGGGAGACAATGTTAACACGCCGTGTCGAATCTGGAACTGTGGGAATAGCTTGGCGGCGTGAGCTACTTTTGGAGTAGGTAGCCAAGTCGGAACAGTCCTCATTCGAAGTTTTTTATTCCTTGCAACTTCCTAGGTAGGTAGGTAGGTACGCTGACATGTAGCTCGAGATATATCCAGTACCTACATGTGTAAGCCGTATAGGTAGCTCTGCACTGACATCTGCAGACGCACAGCTAAGTGCGTTGTCCCTTGTTTACCTGCTTGGGTAGGTATGTATGTATGTGATGTATGTGATAGAAAGCGAGTCAGATGACTCCCCACTGGCATCTGCGAGGCGGAAACTCGTCTCAGGTAAGCCCCGGGCAAGCCAGGGATGGACGGGACAGAACATTCAGGCGGGTTTAAACCAAACTGATCAAGTATCGTAACCATAACGGGGCGGGATATCGATGCTGGTGTACAGGTAGAAAGATGGCCCTGGGACGGGGTGACCTACAATGTGCTAGAATTGTAGGTGCTAATGCAGCGTTGTATTAAGGTACGATGCAGATCATACACCTATATTCGAGTTAAGCCCGGTACATAATAGACTAGTTAGTTTCTGTCTCCAAATTGCAGCATGGATGGGCATTTATCAGACAGGGGTCATATACCTATAATGCGTTGGATTTCCGTTCTTTGTTCTTTACAATATGTGTTTTGAGGAGAAGATGGTGATACTAAGATGTCGAAACATGTCACACATACGTGAAGACACCTTCGTATTAATAGACGGATGCCGCACTTCGAAAATGGCTCGTTGGTGGTTCAACCTAATAACAGGAAAGAATTCCCGTGGAACTCAGCTTGCCCAACTACAAGTGTTTGGTTGTACTGGATCTTACATTGTACTATGCCAAGATGTCGCAAAGACAACCAAGTGGGGAGCAATCGCTTCTGCTGTGATCCCGCTCGTTCCACGGAGCTCATCTAGAAGTTGTTAACGAGAGTGGTGCTATGGCGTGCACCTGGTTTTCGGAGACATCCTGAGGCTACCAATACGTGTGCTGTCTCCCCCAAGTTAGCGGGAAGAAAACATAGTAGGTAGGGTATTGCTCCTTAATAGATGATGCTAGATAGATCTGGGCCTAACCTAACTCGGCCGCCTTTAGTTGCGATGTAGCGATCACCATTTGCACATTGACGGCTTCAACTGATATGTGCCGGGTACAAGTAACTAGAGTCTGAGAAGCTAGCGGCTCAATACTAGTATTTATTTTCCATCTCTGACTGAGAACGGAGCTGTAATAGTTTCCCCTATGTATTGCCGGACTCGATCTGTTGTGGGAAGTCAGTGCGTCATAGATGTATTCGAAGGCATTTGGCATCGCGCCTATGAGAAACTATGGATGAAAGTGGTGATTAAGATATGATATAATGCATTAAGTCCATCTAGCATGTATAAGAAAACAAACTGGGATTGTCTAATTTAGTAAAATGATAAGGAGAGCAAGTATGCGTTCTCTTGTTCAGGACTGTCGTAAAACACCAAGACACCTATTAGGGCCTCGAATTAGTTCCATCACCAGACTCAATAACCCTTCGTCATTACGAGTATCTGGTTTTAGGCAAGAGCCAAGGGTATCTTTAGAGCCGGTGCCATCTACCAGAACATTTGCGTCTCCAGCAATCATGGACACAATTAAAGCAAGCTTAAAACCTAGCTTCCCCATGATCCTTATCTAGGCTAACATTTGGTAGAACACAATAGCCGAGAACTTTGGGGGCAAGGCAGAAAGCCTAGCTACTCGTAAGTGATGCATAGAGACTCCAAGAACTTTCGAAGCAATATCTCGCGAGTACACAACTCTCAAAGACGAGTTCTCGGCTTCTCCGGTCAGTATTTCATGCGACCAGCCTTACTAACTTTTGGGTTCTGAAGACCAATTCAGTCTCGACGATGCTCCTGATCTGACGGGGAAAGTGGCTGTTGTCACTGGCGGCAGCGAAGGGATCGGATACGGAATCACGCACACGTTGCTCAAGCACAACATTACTAAACTCTATATCTTGTCGACATCCGAAGAAGTAGTCAAGGGCGCAAAAAAGGCGATTGCCAAAGAGCTCGGGCAGGCAGCGGCAGACAGAACGATATGGTTTCAGTGTGACCTGTCTGACTGGAAGAAAACGAAGCAGGTCGCCGAGGATATCAAGAAGGATGCCGACAGACTCGATATTTTGGTCAATAACGCAGGCAGAGGGATCATGACATACCAATTGACTGACTACGGAGTCGATCGGCACATGGCAGTAAACCATATGGGCCATGTTATTTTGACGTCCCACCTTCTCCCATTGATGAAGGAGACAGCAGAAAATGGCAACATTGTGCGAATCGTCAACCAGGTTAGTCACTATAGTCTTTTATTCCCCCCTTTAGCGTCGACACGAATTGCCTCAACGGGCATGTTCTGCTTTTGCTGCTGCTGCAAATTCCGACATAAGTAGGAGTTATTGACTCTGGTGCTTACATAGGCAAGCAACGCTCATCAAGCAGCACCAAAAGACACCAAATTCGAGAGTCTAGAAGAGTTAAATCAGGACCTAGGACCCAATCAACAGTACGGTCGTAGCAAGCTCGCAATCATGCTCTATGCGCGTTATTTCACAAACAAGGTGACCAAGGCAGGTCATCCGAATATCCTGATGAATTCGGTTCACCCCGGCTTTGTCAGTACAAAAATGAGCAAAGAGGATATCTTGGAACCGTACCCGCTCGCTGGCTACGGAATGGCAATAGCAATGGAACCGTTCAAGAAAGATCAGTTTGAGGGTGCCAAGCCGGCCGTTTTCGCTGCAACGGTAACCAACGACTCTGGTCAATATATATGCCCACCAGCCGTACCAGAATCCGGTAGCAAGCTCGCACAGGACGATGCATTGGCGGACAGACTTATGAAGTTGACGCGCCAGGTTATCATGGAGAAGACCAAGAGCCAATCAGCCGACCAGGGTTGTCCGTTTGATGATTTGGTGCTTCATTAGGTGCTTGCTAGGCGGACACATGTTATTAAATAAAGTTGAAATGTCCTCAGTTTATGATATCGCAATTTTTAGAGAAGATCGAGAGTAAAAAATGAATGTGACATCAATTGTTAGTTTGAATTACTCACGAAGACCTGTAAATAGGTATGATGATACGCATCTTGTCATAACGAGCTACTTAAGTAGGTAGGTAGTGGAGATGACGAGTAGGGAAGGCGGTCTAACTCTATGGCCCCCCAAACATAGCCAATTTGGCGAATTCTGCCGGTCCTAGTTAGTGATAGGGTAGGTTCCGTCATCGTAGCTCTCGAACTAGGTACCTACTTAATCCAACCAGCCTGACATCCTCACACTGCCTCCATGCAAATCAGGGGAATGGCCCAGCCCTTCGCCATACAATGCTTGCGTTCGACACCCAAGAAGTAGGCTAAGGTAAGCGAGGTGAAAATGTCTCGAAATGCTGCTCCTTCGCCCTCGGCGCCCCGTCGCCCCTCGCATTGGACTTCGCACCTGCGACAGTTCAGCAAATCGAGTACCGATAAGCTATTCATCGAGCCATCCAAGTCTCCAGACACTGCCTCTCTTGCGAGCAACTCGACTATCCGTCGGCTGTCCGAGCGTGTTTATACTGTGACAATCAATGAATCCCTAGTCCGCGATGATGTCCTCCTAAACTTTGACTTGGTCGGCGGCGGCGCCGGTGGCGGTATTCAGCCCGGGAGCTTGATGTCCATAACTCCGATGAAGGCAGAGATCGACCGCTCCGATCGGCTACAGGGCTCCCTGTATGGATCCTCGAGACCATCCTACCAGAGGGCTTCCACTGCTCCTGCAGACTCTAGGGCCAACGACGATGCTGCTCGGAGATATGTCTTCGTCGCTAAAGACATGCCGAAAGACTTGAAAGCTCGAATGCCAAACGTAGAAGTATATGTTGCAAAGCACGTTGGGGATGCCTTCAATTTGAGGAAGGGAACTCAGGTCGTGTTGAGTCCTGTCGACAGCTCCTCACCCGCCGTCGAGGCTTCACATGTCGAATTGTCCTTTAAGGACATGTATTTATCACGATCTGATATGTGGAGGCTCGCCGTTGCAGATCTAGCTGATAGGACTGTGTATAAAGGCCAGATTATCTATTTTCTTGGCACCATCAAGGCCACCGTCACTACCGTCTTTGTGGCTGGCCGTAAGGTCCAGTCCGCTTTTTTTGGCCGCCAAACCCATCCCATCTTTCGAAGCGAGTCAGCGAGGTATATGTTGTTCATCCAGATGGCACGTGAGATGTGGGAGTTTGACTCAGATGGGTCCGGTGAGATTATGTTCTACAAGGTCGTCAATGGTTTTCTGCCCGCCTTGTTCAAGAAATGGGCAATGCTTCAAGTGAAGCACCTGATTAGTATCGTCCTATTTGCTCGGGTTGAATATGACGCTGGATTGACGACTGATCTGGCCAATAACGCTCTTCACGACAATTATTACACTGGCTTTCAGACTTCCGGAAACAAGCGGCCCTACAAAGATTTCTACCGTGTCGTAGTGAGCGAGATATCAAATGGCGAATGGACCAAGATCCTAGATCAGCTGAAGAAGGAGTTCAATGTGTTTCGGCGCGACATCAATATACATCACCGAGAAGCCATGAGTAACGCAATGGAAATCCCAGAAGAAGCAGGTGCCAAAGGTGCATCTATTTCTAAAATCAAGGCTGAACCCTCCTCGGCTATGTACGGTAACTTTCTCGAAGCCATCAATTTGGCATCATCAATCTACGCATCTGACTATATTGATCGAGACCTACTACGAACTGGCATATCTATCGTGTTGATCAGCCCTGGGCCCGGTGTTTTTGAAGTCGAATACGAGTCTCTTAGACGTACTACAGAGGCTCTCGTAGGCAATGGAATTGGTATCGACCTCATATGCATTCCTAATTCGCCTTTACATTCGGTCCCCTTGTTTAGGTATCGCAATCCTCACTTTGTGGGTGCTACTCAACGATCCCAACCTCGAGCTCTGCGGAGTCGCGATAGCACCCCAAAACAGGCCACCCCTCTTGCTGGGAGCTATTCCACCGTTTATGAGTCTCTATCTCCCATTAAGCCTGCCGACTCTCTGGGTCGAAGTGAGACAAGTGGGCCAAGATCTTCCACTGATGAATGGGCTTTTGCATTGCCCCAGTGGCTACATGTCTCGTACTGGACAGGGAAATCCGAAGAAGCTTTGTCCTTTCACGGCGCGACGCTCTCTGCAGTGAATCGCTCACTAAGTAACAACCCCGAAGACGAGTTCGCGATACGATGCAGGCTATATGATCTTCAAATGAGGAGTGTGCTAGAAACCAACGAAATCGAGACACCCTACTTAACCTCTGACCCCTCGTTTTCTATACCCACGACATCTCACTCTCGGAACCGCAAAACGCCAGAAGTTCTATACGAACCCGTATATGGCTTTCAAAAGTTTGTGCCAGAAAAACTTACCAAGCCCGGTGAAACGTCGCTCTGGAAACAGCTACAAACATTCGATGAATCCCGATCTCGGCTTCCTCAGCGGCGTCAACCTCTAATCCCCAGCGGATATCGAGAGCTTGAGGAGAACACTAAGAAACAGTTGTTCGAAGATACTGGCCTCTTTGGAACATCTATTGGCGATAAGCGTAGCTCTGGTCAGCCGGCAATGATATCATCAAGCATTGCTTCATCGAGAGTCGAGTCTGAAGGTATTCAATCGGCGGCGTCTCGCAGAGGTTCAACTACATCCACTCTGCAGCCCAAGTTTCCCCCAGCCAAAGTTCCAAAGCTCATGCGACACATTAGCCTCGGACACCAAGGCTTTAGCATTACGGCTCCAAAAGCGGCTTCTGTCGAGCTGAAAACGGAGCACGTAAACGCTATCCACCCTACCGGAGCAGGCATTGTTAGAACCCCCTCTTCGTCGAGTTTATCGCCTATGACACCAATGAAGTCTCCCTCGCGAACGCTATCGCGGCCACATGCTGCTTCTGCCTTCCCCCCTTCTTTCGAGCATAAGAAGCCTCATTTCGACGAAAGTCTCCGGCCTAACTCACCAACCAGGCCCATTCAGATCAGAGCTCTCCCGTCAAGCATAGATCCTATAAGCACTTTAAAGTCAGGACCAATTATGCCCTATTCTGTAGCCCGAAGTGCACGTCATGATGACCTGGAGATTAAATATTCGAACGCGCTTAGGGAAGAAGATCAGAAGAGGTTGTACAATTCAAAGCTGCGGGCCGGCGGGGTGCCAGAACTGCCATCTACACTCTCCCCTACGACAGCAATGGCGCCATGGCTGGTCGTTTTGAATCCGTCTAATCCTGATGCGAGCACAGTTAACGATTCAGTATTGTTCAGTCGTTGGCAGCATGTGTTTCCCGTGCCGTCTGAGATGAAAGTTATGAAATGGAAGTCATTATCGTGCCCAGCTGCGGTTCCCTTGACGACAGAATACTTTCCTAGTCAAGCTCAGTTCAACGCAGAATACCAACGACAGCCATATAATATTGCTCAGGACCTCGACGACGAAATCGGAGAGGAGCAACCGTCCCGTGCCGAGTTCCTACAAGAGCTGGTCAGCGCTCGCTTTGCACATGGCTTCCAAGTTATCATTGGGCCATCAGTGGCTAAGGCATTCGACCAGAAGGCTGTCCGCATTGCTGACATATTCTCAATAGACAAAACGGTAGGTGACGGAACGTGCATTTTCATGGGTATTGGCAACACAATTCATCAACTGTCGTGTGTTAATGGCACCGAAGTCGAGGTGAATATCTTCGTCCGGAAACCAACAGAACCTCTACTGCAACTAGGGCACACGCTGTCCCCATATAAGCCAGCAATCCGCACCATTTTTGATAAGACATATGAAAGCGTTGACATTGACATCATGACCCCAAAACCCGAAAGGAATTGGAATTATATCGATTCTTATCTCGCTGGACATACAGATGAGATGACTGAAAACCTCAGGTTCTGGCGGGCCCGCTTTGTGCTGATACCCATGTATCCCCGAACATCTTCTATGTCACAAGTAGAAAACGAGGATGATGTAGAAGAAGTAAGGCTCGAGGGGATTAAGAAACTAGCCCAAATATGGCAACGTCACCGTTATATATCATCGTCGGAGCGTCACTTCCAAAGCGCAGGTAATAAAAAGCGGGATCCTAATCCCCTTGACATCATTTACAAGACGGAAGACGCCTCTGTAGTCATCGCTGCCGAGATGGAGTCACTGCCTTTATTCGAGACTGTCGACGGCATCTTTCGTAAAGGTCTTGTATCGAACAAAGAGCGCTTCTCAAAGTCTAACTTCAAGGTGGCGGCGCTTGCAGAAGCTATTCAGCAACCTGTTGAAGCTGGCGGGATCCGAATGCAAACGCGACGCTGGCACTTTCGACTACATTATCACTGTTTCATAGGTTCAGACATGACCACCTGGTTGCTCGACAACTTCGAAGATCTCGAGAGTCGCGAAGAAGCAGTCGAGCTAGGGAATACTCTAATGGTCTACGAAGACGACAGACCGAGGGACAAAGACAAGGAATCAAGAGATCCAAAGAAAGATCGCGAGCGCGGCATTTTTGTCCACGTAGAGAAGCGGCACAATTTTCGGGATGGCCAGTATTTCTATCAAATTGCAGGCGAGCACGCCAAACCTCACCCACCGAGCTGGTTCAACCGGAAAAAGGATGTCTCCATTCCATCAACACCCGCCCCGGAGAACTTAGCCGCGAACTCTCCACGACCCTTCCAGCCCAATGCCTCGCGGCCTGCTTCAATTGACGAGGATAACTCTCAGATATCTGGTGATTCCACGCCAACTGTCGCACCTATGAACACCACTGCCAATAGGCGACCGAAAGTACTCTTGAGCAAGATGATGAAGTATGACATCGATCCTCGCAAAAAATCTTTCCGTCCTGAGAGAATCAACCTGCATTATGACAGGCTGCACAATCCCGATAACTGTTTTCATATTCGACTAGAGTGGATGAATGTAACTGCGAAACTGATCGAGGACGCCCTGAAGAACTGGGGCGCTATTGCTAGCCAGCATGGTCTTCGTCTCGTCGAGGTACCCATTAAAGAAGGTTGCAGGATCAATGAAGTGAACGCATTTCGGAGACCATATCGGCTCAAGCTCGCGGTTCCACCACCAAGTCAGCGACCAACCACATATTACGACCCTAGCTCATTCAGCCCGCAACCACAGCCAGACAAACACTTCTACCACAAAGCGTTACTTAAGAAATTCGACTATGTGCTAGACTACGAAGCTGCCTCAAATTTTCCAAGCAATGTAGACACCAGCTACTCGTGGGGCAAGCCAGATTTCACATACTCGCAGTATATACACCGTTCAGGTGCCCACTTGGTACAGATCGCGGACGATGGCGACTTCTTATTGGCGGCCAATCGATTGTATACCAATAGAGTTGCGGCCACGCAGATAGTTCAGGCTCAGGCTCGACCCGAATCAGTGCCCATCCGGCCAATGGCTACCAGCAATACACATACGAGCTATCGAATTATAGAACCAGCGGTCACAGCCTCTCCACTGAATAGACCTGTTCTCTTTGCCCCGTCAGGGTTGAGAGGAACTCACCCTGACGCGTCACCGGTTCGTAGTGTATCTGGGCCGAAACCCGGCTGTGGAACGACCGCAACTTTTCCTGTGGCAGAGACACTCAAGGACATACTGGTCGCGTTTTGCACCAACGAACAAGCTCTCGAAGACTTTTATAAGGAGACTTTGGAGAAGGGCTTTGAGACTCCATTGGTGGTGCCTGCAGACTCGAGTATAATTCCCGATGCCAATATCCCGTCCCTTGGGCTCCCTCCCGGAATCCTCGGTGCCGGCGGAAGTGAACCGACCACCAGTCCTATCCCCAGGCTCAGCACCCCAAATTTGGCCACTTCGCTACTATTTAGGCGAGGTAGTGTCCAGTACTAGGTGCTGCTTATCAGTAGCCAAGCGTTATAATATGCACCTGTGAGTTTGTTGCATATCACCGGGACTATGCCCTTGTACTCTCGAGCCGTTGTTAGCTTACACGCGTCACCCCAGGACCGACGGTCCCAAGCGGTTGCTGATCGTGGTCATATATGTTATTGAGGCGCTGTTCAAGTAGGCATATCGCACATACGAAGTGGTGCGCAAACCTAGTGCCAAATCGATAGAAACTCAAATTCAGTTGTAAATCTTTACCTACGTCAGCATGAAGAGGCGTAGACAGGCTATTACGACCGTTGAGAATGAGGTGGTTCAATAAACCTGCATATACGCGGGAAACGGTATTGCTATACACAGCCACAATATGCTAAGCTGTGGCGCGGGCACTTATTAGACAAGGGATACCGAACTGGAGATACCTATGTAATCAAGGCGCAGTAGGTAGGCAAATCAGATTCGGCAAGTAGGTATTGCACACTATCACCTACTTATGGAAGTAATGAGTTTGAAGGGCAGTTCCCTCCTTCCAGGAATAGAAGATGGTAGGGCATGCATAGTAGTGCCTGGATTGGGTAGCAGTTACGCAGAGTTACGTTGGCATGAAGTTGTACTTAGTAGAATAAATCCGGAATGGGGACGTTGTTGGGTTGTCTGCGCGAATACCTACGTCGCGAATCCAACATACCTAATACGTGCAAGTCCGTCTTCATTAGCGGTGTAGGGAATGCTTGAGAAAGTACGCTGACGTGTTAGAGTGACTACCGTATCATAGCTTGATGTTTGCGTTTGCGCGTTTTAGCCTAGCACATAAACAGCGGGAGATCGCCATTTGAAATCTCTTGGGCCAGTCTTGGGTCAGTCTTGGGCAGAATGCTTAACAAAACTTGGCAGGAGAAGCTGCTTAAGTAGGGAAGAGAGAAGGTTGGCGTCACTATTTGCTTGCTTGGCTGAAAAGCTTCAATCGGATATGAGTGGGGTTGCTGCGAGGCGCTTCGTCGAGATGCGCCCTGGCGTCATTGCAAGTGTACAAGCAAACATCCTGTTCTATCTCCCATCTACCACCTGACACCGGTAACTTCATCGCCCAGTTTTGCGACTCGGAGTCCAATTTCATAAATATGAAGCGGGAGGCCTCCATTTACCGAAGCAGGATTCCCCACATCAAAATGTGATAGGCTAGGTTAGGTGAGACTAACTAGGCGACACGGAGGCTTGTGCAATCTTATTTGTTAAGGACCCCGGTTGTCCAGCAACTAACTAGATCCCTTTATTGCTCACCTGGGTAGTTGCTGTTATACCTAAAGTGCTACAAGTACTCTTGATAGGTATGACTTAGTGTAGTATACCCTTGCATCGACGCCTAATGAAGGTAGGGAGATACACTACGTAACTTGACCCAATTGGTAGGCACAGCTATAGTGAATCGGCGCCGGGTTGTATTAAGATCTGTCGTGTCGTTTTTTGATCCTGATCTGATCCTCACGTTCTGGATAGACAACCCCTGAGCGCCCATGCTCCTTCCCTCTCAACCATTTTCCACTTTCCACTTCCGATATTTGCACTGCCGACAACCCGATAGTTAACCGTAATTCCATTACATCTGAACAGCCGCGCGCATCTACCATCGCCCACTTGGGGCCCAGACAAGAAGATAGAACCTACCTATCGATTACTCAACATCCAGGGCAAGGGAAAACAGCGAGGCCTCTTCAGCTTTCTCCGCCACCGACTGGGACCCAACGCGCAACACCAACTGCGCCTCCTACATAGTACCTTACTTATCCAGGCTGCTGTCAAGGGCGAAGTGCGTATCACAGCGAATCCGGATACTACTTCCGTTATACTTATAACGGACCACGCAGCATCATCGTCTCCAAAGAGGATTCCACATCTTATCTTGTCACAATAACTAGTCGGTCGTGTCGTCGTATTCTTTTTTACCGTCACAACAATCTCCTCGATCGAACAAAAAACAGGATCACGCTTTGAGCGGGAACAAAAGAAAGCCGAGTCAACTCCGGCCGCCACAATCTATAGCCACCACACCTCGGGGTATTGGGGGTGATTTATTTATTTACCTGTCTACCTTTCGGCCCCCAAGCAGCAAAGACTTCTTCCGATCCTAGCGCGCGCCCACGGCATACATTCCCCAGATTATCTCGATACCAGGACACAATAGGTAACTACCATATCCGGCAATATGTCATCATGCATACATGTTCGCAGTAGTGCTAACCATGTTGTTTTGGTGTTTTGACAGGTGCTGAAATGTCCGGGTCTGAAGAATGTAAGTCATATTTTCATGATGCATGGCACATACTAAGCTCCGAGCCCCACTCCCGCACTCCCGCACTCCCGCACTCCCGCCGCATGATCACAGGCATTACTACTGCCAACTACCTGAGTAGGTAACTAATTATGAACGGCTTCCCAATGCCTTCATAACTGATTTTCAATACCCCCTTTGGGGCGCTCCACATGAGTCTATTCTTCAGCACTAGCACAATCCTACCTACCTACCTAAAGGTTAGGCGCCCAGTCGACCAGTGCAGTTGAACCGTGACGTGCTGCATCGTTGGTTGCATCCATCGAGTTGAAACGGTGCTCGTTTACCGACGCCCATCTCACACGCCTCCAGTTCATCTCCAACGCTTCCTACTCTTTTCTTTCCCCTTAGAATCGCCCCTGCTCCACATCTGGGCGTCTTGGGGCCGCTCTCGTTTGTATTCAATGAATCGCGGCGTATTGATATAGTGTCCCTGCGATATGCCCGTTTCCTGCAGCTGACTCTCCCCCTTGTCCTGCCAAATCGCATCAATTTCACAACGGTCAAAGAACCATTCAGCACCAAGAGTAGCAACTGGGCCGACAACACTGTGCGGGAACGGACAGCGTTGAAGCCATTCCAACCCACGAGTTGCTTTCTGAAGCCCCCTTTGCACCTCTCACAGCCCTGCATTCCATCAGCACGCAAACTCACCCGTCTGTCTTCGTGTCTGCCAATCACCACCTTAGATATCTCTCACTACTGAAGTTGCCTTGCGCAACATTCCATGTCATCCACTAACAACATGGACCCAGTCAACCTCCTGAAGATTTCAGCGAAGGCAAAACGCTTTGGAAGAAACGGGCGGGGTCTTAAATATGGCTGGCTGAATCCTTTTTCTCGTTTCGATTACAAGACGCCGGCCCGAGCCAACACTTACCACACTGCCGAGAGGGGAGAAGCACTGGCCGGAACCACGCCACTTGAGCATGCCAGTACAGCGCCCGATGTCCTCCAAACCCCGGTTGACCGAGATATACGCCCGAGCAGAGAGCTCGACCCCACGGCACAAGGCGACGAAATCTACGATTCACAGGCGACTACGGCGGCCAGCCCGACTACCGCGCACGAAGATGAAGGTCCCCGACACCGTCGGAAGATCATGGGGATCCCGGTCGGCCGCTCCCATTCTGAGGCTACCAGCGCGGTAGAAAAGGATGATGAATCCAAGAGTTCGAAGGGTAACTTTACGCTCAAGAATCAGATCCAGCGAACCATCCTCAGCAGCCCCATCAATCTCTTGTTGCTCGCTGCACCCGCTGGTATTGCGCTTTGGCAGCTCAAGATTCCGGGCCCTTCCGTATTTGTCGTTAACTTCATTGCCATAATACCCCTCGCCACCTTGCTTAGTGACGCGACTGAGCAGGTTGCGCTGCGTACTGGTGAAACCGTAGGCGGGCTGATTAATGCAACATTTGGGTAAGCTCCTCGCAGACAAAGCACTTGGCGAGACTGAGCATGTACTGACTCAGCCAGCAACGCCGTCGAACTTATCGTCGCCATTATAGCTCTCACCCAAAATCAGGTTACCGTTGTGCAAACTTCACTTGTTGGTTCAGTCTTATCCAACCTGCTTCTGGTCTTGGGCTGCTGTTTCTTGGGTGGAGGTTTCAATCGTCGAGAGCAATTCTTCAACACGACTGTCGCGCAGACAGCCGCTAGCCTCCTAGCCCTCGCCGTTGCAAGTTTGATCGTACCGACAATTTTCTCTCACACGCCAGATCTCTACACTGATGATGCGGTTACCTCGCTGCCATCATATGCAGTCCCCCAGCTATCCCATGGCGTCTCCATCATCCTTCTCCTCATCTATGGCTTCTTCCTCTTTTTCCAACTGAAGACGCACTCCGAAATGTTCAACGAAGAAAGTCAGAAGGTCCCTAAGAAGGATGTCTTCAAGAGGAAACCGGAACTACCTGAGGGCGCTATTGCTTCGGGCGTTGCACGGTTTGGGGCTACCTATGCCAACGTGCGGAATGAGAATGGAGAGATGAGCGAGATGATGCAAGTTCCTTCTTCCAATGACGAGGGTGACGAAGACGACTCCGAAGAACCAACATTGCATTTATATGTCGCATTGGGGAGTCTCACCATATCTACCGTCATTATTGCCCTTTGTGCCGAAGGTTTAGTCAGTGGTATTGAGCCTATCTCTTCCGCCGTCAGCGAGGAGTTCATTGGTCTTATCCTTCTTCCCATTGTCGGAAATGCCTGTGAGCACGCGACCGCCGTCACCGTCGCTATGAAGGATAAGATGGATTTGGCAATTGGCGTTGCTATCGGATCTTCGATGCAGGTCGCGCTTTTCCTGATTCCTTTGCTTGTTATTATCGGCTGGGGTATTGGTAACAACGAAATGACCCTGGCCTTCGATACCTTTCAAGTCGTCACTCTATTCGTTGCGGTTCTCCTCGTCAATTATCTGATTGGCGATGGGAAGAGCCACTGGCTGGAAGGTGTTCAATTGATTGCCCTCTACGTCATCATTGCGGTTTGCGCATTCTGTAAGTCTCTGGACTGAGTCTGTGAGGGATTTCGCTAATATAAGACAGACTACCCCAACGGCACTGGTGTTGCTACCAATGGCGGCACGGCTATGTAAAGGATACCGCGTCCATCACAACGAATAGTACGACCCTTTCAATCAGTTGGGCTCCTGCCCTTTATCTTCAAGCTATCGCTTTTAATTTCGATTCTCTGTGTATCAATTTTACGAAACGTGTATAAACTAGAGCTACCTGAGCCGATATTAATGCTAGTAACTACCTTGCACTCACCAGGTTCTACCTCAGACCTCTACCATGGGCCCCGCGTTGTTAATTTGCCATCGCGTAGCAGATGTCTTAACTATTATGGACAAAGGAATTCGCGGAATAGACGGAGTCAAGGCGTTGGGGTTTTTTTTTTTCGCAAGCTAATAAGGCAAGATCAAATTACAGCGGACAACCGTTTTCTTATTTATGTACTGCTACCGAGAGTAGAGTTGACTTTTTCGGATGGAAGATGCCAAGTTTCTAATCTCACTGTTGGAGAAGAACAAAAGAGATACCCTGTTATGACAGCAACAATACGTTTCAAGAGACATGGTCCCGGAGGGCGGTATGTTATTAGTATAACACTTGTTCCGCATAGAAAATGTTAGGCCACAATATCAAACAAAAGATCCAATAGAAGGGGCAAAATTTCAAGAAAGCATTTTACGAGGTCGTCGGTCAAGTAGTGATTAGCTCTCACATCCATCTACCAGAAACTAGCTACTAAAGAAATGCTTTAGGTTTGCCACGTGTTAGAGTCTTGTAAGGAAGTATTTTATAATGCGTTGGCATGGATGTCACACGGGCTAAACCCAGGTATTGGGAATGCACCACGGGCTATATCATGTGAATTATCTATGAAGCGGCAATCTGCATATTCAGCTACCCGTTCACGAAAACGGACGATGATACGCGATAATAGCAGATGGGCGAAAGCGTAGTTTTCGTGTATATATGGACTGAGTTGCCGCCAGAGCTAAAGGGAGGAAGCCAGTTCAGTATGGCTCCTTTGAAAGCATAGATGACTATATGTAAGTAGAACACCGTTCCAAGCCCAATCCCTTGTTACAATGAAAGTGAAGAACAACAGTCTAGAGCCTCGATCACGGCTATAAGTCTTCATGTCTCGCTTTTACTACTCTACATTCAGATTCGAGCGAATGGTCAGACCCTATTGGGCTTGTTAGTTGTATTTACAGAGATCTTAGTAGGTTAACAAGATTAGTTCAAGTGTTGCGAATACATCCCACCGTGCTGAGGGAGAATGCGTGACTCCGGGTGTATGGAAAGGGTATTGTTCTCTTTTCGTCTCTGAATTGAATACTTTTTTTATTCATATGATTTCCCATCGGCCGTAGGCAGGCTAAGCGACTGCAGATGAACTTACTCTTGTTAAAAATTATGATTATCTGAGCATATGGACGCGGGATAAGGAGTATCCATTCTTATTAATAACCTAATTGCGCTAGACCATCGCCTTAATAGCTGGGTGTTGAGATATTCAGCTAGTCCCGTCGTAATTATCGTTCTGAGAATGGAACATGGTTCTGCAACTAGTTCATCAGGGATAAGAGAGAGATATAGGCAAGTACAACATACAGATACTAAAGGAACTCTCTTGATTGCCTAGTTTTAAACGGAAGTTGTAATGTCCAGTATCTATCTCCAGATCAAAACACATTATATACTTGTATGGTTAAATTTGTTGCAGTTGAACTCCCAAAAATTCGATCTTGACTTACTTTAAGATCGCAAAGATCCTGTGAGCTTGCTGGCTGTTACGGCACATATATAATAGCTAAAAACATCCAACTGCCCGACTCGACTAAGTTCTACTTCTGGTAGTGTCGTGGCATCGTGCGGTAGTTCTGTTACATGACAAGGACTGTAATGTAAAACGTGGGTTTCAGCGTAACCGCTGCCATTTTCAGCAGGTGTTAATAAAAATGCAATAGTCTTCAACTAAAGTATTAAATTGGAATGAAGTATCAAGCATCGAATCTCCTGCATTGGCGTGTAAGACTGCTGGCGGCACAAGCCTTGATGACACGTGTAAGTGTTATCACGATAGGGGTGAAAGGTGGCCGCCTGAAATCCAAGGCTATAAAATCCATGCTCAACTAGCCTTGCGTATAATAGCCGACCCTCGCCTCAAATTACTATTTCGGTAAAACTAACTCGTAAACTACTGCACACATAGATCGCTCTTAGATCGTGATCTGACCCTCAAAGGATCTAGCAACTTATAAACGCACGGACAGGGCGCAAAGCAATATCGACAACTTGAAGCCTGTTATGTAATTAGACAACGTAATGAATCCGATGCCACCGGAGCTCTTCCCTACTAGCCCCCCGTCGCCGATGGTCGGTTGTCGAGGCCCGGCCTCTCTTGCATAGCATAGTTACGTGCGCCCTTACATTACCATATTCGTCCTTCCTGAATAGGAAGGAAGGACCTTGGGCGAATGGTAGAAAGAATACGTCGCACTTTCCTCTGTACACTGGATTTCATGTTGAATCGTAGGCATTTTCGCTGCAAGTAGCCGATTTTCTTATTGTTCGAAGCTTCTGCCAGTATACGAATGCCATGTGTATCAAATTATGACATGATGAATACAGCATGTACCCCAGCTGTAATCCATCCCGGGAGGTGGGTAGCTCATCCGAGATTCAAGCCGAGAATGTTTTCAAATTGCCAAAAGAAGTCTAGGCTCTCATCCAATTACGCCCATGAACGGACACCGAAGCCGAAGCCGAAGCCGGTGATCAAGTATATAATAAATTCAGCCGCAACATGACGGGTCAGATGCGACGAATACGGCAGGATGGAGGGAGGTGTCAGACTACTTAACAGGGCGGATTGACGAATGGAGAGTCAATACGATTGACTACATGGTTCATGTTTATTTCCAGTGAGTCATCCAGGGTAGCTGCTTCGTTTGCAAATATTGACGATTTCTTCTAGTGGTGCTGCTAATAAGTCATTCTATTACAAAATAATAATGGTGCTACACCAGCATGGTGCGAGGATATGTGCCGGGTACGCATCACTAGATCTGAATTTGGTACGTCACCATATTCTCCTTGCTTATTCACGGGTGCTGCTTTCATTTCATGTTCACCAGAAGTGCTTCAAGATACGGTTGATTGATTTATACATTCCTATCGCTCTATGGCATCTCTAGCGTGACCAACTCCGTGAGACATCGAGTCTAATTCCTCTTATTAGTATACGCAATTGCTTTGCTAGGCGAATATACTAGTTGCGTCTAGGTTATACACTGGCTCTTTGCTTATCTACGCCTTCTTTTCACTGGCAATGATCGCCTTCTCGCTCTGGGCTGCTGGAGCAACCTCTTCATCGCTGATGTCGGAGTCGCGCTTCATGTCCCTGAAGTCGGTGTTCAGGACGAATTCCTCATCGTCGAGCTCGTGGAACAAGAACCAGAAAATGACTGTTAGGACACCGCCAGCAATAGTCGGTCCGAAGAAGACCCAAACCAGATTAGGGTCCTTGATGGCGGGGGCGGCAGCCAGACCGAGGATAGCGGCAATCGCGCTGTTGAACAGGTTCAAGGATGCCACAAGACCCTTCATGTTCTTCGGTGCCATAGCATAGGCGATACCGTACAACGAGACGTTGACAAACACCTCGGAGATGGCACCAATGACGACAGGAATAGCATAGAGACCATATGGGACGGGAGACAGCGCTGGCTCGCCTGGTGCTACAATCTCAGTACATGTCGAGGCGTTGTACCCGCAAGGTGACGTCTTATAGACGTAGTACTGAAGCAGACCATAGCCGATCGATCCAATAGTACCGAGGGCGAAGCCAAAGGTGATACGGGAGATGGAACCCCACTTGATGCCCTTTCTTCGCAGGAAAGGGTAAACAATGTGGTTCATGATGGGGACCACTAGACGTTCGGGTCAGCCACAATTCCATTTCAATATGTTGACTGAGGTGAGTGGAGCAGGACTTCAGGAACACAAGGAGTGAGGTACTTACAAACAACGATACTGACTGAGTTTAGGTTGTCGAACAGATCATTAGGCAGACCTTTGGTGTCCAAAGCCGCAGTTAAAGCGTTAGCAGCGGCACCAAGACCATAGTCATTGACCTGCCAAATGGGAGCAAACAGGAAGATGGCGCAGGCCTGGAAGGTGCGCTTCACGTCGCTGACGAACTCATCGTCATATTGATAGTCCTTGGTACTTCCGGCAGCTCGTCGCACGCTGGGCTTGCCGATATCCCAAAAACCAGGCCGGCCGATCTTTGTCAGGCCGCCGTGAGCGAAGATATCACCGAGAACCTTGAAGACGTTGCCCAAGTCTGAGCCTCCTGGCGGCTGCTTGATCAGGCGCGGGTTCAGGTACCATAACAGGGGCGGCAGCATTAAGTACAGGATTGTTGGGATTAGGTAGGCGGCCCAGTACCCGACGAGCTTGGCGAGATAAGTTGTCGGAATGCCAAAAACCGCACCGACATTGATCAGGAGATAGAACCACAACATGACGCTGTTGATGGACTCCTCAGGATCCACAATGACCTTTTCGCCGCTAGACTCCGTAATAACATGCGCCTTCTTGTGCGGGCTTTGGTCGATCAGCGTAGGAGAAATGTTGGGCTTGAACTGCGCTGCACCGACGGCGAGAAGGTACAGGGAGAAGGCAAAGGGACCGAAGGCGTTGCCGGATTGGAGGACGGACGGAAGGGCAGAAATAATCATGATGACGTGGGCAACACCACAGATGGCGACACCCTGGCAAATCATCCTGAACCGACCGTATTTGGTATCCGCGAGCCAGCCGAAGAAAACGGGGAGCGCGTAGGCCAGAAACTTGAACGACTCCGTCACGGCCGAGGCCACAGCGGAACCCTTGCCCAGAGCACCGGCGGTGAAGTCACTGCCCGGATACACCGCACCCGTTCCGGGGCCGTTCGGCGGCAGGGGGAGAGGAGCACGGATGAAGTTCTTGTACACCTGGTTGCAGCCGTAGTACGAGGCTCGCTCGGCAAACTCGACGGCGCACAGCCAGTAGGTGGTGGAAGGCATCTTGCCGGCGACACGGCGTAGCGTAGCCTTCTCCTCCTCGGTGGGCAGAACGAGGCCTTGCCAAATCTCGTGACCCTCCTCATCATACGTGACCTCCTCCCCTTCCTCCGAGCGGCTGACGGCTTTTTCAGAGAGGGCCTTGTTGTCTACCGAGGCTCGGACTGCGCCCACGGGGGCAACGACAGTCGCGATGGCGGTCTGAGTGTCTAACGATAAGAAGTCAATACCCGGATGTCGACCAACAACAAGGAAGTTTAAGTGAAGGCCTTACCAGCCATCGTGGGGACGACACTTTGTCAACCCAAGAACTACGACTATTAAGGAGGGAGCCTTGGATTCGCCAACTGATGAGACGACCTGCACTGAGGGGAGTCGGGAGAAGAGAATGTGCGCGACTGCAACACGACGCTGCCGGTTATATAGGTGTACAAGATTGCCCCAGCTCATCCGGTGCCATGGCAGCATTGGCATTCGCGTACTACTGCACCTGCTATGGTACATGGGACAGCGCATCCAGATCCCGCGGGTGCGGTGCCTTGGCCCTTGATCATGTCGGGGGTATGGTCGCGCGACTCACCACCCAAAGCCTTGAGAGCCAGCCCATACTAGAGCTTATCAGCGGCCGAGAAGGATTGGCATATAGCGTCCTCCCTGCTCCAGACTTTACCAAGAACTCACCAATGGAGCTGGAACTACATTATGGCATCTAACTGGATGGTGGTTAGCAGGGCCTTGTGTTCCATGTTCAGTCCAAATGAGGACAATATTCCGGTATGGCGGACTTTTCCCAGCCGCACATGATAGTCTATGGCCTCAGTTCAGTCGTGATGGCCTAACAACATGAGGAAAGGGGAGGCTTTTCTGCCAAGGTCTGGGCTAGAGTCAGTCCTAGGCCAAGGCGCCATCTATGTGCTAGATAGGCATGTCTCTCTTTCAACATGGCACAACACAATAGCAACAGTAACAGCAAATCTACAAGCTCTGGCAGATCTCGCCCAGTCATGCTGGCCATATTGCTCAGCTAGATGCTCTTGTCGGTGGCCAGGCCAGCCATCGTGCCACTATCTTGCAGTAGTACATCGAAGATCGCTCATCCATTTGAGCTTATCACACAGAGCGTCTTGCCGTCCTCGCATAGCAATCTTCCGTACCCGGTCTGCCCGGATTTTGCCCACCAAATACGGCCGCCTTGGCATTTCTCGGCATTGCTGGTTCTGTTCCTTCAGCTTTCTGGGCAGAATGAAGCGAGCCTGTAGCGAAGAGTCCTGTATGCCATGTCCTACCACTTTAGGCAGGTGGTTTGGTGTCACGATAAGATAGATGGGAAGGCTTTCTATATTGTCGTTCAATTGACGAATTGCATAACCGGCGCCGCCCCGGGCCAAGTCGCCTTGACAGAGCTTGATAACGCCATCACGAGGCCGTTGTGCTACGTACAAGAACTGGACGATTGCCAAGACGACCCCATGGATGTCATCCACTTGCTTATCGACTAGGGTTCTACATAGCATCTTTCTAGAAGCTCTCGTGTCCTTCCTCTCCCACGCCCACCGCCTCGCAATTGGAGGAGGAGAAGTCATGCGTCGTCGATCGTCCACGAAAGAAACGATTCTTGATTGATCGTAAACTTCTCGATCGCTGTCTCCACGTCGCAGCTTTGCGACTTGTTATTGATGCGTTGACGCGGCCACGACTATCTATACGAGGCCTTCGTCCGTCTCCTTCTCCAATCGGTCGACGATGATACCAATTCACACCATCGCTATTCATGTGAGCATCTTACATGACAATTAGTATAGCAGACCCCGGCTCGGGTTGGTCAGGATTTGGATTCCTTTCTGTCGATTTCTATGGAAAAATCAGGTTACCAACGGTTCAACAAGAGGCACAGCGCCGAGCTCAGACGACATCCGCATTAAACCAATGAGGATCCATGGATCTCTCAAACCCCAACCGTCGATGGTTCAAAACATATTGGCGGTCTCCTGTCGGCGTTTGTTCTACGCCGCTTGTAGTACCCAGTAATGTTTCCGCTTGCGATTTCTCATTTACTTGACGACATGTTCCTTGTTGATATGCAAGTCTATTTTATGCGAGTTTTGAACGCCCAACCCTCCCTTAACCACTCGATGGTCGACAGCATCCCTAGACGCAAATCCAGTGCTACAATCATCGTTGGCCTACCGATAGGTGTAGAAATAGGCACTGTCTTGATTTCGTCGGGTAGAAACTGCCACCGCAGGCAGGACAACTGCATAGATTTTCCGCCCAGACTGATAGTGTCTGGGCAATATAGCTAGCCCCTTGATACCAACTCATTCCCGTATCAGGGTAGGGCTTCTTATCTAGGCGTAGGTATAGTCGTATAGCATGCACAGTTATGTATCTCTGCGTGTTTGTGTATTTAAGTAGGCTAGACGTCCAAGATATAGTAAAGTGCAAGATCCTTCGCACGCAGCTTCGAGATAAGGTAGCATCCAGTGTTCGTTTACCCAACTACTCGGTACGCTTATGCTCGCTACATATACCCTGCCCAATAGATGGTGCCACAATGCCTCATGTAAAGGAATATTATACACTAACGGAAGTGCTTGAAGTTCCCCCCAGATTGCCGGATTAGGCAGGTCGCGTGCCAGAAACCATTGGCATAAACCCACTCCTCCGGATTTGAATCGTTCGGCTCAGGCTGAAAATATATACCTTGCTTATCTACAGTAGTCTGCTTCATCCATAATATCTTGACAGCCTTCTCACTAAGAAATGAAGCGAAATCCACACAAGTGCCACACGGGCTAATCCAAGATATTGGGAATGCATATATCCGATGCCATGGGCGATATCATGTGAATTACCTATGAAGTGGCGACCTGCATATTCAGCTACCCGTCCTCATGAAAATGGACGATAATACGCGGTAATAGCAGATGAACGAAAGCGAAGATTGCCGCCAGAGCCGAAGGGAGGAAGCCAAATCATTATGGCCCCCTTGAAGCCATAGAAGATTATATGAATATTGACATCGTTCCAAGCCCTAGTATTCTAGCCCTTGTTACAGCAAGACATGCATTATGTCGTCAGTTCTAGAGTTAATACAGCAATACTCCCCGTGTTTACTACGTTACCTGCCAAGCCTCCCGTTTTTTGCTAATCTTAGCATACAAGGGGGTGTAGTGTAAGTGACTTCTCACATAAACCGGTAGTAACCGAGTATGTGTTTCTTGTCTTTGAATCCTGTGCCACGATCCAATGTTTCTTCTAGTTGAGAACTTCGTATTCCCAGGTGGCAAGGGAATGTAATTATTCTACAACCTATTCAACCCGGCGAATATTCGTATGGACGACTCGACCTTGTCTATTCGATCCGGAAACGTTTCTCAACTTTGTAATCCATTGTCTATTCACCGCACCGGCCAAAATAGCAAGGCGCATCTTACGTTTCGACGAAATAATCATCTGTAAAAAAAAAAAAAAAAAAGATTAATACTTACCGCGGTTATCGCCGCTATATCCGTTATTTTGAACAGCAAAAATTCAACATACGACCGTCTCCCATGTCAACACTTATTGGCATAACTATGCAAATTCTCCCATTTCTAGACTATTATGCAAAAGAAGGCCGTGGAAAGCAAATAGGGAAAATAACAAGGGGAGAGGGGAAAAGGAGATTTTCTCTGGTGCGTTAACCTATGTATCCGTCTGCTTTTGTCCGGTTTCGAAGGGGATTTTAACAACCAGAGACGCCAAACTCCCGGATGATATTATTACGCCCTCCCGTGTTATCTAACAAGAATACTGGCTTATTTGTAAGCCTTCTAATCTGAGGTATTGAAGCCGATAGCGGTGTCTGGAGTTACGTCGATTTTGACTCTCTTATTGTAGTTCCTAGTTTCTTCTGTCGTTATTTCATTTCAGATGCGCGGATCGGCGGATGTGATATTACTATTGTTTCTTTCTATTATGAATAGATCGGTCATTGCGATTTTCTTCTTCTTCTATCTAGATAAGTAAATATCGCGTATAAAACCTGTTTTCCCTACCAAGGGGACAAAATTACCTATATATAGATGATATTTATCAAACGACGCTGTGTAAGTGATAAACATTATAAAATACATAATGTTGTACCGCCCGCGGGAAGGATGTAGACGTGCACGTTCTATTGACCCACCTACTTCTGCCACCCTTTTTGGCTAGATATGCCACCCTTTACGCCAGATGGCTTTAAACTCGCTTGACTAATATATAGCTACTTAATTATATACGCAATTCTGGTGCAAGATATAGTGAATATGGGCAGTGGAAGTGATTTACATTAGTGGCGTGAAAGGTGGCATATCCAGCAAAAGGGGCGGCAGAAGTAGGCAGGCTATGTTTCTCCTTTTCTTAGCCCTCACGGGCATGTAAAAGAGCATAAGCTAGTACGAAAGACTTTAGTACCGGCTAAAACAATAGCAAGAAAGATAAGATAAGCTAGAATAGTTGCTATTTAAAAAGTTGATTTTATCTTTCGTTGCCCGTCGTCCAGTCCAAAAATATTTCCAATTAGCTTCGTATCGCCATATAGATAACAAAAACTTTTTTTATGACAATGGATTGTCTTTAAGGGCTTCAAAGCGCATTCGAATTGTAGTAATTTCCAAGGGGACCGTTATATTTGTTCTTCGGCTAACTAGGAGGGTTATGATATATTTGAAAAGTATCGCGTAGCTGTCTCCTCGTACATGTACAACTCCATACATGATGTGTAGGTCTCTGGCCTCGGGGTCCAGTCCGTTTGTTACGTGTAGCGATTAGCATGAGCACATCCTCTTGATTAATATGATCGAAAGTTTAATTATCTATGTAGGTCACTGGCCTTCACTATCGTGCAAAAATGGAAGTTCTATCTGAAGATTATGAATCCTTTGCAGGCTAACATACGAGTACTATAGGCATGACTGCGGCACAGTTAATTCGGATTTTTAGAACGTATGGATTCTTGAGCAGGCCCTTCAGTCATCTGTAATGAACTAGAGTGTTAAACGAGCTGATCAAAAACACTGGGATTGCATGTGTCTGGAACCAGGGGGCATCCGATATCATGTAATTAATCTTTTAAGCGGCAACTTGTAGACTTAGTTACCCATTGTTTGCCTGATCACGGAAACAAGTAGTACGGAGTAATATAGGCAAGATCGAGCGAAAGCGAAGCTTTCGTTCATCTGCTCTTATCGTGTATTATCGTCTGTTATTGTGAGGACGGGAAGCTGAATATGCAGATCGCCGCTTCACAAGATCAATTACGACAATAACCCATGGCATCGGGTATATGCATTCCCAATACCTGGGATCAGTCCGTGTGACACCTTGTTACATAGAGCCTCCTGTTGAGTATGTGACCCCCTTAGATGTACGTTCTTTACTATATCATCTTTGATCTTATCCCATTCTGTGTCCTTGCACGACTGGTGTAGTAGTTTGTAACTGAATCGCGGCCTATGTCACCTTAGCCTGAGGATTTATTTTCTCAAAATCAGGAGGCTGGAACACTTAGTAGTGAAAACGTATATAATAGGTCCTACCTTACAGTACTAGCTATCTAGAACAGGGTCAAGGAGAGGGCTTGGAAGGATATCGATATCAATAATTCACTGGGGCATCAAGGAGGTCATGCAGTTTTTTCCTCCTTTCTAACCTTGCTTTCGTTCATTTGATCTTGCACGTCTCGTTCGGTATCGCCCATTCTCGCGATCAGGCAAAAACCGGGTAGCTAAGTCTGCGATATGCCGCTCATATGATTATCTACATGATATCGGAGGCCGTGACCCGTGGTCTCGGATATGCACTGCAGTTACAGTACCTTTGGGACTACCAAGTCCTGCCTTTGACATACGTATTCTGTCAAGTGGAATGAGAGCACGTAAGCTATCTGATTGAAGTCTAGGGTTAATGGATCAAACTACCTTGTTACGAGACTAAGAGTATCGGAGCATCCAATCTATGGGCTTCTAAAAAACAATGGCGTTCTGAGTAATTAACGATGAGATTGTCAAGGTGTGATTATACTAAGCTAATCAACGCATTTATCGAACATTAGGGGTGCTGAGTAGACATACCGAGACTGTCGTCTGGCACATCATTCCGGCAGTTATGCCAAAAACAAATAGACGGACCATTCTGTTGTCGCCTACTAACAATAAATAATCCACATTGCCTGGCACGATAAAGGTTGAGACTACGACATTAGAGATAGGCGGTTCTCTAAGTTTATTTGACTTGCTACGTTTCCTCTATGGACTCAGTTCCACCAAGAACCGATACTCAACTGTGACTTTTCCATTTGTGGGCCTTTCTAGGATCAAATACAACTCCTATGTTATGCAAATCTGGGTTGATTTCCGTAGAGCTTCGTTTCTGGTGCATGTACCGGAATAATATGATGGCTGTCCATCACCCTCACGACATATGAAGATGAAGAAACGGGTAATTTATTCTCAAATCAAATTGGTATAAGTCAAAGGAGCGCCATTCATGTCGATGCCCGCCACTAACGCCGGATTCTAATCTAGAAATTTTTGTGACCTCTCGCGAAAAGACCAGGGCAGCATTCTAGCCTTCTCAGTCATGTGAACCTTCCGGGAATAGCTCGTATTTGGATCATAATGACCTTCTCGGTATCAAGTGTTATAAGCTCTGAGGCTTTTGACCCATGACTCATGAGCAAGGAACCCATTATATGAGTAAGTTGACCATGTGCTCGGGCCATGAGCCCCATAACAGAGGTCGATCGCCGAGGCGCGCTGAGACAGGTGCCAGAATGCGCAGCCGGCGACGTTTTTCATCAACATCAGCCACATATACAAAGCCCATGACGTTCGCATCACGTATGGTATCTGGGGCGTCGTGCACCGAGGCGCATGCTACTGCCAATACACAGTTCTGTATCATCATTGACGGCTCTGCCTTCTCGAGCGTGTCTGTGCGTGTCTCACCTTCATCGTATGTAATGCCGCCGCTGTCTGCAGATGTTGTTGGGGGGGCTTCAAGAGAGGTTTGTCAGTCGTTATTCTGGAAAGACTTTCTGGTGGGATCGTAGCAAGTGCGTAGATGGATACATCGCCGTACATACAGAATACGAGAGACAAAAAAAATAAATACGCTTACCCTCATTAATCCTCCATATCGAGACAGCTGCAAAGTCAACCTGCTGTGTAAACGGACTGAGAGTCATCTTGGCGCTGCCAAAGAAGTATTCCCTAATGGCAGATTCGCGGACGGACTGCATAAAGACTTCATCGCGCTCCATGACACCACCGGATTTTTCCAACCCGACGACTGTGATCGTGTCACCGACACTCGTAGTCTGTCCCGCAAATCGCTTCTGCATCTCGCTGCCCACACGCTCGGACCCGAGCACAATGATGATATTGACCGAGAACTCGGCGACGATATGTCCAACAAAGTCGTAATACGCAGCCGCCCTGGCGCCGGTGGGTATACCGCCGGTATCGATCAACATACCGGCATTCTTGACATCGATATCCTCCGCCAGTCTCGACGTTGCGGCCACGGCCAGCCGGCTGAGCAATCGCTTGAACAGTTTTGGATTGTCATCCGACTGTGGTAATCCGTAGTAGTACGCCAGCGGCAGCTTCACGGGTATCGCGCTGGCGCCACTGCTGGGTAGACTGCCCCAGTCCGTCGTGATATCGATGAGTGTGGCGAAGACGGCGGCGCTCAGGGTCCCGGGCAGCGTCAGCATGCTCTCGCGGGAATCCGTGTTGACGACGAGGGGCTGACGGCCCATGCGCGTGGCCCAGGATGCGAGGGTGCGCGTGAGGCTGGACTTGCCGGCATTCGGGGGCCCCACGACGAGCACGCGCGGCCCCATGTTGCCGGCTCTCTGGGCGGCGGCGCGCAGCGACTCGAGCTTGAAGTGCAGGTTCAGATAGCTGACCATGGGGGTCTCCTCGGCGGTGGGCTCGGACGTGTATGCATCGTAGGTACCTGAGGCGGGGGCTGTGATCTCGAGCGTGCAGCCGTGCCAGGTGTTGATCTTGGACTTGGTCGCGGTGAAAGCGTAGGGCGTGTTGGGAGCGAGCTCTGTGCCGTCTTTCTCTGCCGTGCCCGACACGAGCTTTATGCCCAGCGTCGAGCCATGCGGCACATCGAAGCGGTATTCCCAGAACGGCTCGAGTGTCTGGGTTGTTGTAGGAGCCGACGCCGGTGAAGCTGCAGTAGCAATTGGGGTAGCCTGCGGGAATCAAGAGTTAGGACGGCGACCATCACAGGTTAGAGAGAGAGGAAGAGGGTGAATTCGAGAACATACTGTGGGAGCTAACTGTCCCAAGCCAGGAATTGACATGTTTAGTTCATCGCAAGAGAAATGTTAAAGCGTGTTTTTCACGTGTTGAATGTTGCAACTTTTGAGTATCGTAGCCTTGCAGCAAGCTTAGGTGGGGGGAAAGTAGGTAGTTTACCTAGTACCTAGTAACTAGGTCCTAGTTACAAGCTTACCTAGGTAGACAAAGGTACCCATACCTAAGTAGTTAGGTACTTAGGCCCAACGTTTTTTCTCCAAGTTTCACTGATTTCCCCTATATAATCCTTCGCGTCGTCGACTAAAATCCTATGATAAGCGAACTTTAGGCATTCATGGTAAACAGTAACATAGATCTGGTCATTATTCATGTGTAACGTAGTAGCTAGCAGGTGTCTATGTGAAGCGGTTCTCTGTCTAATGGCCGCTCTCTCTGTACAATGTGTTGAGAACGCACCAAACTGGGTATCTATGCAGCAAACTTCAGATGACTACTGTAAAACGCCTTGTTCGCCCATGCCTCCCCACGGCATATGATATCCCACGTCTCCGAGTCTGATGCTTTTGTTGCATTCTGCCTCAGTGAGATGCTCCCAGATAGTCTATCCCGAAATGATCCAGCGTCCAACTGCCAAAGCCGTATCATTTTATTCTGAGAGTTTCTCGAAAAAATCGGCCAGGCTTCTGACACCGAGCAGTACTGCCTCATCCGGGCCCTGACCTGGAGTCCAGTCTGCATGTGCGAAGTCGATTATCCTCAAGTCGTATATGTTTGGGAAGCTTGACATCTCGTCAAAGTCCTCGTCATCTCCGCTCACCTCTTCCACTCCGTGATCAAACTTCACAGATTCTGTGACATACTTGAGCTCCTCGTCGTCCATGCCAATGCCGCTATCCACCCTAAGGTTAGCGCTGACGACTCGCGGTGCGCTTCTCTTGTTCACTGACGTGACGGCTTCCAGCCGTTCTATTGTCACCTGTTCCGCCCTCGCCTCCTCGATAGCCGCTCGCAGTGCAGCCCCATCTCCTTCGAAGACGAAAAGTAAACTGGAAGAGTACATGCGGCTCTCTTCCTTTTGCAGCACTTCTTCAACCCGTCGAAGATCTCTGGCAAATAAGCCTGCAACTATTTTCCCCAACTCCTCGTCGATACCGGCGGCCTCATTAAAAATGAACATCTTGAGCGACTCTGCAAGATTTGAGTCATTCACGTCGTCGCGGCCCCAGAACTTGTTGTACATCATGAAGCCGTCCTCGTTTGGACCCGTTACGTTCGCAGAAGGCAATTGTTTCCTGTCGGGCGTTGTGTAAGTGGGATGTGTACCCTGATACACCTGCATGCCGGCAATGCGGAAGCCGAAATTCTTGTGCGTTGTGCTCTCTGTAATCTTATCAAAACGTTCTCTCTTTTCTGGTGTTGCATGTTTTGACCATAACTGCTGGCCCATCTTGGTATCCATGATGTTAGGCTTCTTGAAGCCATAAGAGGCATTCAGAAGGGCAATGGCGCGGTCAGTCTTGATTGGCCCTGTTCTGGCCTTGTTTTCTGCAGCGGACTCTTTGCTGGGTGCATCGGTCGCTGGTGGTTCTTTCGCACCGACTTTGTCGGTCGGGTCCAGGTGCGACTTCAGTTCCTCCTTGAGCCCCTTGGGGATCTCGGCATGCTCAATTAGGTCCGGAAGTTGATCATGTATTGAAGCAGCGGTGGCATTATTGAGCAGTGCAAGGCTGCCGCAAAAGACGGGCATAAGCTCGGCGAAGTCGGGGTGGTCTTTAGCGGATTCGTAGAATTCCACCTCAGCCTGAGTGCAGGGCTTGACGAATAGCTCACCACCGGCGTCACACATTGTGCCGTCGCTAAATACAGTACCGGGTCAGTTGTCAATGTCACAACATTCGGGCGAAGACGCGACTAACTGGCCAGCAACGGCATGCTTATAGTCGATTAGGTCCTGATGTTTGGGGACATCTTTAGGTTTAGCCGGAGCAGTCTTGACTCGCTTCAGCTCGCGTAGTTCTGGAGTGACCGACATGGCTGTTGGTGACGAGAGGGACCTCTTCAGGCAGGCGGCCATATCATCAAAATAAAATTAAGAGGAAAGAAATTGGGCAGAGGCGCGTTAACATAAACTAGAAATAGCCGAGTGCACTTTCGCGGATGGATGTCAATGAATGAGCGAATGCGGAAAGTGGGCTACCGAACTCGAACTCGTGCAGGGGTGACGGAACGAAAACCTAATCTGATGACTGAAAAGCACTGGAATCAGGTTCGTCACATGGTATTAAGGGAATAACGAATACCTAATATTGGCGGTAGAAACACCGAGGTCTAGTGATGGGTTGAGGTTGAGGTTGAGGTAAGTAAGGGGGGAGTGAAGGCGGTTCACACGGCACTTAATACTCTTCATCGCGCACACGTCCACGGGCACGGGTTCCCAGTGAAATGTAATTTGGAAATGGGGTAGAGTCTCAGAAATGATCCTGCCAGCGCGCTACTGCCAGCTGAGCCGGTCCACAGGAGGAGCTTAGCATCAGCTACCTATAACGCCAGGGGTATCGCCCTGTTACAGGAGTAGTTTAGCACCACCTGCCCAGACCTGCCACCTGCAAGCCTCGAACCGCAGCAGAGGGGATGGCGAAGGCCCCACGCGGCCATGCCAGGTACGGGTACGCCACAGGTACGCAGACTTGGGTGAACCCATGCTGGGGAACGCGGGTACTACGCGAGTACGTGGGGTCTGGGTCTCGAGATGATTCCTCGGCCAATAGAAACATGCATCTCAGCTAGGCCTCACTTCTGATGATGTGGCGAAATATCGGAATGCGGGCTCAGCCACATTGTCACCTCGGAACTTCAAGCACTGATCGCAAATGTTGCCGCGATGCCTGTTAATCTGCCTTGAAGGGAGGGAGGGTCCGCCGCTAAAGCCGTGCCTTGTGGCGGGGAGCTGGTACATGTACTCCCGTTATTTCCAATCCGACACTACTACTCATCGTACAATGTTCCTTTACCATTCATCATTCAGCAACTGCAAGCATGCCTACGAGATGTGTACGCGCAGAGACCAACAACTAGAACAATTGTATGCTCTTAGTACCTTACGTACTAGAAGTACCTTTGACGGCAATGTGCAATAAGAGTATACGTAACACACATGGTTGGTTAGCTGACTTCACAGCCTTCATAGAGGAGACAATACCCAGGGACCATCTCAAAAAGTCCACAGCGTCAGTTCACCGCAACTCCTTTTGGACCTGACGTGTCTTACCTACTCCGTTCCTTCTAAGACGTAAATTTGGACTATCCACCTTTCTCCTTTTATCATATTCTCGGCCTTCCCTTATGCAATCGAAACGGACATCGTCTACCTCAGGTGGTGGTGCACAGCTGAGCAAGATGATCTTCCTACGGCGATGTGCATGTTTCCTGCGCTATAATCTGTCCTGCATACATCGGTTGCTAGCAGATCCAATAGGCACTATGAGTATTATGAGTGTTATGAGTGGCCAGGCAACATCGACAACACAAACACACGGGGAACATGTATACTGCTTTGTGTAGGTAGATATCCCTCAACACGTATTTACGGTAACACACGTGTAGCAACGTCTTGCCCACAAATAAATCTACACCAATGAAATTGATTTAAGCTTGTTAATAATGAATCAAGAAGAAGAAGACGAAGACGAAGAAAAGCCATCTGAAAATTCCTGATTATTATTGGGATCAGATCTTACACTATCGCAAAGCAGCAGCAGCAGTAACCTACCGGCGATGCCGCCTCACCTTCACACCACGGCACGCACTTCAAGGGCAACCACATATTACTGAACCTGGGTGCCTGCTTGAAAGACGTATAGACTAAGGTACCTACCCGTACCTACCTGCCTGCAAGGTACCTATGTAGGTAGGTAGGCTGCATACATTCCGTTTGCTCTCCCAGTAAAACGAGGGAGATACCTACTCTATCTAGGCACTCTACTCTTCTCTTCTCTTCTCCGTTCAACCACTTGATATCTCATACTGCACGTTGCCCACCCCAACCGTGAGATATTAGCTCTCGTTGCTAATTCCCGCTTACTAAATTCCGCCTCGTATCAAGCCTGTTGGTATCGCTCTATTCTCTCCTTCTGGAATATCAACATTACCTCAGCCTCACCTAACCTGCATTAGGTTGCATCGCCCTTGATACTATCCGTCGCCCTACCTTATTGAGCGTTACCTGCCTCTTCGTTTTGGCCCCGCCACACGCGATAGCCCATCGCAACCCGGCACCTACCATTCGCCTTGGTCTCACTGACTATTGCCCTTCGCTTTGCCGTGGCAATAGGCCAGACTGCTCGGAAAATGGCGGAGCTTCCCACCCAGAAAAGCGAGGAGCCAATGGCGACTACAGTGAACGTTACACAGCCCCAACTAACTGATGCTGCTTCTACTTGTCAGGAGGACAACACCTCACCTGCAGCTTGCGGGGTCAAAGATGCTGCTATCAAGGAAGACGGCAAGTTAGCTGCCGAAGATACATCGGTCTCCAATGACTCTGGCGTTGATGACCCTGCTGCGGGTACGAGAGCAAGCAAGAATGCGGCAGGCGTTACCCAGGTTGAGGTGAAGAAGAAGAAGAAAAAGAAGTCGAGGCCTGGGAAAAGCCGCAGGAACATCACTGGCTTCGAAGGTGGGTTCATCTACAAGGCGCATAAATCTTATTATTGTCTGACACCTGATCTAGAGTATTATGCCGATGCCCCCATGACACCGGCGGAAGCCTTGGAGAAGAAGAGGCTCTATGATCCGTAAGTCCGAGAGCCTTTGAGAGCCTTTCATGCTGGGCGTGTACTTACTGATGATTATAGCGCGCGACCGTTCCCCGAGTGAGTCACTCAAAAACTTCGTAAATATAATTGTGATTCGTCTAACATAGCTAAGCCGCATCGAAGAATGCATACAGCGGTTTCGAGCTCGTCGGCGGTTGGACACGCAACGTTCGGCCTTGTTCAACAAGTACCTTTTCTTAGGTGGCATCGATACCTCACAGCGTCAGTTTACTGGCATGGTTAGTGACAAAGATGCCATGGCTGAGGCAGATACGGAACAGATCCGTACCATGACCGCCGTCGACTTTGTCGGTGGTACTGGTACTCGTTTCTACGACCGTGGTAACTCCGAGGACTGGGACGTTGATTTTGAAGCAGTTGTCAAAGGTTTCCTGTAAGTAGAATCCCTCAAGCTTTGCAATGAGTTAACGTGTCGACTAGCTCGCGAACCATCATCGACTGGTACATGTATGATAAAGAAGCGATCCAGCTAGCTGCGGATCTCATCAAGAACTTCTTGAATTATGTCCTCATGCAAGATGCCTGCCCCGAGTACAAAAACAACATCATATCAGCCCGAAACGTCTGCGACATCGCCCCAATAGAGCTCCGCTACACACGCGAGCTTATATTCCAACTTCCCGGCAACTTCAATCGCATCGCTCGCTCTCTATTCTGTGAAGGCGGGGCGAGAAATACCGATGAGGACAAAAATTATGAGGCTCTAGTCGGTTTCCGTCTTACCACTCTTTTTGCACCATCGACCGCAGGAGCGAAACGATATAAAGAGGAAATTCGCAAACATGAGGACCCGACCACGATCAAAGTATTATCTACGACAGAACAGACCTATCAGGTTCTCGGAATCGAGAGGACCCGCCATAAATTCAAAGATACGGTACACAAGCAACTCGCAGCGATGAATCTGAAGCTCGAGTTCAGGCTTGCTGGTTGCCTTCGTGTTGCGCCGACTATCATGGCGCATGGGTGGGGTAATATGCCACGCCCAGACGAGGTTGACTTCAGCCATGCTGAGGAAGTAGAATTTTTGCTCGAGGACGAGCTGTTGGCCATGTTCGAGATTGGAATGAAGATCCGTATGACGGTGTGCGAGCTTAATGTCGGCCTTCATTTCATCAAAGAGGTGCACGAGTTGCGTGTCTCGTTTGACACATTCTTGCCTCAGTATCTCATGACTGATTGGAAGGACCCGGTCCCCAATGAGCGCCCACCGCCTTCGATTCATGCTCCAAATGCCGAGGACAAAGCTATGAGTGCGGAAATGCAGGTTGACGATTAGGTCGAGTCTGACCGTGTGGTTGGACTTTATGCCTGATCTCGGATAGATTTCCCATGAGCTTTGGGATATGGCAAAAACCCGTGGGATTAATGATATTGATATGAGGGATGAGGGATGAGAAATGAGAAGAGCGTAAGATGGGAGGATGCGAGGTTACTACGCGTTCCTCGTTGCTCTAGGCAGTCCTAGACTTACCTTATGAATTCAAGGAAAATGGCCATATGTTTCGATCAAGATAACGCTCGCAGATTTCTAGATATACACTAGTTGAATGAAAGGATGTTGCTGGTTTGAGAACAGCAGCATAACAAATCACTAGATAAAACACTTCGCATTGTACCTTTTCTCTTTTGTGTGTTCAAATTGTGATAACGCTCTACAGGTCTGTCTACTTGACATGGGTCTTTGACGTATGTTTATTTAAACAGGAGCTTAGAAACGTAGACAACTGGTATAGTAGTCAACAGGAGAAAGGGGTATCGTACGCGGTAAAGCCAGAGAGGCTCATAATGAGCACTGGGTCTATAAATTCAAGAAAAGGACGAGGCTCCCTCAAACGCCGTATGACCTAGTCCTTCAACTAAACCAGTCAACTTCTAGGTCTTCAACAAAAGGACACAAATTCCTCCCTTTCACCTTAGTATGTGTCGCGGGTACGTATACATAGCCCAATTTGCATAACGCTGCCCTTTAACGACACTCGGGGGAATCGATTGACGCCTCGAATATTAAAGTTATAGGAGTAAAATCATTGTTGGTATTCCGGCATGGAAGTGTCCCAAGTATCAGAGTCGATATTTTCGGTCTTGGCGACAGGTCGAGGTAAAGTAGGAACATTATCCTGTAATATGGGTTGGGTCTGTAGAACCGGACCGGGGGAGAAAGGAATGTTGGACGTCGCAGTGAAGCCATGCCCGCCTTTACGTAACGGACTTATAGGTACTGAGTAAGATTGCACTCTACGGTGTTGCATGGGGTTTGGCCGAGTTGGAATTCCAGTGTCCGGTTCTAAGATTTGGATTGGTCTCTTGATGGGAATCACATTTGCTGGAGAACCTTCAGGTTGATAGGGGATGAAGCGGTCCGTATCCTGAGCGGGTTCCGGTGAGGGCTGAACGGGAGGACTTGATGCAAAGGGCGTTGAAGATAGACTCGGCTCAGTGGGACTGGTTATAATAGGTGTCATTGGAACCGTTGTTGTGAAGTGGTTATGTTGAGGGGGGGTTTGAGCTCTGACTAGTGTATTGGGATTTTGAGTGTCTTCTAAGTTAGAAGATAGTGGGACAGACTGAGCTTCTGTATCGGTCGGTTGGGGAAGCGGTTGTTTATTCAAGGGGCTTTCCTCCTTGCGCGTGGGTTCATCGCCGACTGCAACCGTTTCTGCTTTGGCTTTCAACCTCGCCGCTTTTTGCTCTTTAGTCAAAACATTTATCTTGATTTTCTTCATTCCGCTCGTGATTTGATCGAAATCTTCCGGAGTACTCGTCGTTGTGGACGAGGTTCCAGCATTAGTTGCGGCGGGTTGAGCGCTTGGAGGCGGCGGGCCAGTTCCATCACTCGCCTTGGGTATTGTTGGCGTGGTTGTGGCAGAGGACCCCGTTTCGACTTTGGCTGTAGCTTGTTTTGTTTTCCGGGGCGCACGGGGCGCTCTGACGCTGTCTTTCCTGGGAGGTGCCGCCGGACGACTCATTCTAACACTTGGAGCCGCAGAAGCTTGGGTGCGCACACTCATGGAAGAGGTTGGCCGCATACTCAGGGAGGTACCCGGCCGAGTGCCAGCATCAACGGTTACTGGGAAATCTGTAACATTACTCAGAGTAGAGGCTGTGCTAAGTCTCCTATTCGCCTGCCGCGGTTGTTTTGTTTCGGTTTGCGGCGGCGCACCGCGAGCTAAAGCCTGTAAGATAACTGTCAGTATTCAGGTCCTCATCTTGGAATTCTTGACATGCCTTTGATGTAGCGAGGGCTGTGGGTCCTGCAACGCTCTTGCGTCGTGATTTGTAATCATCGTCCTCGAGATAGCTGACTGGCTTCCTCTCACGAAGAGACATCCTTGTGGGGGCCCTTGGGGGAGCAGCGGGAGCGTCCGGAGTGTCGACCGCGCCATTCACGGAGCTCTGGGAGGACCGACGGTCCTTTTTGGCCTTTGCAGCTTCTTTATTAAGCTCCGAATGTGTGCAGCTATCAACCTGTCGATTATTCGGAATGAGTAGCTTGCTCAACTCGTGAGCCACAGTAGTCCAAGGGATATCAGGCGGTGGTGGGGTTGGCGATCGGGGGACAATTGTCTGCGAAGCGGGAAGACTTGACAAGCTACGGCGCAATCTAGCCACGTCGGTCATCTTTGCATTGGACGATTGCGTCGGCGAGGAATAATTTCCCGGCGTGATCGTCCGCGGCTTCTTAGGTTCTGGCGGAGGAGCAACTTTGGCAGCATCAAAGCGATCCAGCTCAGCAATAGACCACCAGTTCGGATCATATGGAAACTCAAGAGCTTTTAAGGACTTCAACTCGCTCTCGTTCAAAGTGCTCCGCCGACTGAACGACCCAGTTACATGGCCCATTTCGTGTCCAGCATCATATGGCCCTTCCCCCTTAGTTGCTATAGATTCGACTCCCGCCAAACCACTCAAGTGACTAAGCACTCCAGAGTATAAAGCTCTGTCACTGTAGCCACCTTCTAGAACGCTTATAACACGCCCATCGACACTAAGCCCTTCTTCGGATGCAATCCGGACTACGTCTCTTGTAAGCCGAGCATAAAATTCAGTCGGCACGTTAACTTTATGCCGTTGCATTCCAGCGCCCTCCCATTCACTCGCGTCAAATCCAGCAGACAGAAAGATAGCGGCTCTAGGCGTGTGCCCAGCAGCGCGAAACCGTTCCGTCTGTAGTCGGAGATAGTTGCGAGTCTTTTCGAGCAGGACGGAATACTTGGACTGGTAAAGCTTCCAGAATTCCACATCGGATTTCCACTCATGTAGGTGCACATTCCATATATTTTGGCCGTGGGCATTTTCAATACATAGGCTGGCGTTTTTGACTTTCTCTTCGTCGCCGTATTCGCAGGGGTACGAATTGATATCATGGACACTAAAATACCCTATCGAGGTTTTTTTCCAGGCAGCCGCATTCTTGGTCAATCCGCGCTTGTTGTGTTGCCAGGCGATGGCTTGCGAGCCGTCTCCATGATGCAAATCGAAGTCGATAATCGCGGCATGGGTTAAGCCATGATTCAATATTCCATGCATGATTCCGACGTGAACATTGTTCACCCAGCAGAAACCAGACGGAAACGAGGCAGAGCAGTGATGCCCCGGGGGTCGTACGGCAACAAAGGCACGGCGATGACGGGATGTCGAGAAAACTGCGTCGACGGCCTCGCAGACGGCACCTAATGCCCCCTCAAAAGCACTTAAGGACTCGGCACATAAGTAAAGGTCGCCCTGATGAAGGTGCTGCGGAGGCTCTGCGTCGGGTCCCCGATTCATCTCGGGCCTCCGAAGCTCGTTTCCGTTAAGTGCAAGTTTTTCCTCGGCCGAGTCACACATAATCTTCAACTCCTCCATCCATTTGCTGCCATGAACATTTGTTACTACAGTGGACGAAATGGCGACTTTGCGGGCGGTCTTGTGAATGCGGAAAGGGATGCTGGGGAGCGTGTTCGGGTCTAGATCCGGGTGAATAGGATGCTTTCCTTCGCAGTGTCTCTCGCCCAGCCGCACATAAGCCATCGACACACCTTGAATACTGGCCTGGATCCTCTCGGGTCGCTCGACGATGGTGCCAAGCATATTCTTCGATGCGCGCGGTCTCGAGTATCGGTGCCCGTAACAGTCGTCATGCAGAATGACAATAGTCTCGGCAGACTGATCGGAGGCGGCACTGTGCAAAAGGTCCAACTCCTTGGCCAGATAAGCGCTTGCCACTGAAGCAGCCGTACGCGAACGCCTTTCCTCCGCCGCTCTCTCGTTGTTAAAGAGCATATGGGACGGGGATTTCGCCGTGGTTGGAGAGAGGAAAGAGGTAGAGCTTCCCCGGCGTGAAGTGGCACGACTCGGCGTACCACCGTTAGCCGAGTAAAGTGAATTCATCGAGGCTTTACGAATAAGACTGGGCGACGTGGATGAGGCATCGGCTGCCATCCTGTTCAGATTCGCTTTTGTTAAGGGGCTTCGCGGAGCTGTTTGTGCGTTAGGAGAAACAGACGATGGCCGTTGACTGGCGGGATGTGATGGTGCATTGAATTCGGATTGGAGGGAGCCAGACAGAGAGAGTTTGTTGAGCGAGAGTAAAAGGTCGTTAGCATTGTGCTGGTGATGGCTGTAGCCGTCGTTCTTATTGTTGGGGTTGTTTACTGGCGGTGGTGCGGATTGAGGTTGAGCTTGACTATGCTCAGGGGAAGCCATGACCGGAGTCGGCTGGACCTGCGGATAGTCCAATCCTGAAAACCAAGCTCGAAGCCCTTCACTAGCTGTATTGGTCAGAGGCCAGAGCGTGTAGATGGTCGAGTGTCAGTTGCGACGTTGCTTGGTAAATAGAAGTCACGGCTAAAGAAAAGAGTTGGTATGTCAACACAAGTTTTAGGGCCAGCGAACTGTTCCCCAGCGCGTAACGCGACTTGGGTAAGGATACGACGCTAGAATAATTTAGATAGATAGGCACCTACCTAATAGTTCTATGCGCCCCGCCTCGTGGCCAACTAACCTAAACCACTACCCCTCCATCCACTACCTAGTTGACTGACGTCGAGGTGCCTTATCAATGGCCTGCCGGGCATTATCGCCACTTACACTTAGTCAATGTCTCGGCGCCGACAACGGACGGATATATTATAAGACTACATCTCCGTGACAGTAGTTTGTTGACAATACGAAATGCCACTCGATCAGCACCCATCATATCATTTTCAAATAACACTCGCCGAGCAGGAAGAAAGTGCCTAGGTTGTCGCCAACAGTACAGACTCGAGTTGCTGATAGACGAACAACCCCGCTACGAGAGACCCCATTGTTTGTTCCGCCGTAGCCTATCCGAGTAAGCTTTGCTTGAATTTATAATCAAGAAGTCACCTCCATATCCCGATTCGATTGATATTACACATTTCGGGGCTGCCGGGGCTCTTGCCCTCTTGTTGCACATAGCAGCATCTAAATTTAAAGGGCTCCGCGAGTCCAGAGACACACACAAGATGGCGCCGTCTCTCGAAGAACCCGAGCCCATCCAGGACGTCATCGACAACCCGCTGAAGGCGCGTCCGCAGCTCGTGGCGCCCGAGCCCGAGCACTGTCCCGGTCCCGAATCCGAGACGGCCGGCAAGGCAGACTCGTGCGCCGGATGTCCGAACCAGGCCATCTGCGCCAGCGCGCCCAAAGGCCCCGACCCAGATCTCCCGCTCATCACGGCGCGGCTCGCCGGCGTGCGGCACAAGATCCTCGTGCTATCCGGCAAGGGAGGCGTGGGCAAGAGCACGTTCACCAGCCTGCTTGCGCACGCGTTCGCGACCGACGAGGCGCGCACGGTGGGTATAATGGATGCTGACATCTGCGGACCGAGCATCCCCAAGATGATGGGTGTTGAGGACGAGACCATACACATCAGCAATTCCGGATGGTCACCCGTATGGGTCGCCGACAATCTGGGCGTCATGAGTATCCAGTTCATGCTGCCGAACCGCGACGACGCCATCATCTGGCGCGGGCCCAAGAAGAACGGTCTGATCAAGAAGTTTCTCAAGGAGGTCGAGTGGGGTGAGATGGACTTTCTACTTGTCGACACCCCGCCCGGCACGAGCGACGAGCATCTCAGCGTCAACAGTCTCTTGAAAGAAAGCGGAATAGACGGTGCTATAATGGTGACGACGCCGCAGGAAGTGTCCCTGCTCGACGTGCGAAAGGAGATTGACTTCTGTAGGAAGGCGGGGATCAAAGTCCTGGGTCTAGTGGAGAACATGAGCGGTTTCGTATGTCCGAACTGCACGCATGAGAGCCAGATCTTCAAGGCCACAACGGGCGGTGGCGCGGCGTTGGCGAAAGAGATGGGTATCCGATTCTTAGGCGAGGTGCCGCTAGATCCGAGGATAGGGATGGCCTGTGATTACGGAGAGAGCTTCTTCGATCATTACCCGGATAGCCCAGCGTGCAAGGCGCTCAAGCGCGTCGTGAAGGGATTAGGCGCAGAGATTGGCGAGGAAGTTCTACCAGACGACTAGATTTACCTACAGCAATGGGGGAATACTGCCAAATCACCAGCTCGCAAAACTTCCTCTACATCCAAATACGGGCGCATTAGTGATCACCATCAACCGAAAGCCACGATGTCGAATAGGACCAGAAGGAGATTTGAATGCGTTACTTGGATTTATAGTTTACATATCTATAAATCACAACAGATACCTTCATCCTTGATTATCGGACCTGCTCTTCACTTAGCTTCTTTGGAATCTCCTCCAAGTCATCGGCACTTTCGATATCGATGACTTTCCCAACCTCGCTCGTATTACGCATCAACTCCTTTGCCCCGGCGTACATCATGCGACTCTCGGCGTTGCACGTCGTGGGTAAGTAGTATAGGAGGACGTACGGGACAGAGAGCCGGCCAGATGGCTGTGCTAAAAGTTAGCGAGTGATTGCTCCCAACCATCAACATTCTATTGTCTCATATTGGGATACCATCTTGTATATACCTTGGAGCTCGACAAGGAGGACTAGAAAAAGGAGGATTTACGTACAAGCGTTAGTGGATAGCTGAGCAATATATACCGCGGCGAGTTATCGGGGAGATCGTCTCCGATCTCCTCGAGGGACTTGTAGACTACCTTGTCTTCATCCTGTTTGATCTCATGTGTCTTCTTATCGATCAGATCTATTGGTAGCGTGAGGATGCGTCCGTCAGCGTACGGATTCGCAACATGACATGTCGCACGTGCGCAAGTGGCACGTGGGAGAAAGGTCGGCTGTATCGGCCGGTAATAATGCGTGATGCGTGGAAACGTACATACATATGACAGCTTGCGGACCACTAGCACGGGAGGTAGTTAACCTGAATTTACGCAGATGCTCTTTTGTCCCCTCCGAGAACGTGTAGAGTCGCGCTTCAGAACTCTGCCACTGGTGGTTAGCGCTGCGAATGGCGGGGTGCTGAGTGAGTGAGGGGCTTGTACCATCTCGACAAGTTAGGTGGGTGATGTTGGATGATGAGTGTCTATGGCTGCAAGATTTAAGCAACCTTCCGGCTCGTATGGTATATGATAGAGACGGCGCCAAATACTTGAGCGGAAAGCTTTATGTATTTGTTCTACTGGTAGCTTAATTGAGACAGTCCTTGGAGAGATGATACTTAGCCCCACTAATGACGAAGCTTCCATTACTTAGACAATTAGTCAGGGAAAACAAATGGCCCACCATCCACATCTCGGAATTCAACAGCAATTCATACAGGAATCAACGTATTCTGCATGATATCTTAGGGGGCAGTGCAAATCAACGGTCACATAATTAGGCAAGCATTGAGGACCGATCAATCAGTTTCCTACTTAGACCAAAGTATGTAGTCTATTTATGGCATCAAGTAGATTGATTAACGAACATACTTAGGAGCGACGTGGCATCCTG
This sequence comes from Xylaria sp. 218_066, assembly GCA_019843955.1. Taxonomy (NCBI): domain Eukaryota; kingdom Fungi; phylum Ascomycota; class Sordariomycetes; order Xylariales; family Xylariaceae; genus Xylaria; species Xylaria sp. 218_066. The sequence continues at coordinate 274,169 of JADKYC010000002.1, read as the reverse complement.
GAACTAAGCTTGTTACTGCCATCCCCAAAGCCCCTGTCTATGCCTTAGGCTCACTATAAGCATGTGAGAAATCAACCGGCGTACCAAAGTTCGGCGAACCATCACTATGGCTGCCCAGGAGCTGAATCATCGTATAGCGGCTATTGTCACAGGCACCAGCCGAGTTACTCGTGGCATGGTACGCGATCCAAGTCTGGCTACCATCAGGACTCTGGAAGAACGAGTTATGGCCCGTGCCGAAGTTTCCGTTAGCAGACGACAAGACACAGCCATTAGACTTAGACCAGGCGTTCGCCCTCGTCGGATCCGTGACGCCGTCCCACGTCAGGAGGCCCACGCAGTAGCTCGCGGACCAGCAGTACGAGGCCGAGTACGCGAGATACGTCTTGCCGCCCCAGTACAGAGCCGCCGGCCCCTCGTTGACTGGCGCCGAGACCTTCTCCCACGCGGCCGTCGGCTGCGAGATCACGCTGATCGACCCCGTCAGCGACGTGTAGTCGGACCCCAGCTTTTGGATGCATAGGGACTGCGCCGATACTCCGTGAAAGCAGGAGAAGACTAGGTAGTTGCCGAAGCTGGTGCGGAGCGTCGAGGCGTCGATTGCCCACTCGTTCGTCAGCTGGCCGGCATACGTGAACGAGTCCCAGGGCGAAGCGCCACCTTTTTTTCGTTCATTGCGTGTCAACGAGATGCAAAACATGTTAAGAGTGGGTATACGGAACAGTGATATATACCTTTAAGGACGTGCAGTCTCTGGTTGTCTAGATCGCTCGAGTGGCCCGCTGTGAAGTAAACATACCAAGCACCATCGAAGTAATGGACCTCGGGTGCCCAGACGTTGGAGTTGCGCGAGGCGTCGGTGCTCGTATAGATGACCTTTTTCGTAGCCGTCTTGAGGCCCGCGACGGTCGTCGAGCGGGCGATCTCGACGTTGGACCACGACGTCGACATGAGATAATAGTAGCCCCCGCTGTAGGTCACGAAGGGATCAGACCCCCCAGGGCTTTCTGCGTCAGTCAAGTATAGGTGCCGAGAGCATACAGGCGCGAGGCTTACCTCCGGATCGGGTTCGTCCATGCGGAAGCCAAGCTCACCACGGTGACCAGACTCAAGAGAGTCCCGAACATCTTTCGCAAACCCATTGTAGAGTGTCGTATGTGAGTCTATGGATCGCAGGGTGATCGGCGGGCTACCTATATGAATGCATCATCCTTTTCCGGGGACTTCGGAAGCCCTTCTTATACAAATTATGGATAGGCCTACATATCCGCGACGGATCTTGGTAGACTGGGCAAATCCCACATCACGCAGTTATCGCGAATCATGGGTCAATAGGCGTCGTCACCGGAATGGGACAGCATTGCAATGTTAAATCTCTTATTAGTGGATTATTGCGAGAGAGCCCCAGAGGGAGCTGTCGGAACGGTGACGGAGATCGCTGAAAAGGGTAACAACCCGTGCCTGCAGAATCTGGCGCTGTATTTTGTGTACCTAGCATGGCAGACTAGAATTCTGGTTATAAACCGACAATGCGATGTCAATGCTTACCCCAGGTTTTTTTAGTAGAAGAATTATAGCTCTTATAGTTCTACGTTGAACGCTGATTGGGCCGCGTAAATGAGTACTTCACACGTCCCGAGGTCGGGACTGGGTCGTGTTTCAACATCAAATCCGTCTACACGAATGCTCAAAACGGCATTTGTACATTGGGCCGCAAGTACACGTATGATGAATATTTTCATTAGGGATGTTGAGATATACAGAACATTTAAAGAGCGAAGTTGTTCCGCGCCCAACTCCATGATACAATGCTCAGTATGAAATTTTTTTCCCAATATGGTATCGAAACTAGAACGAAACGAGTCGGAAATATGAACTGAACCTGCAAGATCTTCCGCTGACATTTCATTGTGAGTCGGTGGTTGGGTTTGGCTGCATATTATCGCCAAGCCCGTAGCTAACGTCCTGGAGGATATCGTTGAGTTCCTGCTCTGTAAAGTTCAAGTCGAGGTCCATCCCTGCAGGTAAAGTATCTGTAATAGAAAATGCCGGGTCTAGGGCGGGCATAGACGAAGCTAAATGTGCAGACAGCGCAGATGTTGTCGGCATAGGAGCTGGAAGCGTCGTGGTAGTAAAATCAAAGGCAAAATCGGTGTCCATAGGGACAGATTGCTGTGCAGTAATATTCCCTTGCAGGGCCGCTTTGAACTTGCCAAGTAAGATAGCATCGTCGCAAGGGGTCTTTTGCATTCCCAAAATGTCACGAGCTCGCGTCTGGAGTTGATTATCACTTGGGAAAACGCCTGTCTTTTGTAGCTCACGCTTGACGTATTCCGTCAGCCCCTTTTCAAGTTCACGGCTGCAGAAGATCTTGGCTGGTGCTGGGTATCGCTGAGTAAATGTTCGAAGATAGTGGTTTGCGGTGCTAGCCTCGGACTCGAAAGGCTTCGCTTGCTCGTTCAGGTATATCTGTGGCTTTCCGTGAAGCGGCTCGATCATCGCCGCAGGGTTGGGTGTGACATAAGGTGGTTCGAATCCAGTGCCGCCGTCCTTGAGGCTCCAGGCCACAGACCTAACACCCAGGCCTGGACCGGACCCAGGCGGTAGAATTCCCGCGTCAATCTTAAATCGCTGCAGCCACTCTGCATTGTCGGCTGCTGTCTGATTAAATGGGTCATCGCTAGAATGGGGTCAGTACCGGGGAAGACAAGTGCTAGAGTATCTCAACTTACTCATCGTATACTATCCACCGTGCTTGGTGCTTGAGCTCTTCATCTGTGGGCACGTGTCGATTGGGGTTGTTGGCAGACATCGTTGCTGTTACGAAGCGAGCGAGATCTTTCGCTAAGCGGCGATAACAATTCGCATCATTCAGGAATCTTGCGCCAGGTTTGATCGAGCTTGTACTGGATCCGCTAGGCGATAATCCATTGTTCGTCTGGGACGATTTGCCAGGTAGGTGGGATGGGTTTGATGATGGAGATTTGTTCGCAGTGGAAAGGTGTTGTCTCCCACTCGATGGCGAACCACCGGAGATCGGGCTTGTGTGAGACGACTTGGGAGGGTGTCTCTCCCTAAAGTGCTCAAGCCATTCTTTGTCGTCTGCTGCTGTCTGGTTCCACTCGTCATCGACCTCGTAAACAATAATTCTTCCTTGGCGTTGCAAGTCGGCATCCGTTGGCTCGTTGCCGAGAGATCTCTGGAGTTGAAGGTATTCTCCAAGCTCGGCCTCGAGGCGGCTGTAGTTGTGAATAGTGGAATCAATCGTTTTTGGGTCGGTTGACCGCTTGTAGGCATCACCAACATCCTCACTTCGAGGAAGGTGTGCCCGTTGTCGGAAGTCTTCAAGCCAAGACGATGAAGAATTGATCATGCGAATGAACCAATTTGCGAGTGTTTCAGATGGATTGCTCGACCTCTCCTCCATTCTCCCCAGTATACGGCATGCTTCATACTGAAGCTCATGGTCCATAGCAGTCAGTCCCAACAATAACTTCGCGTGGACGTAATCTTGTAGTTCTTTCTCAAATTCGCAGTTCTCGAAGATGTCGGATTTTCCGTTAATGCGAAGAGAGGAGAAGAAACTGGAACCCGATGATCGCGGATTAAAGGCAGCTTGTCTTTTGGCCTCCTCAGATGACAGGACTAAATCACAGAGCCATGAAGAGGAACACGTTCCGACGCCCCTCAATATAACCTCGGCGCCGTAGATGATGCGACAAGCCTCTTGTTGGATTTCTAAATCACTGGGGGAGATGCCTTGTTCCTCAGTTTTATTTGTGATCCACCACTGTAGTTCCATTTTTAACAGTTCATATGCATTAGTTGGAGTACCAGGTGATGGCTGGCTGGCCTCGAAAGGTAAAGGCGACTGCCTCTCATCGTGAATCAAGTCTGTAAACAAGTCAGATGGCTATACGTGAAAGACGCCGTAAGCTTAACTCACAAGGTGGAATTGAGTTCTCTACAAGTTCAAGAACAGGTGCATCAAAACCCCAGTCACCCTTCCAGTCAGCCATGGTGTTACCCGTCTTGAAATGCTCGGCAAGATGGTCGACTCGAACTGACCAGCTGTCAAGGACCACTCCACAGAAACCACATCGCGATCGGATAGCAGGGGATGTGACTCGCCACTTGTCCATCGTCCACGGAAGGAATTTGACATTGTGGACAAGCCGTAGATGTTGTCGTAGGTGATCCTTCCGGTAGAATGTCCGTTCTTCCGGAGTCCGTTCAGTACAACTAGAGAAATTATGCGACTCCACGTGTGCGTCGTCTGGATTCGCTTCGCCACAAAAAGAGCAACTTGTCAGTCCGTTATCAGGGTTGACAGCTCGAGGGCCGTCAGGAGAGCAAATCCATCGTTCAAGAGATAAGTGCAATGACTTCTCATGGCGTTGCCAATCATGTTTTGTCCTAAAAGTCTCAGTACAGAAAGTGCACTGGAAAGTCTTTAGTGGCTGGCTCAGTTGCTCCTCAGCACGCTTTGGTGGCGCACGCCTCCGCCGCCGCCGGCCACGATTACTTCGAATAAATGATGGAATGGACGAGCCACGAGACTGGTTGGAAAAGGCCGATGCAAAGGAACCACCACTGGAGTGTGAAGTTCCTAAACTGCTAGCAGACGACTGGTTGCAGAGTGATCTACTGGACCCGTCATCAGAGAGGTTCCATACATTGGGACTGGTGCGGCCGGAGCCAGATGTTGCAGAGTACGAGCCGGAAGCCGACACGGCGCGCGCTATAGCAGTGACCGAAGCAGGTTCGTTTTCAGGCGGAGAGTTCTCCCAACGCTGCAGAGGATTCATGTTCTCAAACAGGCCAGGTGTGCCCCTTCGTTGAGGGATGTCTAATGCCTGCGCATATCCTCGGCCAATATGCGGTGATGTCGCTCTGGTAGGCTGGATCTTTCCCCGGCGTCGGGCGTTGGCTAACCAGTTGGTGATCTGGGTCTTGTTCAGTCCCGTGATCTTTTGTAGACTTTCCCTTTCCTCGTCTGTTGGATATGGATGATGGCTATGCGTTACAACCCAGTTCTTAAGCACTTTGACAGATTCACGGGAGAACCGGGCACCAATCTTTGGTGGGTGTTGGGGACGTGGTGAGAACGGTGTCACTCCAGCAACTGCCGTCGCCGCTGGTGCTGGGGGCTCCGAATTCAGAATGGCGGCTAGCTCATCTTCATGGACAATCGAGGTCTCCGGCCTATCGCCCATGATCGGCCAGGGATTTGCAGGAAAGGTGGCGCCGTCTTCTGATGTACGTTTGTTGGTCGAGGGCCCGAAGCTACACGCTCGTCGAAGTGCTATACAACTGGTGCAATAACCCTTGTATTTACCTTCCCTGATTCTTTTACAATGATAGGACCACCGGGAACAATTGGTACAAGGAGCTTCCGGTGTCTCCCAGGAAAACTGAGACGTCCCCGGCGATATTACCTCGGGGTCTAGTTCGGGGTATGTCGGGATATCCACTTCTTGTTGTAGCTGGGTAGACTCGTAATGTTGAAGTGCCCAGAAGGACCAGTCATCTCCATCGACATCACCAAAGACGAGGTCCATGCTAGGGTCCTCTGATAAACTTGGAGCCGGGGCCAGGGAGACACCAGCAGGATTCTCCGCGCCCTCGGAGCTGACCGGCAAGTCAAAGCCTGTGCTCGAGGCTGCAGCGTCCCAGTTTACGAAATCCATTACATCAATGTCCTCGTTGAGTTCCTCGGGGATAGTTGTCATTCAAAGGGCACGAGAACTTGTGGACAACGAAGGCTGCCTTACTGGAGGCACGTGCCGGTTGAGCAACCACCACGGTCAAGAATCAACAGGCAGGGCGTGTCTTGTGGGTACGCTGTTTATTACAGGGCCGGGGCGTGATCGGATATAATAATCAGAAAAAAAGAAGAGAACGAACCAATGCTAACTAGTGGGTTGGTTTCGCTTTTAAGACGCAAGAGATCAACCATGAACTTCCATCCAATTCACTCAGAGATATGAAAGGCAAACTAGATTAGGAAACTAGTAGCGGTAGCGGTCAGCGTTGGAGACCTTGAAGAGTTGCCCGCATATGCTATCAGTGCTAAGTGTGTATAACTGGGGGTTTGTTGACCACACTAGACAGATAGTACTTAGATGTGCCCCGGGTTTCGTGGAGATGGATGGGCTTTTCCCGAGGAGTCATACTCTCTCATCTCACTTTCCCGGCAATAGACATGCATACTGCATAGGTAGGTACAGTACAGTAGACGTGCACCGCAAAAGACCCGTCATCACGGGGGGTATGTATGGACAATAGTGGAGCCGTGCGCCCTTGACTTGACATGTAGGGCGTTGAGTCGTAACTCACTTACTTAACCTAGTTGCTTATGCAATAGCGTGCCAAGACCATTGGCAATTCCCAGCCTATAATAGCCGTTACATTGTTAGCATCTGCTAGGGCCCGGGGGCTCGCTGCGCTCTCTATCGCGTCATGTTAGTGTAGCACACTTGGTTCGCCGTAGCTCGGAGCTGGGTAAGCCACCCCGTTCTCCTCGGGCTATCTTGAATAATAAATATTGTCATGATAATTATTACCGGTAGTTGACGACGGTCTCTCCGAGTGGGGCCATGAACCAACCTCCCCAGACCGTGAAGATCTCCAACCATCGGCGGTGGGATTGTGACTCTTCAATATCATATATCGGACGTTGCTGCACCCATCACATCTTGCCATCTCTGTTCCGATATGTTGGAGGTTTTTATTATTGGCCCACAGGAGAGCATATCAAGACGCGTCTACTCGTAATCGGACATATGATCCCACACTATTGGCCGAACAGTTCGTAAGTTAGTCGTTATTCGGCCGGGACCGGTGTCCCTCGAAACAGGTGCCCCTGCACGGCTGATGAGCTCGGCAAGACATGCAAACTCGACTTGTCGGAGCTTGGGTCCGCATGTTTCGGCGCCGAAGAATTCGGCTTCAAGGCGGTATCTAATAGCCAATCAGATCGTCCCCTCGAGTCCTTGAAGCGAGGGCATTGCGGATCCGAAGAGTCGGTGCCTCTCTGTGACTAACACGGCCACGCGACAGCATTGGAGATCCAGGGTGAAAACCACCAACCGGCAGAAACTCAATGAAAGCATAGCAGACGGGTTTGAGTTGCTTGTTATTAACTGCCTTACTTATACAATATAAGTACAAGACATGCTTTAAGAGGTACAAGCTACCAAGCCATCTCGTAAATCCCCAAAAGGAGACGATTTAGGGTGAAAACTATAATTAGGATCCGTCTGCTCCAGAGCCGCTATGCTACATCATTATTTTTAAGCTTAATTTAATACTTTAGACGCCACGAAGTCCCCGTGTACCTTATACCTTATCCTGTTGTCGGGTGTAAACAGAATTAACCACGCTATCAATCTTCAGCCGAAAACCGTGTCATAAATCGATAAGAGACCGAAGCCGCATTACAAGGAGGTTAAATCAGGCAATAGCGCGGCAGTCGTTTACCCATTGTATTCTGAAATGAGCAAAGATATCGAATGCGTTGCTGTCGCGTTCCAAGACGATCTATGTCCCAACCGGCGTGACATGGGATGAGCAAAACGACGACCTGGTGTACAATCTCGGTTCCGAAGCCTAACAACTCGTCCCTGTTTCGGCATGTTTCGCTACAGGGCTACCTATTATACTGTAGATGCAATTACACGCTTCCTGGCGGACAGTTGAACCCAAACGGGGATTAACAAGGGGTACAGCACGTGTCAGTGGGCAAGGATTCAACCAATCCATCGCCCTAACAATCAAACCCTGACCAATTAACAGTGCTGCCACCAGTTCCCGGGCTTGAAGTTGAAGTTCGGGACCGTCGCCATTAGCGATGGCAGTTTGTGACACGAATCCTACGAATCTGTACATCACCCCAGTTATAACCACGTTATTCACTCATCACCTTTGGTGTGATAGTATTTAGGTATAATCGGCTGAGACCATACCCGCATACTTGTAACGGCGTATTGATGTACCTATGGTGATCCCGATTCGTCCAGAAGCGATCAGTACAATTACAGGTTGACTTTGCGTCAGCAACATTCAAAACTCCGATGAGCTGACTAGTAATGCAGTACTATTATTATACTATCCACTTGTGTCTATTCAATGCATGATAACCCCAGCTTCCGGTAATGTGGAACGTCTTACTTAAGAACTCAGTAGAATTGCGGCGTGGACTGCTGGCCCATTCGCATTAGGGTGTGTGAAGGCCGTTGGGTTCTGCGGACCCGGTTTCAAATAGCAATTCCCCGGCGCATTCGCCTTGAGCGCCTCGGTCCGGTTCGTCCAATCTGGGATGAAGCTAACAGCGGAGCATGTAAAATTCTTGGATGTCGACACGTCCGGGAAGTTGCCAGATGTGTACACCGAGTACGAAGCGCAGGCCTAGTAGAACACCCGAGTCAGTTGTCGCCATTCTGAGCGTGATCCATGACCGTTACAGCAGCTCTGAATGTCTTGGTCTAAGAAAGACAGTCTATACCCCACGGGTTTCCAGACCAAGAAGAAAATGGCACGGAGAATTAACTCACATCGATGCAGTCACCAAAGGTGCCGACGAAGATTGATTGGAGAGGAGGGTTTGGCGCGTCCGCTCTACAGTAGATCCCGAAAGCTTGCCTGCCGAAGACTTTTCTTACATCAGCTGACTCTCACTGCAATGTATATTATGACTCCAAACTTACAATCAGAAATATATCGTGTTGCGGTGACCGAATCTGGATTTGCGGAACATCCCAGGTCTATGGTGCTGAGATAGGCAGCCAACTTCGACTCTGCGCCCCTGGCTCTATTTGCTTGAATACCAGTTCCAGCTGCTAGCCCTATCACGGCTATGGATAGTAGTGCGATAATCGCTGATAGAGCAAGTACTAAAACCGAGAATCCACGAAACCGCCTTGATGTCCTCGTCGGTTGTTCTCCTGGTGCCAAGACATCCCGTGTCGGTTGGGAGTCGTAGTTCTGGATCTTAACATTGCCAGCATATGAGCTCTTCGGCGTATCTGCGGGGGTGGCCGTGTCGCCAAATGGGTTGAACGACTTAAGGGGTATTGACGGGAAGTTCTCTCCGCGATACGGAGCGACCGACGCAGGCTTCGGATAGTATACCTCAGGCAAGCCGTGTTGAGTGACCACCTCTGGGGCATCGTGCCACTATGGAAGTGTCAATAATGGAATATGCTATACAGCTACCAAAGGTAGAAGGCGAACTCACATTCTGAGCCATAGATAGCTTTAGCAATTAAATGCGAGGAGAATTCCTTCGACACAAGCCACTCTAGTATAAGTGCAATCCAAGTACTATATAAGCTTTCAAATTGCAGGCACAGTATCCCGATTTCGAATCTACTATCGCAAGAATACCATGATTGAAAATTTGAAGACTGGAGACAAACCGTTCTACTGTGAGAGATCCGCGCCGAAAGGCAAGTATAAGTATCAACATTTTGTTAAAAAATCCAGGACTTTGGGTCCAATGCTAAGATAGACAGAGAATCCAGTATAGGTTTTCACCTGCATGTTTGAGGTTCGACAGGCATAAGTGTACGTAGAACAGGGATCCGTGCCTGCTCGGTACCATATCATCGAGTCGCAAGTTCATAATATTGACTCCATGCTAGGAGGATGCAGCTCTCTGTTTCAGTAGTGCAGCTACTTATATTTTGATTGTGAGGTGCCAAGGCTAATTTTCTCGTTCTTGCCGCCCTATTGCTGAGAGTTTTGGTGCGTCAAAGACTATCGGAATCAACAAGCCCTATGACCAGAGAAAACGGCAAATTTACAGAGGAGATTAATACCATTAGGCGGGATCGTTTGACATTAGGTCCGAGGAACAGCCATCGCAATAAAGACTTACAATTCGAGTCATGCAATACAGGTTTACCTGCAGAGTTAACCGACTGTTACCTAGATACCTGTTAATAGGAAGGGATTGCATATGCAGGTCGCGACGCCACCAAGTGAAACATGCCTACAGGGCGCGATTTTTGTGGCTTTCCTCATCTTCGATGTGGCTAACTTGACGTTGCGATGAAACTTCTTCCTTTAAGTCCTTGAAGTTCTCTGTTGATTCCAACGCGACGTTATCCGCTTCGTTCCTCAGGGACGACAATGTAAATCGCTACGGGCGCCAAAATATTGAACTTATTCCTTTAAGATGAGGATATCATATAGGAGCAATCACTCTCACTTAAGCAACTTCTCATGTGAGAATGAATAGAAGTTTGAACCCAGGTATATGACTCACTATAATATAGTGCATCACAGTGTTTATGAGCATCTAACCTCATTCGAACTTAACTGTGACTAGCCTCCCCACCCAGCACGTTATGCCAAGGCGTTATGCTGTCCCTATTCTAACATCGAAGTCACTACATATACGAATAGGAATATATTTGTAGAAGATGCCCGGGCCCTTTCATTTTATATCCTGTATAGAAATAACGGTTAACCATTACAACGAAACCTGTTCAATCAAGCGAAGTTAAGCACCGCTTTTCGAGTCTAATATCCCCTATAAGCACGACACTTTGGCGGACCCGGGTGGTTCACTCACTATGGTCGATAAGTCAGTTATTGAGTATCGGAAACCAAAGACCAGGCAGCGAATTCATAAGGAACCGCCTGCACTTGCTGTCCCCGATATCAACGACGATGCTACTGAACGCAAACGAATTCTTAATGTTTTAGCGCAGCGCCGATACCGTGAGCAATTAAGGCTTTGTCATGTATGAAGAAATCTCTAATCTCATCTTAGGCGAGCGTAAACGGCAAGCAAAGGGCTGTGGTAGGGCTGAAAATGCTACCTCAAGTCCCCATTCAAATAACACCCGGGATATTGGGTCCGGTTCTCCCGCTCCCGGATCCGAAACCCAGGCTTTTGAGGGTGAACTTTCATTTTCAACAAATTTAAATCTTCGTTCCTCTCCCGATTCTACATCTGCAAGCCTTAGCTTTGATTCCGATGTGATCCCGCGGATGAGATGGCCTACTGCATCGTTTGAGTTATCAGGAGCCACTCTTCTTTCCGGGGCAGAAGAGTCTAATCCTAACATCGAGGATCCAAGCTGGTCGTCTCAACAAGTTGAAGCATCGGTAACAGGTGAAGAAGTTACTACACTTGGCTGCCTGGATACTTTAGACCCCGGTAGTCTTTTCAACTCGTCTACTGCTTCTTCAATGTCCGACAATTCTGAGACGACAGACATATCATTTCCTGATTCATATTACCTCCCGGTACACGAGCTGATTCTCTTCAAAGGGCTTTTTCGCATCGCTAATGTATGTATAACAATGTCTCGTGCCTGCTCTCTTGGTCTTCGTTCTATATGATCTAGCGATTTCTACGATGTGGAATTCGGAAATTTCGACTGACGTTTTTTCATGTACGCAGAGATTGCAATGCAACACCGCAGCAATATGGCAGCTCGATGCTAATTCGCCTTTCAACGATGGAACACACACGGCACTGACAACTCAAAAGTTACCCCCAGTGTGGAGGCCAACATTGTCGCAGTCAACCAGTGAGTAATACTCGAAACTATTTTCTTCTTGCTTTGGCAGCTCCTGGAGCTCGAGATTATTTTTCAAGGCCAATATGTGCCCAGAAGCTTCCGAAACCCTCACAAAACACATTCCAAATGATGACAACTGACCCCGAGAGTTGTAGTACCACATCATCCTGTTATCGACTTGCTTCCATGGCCAAGAGTTAGAGATCGCATCATCAGTGCGTAATTCTTGAAGTCATGTTCTTTTTGTTTTGGCAACTTCTGAAACTCACAAATCACGCTCCAATGGCTATAACTGACTCCGAATGTTGCAGTGCTTCTCAGTTTACCTGATGACGCCCGTCCACCATCTGCTTCTGGCCCTCGTAAGTAGTCACCAAAATCCCTAGTTTCTCATGTTGTCTATTTTAGAGCTATAAGGCTCCTGTGATAACTACTGTTATGCAAAAAGCACTATATACACTTCAGGGATATTTGAATGTCAGGACCAAGAGGTGATGACTAACTGATTTTACAGTAGCGATAGTCCAGCTAGCCTACGATCTCGAGGATGGTGCTGAAGGTGCTCGCATCTGGGGGGACGACCCCTGCGATCCGGCCTCGTGGGAAGTTGGGCAGGTGCTTTTCGAGCGATGGTGGTTTGTTTTCGATAGGCAGGTCATAAATCAGAGTAATTACTGGCGCAAGTTACGGGGTGCTGCTACTTTATCTGCAAAAGGCTAGAATAGCTTCACGTCCAATTTTTTTTGTACCACAATCATGCGGACTCATCCAACTCATTTATATTTCAGGGCTCTCTCGGTCAAAGCAGGTTTCCCGAACGATTAGATCCTTGTTGAAAATACCACGCGGAGTGTCACACGGAATAACCCAAGGTAGTGAAGATGCGTATATCCGATGCCAGGGGTTAGATCATCTGCAACGCGGCGATCTACATATTCACCTACCCGTTGAATGCCTGATCACGAAAACAGGCACGATAATGGGAGATTTTAATAGATAGACGCAAGCGTAGCTTTCGTGTATATATGGACCTAGTTGCCGCCAGAGCCGAAGGAAGAAACCTGTTCAGTATGGTTCCCTTGCGGCCATAGATGATTATATGCGAATAGAACACCAGTTCCAAGCCTCATCCTCGTTACAAAATCTACCCCCTTTATATTCCCCAGTAAATGAAGTGGTCATAACGCAAGTAGCGATAGTTAGAGTCGCATCAGGTAACAAGAGACAGGAAGTTGTAGAATCGAAGAAACTTCACGAGTGATGCTTTGAAATCTGACCTGTCTCCTGCTGTTTATTGTATAGCTCTAATGCCGCATTGGGTTTCCGTCATCTAAGTGACGTACTAAAATACCCCGACCCTTCCTGGGGAAGTAATTTGCGATATCCGGGGATAAGGACTGGCCGACTTCGGTTCAACTCGATGATGCTGACACCGCTCGAGATGGAACTTAACTAATTTCGACGGTGATGATAAATGAGATAGAAGTCTTGAATTCCATCTAGTGTCGAATTCGTGATCTCGAAATAGCTGATACAATGCAGAAAACGCCAGTCTTCCTGAAAGGTAAGAAATCTCTAGAAGTATAGTCTAAAAGGGCCTCATAAAAGCGGGCATAGAGTTGCAAGTGACGTGTAGTCTGCATAAGTCTCTTGGTTGTTTCATTCCTTGCGGGATACGTATTTATGGAGTGGCCGTGTACTCAGTTGAGAATCTCGTCTAAGTGTCATGGAAATGCGAATCCAATGAGAAAGAGAAACGTTCAAGATAAACGTACGTAGTTGACAACGTTCTAAGCTTGGTTAAGTGAAAGTCCATCTTGCGAAATCTTGTGATTAAGTAGACTTAAGAGAACGGCGACTTTGAGCGACGCTCGGAAACTCGATCGCTGCTAACATGTAGCATTCGCAGAGTCCCAGTGTGTTTACTACCTAACATGGCTATCTTCGATCTGGGAGAAGCAGTAGTGAACTTCAAGATAAGAACCTACTTTATATTATTCCCTCGTAGTTAGCTTCTCTAGCATATCGTTCTCTAACTTCTCGATGCAAATGAATTACTCGTGCCGGAGATGTTGTATTTTTGACGATCTGAGGACTAATTCAGGTCAATTATTTCCCATCTACTACATACCCAACCTATTGTCGTATCTCCTGAAATATTGCCATATTTGCAAAATTGTGTCTCCCTTAACAATACCGGCTACCGGGGCCATTTTGTCAAGACATCTAAATTTTTTGGGGATTGGATTCGATAACTTGATGAAGAACAGGACCAAATAATATTCATATCATGTACTTGTGTGGTTGGAGAAATGATGACCTTTTCTGTTTAGTGTCGATCCCGCTTAATGCGCGTAATGCCTTGTCGAGGATAATGGTGATCTTGAACCCTGCACTCTTTAAGCGGATTGGCAATGCGATTGGACGATTGGATCACATCCGTTTCCTGCCCGTTGTTCTGATGTCCCTCCAAAATACCAATAAGGGAAAAAAAACCTTCGTGAAGAGTCATGCGGTTTTGACGGCCATGAGGAACTCTTTGGGTAATCCCAGTAAGCAAGCAACAGGGCAGTAATTATAACTGAGCATAAATAGTCCGCATATGTTCACAGACCCGCCAACAGTCGAAGGGGCTTCTTATTTATGAAGCTTCTGGGAGGTAATACTAATTCAAGTCAATAACTCACGCTGTAGTGTGATGTAAGATGTAACTAACCTAGTGTAGTGCGCTACGGATTGCTGACATGACGATCCAGGTGAAAGGGTCCATTTTCTACTGTGATGCTGGCCAATCGGCGCCAGCCGGCCGAGCCATCCCCTGTGTCCATTTGCCTGCCTGCAGCACAACCTCTAAGGTAAGGGTACACCTGTAAGTATTGTGTGGTAGGATGTTGAAGAGGTATCTTACCCACCATCCAAGTGTGCACGGGTACAGATAGTTGCACTTCGGACATTCTATATGCAGGTAAGGTGCTGTAATATACCTAGACAACAGTGATAGTAGACAGTAATATGATGGAGGGGCAATTGAGGGGTAAATATGCTGTTACATTATTTTGCTTACTTAGACATTGACCCAGGAACCAGGAATCGGCTGGCAGAAGACACTTAGCAGGTAGCTACTATACCAGAATTACCAGAATACTAATTCGACCAGTAGATGCATATTCTGAGTATACGTAGTTGGCCATGGTCAGATTGCGTCAACTCAAATGTACCTACTGTCATTGGAATTTCTTAATCTAGTTACACTACCTATTTAGATCAGGAAACATACAGTAAGACGGATGGTACGCTAACACAAAAGGTGCCCTCCGTCTCCTGCAGCCTGCAGGGCACTGGAGAGGGCAATGCGGGATCGGTGAGATCCAAGGATGAGCGCCCGAATGGCTAAGAGACAGTGGGATTTTTTCTACGGCATACAACGGTAGCTTCCGTGCCGCTAGCCAATGGTCGAAGCTCCATGGTCGGAGTTCGTGGAATGCTCGCCTACCGCCGCCGCCGTTGTTGCTTTCTCTGCCTTCTCCAGTTTACTAAGGCACGCTAAACTGCGGACTTTAGTTGGTAGTGTACCTGCCTGCCTACCTGGAAATCTTACCTACAACAAACGACTATCTGACTTCTCCTTCAACCTCTTTCTCTGTTTTACGTTTCACCCTCTCCTTCTCGCCTTTGTGTCTCCCCTTCTGTTTTCTTTTTGCTTGCTCCACGAAAATAGTGTACTGGGTGTGCCAGTCGTCGTCCACTCCAATTTCTAGGCACGGGTTGGAAGCAGTCGGCTCAACTATTTCTTTTTTCTCATGCACGCAACTGCCAACTGCTGGTGAGACTGACTCTTCCCCGTTCTCCCTATCCTTTCCTCTTCCTTTCCGAAACTTGAAGCCCGTATTACTCTGATATGCAGTTACATCCGACACCGCCCATGGAGAATGCGCTGTGGCGGCCTACATATCCAAGAGCAGACTCGCTGACTTTCGTCTCCAGTTGGTTCCTTCTCGCTACGTCCTAACCCTTTGCGGACTCCACAACCCTTTGCTTTGACCGCATACCAGTACTCGCCGCCAACATGCATATCAACGACATGGTTGCGGATGCTGAGAGGACCGGCGCGCCGTCGTTTTCCTTTGAGTACTTCCCCCCCAAGACCGCCCAGGGTGTCCAGAACCTTTACGATCGGATGGAGCGCATGTACGATTTCGGCCCTAAATTTGTCGACATAACATGGGGAGCGGGTGGGCGGATTGCTGAGCTTACCTGTGACATGGTATTGCAGGCTCAAACATTTTTAGGCCTTGAGACCTGCATGCACCTGACTTGCACCGACATGGGCGAGGAAAAGGTCAATGATGCCCTGCAAAAGGCGTACAGGGCTGGCTGTACCAATATCCTAGCGCTTCGTGGAGACCCTCCAAGAGAGAAGGAGAAATGGGAGGCTACTGACGGCGGCTTTCAGTACGCCAGAGACCTTGTGGCTCATATCCGTAAGAAGTATGGGAATCACTTCGATATTGGCGTTGCTGGCTATCCTGAGGGCTGTGACGATAACAAGGACGAGGAGTCCTTGCTCGACCACTTGAAGGAGAAGGTTGATATGGGCGGCACTTTTATTGTTACGCAAATGTTCTACGACGCCGACAACTTTGTGCGATGGGTGGGAAAAGTGCGGGAGAGGGGTATCACTGTTCCAATTATCCCGGGGATCATGCCTATTGCCACCTATGCCAGTTTTATTCGGCGCGCAAATCACATGAATTGCAAAATCCCCGAAAAGTGGATGGCTGTCTTGGATCCCATCAAGAATGATGACTCAGCTGTTAGGGAGGTCGGAAAGGTCCTCGTGGCGGAGTTGTGCCGGCAAATCATGTCCGCGGGCATTGTCCACCTTCATTTCTATACTATGAACCTGGCACAGGCTACCCGCATGGTTCTGGAGGAGCTGGATTGGTTACCCTCCTCACAGCGTCCCCGACAGCAACCGCTTCCCTGGAAACAATCGCTTGGTTTTGGTCGCCGTGAAGAAGATGTTCGCCCCATATTCTGGAGGAATCGTAACAAGTCTTATATTTCTAGGACACAGGAATGGGATGAGTTTCCTAACGGCAGATGGGGTGATTCTCGCTCGCCCGCTTTTGGTGAACTCGATGCATATGGAATTGGTCTGACGGGATCGAACGAGTCCAACCGGAAGAAATGGGGTGAACCTCAATCTATCAGTGATATTGGAAGCCTCTTCGTCCGCTATCTGGAGAAAGACCTGGATTCCCTGCCATGGAGTGAGGCACCGCTATCAGGCGAAGCCGTTTCGATCAAGGACGATCTCATCAACCTTAACAGACGCGGGTTTATTACCATCAATTCCCAGCCCGCTATCAATGGGGTTAAATCTACACATCCGATCTATGGGTGGGGACCTCCAAATGGATTTGTCTACCAGAAGGCTTACTTGGAGCTTTTTGTGCACCCCGAATTGTATGGTGAGGTGATTCGCCGGATCGAGGATCGGGAGATTCTCTCTTATTACGCCGTAAATCAAGCGGGAACTTTCGCAACGAATGCGCCATCGGAAGGACCAAACGCTGTTACCTGGGGCGTCTTCCCAGGCAAGGAGATTGTCCAGCCCACCATTGTAGAGAGTGTGAGTTTCCTTGCTTGGAAGGACGAGGCCTACCGGCTCGGAAACGATTGGGCGCGTTGCCATGACGCGAACAGTCCTAGCCGTGCCCTGATTGAGGGGATCATGAATGAATGGCACTTGATCAACATTGGTATGTTTTAATTCCTTGCAGCGTGTGCTCAAATCGCCATTCTAACAGCTTTCCAGTGAATAACGACTTCAACGATACGAAGACTGTATTCGAGCTGTTTGACGGGCTGGAAATTAGAGACCTTAACACTCCAGTATCTGTCCCAGCTCCGCATACTAACGGAACCAATGGCCATAAGGAGGCGATCGGCGTTGCGGCATCGAACTAAATTTTACAGCGATTGGACGGCTTGGCGCATTTTTGGTTAGAGGATTTCAACAAGCATTTGGATTGGCGATATTGGCCAAAAGGGGCTCAACTGATTCAACAAGCATGCACTAGAGGCGTTTGGTTTTTTCAACAAAAGGTTCTGAGACAGTAGGGCTCATTGACTGTCTGGAGGCAATCCTCTCGAGGCCTAGAGGAATAGGTAAATAAGGCTACATTTATATCTCAACGATACCCCGGGACTTGAATTCAAGGAATGGATTCGCGCGCGCAAAGTGGGCAAAAAGGTGGTGAAGCAACAGACCTCAACCGTCTGTTTCGCAAGGACAAAGTCGACTGCCAGGCACTTGTCTGTCTTTCTGCAATAGGTCGAGAGCTACGTATGAGTTTTGTACTCATCGCTCCACATAATTAGTGAAATACAAGACAATTCGTTGGCGGCACTTGTTTGCTGCTGCATACTCATATTGCGATGATCACTTTGTTGCTTCGCTATTGGGTTATCCTATAAAACCAGGCTAATGAGCTCTCCAATCAGCAGCCGGGTAGGTAGTAGGTGCCAATAAGCAGCAATATCTTTTTCAATCTAAAGCTCTCGTCTCTAGAGTTCAGCATATAATATCTCTTACACATATACATGAAGCTTGATGTCGGACATCTGGCTAACTTAACATAGCTTTGATTGCCTTTTTAAGAGATGCGGTGGCGCCTGCCTACCTACAAGGTTGCCTAACCGCGTTACCGAGGATCTTCCGCCTTAAGCCCCGCAATCCCGTGCCTTGAGGTGGATACCATGTTTGTCCACCGCAACCTCATCATCATTATCATCGTCATAACATCTACATTTCAGTTGCCGTCTAGGTTCGTTTCACGGTGTTATTCTCGTTCATTACTTAGGTAATTTTACACCGACGAGCTGTCCCTTGTTAGCTATCACTATTTTATAGACATATCTGTGTTTATTTCTACTCAACTCAACATCGTTTACCTCATCAACTTACATTCGTGTCACGGTCCGTCTTGTCGTCTTACGTAAGAACCCCGTATGAATTCCCGAATCACACAACTCGCACGCCATTTATCAAGACCTCGACCCAATCTCGGCCACATCCCCGCCACTGTGGGCTCGCGACCTGGCGCCGGATTTATTTCGTCAAGAATCATGGCTTCCGCTTCGGCCGTGACGGATGGGGTGGGAAGTCACACGATTCACACTGCTGCTTGTCTGATTATCGGCGATGAAGTTCTCGGTGGCAAGGTTGGTCTTATTCTTTGCTGATGTCGTCACTAAATAATATACTCACTCCATCTGTAGACGGTAGATGTAAGATAGCTGGCCGCATGTGTTCTCGGATGGGAACTGACGCCAGAGTCGTAGACGAACTCGGCCTTTATGGCTAAATGGTGCTTCTCCCTTGGTATGGTAAGACATGATACACGCGGAGTGTACTCGATGGTCAAGTCGAAAGTAAGGTCTGGTCTGACCTTATGTGCCCTTTATAGAATTTGAAAAGAGTCGAGACGATTGAAGATGATGAAGACGAGATCATCGAAGCTGTAAAGAGAATGAGTAATCGGTACGATTTCGTGGTTACCAGGTACAGTTTCATCCTCAAGTGCTCTGGTAAGCGAAGTGTGAAATTAATGCATAAATCTGCAGCGGAGGTATAGGTCCAACGTGAGTAGCTCCTCCGCCTTCCCAAACTCATTATCTCTAGGCTCACTCGCTACAAATTAGGCATGACGATATTACTTACCAGTCGATAGCCAAGGCGTTTGGTCTACCGTTGAAACTCCATACTGAGGCATACGAGCGAATGAAGAGACTCAGCAAGCCGAATAAGTTACAGCCCAACTTCAGTTGGGATGTTGATTCACCGGCCAAGACTGCGCGGCTACGAATGGTTGAGCTGCCAATTGACGATTCCCGCGACTTGAACAAACAAGTTCTATTTCCTCGTGATGAGCTGTGGGTGCCCGTGTCCGTGATCAATGGAAATGTTCACATTCTTCCAGGAGTACCGAGATTATGTAAGTTGCACCGCGTGATCAATGTTAGGGAGTCTGCTTAACCAAATATAGTTGAGAGTTTGCTGGAAGGTCTCAAGCCTTTTTTCGTTGACCGGCTCGTGGATCCTGAGGGTAAAGGAATATGCCGAATTATTATCTCGACGCCCTTGCCTGAGAGTGAAGTTGCCGAGTACTTGAGGGGACTTGCCACGAAAGTGGCCCCGAAAGGAATCAAGGTTGGCAGTTATCCTCGGTGGGGGAAGAAGAACAACTCTGTCACCCTTGTTGGCCGCGACAAGGACTATTTGGAAAGTCTGGTGCCGGAGGTCCTGGCCAATGTCAAGGGAAAACGGATTGTTATTGAAGGCGAGGACGATGAGCCCGAGCAGCTGTAGTCTACCATTTGCATGATCTCGTACTTATGTCTGCACGGTGTGTAAGCGGGGCGACCTATCATGTATGATATCTCTTCCTGTGAGGCGGCTGTAGCTCATTCTTAATAATTGTCGGATGGGTTCATAACAATTATACGGATCTTATCATTTTGCGCCTTCATCTAAAACCGATGTCTGTTCGATACCGGGCACCACTGAAATTTGATAGGGTAGAAATTTTAATTTTGAGTGAACCATCGCCGGCGCAAGGCCATGAGATATCGGTCGGGCCTCTCACGGCGCTCGAACCCTGGGCGCCGCCGAGATAATAAGTTCGCACCAAGCGGCGTTGCCAAGCTTTCCCGGTATCATATCGCGCATGTGGTCCCCGTCCAATCTCTCTACACTAGACCAGAAGGTCCACAACTTGGGGTTGCATTGACATGCATGGAGAATGTTGACATTTACCCAGAGGGTCTATATTTATACCTATCGGTCCTGTTTTGCAAGCACTAAATTAATGTGCCTTATTATTCGGTCCCCGTCGCCTTCTCCGGTTCTCGAGCGCACGCAACGTTCCGAACTTCTGGAAACCTTAGCGAAGGAGAATCGTTCGAGAAGAACGGGTCCACTCCCCCCTACGATATGTTGTGTAGCCACGCTACCGAGGGACTTATATTAGTATCGATGTATATGCTCAGGTAGGTATTTGCTTTGCCATGATTGGTTCTGTCACCCGTAGCGTTGGGTAGGTCGTGATTCAGGGGCATTTCATCTGTACACTACGCCAGGTTACTCTTGTATTCAGAATAACATACCTCCTCTCCTCTCTACTACTTACTATTTGCTGGTTCAGTACTATTCTGATAGTCCGTTGGCTGCCAAAAAGGTAGACAGGTCGGTACTGTAATTCGATATTCAGATGGGGGCGAGCTTGGACTAATCAGGTAGCTTCTTAGCCGAGGAAATGAGGCTCATTTCGTTCCACTTGCAATTGTCACGATGGTTATCCACCTAATGGAGCAGGCCATCTTTTTGCCGGAGAGCTAGCGACCTACGACAAAGACAGACCTGAAGCAGCGTTGTATTTTCTGGATATTGAACCGTGATTGAGGGTTTTACCTCACCCTATTGGTTTATGGACTGAGGGTGGACAATAAATATCACAATACCGACGGCATTTCCGCGAGTTCTTGGGTGACCCTGTGTATGTCCTTGTGGCATGTGTGACTGCAGCATTTTGAATTCTGAGTGCACAACCGTTGTCACTCTAGTTATAAGTTTTCAAGGGTATTCAGATCTAATATGTTAGAAGCGACATTTCTTGTCACCTTTGCACTAAGTACTAGTTAACGTACTTTGACCCTTAGGCTAGAGAGGTACGTTCCCCCACCACCTAACGGTACGTACAAGGTAGCGTTGTAATGCTGGTTGTCGCTCTTAGCTTATGTAAGTAATTACTCCGGTAGTGTAGCAGGTGAGCGAAGGATTTTAAGTTGCAACGATGCATCCCCTGGTGATACAGCTAAATTGTACCCAATTTATGGTTGTGATAACTGCTATTACTAGGTAGCATTGAAGGAGATGTCACTGCACATGCATGATGTGTTGCCAGGTTCTGGGACTTGGACAAAAGCAGCAAAGTTTGTTCGCTCTACCCTTGGAGAAGAAAAAAAAAAAAAAAAAAAAAAAAAAGGACAGCAAAGAGAGAGAATCTTGAGGACTGATGAGATATAGGGGTATATGGATGCTATGTATAGTTGATATTAGGTAATATGATCCCCTTTCAACCGTCGTAGGAGTTGGTGTAGATGTCCAATCCAGTCCAGTCCCCATGCAAATAAGATAGGCACAGGATGTTGTTGCGGATGCGAAGTCTACTTACGAACCTACCCGGGTTCTTAAATAGGAGGTAGGCACACCATTCACAGCATCTCATTGGACATAGGCCTAAGCCCGTTGAAGGCAGTCAGCTTTACCGTAGCACTCTGCAGCTATTTTTACGTTAGGCTGGTCACAGTCGTTCTCGAAGGATGGGTTAGGAGTCATCGGGTGGAATGCACACAGGAGGTATTTGTAGGTACCCCAGATATGTAGCTGATCTCTCAACTGGCCTGGCTCGATTGTGCCTACGGGTATGCGAAGCAATCCCAAATAGTGTATCCGTACACTGCAGTATTACCGTAACTCCTTGCCGGATCCTTGCTCTAAAGTAGCATAGTGTAGATGGGGGGGAGCTAGTTGCCCTATTTGCCTTAGTGTTCCTAGCGTTTGTGCTGCCATCTTAATCTACTGTAGGTAATCAGAGCAAACAAGATCAGCGCGCAACGCTTCCCGCCCCTTTTAAGTTTCCACTACTTACCTGATGCTGGCAGATGCTGCCAAATTAGTTAGCCACAATAGGTACGTCAAGGTACATGTGGTGGGCAGTTTTGGGCCCTACCTAGATTCTAGCAGCAGGTAAACACGTACAGCACACAGACTCTAGGTGGTTAGGCCGTACAGGTAGGCTATAGCCAGCTATAGATATCCTACTCCTTCCTTCCACTTAAGGTATTTTCAACCTTGAATTACCTCTTTAAATGCTTTCACCCATTCAAGCCATTCACCATCTAGTGTACCTACCGATGTACTAGCAGCAGGTAGTGTTCATGTACACCCACCACACTAGTACGCTATCTACGACGCCATTCTTCTTTCGGAACTCTATTTTCCTGCTCCCTTTCTTCTAAGTAGTCTGCTTCCTCTCCTAACTTTATTATTCCTCTTCTCGATTCACCGACAGCCCCCGTGATACCTGGTCCAACCCCCCTTCTTTTTCAATACTGTACCTAGTTGCGTGCTTTGTCCTATAGCGCAATAACTGTACATTTCTCAAATCCAGTGGACCGTTCGCCATCCATCGTGGCCGACCGAGTCCCCGAAGCTCCAACCCTGAGCCAGTCGAGCCAGCCAGGAGTATACCCACACATACTAACCTAGTATACTTACTACCCGGTAGTATCCTTGGTATCCTGGACTTACCTACCTAACTTGGTCTACACTCTATCCACGCCCACACTAATTGATCCCTGAACCAGCGCCAGCCAGCAGCGGTCCAAGCCTGGGACAAGTGAACAACAACAAAACCACAGTTCTTGCTCCTCCTATCGAGCCTCGTTCTTTGCAACGCAACGCCACGCCTCGCCTTGTCTCGCATCACGTCGGTGCGCATCGTCCTCCACTCGACCGACACACGTCTCTTTGCCTTCCGAACTTGTGCTTGTGCCCTGCTTTTCTGTCGCACCACGGTAGTCGCCCTCGTCCACGTCTCCTAGACCGAATATCCGTCGTCGAGATCCTGGCTGGAAGAATCCTTTGTTCGATCCACAATGGCGTCCAAGGTAAGTCAAGCATCGCCGGCATTCCCTCTCGTGCGGATCAATTGGCAGCTCTGGTCTGTCCCGGCATGTTCCTCGCTCACTGTGTATCAATTTAGTTTCTGCGAGAGTACAAGGTGGTGGTCGTCGGTGGAGGAGGTGTCGGTAAATCCTGCTTGACGATTCAGATGACGCAGGACCATTTCATCGACGAATATGATCCGACCATCGAGGGTACGTTGCAATCTCCCTATCGCGCCTGTCCCGGTTGCTGGTTTCTTGCTCCGATCTGACGTTCGCGCCATATTAGACTCATACCGAAAGCAGTGCATCATCGACGACGAGCTGGCCCTGCTCGACGTTCTTGACACGGCGGGCCAGGAAGAGTATGCTGCGATGAGAGAACAATACATGGTCAACGGGGAGGGATTTATGCTCGTGTTCTCGATAACTTCCCAGGAGTCTCTCGATGAGATCCACGCCCTGCACAGACAGATCCTGAGAGTGAAGGGCAAGCAGGAGGGCGACCACTTTCCTGTTGTCTTAGTTGGCAACAAATGTGATCTTGAACACGAACGTGTGGTTACAAGAGAGAGTAATTACAAGCTCCCCCCTGTCGCGATGCGCCAGTTGGACTGACAAACTTTCCAGAGGCTGAGAGGAGTGCGGCTGAGTTCCGATGCCCGTATATTGAAACCTCCGCCAAATCCCGTATCAACGTAGAGGCTGCCTTCTTCGATGTCGTTCGTGAGATCCGGAGCTACGACCGCAACCTAGGTGGCATGTCAGCAAATAATGGCCGGGGTAGCGGTGTCAACGGACCGGATAAGATGGAAATGGCTGATGACGAGGCAGAGGCGGGCTGTTGCTCGAAATGCGTCATCCTATAGTGACCCGGACCTACCTAGGACCTAAAGAGCTGCTACCTTACCTATTACGAAATGGGCGTCTCCATGGGCGTCGGACATGTGTCACTTCTACCTCGATCCACTACGATGGATGGCTTTGGCGGCTTGAACGACGTTATATAGGCCTATGTCGGCATGCCCCTGCATGATATAAAGGAGTCGGACGGATTTTTCTGCCAGGTTTTTATGGAATGAACAACCACCAGCATTCGGCGGGAAAATGAGCCAGGGATGGTCAAACGATCGTGGATCGTTCGGGGGTTATACCATTGTCACCGTTGCCGTCACCGAGATCGAGATTTCAACCTAGGACGGGCAACAGAATGTTTCGTTGGGAGCTGCTCCAGCTGACAAAGAGATCAAAACGAGATGATGGATATCTCCCATCCGGTCTTTTCATACCTTTTGTAATGTTCTTTACTTATTTACGTTGCAGTCTTCTTGTGTTTCAGTCATAGATTCAATTCAACGGCCAATGGGTGGTATTCAAGTCATTTTGCTCTCACCGCTTCTTTTCATCTATGAGTCGTTTACCCTCTAATTCACGCCCATCGAACCTGGATCAAACCAAGTATCCGGCATAACCAACAATGGCAGTTCATTCTCACGTGACCTAGTCAAACCACTCAGATCATGGTAAGTCGACCGACATCCTATTGGGAAAGGCTTCGTAACACAAGCTTGTGACGTGGTACTCAACTTTGAACTTGATATCTTGTACGCAGAAAAAACAGAGAAATACGGGAGGTTACACGACAAAGTCGCTTTGCCCGGCCGGCCATCGGCTTTGTTCCGATACGTGTGGTATATATCTCAAACAGCTGCCTTTGTTCATCCATAACACTGTAGGCGCAAAGAGCCTGTCTGTGCCGCTGGCCATGTTAGTATTGCAATGTAACTATTTCAGTTCACCCGTTTTCTAGCACGATCATTTGGTTTTTCGAACTTCGACTATAAGTTGGCAGCAATTCTATTCATGTCTAATTATTAACAACAAAAGAAACACCAACCATCAGAGAACCAAGAGAGAAAAACCCACGGATTACTGCAACATAAGTCTGAATAAAACGATCTTTGACCAGGCAATCAGGCAAGGAAGTTGTTGAATAAACAATATGAACAATAATCCACCACCCTCTCAAAATGATCCAGATGATAGGGCGATCGATCTATTTGATTATTTACCAAATAATGGGCGAAATCCCCAGGGTCCCCCGAATCCGCAGAATGACCCAAACGAAATGGAAATCGATCTGTATGACTTCCTACCGTCAGGACGCTCAAATAATCCTCTGGATTCTCGGGGTCCCCTGAACCCCCTAAACCCCGTTCAACGACAGATTTCCCCTCAAGAGCCTCAGCCTTCAACTAGTCAGCCTGTAGCTAATCAGCCCGTAGCTAATTCTCAGCCCGTGCCAGATCCCGACCGGCCACGGAGACCGCTCACGGCGATAGACACAATATTCGGTCGCGAAATCTCTATTCGTCCTGCCGACGTGCCTCTGCTAGGCCCGCTTTTCAAGCGACCACGCAGGCAAAAAATTGTCAACCTCGCAGGGACAATGTCAGGCCCGCCCTCTCCCGGGCCCTCGCACACGCTGTTCGATGTTAGTGTAGCGGCCATGCGTGAGCAAAGAGCGAGATTGCCCCAAAGCGACCCACGGCACATTACCCTTGGTAAGTTCCATCCCAATCAAAGAGGGGTCCCGGCACTCCAGTCAGTACGATCGCTAGGCCACTCCATGACAACGGCTAGGGCTGGTACATGTTTTGAAGAAAACACAGACTGGGCCAGGAAAGACTGTCGCGCTTTGACAAATCACCTATGCGTTGATCTAAATCATGGGCTACCCACCTATATATGTAACCGTTGCCACGTAGAGGGCCGGCGAGTCGTCGGGCAAGCAGTCATCGCAACCGCCAAAAGCCTACGAGCCTACTATTGTTCCAACTGCGCACTACGAGTCAACGCGAACATGTTTCGAAACATGCGCTTTAATGTCTGGGGGCTTCCGGCAGACGCCTTCGACCGTTTCGCAGGGGACATGTTGGTCTCGGTCAGTCGTGGTCCCCCGGAGCCCATGACGGGTTGTATGTGTGCCACCAAGCTGGTCGACCACACTCTTTGCACGCCCCATCGGGCTTTCCACTTCCTCGACGTGCGAGGAAAGGCAGACGCCATGAGGGACTTCGTTGAAGGTACCTTTGGACGGATGGTGTGTCCCTTCTGTCTCATGAACCCAGGTGCTGACGAAAATAACTTTCTAGACCAACAAGGGAACCCGTGTTCTCGGTTTGTTTACGTCTGCATGGCCTGTTTGGGCATTGTGATTGCTGATCCTGCCACCCACACATCGATCGATGCCCTGCGCCATGTTGTTTAATCGAGGGTTCCGAATCAACGCCAGCCTCGTAGCGCGGTTACAACATAAGTAAGTGACTGAGGCCCTATATTATTTGAATGTAAGCTCTGTTACCAAAGGTGATATCTCCTTAAAGACACCGAATTGTCTGTTTAGCATTTGCGGCTGAAGCATAAACTGTCCACAGTACATGTAGCTCGATTAGAACTCAATTGTCTACCTGGGTAAGTAGCAATAATACAAGGGCACTATGTTTTCGTGCTTAAAATTGGGTGTCTTGTTGGCGGAAACCAGATCAAGCTAGATAGTTACAAGTTTTTATGCCAAATGTCGTGTTTCCAATATTTCAAACTATATCATCAAGCTATAATCCTAGTTCTACGTTTAATATGCTGTCCTCGAACCCAGTAAACTTATTTCTACTATGAATGTCCAATGGGGTAGCTCGCAATTTGAACCACATCAGCCTCATCGTTCCCTGATTTTTAGACACTACACTCGCTAACCTAGTCTGTCTTTCCAGCTTCGAGTCTAGCCACGCGACGAAATCCATTCCCTACAGAGAAGTCTCAATACCCATCACTTGAAGTATCCGAACAGCACCTGAACAACTGTGCCCCCTTTCGATTTGCCACCTCCATTTCAAGGCCTTAATCGGAGTAGTAATATTCGTAGTCGCTGTCGTTAATAATATCCCTGCAGCTGGTCGGACCGTCGTCATAGTCCCGATACGATTCCCTAGACGCAGATTCCCACGCGAACTCCAGCCTGTTGGGAACAGAGTCCGCGGCCGGCAATTTTTGGAACCGGAAAGGCCCCTTCTGGAAAAATTCCAGAGCCTGCACCGTATCCTCCTCTTCCGTCACGTCCACCACGATCTCGGTCTGCTTGGGTATGGCCTGAACGAGGTACTCAAAGAGGGGCAGAAGCCAAGTCATCCACTCCGCAGCGGCCTCCTTTTTCCTGTCCTGGAGGAAAGACAGAAAATTCCCCGGTGCCTCTTTCTCGCTATCCTCGAGCCATTCCAGAAGGGGTGGCTCGGGTTGCTCGACGATGACACCGAGTGTCAGTAAATTGCCGAGCACGCCATCCCAGATTTCGGGGTTCATCAGGGATTCGGGCTGGTAGGGGACCCCTATTGGTCGAAGAACTAATATCATATTTCGTATTCTCTCCTGTTTTCTCGGCGTGAATTGCCTTTCAACGTGATATGAATCCTGGTCGTGGATGTTGACTGTAAAGGTGTTCCCTTCATACAACATCGTCTCGACTTCGTTGTTGATTTGACGACAGAGTAACAGAATCGCAGGCAATGCACTTTGAGCGGATGATGAGGAAGAGAAATCACAACTGCTCGTTTCAAGGCTTTCCGAGTACTCCTTTATACCATCATTCGAGCTGTCCTCATGCACGGAAGCAACTTCGGTTGCTTCTAGAAGGAGAGATTTATCCTTCGATATCCATTCTCTCTGGAGAGAGTACAGCTCCCTGATGAAGTTCTCTTCGCTGCTGGCGTATTCATCGCAACGTTCATTCGAGTGCCACGGTGGCTCGATCCAGCCGACGGGACGATTCTGATAGTACATATCATCGGAGCAGTCAAAGGGCAGGTGTTGCGGGATACAAAACTTGTATATATACCGACGAACTTCAAGGGGAATTGCCAGTAGTATACTATCGTGGGTTGAAAGGTGACTGAAGGCCATTTTCCGTGGACAGTTTGCGAACAAGGGAGCTTTGGATGTGCTGATCTACGATTGACGACACATAGGCCGGCTGGATATTTCTTTTTAATACACGTTACCCCACGTCGAATATATCGGGCATAAAGCCTTCTCGCGTTGGGCACTGAGGACTCACGGTTCAGTATGGCAGTATAGTACGGCTCCAATGAAATAACGTTTTAATATAAAGGAGCCAGTGACAGCTTCAGGCTTTGGCATATGGAGCCGCCAATACCACTTGCTATCTTTTTAACGACGCTGCCTGCTCATCAAGGTAACATTTGTACCACTAGCTGGATGGGTTATTGGTCCGGTGGTTCTGCAGGTAGCACGGAAGTATGTCATGGTACTACCATCACTATCTATTAACACCTTAGTAATGGACAAAAGTCCGGCACATATTGTTCTTTGCCTTCGTATCGCTATTTTCGCGGTGCTTCTATTGCTTGGTATGGTGGCCGGGCTGCATCCATTAAACGTTGTAACCCCCTTAACGGTATCGTTCTTGACTTTGTACTCGGCACTTACTCCGCAATATAGAATCCACATATCAGTATCGCTACGTGTGGTAGTTACTTTCATCTTAGTCACGCGTATATGATTCCGTTTCGATAAAACGGTTGATATGGAGATTCAGCTAGGGTTGAAGTAAAGAATATTATACTTATATCAAACGATAAAATTCATTACTGTTCGACGTACTACTCAGATTATCTCGCCGCATTATACAAACTTATGCGTCGGGGTCAAATACTTATTAAATGCGCCCTAAAATTGTACCTCTAGGCAATTACCTTCCTACATAGTCTCGTCTCAGCAAGTTAAGATATAATATAGTTTAGAATATGGTCAGTCTTCAAATTGATCATCAGGGTGAAGCATAGAGATTAAGGATTTTCTGCTGTAGTCAAGTTTGTGACGATTACATAGAACACAGGACATGTACGTATATAGCTGGAGTCTAGCCTACGTAGGTAGATAGAGCTCCTCGCGCAACAACAGAGTTCATACATACCCCATACTAGAGATCCTGACAAAGCTAAAATTGGCTCATGCAGAGCACTGAATGGTAGCAGCATCGATGCCATATAATTATGGTGTGTCTACGGCAAGCCTTATATATCTGTGATTGGTAATTAAGTCATTCCACTATTTGTGTTTATGTCAGTTAGCAGTCTACAGACCGGCTATTATCCGCCAACCGATGCTCTCCAATGGTTGCTTTTACTCAAAGTGGAGTTTGTCATCTAGGGGCCATAACCACTTCCCAGGCTGAACTTGTCAAGACATGGAGTCCTCGTTGTTCCACACACTCAAGATCATAATAAGGAAAACTAAAAACTGAATTGTAAACCTATACCTTCAGCCTAGCGAAATGGTTGTATAACTCTAGCAGATATACGTGTTTGAATCAATACCTCTAATAGTGTGATTATTAGAGTTACACAGAGATTTTGAAAGAAAGAGTGCCCACTAGGAAACAGGTTTCTTGCCTTTGTTTTATTGTATAATTCTTCAGGCTCAGAAAATATTGTATTTCGCGTTTTTATGCATGCGCTTCGAGTTAATCAAGCTAGGGATGAAAGTACTGGGGTCAAGGTCTAAATAAGTGCTCTAAGTCTGGGTATATTCATTGTAGGCTAATCTACCTAGAATAGAGCATTAATTCTGAACAATATAGGTGGCCTGAAAAAAGTAATTATACGGGAGAACCTAAGGTATTGGGAATGCATATATCCGATGCCATGGGTTATATCAAGTGAATTATTTATAAAGCGGCGATCTGCATATTCAGCTACCCGTCCTCACGAAAAGAGACGAAAATACGCGATAATAGCAGATAAACGAAAGCGTAGCTTTCGTGTATTGAAATGACCCGCGTGGGTGGCTAGCTTGCCCACCAGGTCCCAGCATAGGAGGAATACTGTATATACGCATCCACGGCTGGCTGTATGAAACTTAAAACAAAGGGGATTGGATTGATCAGATATATAGTCAATTGAATTCATCGAAAAACATAGAAAATTGGCCAGATTGGCGAAAGAGTGTATGGCTATTCCGTACATGTATGTGTGTAAGTCGCTCTAGAAAATCAGAAAATCAGCCCGTTTTTTAAGGTAAACCCCCTTACGAAATATACGAAAAATACGAAAATCTGAGCCCTTTTTATTGGTGGATTCGATCGAAAAGCCACCCGCACCACTTCAGTATATAAGCTAGACCCCCTAGCCACGGCCACCCTTGTCACGGCCCACCTCAAATAGAAATTAGCGTATAGAATTGAATAAAATAGTAAAAAGAGTGGGGCTAAAAATATTAGATTTGAAATTTATTTTTATTTTATAAAAAAAATACGAAAAATTAAAAAACTTAATAATAAAAATATTATAGCTTTTTAAAAAAGTAGTATGTTTTTTTTTAGAAACATACCTATTAGATTTTTTTTTTTTTATTTAATGCGCTTACGTAAAAACTCTAAAATTTTAAATCTAAGTTTTTAAATAGCTATATTAATTTAATCTATTTTTTGTTTAGTTTTAAAATAAGTAATTATAAAGTTATTTTAATTTAAAGCGAAAAATTTAGGTATTTTTAACTAGTCTATCCTCATACAAATTAGCGCGCTTTTTTATTATCGATAATTTAGTATGGGAACAGACTAGTAGTTACGGGTGGCTGGTGGCTGCCACCCGCAATGGCTGGCTGTGCACGCCCTCCGGGCTGCACTAGCCACAGCAGCAGCCACTGCGGCTGTGCTTTGGCACACATAAACAAAAACAGCAGAATCTGCTCCGCAGATCCTGCTCCCTTTTTATTCTAGTTCTTCACTTGTAGATTCCATACAATATAGCACTTATCTGCTGAAGCCTTGCCTTCTGTGAGTGTGAAATATCACACTAGTTAAAAATACTTAAATTTTTCGCTTTAAATTAAAATAACTTTATAATTATTTATTTTAAAACTAAACAAAAAATAGATTAAATTAATATAGCTATTTAAAAACTTAGATTTAAAATTTTAGAGTTTTTACATAAGCGCATTAAATAAAAAAAAAAAATCTAATAGGTATGTTTCTAAAAAAAAATATACTACTTTTTTAAAAAGCTATAATACTTTTATTATTAAGTTTTTTAATTTTTCGTATTTTTTTTATAAAATAAAAATAAATTTCAAATCTAATATTTTTAGCCCCACTCTTTTTACTATTTTATTCGATTCTATACGCTAATTTCTATTTGAGGTGGGCCGTGACGAGGGTGGCCGTGGCTAGGGGGTCTAGCTTATAGACCCAGTTGCCGCTGGAGTTGAAGGGAGGAAGCTAGACTAGTATGGCCTCCTTAGGTCATAGATGATTATATGGATTGAATAAAGACGAATTGTAGATCGATCTATAAAAATGGCAGGGAAACTAACTATTCTCATCTTTGAAAGTCTCACAGTTCGAAACACCTTCCCCGTATGTGTACTGTAAGCACAGTTTGTCGTTTTAGTATATAGAATCTTCATTAAAAATCGTATCAAATGTTCGCTCCTAAGCATCCAGTAAGCTCGAACCAACGTTCTATAGAAATCCGCTTCTACAAGGAGTGAAGCGTAAAAAAATATGTCACCGGAACGCCCTCGGATGGATATATAGATTTGTCCAACTTCTACCCAATAAAACCTACTATGCGCTCCAGCCCTGGAATAAGCTGATGATTATTGTGGCCTTTCTCTTCCAGCCACTGAGTAACTCTCTCCATACCGTAGATTCCAATGACCGCTATGTTGAACTCATCAATGTCCTCAGGAACACGCGAATATATTTCTTCTAATTTTACCACTGCAGCAATCGGAGTCAGTCATTTCTATTTCGAGACCCAACTATGAGTGCCTCGCAGCTGCGAAGAGCTTCTATGAGATGTTTCGGCACGAAGAAGAGTTTCTACACTCTAAAGGATGTCGAAATAGGAAGTAAATTCGAAGATTACTTACTGAGTAGGAGTAGGGGGTCTCTATCCCCTCTAAGTGCCTTCGTCCAAGAATATGCTGACGGCGCGTCCCAGAGTGCCCTACGCAACGTGCTGGGCAGGTGACCTGGGCACTCCGACCAGCCGCGCTTGAAGAACTGGTACACTGATTGCACGACACCAGCGGTTTGCCACGTGCGACGGACTAGAACACTTGGTTAGTTATCACCATCTTGGGTGTGATTTGGGAGGGTTTCCGAAGCTCCTGGACACTATCTAGACTCAAAAAGGGGAGCTTGTACTCTTAAAATAACTGAGGTTGGAAGATGATTCCGGAAATCACTCACCGCTCTCGGCGATAATCCAGGCCTGCCATATAGCCTTGGTTGATAAGGAGGAGCTCCCTGCTGCATTAGAGACGCTGGGTTGTAAATTCGGGTCGAACGGCGAGGATGCGAGGAAGCGCTCAGGATGTCCTAGACTATTCTTTGCGCTTTCGAGCATCTGGTTGTTCCATAGAAACAAGGTCGGGATCAAGCTCTCAGCCTGTCCGCGCACTACAACACTCGATATCAGTTATCGCTATTTGGAGCGTGATTTTTCAGGGTTACGGAAGCTTTTACACATCTGTCCTGTCTCTAAAGGAAATATTGTATTCTAATAGTTAAAGATGTTTATGAGTATTACTTACTACGGATGTCTCCGTCGAATAAGCGAACGAGTTGGTAGCATAGCAAGGACTGCACGCGACTGAGGTGGTTGAAGATGCTCAACCCATCCCCGCTGGCGTTGCCCAGAGACACCTCGACGTCCTGGTCCTGCAAAAGTTGAGAAACACGGTCTTCCAGGATCTGATATACGGTGGCCTCGGTCTCACGGGTCTTGCTCATGTACATGGTCATCGCCGTGTACGCATCTTGGGTGTGGCGCGGCATCATTCCCGAGTACAACTCGCGGTGATGTAGTGGACTGTGATTCTCCGTCACCCATTGCCGCATCCACGACTGCACTTGCTCGATGTACTGCTTCAGACATCTCTCGGCCTCGCGTGTTGTTGTGGTAGGCGGCTCCGAATATTCCGTTTGCCAAGACTCCGGAGATAAGAACCAGAGACCTTGCGGGTTGACTAGAGTGGAGGAGGAAGCTGATGTCTGCGTTGGGTTTCTTGAAGGCTGATGATCTTCGGGAGGCATTGCAAGGCCTTCGAAGTCGGCCTCGGTCATCTGTAAGAAAGCGAATGCAGAGTCTCCTGACACGTCAAGCTGGTTTGCAGCCTCCGCTGGCCCGGTTATCAGATCCTCGTCGACAGGGAGGGCGGCGTTAGTTAGATTCAGTGATGTCTCCTCCGCCCCCGCCGTAGTAGATCGCCGTGGTGGCGGATACGTGCATAGTAGCCCCTTTTCTTGACATCGTCGACACCTTGGTACTTGCTTAGAGCATTGGCGCTTCGCCTTTGTGCAGGTCACGCATGCTCTCCGCCACGCTATTGGGCGTGCCTCATCAGGTGGAGTTCGATCCATATTCATAGTCTTTACTTATACGTATCTCTACTGCAGAGTCGTATCGTCATCTCCAACAGCGGGCGGACAATAGGCGGACAAAAGTGGACGATCCTATAGCGGGGGTGGGGGAGATTAGTTATAACCAGAATGTATTGCGCGGAGAATTATGGAGTCCGTCGGTCAGAGCACGGATCTGAC
Source organism: Xylaria sp. 218_066 (assembly GCA_019843955.1). Lineage (NCBI taxonomy): Eukaryota > Fungi > Ascomycota > Sordariomycetes > Xylariales > Xylariaceae > Xylaria > Xylaria sp. 218_066. The sequence goes on along the minus strand of JADKYC010000002.1, from coordinate 240,272 downwards.
GCCATCCACGCGCAGACGATGAGAGAGACATAGACGGACTTAGCGGACGTCTGCCTCTCTGATGTTGTTTGCGACGGTGAATCATCCAGCGGCGGCCGCCATTACCTCGCGTCAGCTCTGCGCCAGTCGCATATTGTCAACGAAACCTGTGTCGACACCATGCTTGGATTGGTCAGCTTGAGTAGATCGCTGTTCGGAACTCCTTGTCGCGGACCTCAGCCGTGGATTGGCCATTTCTAAGCGTACGATTTCAGAATGGAATACTACCCTTGGAGACGAATGCACGTATGAGAAACTGTGATAATGATGATGTATATATATGTAGGTGTGTATATATATATTTGCGATTTCTCGTCTGGGTAGACTCCAAATTACCACCTCGAACATTCGGCTCTCCTTACAGAACACTTCATAAAGAAAACACTCCGTTTTTGCAGTGCGCCCCTTTAGCTTTGTAGAACACTCCATGGATTCAACTTCAATCACCATGTTGCTCGGCAAATACGCAACATTCACGGACCCAATCCACAAGACCACCTACGCAGCCATCAACCCCACGCGCCCCGAGCTCTCGCAGGCCGGCAAAACCGTCGTCATCACAGGCGGCAACTCGGGCATCGGGTACGGGATAGCGCAAAGCTTCATCAAGGCATCGGCAGCAAAGGTCATTATCCTGGGCCGTCGCCCAGACGTCGTGGCCTCGGCGGCGCGGAAGCTCACCGTCGAGGCGGGTGCCGAGTTCAAGGGGGAGATTGCCGGACTAGTCTGCGACATCAGCGATGCCGCGGCCGTCGACGCGCTGTGGGGAAAGTTCCGCGCCGACGGCATCGTTGTCGACGTCCTCGTGCTGAACGCGGCCGGGTTCGCTCCCGCGAAGCCGCTGCTCGAAGCCGGCACCGAGCTCGTCTGGAAGGCATTCGACACGAACGTGCGCGCGAACATGCATATGACGGAGCGGTTCTACAAGCAGGAGGGCAAAGGGGCTTCTGATACGAAGGTGAGTCCTTCGGCACGCTCACTCACTCTGAGCTGGACTGACTGACTTGTTTGTCGATAGTACCTCGTTCATGTCTCCACTGCTTGCGTCCATGACTTCAACCTCGGAAACGAGTATCTAGGATACGGATTGACCAAGAACGCGGGCCAGTTGACGCTGCAGCTGATCGCGCAGGACACCCCGCCGGAAAAGATGCAAGTTGTCGGCTATCACCCGGGCGCCATCTTTTCCGACGCCGCCAAGAACCTCGGGTGGAAAGAAGACAGCCTTGCATGGGACAACGGTAGGTCGCCTACCACAGATTCTCCTTTACCAGATCATAATATTGAAGCGACGAGAGGCTAATATTGGATCTCCACAGTCGAAATGCCTGGTGACTACGCCGTGTGGGCTGCCTCGCCTGAAGCGAAGTTCTTGCACGGTCGGTTTACTTGGGCCGCATGGGACGTAGACCAAATTAAGGCCGGTGAACATAGAAAACGAATTGATGAGGACCCGACTTTCTTGAAGATGGGTGTGCATGGCTTGTAATGAGAACACGCCAGAAGCCGAAAGGCCCTGAGGGGGTCGGGGTGGTGGATATCAGATCATGCAGATATCATTGAGTCGTGATGCAATTATTGTACAACGGTCGAGTAGTCGTTAATTAGATACATCTTTACTCCACAACTTGGCGTTACCAACCATCCACAACAGTCGCATGCACGTACATGCCCTTAGCCGGTCGGGCAGTGACACCCCCTTTAATTTCAACCTTCTTCTCGTCCATCTCTTCTTTGTTTTTCAACTCGAACTCGAAGCGGCCGACCCAGCCGGCCAGTATGCAAGCAAACTCGGCCTTTGCGAAAGCTTGGCCAATGCAGCTCCTGGGCCCATGTAGGAACGTCATGAAGGCATAGTTGCTCGTGGCCCCACCGCTCGCAGCTCTCTTGTCATCCGCACTCGTCGGCACCCATCGGTCTGGATTGAACTCATGGGCATCGGGACCCCATAGAGCTTTGTCAAAATTCGTCGCCCATGGCGCGAGGATGACGCGGACACCCTTCGGTATCTTCTGTCCCATGATTTCCGTCTCCTGGGCGGTTTCACGGATAGTAAGAGGCACGGGAGCATAGTATCGCAAAACCTCGCTGCACACAGCATTAAGATACGGCATATGGTCGATATCGAGACTAGTGATATCGGCTTCCGAGTCGACGGAAGGTAGATGCTCTCGGATTTCCTGTCTTAGACGTTCTTGTATCTTTGGAAATCTCGCTAGAACATATATTGCCCAGGTCATGCTTGAGGCTGTCGTTTCATGTCCGGCAGCGACTGCGTGCATGAAAACACGTTAGTCGAGATCTCCAAGTTCTACGGCATAGAAATTGATAAATCATACGGAGTAAGGAGACTAAGGGATTGGGTATAGGAGGTTATTGTACGTACGAAAAGTCATCAATTGGTCGACAAGATCTTCGTCCGAGAAGCCGCCAGACTCCAGTGCTACCGACAAGATATCGTGATCTGCTTGTTCCTTTTGTGCAATTTTCCTCTTCTTCTCGCGAATAAGGTCCCGGCATACAGAGCGGATATGCTGCGATGCCACATTGATATTGTCGTTGTGTTTCACGGGTAATCTAGAGACAAACCACTGCGGCAACAATTGGCCAAGAAGACCCATGATTTGCGCTTGTTTGCTGGGTTGAAATAAATGACGGTAGGTCTGATTAAGCTCCGAGTTTTGATCTTGAATAGCACCAAAATCACGGCCAAGCCCAGCAATTCCAATAATATCGAGGGTTACGCGGGAAGCCCAATTACCGACCTCGATTACGGCCGACTTGTGAGGCTTCTCGGGATCCTGCTGGTTTGCGGCTTCAGCGAGTATGTCCTTGCTCATCGCTTGTACTACTTCACGGGTTTTGCGCCAGAAAACAGGGTACAAGTCTTTTATATGCCGGAACGCAAAGGCGGGCATGAGATTCCTTCGCTGGATCTTATGTTCATCACCTGATCACTAGGAGTCAGTAATCGCCCTTTTCGAGGGGTATGTGAGGTTTTCAGAGGCTTATAGACACTATTCCAGCTCAAAATGGAAGCGTGCCCTTTGACATTTGCAAGAAAATGGCTGACCTTCAGCAAGGAGAACGCCTACACCGAGGACGCGACCAATATTGTGCCTGAGTGCGGTAGGTTTCTGAAAGTGGTAGTTCTTGGTCACCAGGACTTCTGATAAAGCTTTGGAACCGATGACGAGCACTCGCTCCGTATTTCCCATGCCAAGATATCTCATGAGCCCATCATTGGGGACAGTGGCAGCCCTGTTGATCAGGTTAGCCTTAGAAACCCATATGCATGTATGTGTGACTGGCTTACCATTCCCTCATGGGCATTCCGCTGGGTTCCTCCAAAATCCTTTTGAAGTGGCCATTCCACCACGAACCCCCGGACGGCTCTGGCAGGGCTCGGAGCGGAGAAAAGAACTTGGGCCAGAGAATGACGACCCAGACGGCGTACGCCAATGTTTGCGTTATCCAAGCGCAAATGAAACTGCCAACGAAAGGAAGCTTCCACCAGTGTGACTGGTACGAAACGAGGGCGTATGATGCCACCAAAGAAGATGCGAGGAATCCCCGCCAAGGGTAAGGGAAGATGTCCATGGTCGGCGCCCGGTGGATGCGTGCAAAGAACAGAAAAAAAAAATAGCAAAATCAACAGTGACCAGGTACTTTTTCTTCTTCAAGTACTATTTTCAATGAAGGTAAAAAGAGTTGACAGTTTTAGATTCTGTATTGCAGTAGAGGGCGTCGTCAGCCGTGGCGGTGCTGGAGTGCGTCCAATCTGGTTTCAGGCGCGTCTGAGGATTAGCTGAGGAGAGCTGCTGCTGGGGTGGTGGTTCATTCTTATGTTGAAATAAAGGGGTGTCATGATTTGATGGTTGATTCTTGTACCCGAGGCAGAAACCCAAAGGATAAAGGATATAACATTACATAGCTGGGCAACCCCCCACCATTTGCGCTACCTTAGGTACCTACTTTTATAAAACGCCGTCACACGTCATGGGCAGGTTGTCCCGTCCCGGTAAGCTTCCAGGGGGATGAATCAAGCCGCCGGCCCAGTTTCTTCGGAGACTTTTCCTTGTAAACGAAAGCGAGCATACTAATTGACATTAACCTAAACATGTGAAGCTGCCAAAACTTGATGCCAACCATACAAGGTAGCCATACAAGGTACGTGGCCTTTTATATTTGAGCCCCAGTCTGCACTACCTAATAATATCATTTGTAGCAGCTTTCGACTGTACTCATCATCAGTTGCTGCCTTGGTCCATGCTAGATAAGGTACATATTTACATACCTAATAGTAGTATTAGGCCAGATGTTTAGAGAAATCCCCTAAATGCGGCTCCATAATTATCGCATTTTGTATTGAATCATGATAACTCGGCTATACAGAGCTACACCGTACGTAGGTTCTTAAAATGACCGGGCCAAAGTCCATGTCTCGTCTTTTGCGTGACAAGACCGGCTTCTATCAAGCGACGTGGCCTTGTTTCTTTGCGGCGCCCTTCGGCCCCGCGAATCACCCGCTCCCGCTGTTCATCTTAAGTCTTACGGAGCCCTGATAAGCTTGTGCACTCAGAGTATAATGAGTGAGTTACCCATACATTTCTAAACACAATGAACGGCTGCCTCACTTAAAACAAAACGTTACAGGATGTACATGTACTTAAGTACCACAGACCGTGATTCAGTGGTCGTCAGTCTTACTGATAGAATCTTTTTATGTTTGGTATTGTAGCTCCATTCCGCCTCTGCTGGGATAGCCCGCGCATCGGCGTAAAAGGTACAACAAGACCCAGAGTAGACTAGGTAACCTGGAGTCTCGTGAGCAATGAATTTCAACCCCGGTGGCACTACGTATTTCGTCTGGGGTAACAACCGTATTGAAAGAAACATAGCCACAACTTAATCCATCCCAAGGACATTTACGTCGCAGAGTAACGATGGCGATCCCCACAGCCAAGATCGGTGTCATTTCCATCGGAGACATGGGCATGGGTATCGCCAAATTATTAATCGCAAATGGATTTTCAGTAGCAACGAACTGCAAAGGCCGCAGGTTCGTCCCCATCTATGCGTCGAATGGTAGGTGTTGACGAGCAAACAGCAACGACACGATAGAGCGGGCAAAGAGCGCACAGGTCGAGATCTACAGGTCGGATGAGCACCTCGCCGAGGCCTGCGACGTCATCCTCTCGGTGGTACCGCCGAGAGATGCCGCGGCCACGGCGCAACGCATCGTCGACGCCGTGACGGGGCCCTTTCGACGGAGCAGCGAGCCTCTGTTCTTCGCAGACCTCAACGCCGTGGCGCCGTCGACGACCAAGACCATCGCGGCGCTCTTCGAGCAGACGCGGGGTCAGGTGCGCTTCGTAGATGGCGCCATCATCGGGGGTCCGCCGAAGCCGCCCGCCGACGCTTCGGGATCTACCGAACAGCCGGCTGCTGCGGGATGGACCGTCCCCAGCATACCTATGTCAGGCCCGTATAAGATTTCCGACATCCCCGTATATGGGGAGAAGCTCGCGGCCACGCTCAACGTGCGCCATATCTCCGACGAGATCGGCGGTGCCTCGGGTTTGAAGATGTGCTTTGCAAGTCTGACGAAGGGGTTTACGTCGCTTGCGATCCAGTCCTTCACGACGGCCAAACGTCTAGGCGTGCTTGACGAGCTGCAGAGCGAGCTCCAAGGGCTCGTTCCGGCGCATTGGAAAGCTGCTGAGCGGGGGGTCATCGGTATGGCGCCTAAAGCGTACCGTTGGGTGAAAGAGATGGAGGAAATTGCCTTGACCTTCGATGAGGAGGGCGGTTTTCCCCAAGACTTGTTCCGGGGCGTTGCTGGGGTTTATCGAGCCGTTGCGGAAGATACAGTGCTCGGCGAGGAAAAAGTTGGGAAGAGGAAGAGAGGCACCGACGTTGATGACATGGCTGCAGCCATGGCGGAAGGCTTAGAGAATAAGAGGAAAAAGAACGACTAGAGCTATAGACCCCTAGATCTTACTAGATTATACATAAGACTCCTTACACTCTTTATGTCCTCTTGCGGTTGGGCCGAAGCATACCGTCAGAGATAAGAAGCAAGTTTGTTGGTTGATATGTTTAGACTCGATAGGAAAAATACGTGTCGCCATGAATATAATACATCTAGTCTTTTAATGTTGAGTGCTTGGCACGATATTGGGTTTACTGGAAACCCCGGGGCTCAGGCGCTTTCAGTTCATGAAAGATGCGCATCCCGAGACTTTAACTCTTCATAAAGATCGGGTCACAAAGCCTGCCTTCGGATAAACAGATCCCATTGCGATAACGCCCCTTGGTACACTATGCTATCGTAGATCTGCTTTAAGAAGCGATGCCTCCTTGAAAAGGATTGCGGTAGCGGTAAGACTATACGGTTGACTCTCACCGCTCAGGTCAAACTCGTAAGTCTATGTAGCTAGGGGAAACGAGCGACGACATCACCAGCAATTCAAGGAAGCAATTCTGTAAAGCCGAATAGCAAATTGAAAATAAAAAAAAGGGGGCCATCTTTATTGTCTAGGAGAGAAAAGCAAAAGCAGTCTTATAGCTCTAAATGCCCAAGCTAATATCAAGCCCGATATTATTCTGAATTGCAAATTTGGTCCAATATCGACAGTAGAAACAACAAATGCAACGGTCGTTAAAACCTTCAAGAGTTATAGAACTACCTAGGTAGTGTTGCGAGCCAGCTCAAGACGAGATCATAGAACCTTGGCACTCGGTCTATCTGGAGTGGCGATATGTTTGGCTGGGTCAGCATTATACATGGGCTATGAACAGCTCACCATATCCCGCCATGGTTCATGCCTAGTCGAACTCTACTCGATCATGTCAACATCATCTGCATCTTGAGCTTTCGTGTGGCTTTCATTCCCAGTAGTTGCTGCTGCTGCTGCTGCTGCTGCCCCAGCCACGTTTCCACCAGTCTTCTCAAAGTAGTCCTCCATTTCAGCATCGAGTTCTTCCTGAGTCTTCTTAGGCCGACCATCTCGTCCCATAGTACGTCCTGTATTTTCCCCTCCGTTCTCGCGGCGAGCTCCGGCTCGTCTGCCACGGCGCCGGGGTCTGGGACTATGGGAACGTCTTCCGCCTTCAGGAACATAGCGGTCGGTTCCCCGATCGTTAGGTGATAGTGACCTCGGCCGAGTGATACGTTCTGCTAGTGGTCTACCGGGCATCGTTGCGCTATCGAAGGGATTGCGTCTGGGTTGCGAAGACACGATCGATATGCGAATTGGTTGGCCTTTGAGAAGCTGTTAGGATACGTCGATATTCAAAGTGTGAGCCACTCACCCTTCGCATTCGCTCCGTTAAATTCGCTAATCGCATACAACGCGTCATCGCGACTCTCGTACGTCACAAACGCAACGCCGTCGGAGCGGCCTGCTCTGTCGTACAATAGTTCGACCTTCACAACGGGACCAATCTTGCTGAAAAGGCCCTAGTTACAGATGAGCATCGATATTCTCCCGGTCTTGGTTCAGTCTGTTCATACCTCGAGATCAGATTGTGAAAGGTCGTAATGCAAATTCTCAACTCTGAGCTTAGTGCCGCGACCATCTCTGTCATTGCTGTCAGTAGGGATGGTATAATGGTGCTGTTGACGATATAAACTGACTGCGTTGGTTCGGGGGAGTGTCTTCGGCGGTGATTACGGGTGCGGTCTCGGGCTGTTCAATGGTTAGCCAACAAGTACAGCGGCATAGAAGAAGCTGGGTAGAGTGTACAGTGGAGGCCCTCGAATTTATCGTGAACCCAATCCCTACGAGCTGTTAGCTGCAACCTCCCCATATTTGGATGTCGCCCATGAACGGAGGAAGTGACGTACGAATCTAGACCTCTCCTATCATCTCTAGTTGACTGTCTCGCAGGACGAGAACCTGGTTAGCTGATGTCACATGATGTACATATCACCACCGATCGTAGTTCGAGGCATCGAGCCGCAGGTTGGTAGCTTCGACGAGAGGGCTCGAGGAGAGGAGAGATAGCATCGATCTATGAGGGAAAGGAGAAATCCACCTGTAAGAGCCGAAACGGCAAGTCAATCATCATAAATAGAAGACAACACAGTGCAACGCAATGCCATTCCGACGAACCTTTCTTACGCCATCGCGAGGATAAGAATCGCGTTCGCGTTCGCGAGGCTGTCGGCTGCTGCCGCTTCCGCCGCCGCCGCCGCCGCCGCCACGTCGAGGACGGTTACCGCGCTTTCTCGACTACGCAATGAACTGATTAGATTGCCCAAAACAATGGTCGGTTGTCGGAGAAATCGGACTAGTTCGTACCTGAGACTCTGCAACGATCTCGTCAAGACTTCGGTCCATTTTATGAAGTTGCGGCAAAAAGCAATTGTTAACAAAAAGGGTTGCAGTTGGGATGTTGGATCCGGGAACAAAAGATGATGGAACTTTTGGCTTGAGGCAATGTTGGGGTCCCCTGCAGTAGTCGCTTTGTAACTAACTAGCACCTCCCTGGAGCTTCTGATGCCCACCGTGACTGCTCCATTGGCACTGTATAAATAGGTACAACAAGTGACAGCCTTCACTGCCTGAGTACATGTATAGATAGGTAACCTTACAGTCTGTATGTGCCTGCGCAAGGGATATATGCATACCTAGTTTCTACTGTGGTCATGTGTATTGGTTCCGTCTGATTGCTTCTTCTTTCCTACATGCATTGTTGTCTATAACTTTCACGGCTTCATTTTACACGATGTACATTAATATACAATTCCTCTAATGCTGGATTTGACGCTTTCCCCCTTTTCAAGCTGAGACAATATCAACAAAATTGATCAGACGCAGAAGTAGGCTCCTGGAACGTCAATTTTGGTTGTGAATGAGCTTTGGGATACGCCTTTGTCCTCGTTGCTACCGGCTATCATAGTAGTGCGCAAGAATAAGCCTGCCGCAGAACTTATTCCGAAATGACCATCGACGACCTCGATGGAGTTGGGATGGGAGCTAGGACTCGGCGTGTCGTCAGAGTTCGGGGAAACTCCAAAGGACAAGGTATTCGCTGCCGTAAGGTACTGACTTGACAGAGTCTCTATATTTGTCGTCTCGGGTTCGACGCAAAAGAGAAGAGAAGATCCCGGTGTTGCAAGGCCACTGGTCGGCTCGCCGCTATTCCGTTCCTCGAATGACTTGATAAACGCCTCCATGTCATCGTCTTGACCAGGTAGAGAGAAGTTTGTTTCTGGGTCAAGGGACAGCAGCCCTTGCTTTAGCCCCCAGCCACCGCCTCCGCTGACTGCAACATGATTAGCTTCGTTATGTGAAAAGGGTGGTGTCTCTTACGAATCCTATGCAGGCGACAACCAGATGACAGAAGCTCCGAGAAGATTTCCAATGAACTTAAAGCGACGTCCGTTTCTGTTTGAGAGGAACCTGCCTGAAAGAGTTTCAGGTTGTCGAATTTCCCAGCCCTCATACAGTGAGGAGGGATGACCCAGCACCACACCCCAATTGGTCCCGGCGAAGAAGTAGAATTGCGCCGGGCTCTTTCTTCGAAAATCTTAGGTATGATAGCCTCAAGTTCCTTCGATGCTGGTGTCACAGAACCGTCCACTTCAACCTGGCGAACGATATTTCCTAAGCCAGCGACAATCTTTCTGGGTGGTGTTAGGGGTAGGAGAGGGATCATGGACAATGTATGATTCACCGGGCCATCCTTTTCAGCTATCCTTTGCGTCGTTTTGGGACGCTTCATACGTAGGGCCATTGAGCCTCCGCTACTGGCATCCCATCTGCTTGCATAGAGAGTTGAGCGTCTTCCGTTCTGGAATACAGTATTTGCTAGCGGCATAGTGACCTCAAGTGCACCGGTATTCTTAACAAGAGGGTTTGTCAAAAAAGAGACACAGGCAGTGCTGTCTTGGCTAGTGCCGTCGAAGCCCTTCTTCCCCCATAACCCAGGGAGGACACTGTCGGCTGGTCCATAGAGCACTGAGAACCCCGAACGAGCTTCGCCAGTCGGTAGACGTGAGCTGAGGCTATCCACTATACCGGACAATACATGCAAGCTTGGACGGTCGGTTTGGACTGTGTTCATTGGCTTGTATATCGTTTCAAGGAAAGTAGACATGAAATTGTCATCTTCTAGCCAACTAGTGAAGTCTTTGGATGCTAGGATAGCAACCCCATCTCCTCCATGAGTCTTATGGTCGGTCTTTGCCAGCACCTTCGAAAAATGGTTGCTGATTTCATTGAGGACTTGTTTCTATATTGTGTTAGTGCAAGTTTTCTAACGCTATGGCTGTAACGTACTTGAGTCGCCTTGGGAGACGCTGTTATGCTGAGCCTTTGCGAAATGGTGGATTGTAATCGAATTTGCCCCGCGTAGAAAAGATGGCTCTTGGCACGGATACCATGGCTTACAATGCGATACTTCATGATACCATGTGACAAAATGTATATACTTTTCTTACTTCCCCGAGGTCTAAGTCCGATGATGCTGAGATTGTGGCATCGCGTCACCTCTTCAGGTGTTAGGTACCTCTTGTAGGCTCGACACTAGCCACATCACATCGCGAATTGTGGCTGATTCAATTGTGACCAACTCGAGGCTCTTAAAGACAGGTCTCTCGGACAATGAAATCTACAAGACTTATGCTTATCTGCTACAGCAGAGGATGGTATCGGTTGATTATGTATCAATTTAAATAATATGAGTGAGTCTATCCTTGCCTGGAGCTTCATTGTTTCATAACGTTGGAGGCTGAGTGGAAACAGAACTTCAAACACGATATGTTTGATCTGAGCACTCTTAGCTGAGCACTACCGGCTCTATGTATATATGTATATGCTTCATATTTTTCAGCTGAATAATGACTTATTCGAGTGGTAACCCAAATTAGCCTTATCTTTTTAGCTTTCTCGAAATCCGAATCTCGTGCCTTTGATGCAGTATTGGGCAAATCAACAATAATGCGTGCCACGTGGTATCACTCGCTGCTCATAGCCATTGTGCCCATAGGGCGCGCTTTCCAAACATACACTGGCCAGGGCACCTGCTCGTGGAATTCGCCGTCCTTCATCTTCGAGCAATACGCGTGCGCTCCACTGGACGTAACAATTTCTCATGAGGACTTACAAGGCCAAGGAAATTCCCACCAGCGTAACGATGCTGGCAATCCGGGAACCAATATCTGGAACATCCTTCCTGATTGCTTCGGCAAGTATTGCGTTTACACAAACAATAATCTCTTCGGTAAAGGGATATCATTAATCACGACAAAACCGAATCACGCTCGTGTGGCACGTATTCATATATCGGAAACAATCTTGAGGTCAACTTCTGATAAGACCCGAATTGTCGAAATCCCAGGGAAAGGGAAGGGCTTAATTGCCACAAGAGCTATCAGCCGGGGAGAGAGAATAATGGCTGCGAGGCCAGCCCTTCTTGTTCACCGAAATGCATTTCGTGACCTTCGGGTTGAGGACTTTTACAACTTGATGGACACGGCAATTAGTCACCTACCGAAGCCCAGAAAAGAGAGCTATTTAGCTCAAGCTGGTACAATGGGTGGCCACAAGATCACTGACATTCTGTTCACAAACTCATTTCAGATAGCACTTGGGGGGGATGAGGATGGCTTTCATTATGGAAATTTTCCCGATGTGTCAGTCTTGAATCATGATTGCCGGCCGAAGTAAGTAGCGAAGCTTCTGTGTCTGTTCTGTTCAGGGCTAATATAGATCAGTCTAGCATTTTTCGTCGATCGAAATCTGACGCATCACACTCATGCAGTCAGAAATATCGAGCCTGGAGAAGAACTCACCATTTCCTACCTTGACGCTCTGCAGGTACGGTCAGAGCGCCAAGAGCGGACGCGAAATTCCTTGGGATTTTCGTGTGGCTGTTCTCACTGTACACTGTCAAAGAAAGACTCCGATGCTTCGGACAACAGGCTACTCACCATCTCTCAGATGGAAAGCGAACTGTCCGATTTCAATAGCAAAAAATCCTCACCGGCCATGATCGAGAAATACGTGGCTTTATATAAAAAGGAGCGCCTGGATTTCAAAATTGCCGGCGCGTACACACTTGCCGCGCTCAACTACAACTTATTTGGGAAAGCAGACATGGCTGAAAAATATGCTCGACTATCTGTAGAGGCAGGTCTACTTGAGAGTGGTCCTGAGGCTGCTGATGTTCAACAAATGAGGATTCTAGCTGATGCCCCCAAATCGCATTGGTCCTGGAACATGAGGCCTCATCTGTGATTACGAGGTAATAAGCCATCAAAAAAGCACAGTGGGGCTCAAAGTCTTACTTCATAGGTAGGTAATTATACTTATCTATGTCACACAGCGGACACAGCTCGAAGGACAATGTCAATGGCCACAGACAGAAAAAGAAACTGGGAATTATTTTATTGATGTGGTTGATTCCACCTTTATTGCTTCCAAGTGTGCCAGGCCGCAGGGCCTATAAGTGATTCCTACAGGGTATATAAGTCTACAGCGCCCTTAGTTACAACCAAGAGCACTAGTGGCTCTTCAAACAACAAGTCTTGGCCAGATACACATCCATGATTGGTATGTGCATATAGTGTTTCAGCCGGTCTCGCGCTGCAGAGACGGCCGTATTTAGTATCATGTTGAAGTTGGATTGTTGCTGCTTTCCCTTGGACGAATCTGATACTGAGCCTCTCTCCGACTCTCTCACGATGGCCGACCTTACTATCCGCAACCTCACTGCGACGCCGCTGGAGCTCAAGGTCGTTGAACGCTTCGAGGGTCAGCCTTCTTCGGATGCTGCTATAGACGAAGTTAAAAAGCTCACCAACTTCACGAACAAGATCACCGACATTTTTAACTCATCGTCGGATGCTGTATCACTCAACGTTCAACCCAAGGGCGAGGCCAGGGACCATCAAGATGTCTCCATCTCGCTTGGACCCTTTGAGACTTGTACCACAGATATCCGTGCTGCGGATCCTGGGCGTGAGGTTTTACGCTTAACTTTTGAGTCTCAAGGTTACCGATACGAGGTGGATGCGCCAAGCCCGTCGCAGCGAAGCACGGTAATGAAGAAAATAGATGGGGCACCTAACGAGTACACTGTGGTGTATATTCAGTCCGGGGGCTATCTTGCTATCTTCAGTTCCGCTAACCTCGCCTGTTGGATGCGAGAGATTCGCGACGAGTACCCCTTAACCGCACTGTCTATACCCGGCACTCACAACAGTCCCACGTGTCATGTTGCATTGCCGTCGGTGCGATGTCAGGCAGTCGGCATACGTGAGCAGCTGGAGAACGGCGTCCGTTTCTTGGACGTCAGGGTCAATGTTAGCCAGGAAGACACTGCCCTAACGCTCGTACACAGCGCCTTTCCCATCTCGCTTACGGGGAATAAATACTTCAAGGATCTAGTAGATACAATCTACGCCTTTCTAGATGCTAATCCTTCGGAAGCCATAATCATGAGCGTGAAGCGAGAAGGTACGGGGCGTGGCACGGATCAGAAGCTATCTAAACTCCTCAAAGAGAAATTCTATGACGAAAAGCGATGGTACACAGATCCTCGTATTCCTAAACTAGGCGAAGTTCGCGGTAGGATCATTCTTTTGCGGCGGCATGTCAATGACGAGAGCCTGAATCATGAATGGGGCGGTCGTGGTTGGGGCCTCGATGGCAGCGCGTGGCCAGATAACTGCGAGGACGGGCGTGTGGGGAGCGGCATCGCACGCGTCCAAGACTTCTACGAGGTCGACCAGAAGACGAATATCGAGAAGAAGATAGAGCTTGCCCGCAAACATCTTGAGCGTGCTGCCGAAGGCGTCTGCCGCCTCCCCGATCACGAAGGGTACCGCAAGGATGCTCCGCCAGCACCGTTTTTTATCAACTTCCTCAGCGCAAGCAATTTCTTTAATGCGAACTGCTGGCCGGAAAAGATCGCGGCCAAGGCCAACCCGGCTATTGTCGAGTACCTGTGCGTCCGCCACGGCCGGGACGGTAAAGGGCCGGCTGGGTTGAAGGTGGGCGATGCGGCAACGGGCATCGTTGTTACGGACTGGGTTGGCTTACGTGGCGACTGGGATCTTATCCGGTGCATCGTTGGATGGAATGCTAAGCTACAGTTGAAGCATTAAGACACATCGAGTCACTTCTGGTTTGGATATTCATGTCAGCGTGGTGCGAATTTATGCTCTTTATCTTGACAGCTGACGGGTATATAAAAATAAATAGATGGTGTTCATATTCAGCTCGAATATAGACTTGCTATAGTTAGCAGCTGTAGGCTTTGGGGCCTACACAGTAGGCAGCCGATGCTTTCAATGCCTGAGTGTTGCCTTATTGGCGCGTACTCTCATGATATGGGTAAAGCGGAGCTTAGGTAGAGTCTACATCAATGGGTCAGGTTTAAGGGTCTTTATAACCCCTACCGCCAACGCCCTACGCTGGGACCGGGACCCGTTCTCAACTGCCTCGGCAGCGAATCACTGGAGCGTCCAGCCACTCGCCAGCAATGCAATGCAGTAGCACCACGTCGATAATATCTTGCGTTGCATTGCAACGTCATTGCCCTAAGATCGTATGTCAGATGCGACTTGACCTCGGGCTTCAATGCCGCCCTTCTTTATGTTTTCGTTCCCAAATTTGCTGTCCTTGTGCGTGTCTATTTATATAACTATTGCCTTACCATTGCGAGCTACGAATATCGTTTCATTGCTTTTTTCCATTACTTAACGTTGATATCTGCCCCTAAGCATATTTTAAATCCCCCATCGCGCCCGCTCTATTTGAGCACTTCTACCTCCTATTCTCTCGGAGGAGAGACTTTGCATGCGCCTACAACCATCTCTGCTCCCGTTTGCGTGACCTACTTTGCCTTCTCAGCCTGCAAAAACAAACTCAATCTGGGCAAATCCCGGCAGCAGATGGCAGAAAACGTTTCCGCTGCTGAACCTAAACAACCCAGGACGGTCGGAGCTCCCCCTCGGTATTTTTACTTAGGTACGTCTTGCTTTGGCTTCTTATTCTCGCACTGCATCTTCGAGTCTTCCAAACTCCCCGATCACGTTCCCGACGCTCAACATGGCGGACAACGAGGCGGTGGGCGGACGGCGGGCGCCTCGAGACACCCCACGATCTTCCAGACTTCCACGACGGGGAAAAATTCGTCGCGATTGCGTTATATATAAAGCTAATCTCGACTTAGTTTCCAGAAAGAACAGTCAATCGAGTATACCGGGCACAGAGACGGGTAACGCCAGTGAACGGGAGGCGAGGCATGATAAAGATCTTGTCAAGTCCCACCGGCGTGACCCTTCCAAGGTGAGCCCCCTCCGACACTTATGGCCACTACGATGGACGAGCCGCACTGACACTGAGCAGGCTAGCCAGGAAAGCTACGATAATTCCATCCCGGGTACCCCTCTAGCCGTCAACAAGGAGGAGAGACTGCTCGAATTTTCCGGTCCGGAAAGTCCTTTGCGAAGGCCAAAGACCGTCACGATCGCTACTCCAACCACTTTTTCGTTTGCACGGCCGTCACAGATTCCCAGGGGTGCAAGCGCCGAGAGTAGCCCACCGCGGCAAATACTCCGACGAAATCTCTCGCTAAAAGACACCACCGGCTCAAATATGAGCATAATGTCAAAGACGCCCGGCAACCAGTCGCCTAATTCTTCGATTGGATCGGAGACGGTGTTCTCCAGAGAAGGTTCATCTGTCACTTTAGATGAGACATCGACACGACCTTCGGAATACGGAGACTCTGTTGATGATCGATTATTACCGAAAGCAAACGGTTTGTCAGAAAGTAACCAGAGGGGGCTAGACAATGACCTAGTGCAAGGTGATGTCACCTATGCGTCGGCTCTGAAGTCCGGCTTGCACAGCGATGATAATAATACGGGTCACGATGATGACGATTCATATCCCGAACTGGACGATATGGGGGTAGAAGAGATCCATCGACCTCCACCTCGGAGCCCTAACGGCGGGATAAGATGGGCCCCCTGGAATGTGCCTTTCAGACGGCGAGGCCAGACGCTTGTTGTCTTAATGCATTCACTAAGTATAGTTGGAACTGTATCCATTTTCTTCGCCTTCTGTGCCAACCCATTTGTTTGGCCCTTGCTTTTGATCTATCTACTACACGTCCTCAGCTCTAAGGCGGCAACAGACGGGTCGCTTCAGTACAGATCTGAGTGGTTTCGCAAGAGCTATATCTGGCATTTCTTTGCCAACTACTACCCAGCCCGGTTGCATAAGACTCACGATCTGCCTGCAACCCGCAAATACATATTTGGATATCACCCACATGGTATCATCTCCCATGGAGCATGGGCAGCGTTCGCCACCGACGCGCTTGGGTTCTCCCAGAAGTTCCCAGGCATAACCAATAGTCTATTAACGTTGGATTCCAACTTTCGAATCCCTTTTTACCGCGAGTATATACTGAGTATGGGCGTGAGGTCGGTTTCGAAGGAGTCTATAGTGAACATTCTCAATAAAGGGGGGCCCAACGGTGAGGGTATGGGCCGTGGTGTGACTGTCGTTGTGGGAGGGGCTCGAGAATCTCTGCAAGCACAGCCAGGAATGATGCGCCTAATCCTAAGAGAGCGCAAGGGCTTCGTCAAGCTGGCTGTCCGCTGCGGAGCGGACCTTGTGCCTGTTCTGGCTTTTGGCGAGAACGATCTGTACGACCAGCTGCAACCGCAGGAGCATCCCTTCATGCACAGGATCCAGATGTTCATCCTCAAGGTATGGAAGTTCACACTGCCTTTCTTGCATGGACGCGGTATTTTCAATTATGACGTGGGCCTCATGCCATACCGGCGACCCCTGAACATCGTGGTTGGAGCCCCGATCAAAGTGCGGCAGTCCTCCTCGGTAGACCTGGAGGAGATTAATAGGCTACATGGCCTCTACGTCGCAGAATTGGAGAAGCTTTGGGAGCGATATAAGGACGAGTTCGCCCCGGACAGGAAAGAGGAAATGCAGATTTTGCCCTGATGAAAAGGGTTCAGCCATTATTCTGGGGAGTTCTGGATGGCACCATAGAGAGGAAGGGTATCGATAAGCAGTTGAGTACATATTAAAAGAACACAATCATTTTCTTATAAGCAAAGCGAACATTGGGCACTGGTTTCTACGAAGGTTAGGACTTCTACGTTGGTCTTTAGTATGAAGACCGACATTGGAATAGGGAACATCAATAGCGGTGGGCATCACAGCATGATTAGGAGGTCAAACAACTTGAACACTTTACAGATTTGTCGATAAGTGGCAGATAGTCAATCACAATGGAATACCGCAACGAGACACAGCAGCACAAACATTATTATATCTTAAAAAGATACGGAGTATATTTGCATAAATAAGTCTTTAGTAGCGACTTCCTAGGAAGTCGACTAACTACCTAGGTAGTGTAGTAAGAACTGTAGTGTCTCCATTCAGCTGAACCCTGAGGCGGGCGAGCAGGGGTTTCCTGGGGGAGTGACCCGCTTTTCATCTGCAGCGGCCAAAGGGGCGGATTCCTGAGACCCTTGGACGCAAGTACTGTACGTGTGGCATAATATTGGAGGGGATGTAGGCATGAGACTGACACGTACTTGTACATGTAAGATATGCTGTACCTACATGCTAATAGTAATAGCCAGTGTAACCCAGTGTTTCGCATCACGCGAACTGCTCGTGCCCAACCCCAATTGCCCTCTGCGCCAAACAGCAATCAATCAATAAATAATGCATAATGCAATCATCATCGAGATAAACCCGGGCCAGAACCCAAGACCCCATCTACGCTGCACTACACTTACACTACTGGTATGCTCGGTTTCGACGGATGTAGTGTACCCACCGGCATGCTGATGGATCTCGCCCGATTGGACCTCTGAAGGGTAACTCCAGACCAGGATCCCAGACTATGTGCTATGATCTAGTCTAGGCGGTAGGTAGCTTGGGTAGATCGCTTGGCTGACTCCAAGACTTTTCCCATCGAGGGTCTGCGTGGTCATTCCCCCGTCCTAACCGTGGGCCTCTATTGGGGCTTCAGACTCACCATGCTTGCTCTGACTAGCCTCTGACCTCTGGTGACCGCCATTGCAGAAGTGCCCTACCGCGTACCTAGGAATTGTGATGGAACCTGGACACCTTGTTTCCGAAACGGCACAGCGCGCGCAAAACACCGTTGCCAGCAATAAAAAACTATGGCTCCCCCTTTGTCCAGTCAGCATTCGCCGCTGACACCGCAGCGTCAAACCCATCAACAACATTCGCAGCAGCCCTACCAGCAATCTGCTCGCGCCCTATCCCACCGCCCTATGCCGGACACCTTGTCCGTGAGCAGTACTCTCGTTCCTCCCTCGCTAAACAACGATCCGTCCAACCCCCCGTCTGCATCCTCCGCGACTACCAGCTTCCAGATCGACTGGTCTTCCGATGGTGGTGCCTCGTCTGCCGCGTCCGCCCATCGTCGTCACGAAGATATCGAGATGGACGCAATAGCTCCCGCCGGCCACCGCCGCCGCCGCAGTACTCTAAGTGCCGGCCTGAACACATCTGTGCCACCGACAACCCGAACCGGAAGACCACGTGCCACCAGCATAAAGAATGCTGGCGATGCCGAGCCCAAAATATCAGAGGAGGACTTGGTCCCTTATGCTTCACGGCCAAATGATCGAGAGGATGATGACTCCCTTTCGGACGAGGATTTACACGACGACGAAGAGACCGGGTTAACCAACAAAGACAAACGCCGAAAGCAAAATAAGCGGCGCCGGAATACGAGGTTAGACCAGAGGATTGTACGGGACAATCTCACCGACGAGGAACGCAAGCAGGCGGACCAGAACGTCGTCAGGAAGCTAGCCGTCAATGCTGCTCTGATAGGACTCTGGTATATATTTTCATTATCTATATCTCTGGTACGTTTGCCGGTGGCATTGAACCCTGATTTCGTGGGGCGCTGACATGTGGTACGCTCAGTATAACAAATGGATGTTCGATTCCGGCCAGCTCAACTTTCCTTTCCCTCTGTTTACAACGTCAATGCACATGCTTGTGCAATTTTCCCTTGCTAGTTTAGTATTGTATTTTATACCTTCATTACGGCCGAAAAATGCGGCGCACAGTTCCGATTTGGGACGATCAAGGCACGAATCCGAGCCCGAGCGACCCATCATGACCAAGCTTTTCTATTTCACAAGGATAGGGCCATGCGGCGCAGCTACAGGTCTTGATATCGGCTTAGGGAATACATCCTTGAAGTTTATAACCCTCACTTTCTACAGTAAGTCGGAGTCGTGATTTTAGGGAAGGCACAAAAGCTAATATGAGAATAGCCATGTGCAAATCCTCCGCCCTCGCCTTTGTCCTGCTTTTCGCTTTTTTGTTCCGTTTAGAAACACCAACCTGGCGACTAGTGGCGATTATTGCGACGATGACCGTGGGTGTGATCATGATGGTAGCGGGCGAGATTGAATTCCACCTCGGCGGCTTCGCCCTCATTATATCCTCCGCGTTCTTCTCGGGTTTCCGCTGGGGTCTGACACAAATCTTGCTGTTAAGGCATCCCGCGACTTCGAATCCTTTTTCCAGCATTTTCTTTCTAACGCCGGTTATGTTTGCAACCTTGTTGCTGATTGCCGTGCCTGTGGAAGGCTTTCCCGGTTTTTGGAATGGGATCAAGACGTTAAGCGCGGAATGGGGCGTTTTGAAGACACCTTTGCTCCTTCTGTTTCCTGGAACCATCGCCTTTCTCATGACGGCCAGCGAATTCGCTCTGCTGCAGCGAAGTAGTGTCGTCACCCTCTCTATCGCTGGGATTTTTAAAGAGGTTGTCACAATTATAGTCGCGGCATTAGTGTTTGATGATAAGCTCACACCCATCAATATTTCGGGGCTTTTAGTGACACTTATCGCTATCATTGCTTATAATTACATCAAGTTAACCAAGATGCGGCAAGAAGCGCAGATAGACGCTCACAGCAAGGGATATCAGCAGGAACAATCAGACTCGTCTACCGAGAGGGGTAGTGAGACAGATGAAGAGGACGCCGGATTATTAACCCATGGGGAGGACAGTGATGCCGATGACAGCCATGTCACCATTGACGGCGATCTGTTGCCCAGGACATCGAGGGCCCAAGATGATGGCAGAACGAGCCGGATAGA
The DNA here is from genome assembly GCA_019843955.1 of Xylaria sp. 218_066. Lineage (NCBI taxonomy): Eukaryota > Fungi > Ascomycota > Sordariomycetes > Xylariales > Xylariaceae > Xylaria > Xylaria sp. 218_066. Next base: position 220,077 of record JADKYC010000002.1, on the reverse strand, counting down.
TCGTCAGCGTGGGGACTGAGATGTGATTGTTCTTACTTATTCTCTTTGACCGCATGCGTTATGCGGGAGTGGTTTCACAGCATCATACGGACAAACCTCGGTCACAAATGGAGCGATCTCATTTGGCATTTACCCCTTTTTCATCCAACCTAGCGACGTGCATTGGATAGCCGGAGCGTCGATACGCGTCGCTGCCGGCCGCTTGGAATCCCTGACATCTCGGAAACGATTAAACATACTGATTTGGAAAGACGAATGGCCGAGAGAGGGAGATAGAGATAGAGAGACGTAAACAGAAGCTATCCCCTGCATTCGACGTTTCGATATACGAATTTAGATGAATTGCTTCGAAGAACTTCTCGGCGCGACCTGGGCATGGATATTTCGTCTGACGACAGCATAGGAGGGAGATAGAGGTCCGCGTGGAAATGGAATTGCATCACTAAGTGAGCGAGCGAGCAAAAGATACCCACTGTATAGACCAGTTGTATAATTGCATTGAGAATTCCACAAAGTACATAATCCTGGACTTTGTAGGGTGTTTGAAAATTTGATGTGAATGCCCTCACTAAGAAGGATAAAACACAAGACGATGGATATAGATAGATGTCCTTGCGTATGGAGGGAGTTTAATGTTGATTTATCTCACAGATGGAAGAAACCAAGTACTGCAAGAACTAACTATTCGGGAATCGTACAATTAATCAATCAATATAGTCCCGCTCCGTGTACGATATTCGAGGTGCTATGTATCTATAGATAATAGATATATATGATGTGTTTAATTACTTCTTTGATTATAGCAGGTCCTCGGACCCGGGAGGCTAACACAGTGAATCGCGCGGCAAACTATTTAGAGAAGAACAGAATGATGTCTGAAGAAAGAGAGAGAATATGTATAAAGTCTACCTCATCACAGGGGTGATAGCAATAACTGGGATCTAGAAGTTGTATAGCACTACGGGCATAGATCCGTTATCTATATCTTGAAATCACCGGAAGAAGCGAGGACAGTAGCAAAAAGGGTGCATTTCATAGTCTTTATTGTTGAACGCGAGTGCACTATTTACATTGCTAGACAAGACCTGTGTTCTTTCTGATTTGGGCCTTACGGTTCTCATAGGTGACAACCTAAGGAGCTTGACTTCTACTCTGTAACCTAGACAGACAAAACCCTAGTTAGCCTGGGCTAATCGGTTCCCGGAAGATGCTTCTCTTCAGCCGACGATTTTTAACCGGAGACTGTCGTATGTTTCATGAAAAGTGCCGCCTCTCATCATGGTTCTTTGCTCTACACTGCGTCTTGAGCCTAACAAGGCGGCCATACTGTCGAATAACTCAGGAACGTCGTGGGGCTTCTCATAATTCTATAAAACTCGACAGATGTCATCTTATATGTTGCAATCATCGACGTAGAAGTTCATCCGAGTAGTCTCAAACCGTCTTTCGTCTTGGCCCCGGGTTTCGTGACGCCACCTCCCGCAGGTCCTAAATGCGGTTCAAAGCTGTTCTCGCGGCCGCCACCACTGCCATTACCGCTGCGATTTTTGTTGTTCTTGTTCTTATTTTTGTTCCACTTGCCGCCGTGATGCTTGTCTTTGACGATCTGCGGTTTGATCTCCGTAGTACTCTTGCGAACGACAACGGGGTGACTTTGGATATACTTGCCGTTCATCTCCTTGGCCGCGGCAAAGAACTCGTCGGGGTCGCTGAAGGAGACAAATCCAAAACCTTTGGACTTGCTCGTCACCTTGTCGCGGATAACACGCGCCTTCTGTAACGACTTCCACCGAGAAAATGCTTTGAGCAGGCTTTCGTCCGTTGTCTCACCCGCGAGGTTACCAACAAAGAGCCGTAGATGCGATGGGTCCCACTCTAGAAGTGTATCATCCGTCCACTTCTGCCCACCACCTGCTCGTACGACTGTCTTCTTCTTGTCGCCTCCCAGAGCCGCGGCGTTTGCTGCCTCGGATGCGCGATTGGCCGCTTCCACCGAGTACGCCGATCCGTTGTTGGCCCCGGGCCCGGGCCGGCCGGGAGCCCCTGTCGCGGCGCCAGCGTCTTTCGGATCTCTCACATAGGCGCTCTGCCATTGGGCGATCTGCGCCGCCATGTCCGGATCGTAGTCATCGGTTCGCGCCTGCCCAGGTACTGGGAAGGGATTCCGTATCTGGGGCGGTGTGGCGTATGAAGAGGCGCTAGCAGTCGATGCCTGCTGCGCGCCATAGTAGCTCTGCTGATAACCCCCTTGCTGAGGGTAGGAATACGCGTTTTGTGGTGGGTAGGACGCATCGCTGCTCATGGGAGCACCATGAGAGCCGTACGGCGGGTAGTTGGAAGGCGGGGCGGCGGCGGCGGCGGCTCCATAATGAGGCGCATTTGCAGGCGTGCCTGCATAGCTTGGTGCGCTGGAGGCTACATAGGCCGCGGGCGGAGCGGCGGGTCGGAATGCGGGTTTGAAGCCCGACACCTTCGACGGGGGAGGACGCGGTGGGAGGGACGAGGACGAGCCTGGAGGACCCGGATAGGACATGATGAACCTTGCTGTGCGCCCAACGCGACGGTGCCTGTTTTTGGGCTAACACGTACCTCTGAAATGGAGTTTGGTAGACTCCGATCTCTTGTTATCCTCCACGCGTATTTGGTTGTGTCGAGGAACGTAGTGCGACAAAGGTCGTGGTTGATAGATTGGGATTCTCGAGATGGGTTGACTTTCGTGTTGATGTTACGCCTGGTTGGTACGATGACGAAAAAGGCTGAAAGCTGCTGAATTGGACTTGGCAAGGTTCGGCGGCAGTGGCGCTTAGCAGCATTGATGCAATGTCAAAGCCACGTTTGACCCCATCTGTGGCTTAACACTTGGGGGCTTCAAGAGTGGGGGTCCTTTTTGGGGGTTATGTATAACTGGCGACACTTCACCCGGTGTTTCACGGGTTATTAATCGGAAGCGCATACTCCCCCTCGGGCGACCTGGAGCCTATTTTCGTACTCTCTATATGTGCGGTGGAGAGGTACTTTGTTTAAAGGGCCGGGACTCCGCTGAAAGGCCCGAGATCCAATCCACGGTCTCTAGCTTCGGTATTCTCGGACCTACAAGTTGTAAACTCCAACATGTTCTTTTAGGATACGTGTAACTAGAATCCAACCCACCTTTCTTATTGAGGCAATTTTCATCATCTTTCAATCAGGTAGGGATAGCGTTAGTTGTGGTCTAGTGTATGCTTCGGATTTGTTCCAGGCTAGCGCTGTCTTTTGCATGAATTTCTTTGAAGCTGAGACCCTCATGTTAGTAAAACTACTCCACTATGCTTGGCTTTGCGACATTTACACTGCGTATGTCCGCATATCCCGAGCGACACCTTATAACTTAAGCATGTAGCCAACATCAACGCTGCTATAGTTACTGTATATTCCCTATGGACATGTTGACAGGCATAATTCCAGATGCTTACATGGGCAATGAAACCTTGAAGCTGCCCAATTCAGTTAAGCAGTTGGGTCATGAGTGATACTTCCGCACGCAGAGCTCGTATATCGATTGTATCTATTTGAGTGACTGCCAGGAGCAGCAGATTTAGCAAAGTCTGCCAAAACAGCCCGCCAACAGGGTACCTTTATAATCAGGGCCTGTGAAGTAGTAGCCAAGTACTGGGGCAGCGAACCGCCCAATTCTATTGGCTTCACCAAGGCAGCCCAACATCCATCTATTTTGAACAAAACTCTTTCGCTGTCAAGATACATATATATAGTATATTAACGAAACCCAGCTGACACGGAGGGATCTGGACTGCATTAACAACGGTCTCAACTCCTGATGCCGTCAAGTAGATGCTGTCTCAGTATCTCAGGCGCCTACACCAACTCACTTGGCCACTATCTCGGTATTACATCATCTCAAAGTCCAGCCTAGCATCAACAATCAAACGACTCAGACTGCAAGGCTGTGACAGCCGTCATCCTCCCTACTGAATGGGACGAATGGCCTACTGGTGGTTTGTCAGAAACGTGCATATATCAACGTCAACGTGTGGTGGTTTTATAGGCGATGCAGACTATACAGGGAGACATGCAGGTGGTCCGTTGTTGTAACGGGTCGTGTTAGAGAGATACGTCCGATCTACTACCCCTCGCTCGTCGACGCAGGTTCCCTCTATTACCCACTCCCAACGTGTTAGATGTAGGTCGGTTATAGTGGGTCTGAGTAAGCCTGGGTACGTACATGCCTTAGTGACCCCGCCATCGCCCTGCCCGCCAATCCCACCGACAGGCCACGGCCATGCAGGTGCCCCTCCTAGGTAACATACTTACAGGCGGACGATGAAGCGATAGCGGGTTGATGCTGTCGCTTACATATGAGCAGTGAGCAGTACCCATTTATTGTACATGTTTACCACATATACCAGTACTGTAATCAGCGCAACCAGGCACGTCGGTATTCCAGCGTCAGTGCTTACCAAGTCGACTCCCTTTTGACATGTCCTGTCCCTGCAAATAATTGTCGAACCGTCTCCACGATCGACGCTACCTTGTTTCCGTCCTACCAAGCAAGCTGTTCCCAATTTTTTACCCCTCCATCATAGAAAAGCATCCTCTGCCCCCCATCACCATCATCTTCTCTTACCTTCCCCTCCATAATTTTCTCCCCCAAAACGAACCTCAACTCTCTCTACCTCTCTGCAAACAGCTATTGTTTGCCGTAGCTCGTCCACCCCCGTTTCATTGAGCAAGCTACTTATAGGCAGAATCGCAACCATGTCTGGTGCCGTGTAAGTTCCATCACATTCACACCACACCCCACCCCTCATCCACATCACCAAAGTGCAATCTGCATCGTCAAACACCGCATTCAGAAGTAGAGCTAGTGAATGATGACAGTCGTCGTGGTGGTTGTCAAGATGTTGAATCACCTCCACCACCCGACCGCGTATTCCGGGCTCCCCCATCTGTTTCTCCCTTGCCTCGACCTGTGTCACTGAAATAGCATGAGTCCTCTAGGGCTCGTCTGGCCAGCATCACCGGCTCCTTCAGCGGTGCAAGGCGAGCTTTCTCCCCTGTTGCGCCTTGCCGCCTTCAGATTCCATTGTGGATGCCATGCTAATTCTTCCAAAGCGCTGATCTCGGTCTCATCGGCCTGGCTGTCATGTAAGTCATGAAACTCCCTAATTCCCTCATTCCGGTCCCCCATCTCTGACTTGTTTGATTTTCTGCTAGGGGTCAGAACTTGATTCTGAACATGGCCGACCACGGATTCACGATCTGCGCCTTTAACCGAACTGTTTCCAAGGTCGACCGCTTCTTGGACAACGAGGCGAAGGGCAAGTCTATTGTTGGTGCTCACTCTACAGAGGAATTCGTTTCCAAGCTCAAGAGCCCCCGCCGTATCATGTTGCTCGTCCAAGCTGGCAAGGCCGTTGATGACTGGATTGAGACTCTCCTTCCTCTCCTGGAGAAGGGCGACATTATTATCGATGGCGGCAACTCCCATTTCCCCGATTCCAACCGCCGAACCCAGTATTTGACCAAGAAGGGCATTCGCTTCGTCGGTTCTGGTGTTTCCGGTGGTGAGGAGGGTGCCCGGTACGGCCCTTCTATCATGCCCGGCGGCAATGAGGAGGCCTGGCCGCACATCAAGGAAATCTTCCAGAGTATTTCTGCCAAGAGCTCTGGTGAGGCCTGCTGCGAGTGGGTTGGTGACGAGGGTGCTGGTCACTACGTCAAGATGGTCCACAACGGTATCGAGTACGGTGACATGCAGCTTATCTGCGAGGTAAGCAGAGCCATAACAAGCCAGGTTCCATACGAGGAAATTGACAAAATACTGCTAGGCTTACGATATCATGAAGCGCGGTCTTGGACTGAGCAACAAGGAGATTGGTGATATCCTTGCCAAGTGGAACAAGGGTGTTCTAGACTCCTTCCTAATTGAAATTACTCGTGACATCATGTACTTTAACGACGAGGACGGTACTCCCCTGGTCGAGAAGATTCTGGACAAGGCTGGTCAGAAGGGAACTGGAAAGTGGACCGCCGTGAACGCTTTCGACCTCGGAATGCCCGTCACTCTTATCGCCGAAGCTGTATTTGCCCGCTGCTTGTCATCGATCAAGGATGAGCGTGTTGAGGCTTCAGAGAAGCTGAAGTATGTTGGTAGCAGCCAGACCTTCGAAGGCAACAAAGAACAGTTCCTCGACAATCTGGAACAAGCCCTATATGCTTCCAAGATCGTTTCATACGCACAGGGCTTCATGCTTATGCAAGAGGTCAGAGAGTCCTACCCCATTATACCCCTTAGGGCAATAGCTAATCTAACGTGAGTAGGCCGCTAAGGAGTATGGTTGGAAGCTCAACAAGCCCTCGATTGCCTTGATGTGGAGAGGTGGTTGCATCATCCGCTCGGTCTTCTTGAAAGATATTACTTCTGCGTACCGAAAGAACCCAGATCTGAAGAACTTGTTGTTTGATGACTTCTTCAACGAGGCCATTCACAAGGCGCAGCCAGGTTGGAGAGACGTTGTCTCCAAGGCTGTCCTGCTGGGAATTCCTACCCCTGCGTTCGCTACAGCCCTGTCGTGGTTCGATGGATACCGCACCAAGAATCTGCCTGCAAACCTACTTCAGGCGCAGCGTGACTACTTTGGCGCTCACACATTTAGAATCAAGCCCGAAAACGCCAACGAGAAGTACCAGGTAGGTCAGGATATCCACGTTAACTGGACTGGTCGGGGAGGTAACGTTTCCGCCTCAACATACCAAGCATAAGGTGCTAGACGGCCAGGGTTTAGATTTCCATGGGCCTAAAGGCATATAAACAAATCGATGACATGGTATGCATTGACAAAAGATATATTTTACATAGATTGGATGGGAAATACCGAACTGTATAATGAACAAATCTCACATTTACGCATCGTGACATTGGGGAGTGTAGAATTTCATACATAGGTAGGCAAGCGATTCTGGAGAGTGAGCAATGTACCTAATGCATGAAAGCGGTTAAGCACCCGCCACATCTGATTACCTAAGTCATGAGCCATAACCCAGCCACATTTGGGAATTGCTCGCGCCACAGAAACCAACACTAAGGTTGTTGCGCGTCCATCCTCTCGCGACCGTTGGATTTCAGATTCTTGGTGTACAGCCTCGTCAACCAACCCATCACTACGCCATTGCCATTGGCCCCGCCATCTCACGCTATCCTGCGATTGAAAGTCGAACAACCTGGTAAAAAGCGTCATCGCCGCGCGCTCCTATAAAACTCGGTCGGATCATAGAGTCGACTACCTATCTGTTTATTAGTGTCGCGAAACTCAGCAGACGCTGCCATGTCCCTGCAGATGGTGGGTGATCCCAGCCATGCGGTGCACCGAGACCTCCTCCCTCATGTGCACCTCCTCTCAACCTACCGGTACACTTCCAAGGCGCATGTGCAGCCCCCGGAAGTCACGAGTTGGTTGATGCAGGTGCCCAAGATCGCACGCGACAGTGCAGCCTTCTACTGGACGTACATCGACAAGCCCGAAAATGGACAGATCTTCCTTACTTGGCAGCCGCTGCAGCTGATGGGTACTCACTTCGCTAGTGATGGCTTCATATGGCCCCCTCAGGAGGCATACTTTACACAGGAAGTGGGGAATGGTGTCGTACGTCACTAAGCGCCGTCCCATCCCGCAACCATTCATCGCTGACGACTCGTAGATCCTCGAGATGTATTATCATAAAGCTGGTTATGCCATCGGTGAGCCCTTTGCGACACGCTCTCGACGCCGCTTCCGCCTGATCCCCCCGAACGCGCCCAATCCAAACGCGCCTCAGATCGATCCGAATCTTTGGATCGTCCATTACGGACCCGTAGAGAACAATGAGCGCATACCGTCCCAGGCAATCCCCCGCGATCCCCGCATCCAGGGTGTCATGGATCGCCGTGCGTATCTTCAAAAATGCGGCCAGATTCAGCGCAAGGAATTTATCCTAGGAGATAGGATAAACTGGCCACAAATCCCATGGCCAAAGGAAGTCGGGAGGCAACCCATGTACCCAGCGAGCCGCGGTGTTCCCCAGGGCATGGCATACCCGCCCCATGCGCCGCCAGCTGGCGGACCGCCTACGAAGCGCCCGCGGACCAACCAGCCCCCCCATGGTCAATTGAATCCTATGGGAGTGCAGAATGAATATGAAGAGGACGAAGATACGTCTCGCGGCGATCTCTTCGACTTACTCACACCGCGCGACGTGAGCGTTGGCCGATATAAGCAAAATCATGAATGGATGGAAGAGATTTTGTCCTCGGCATACAGGGTAGGCCAAATCGGCTTTGCGGATTTGGGACTCGGTCTCAAGGGTGAACTCGCAAGTCTAACGGAAGGCTTTTTCGAGGCGCAGGGCGCTAATACCATCACATCAGAGGCACTAACAAAGCCTGCAACGACACATTTGGAGCCCGAACAAGCTGCCGCATTCCGAAAACGAGCCAATGATAAGATTGACTCTACTAAAGCTGAGATCGAGAAAATGAAAGCTGATCACGCCAAGAAAATGGCGAGGTTCAAGCAGAACTCGCTCATCACTGCCTCCGAAAAGGAATTACGGCATGCTGTTGATGATGCGAGCACGGAGCTACTGCGTCTTGATGACCAAGAAGAAACTGAGGACAATGGTAATCGGTGGCTGCCGAACCATCACAAAAAGGTAGACGAAATTGTTTCACAAGTTGAAGCCCATCTCAACCGCCGAGCAGAGGTCATTTACGATTTAAGAAGAATTCAACAGGGCGGTTACCAGGAGCCTGCCCCTGAACCTGCCACCCAAGGCAATGTCTTGAACGCTATGGCGATTGGGGGGCCAGTCTCAAGTGCAAATGGAAGCCATGCTATGTCACGCCAGCCTTCGCATGCTAGTTCTCAGCAGAGCGGATTTATGATGGGCGATTCTGATATCGACATGGGTGGAACAGCCGCAGGTCTTCTGGACCAGATGCATACCAGCGCTTCAGCTGCTTCAACGCCCCAGCCGCCAATGTCCGCTGCTCCTTCAAACGCTGCTACGCCTGCAAATCTCAATGCCTCCTCGCCTCACCCACCATCACATCAATACGGCATTTCTACTAATCAAAACACTGATGTCAAGATGGACGGAACCGATGCCACAACCGGGATTGCTCCGGACCATGGCTCGGGCACTGGCGACTGGGTTGTAGTACCCAAAGGCGGGGTGACTCCCGATGGCAACACAGACGCTAGTTCGACTACTGGAGTCCCGAAGGCTTTGGGCCCTTCAAGTAAGCAACCTTCAGCCGCAGGGACACCGTTGGGGTTCAACGGCGATCATAACGACTTTAGCTCATTGGACGACCTGAATTCAGCAGCTGATGCTTCAGGTGGGTTCAATGGAACGCCCGGCGGGATGAGTGAGGGTTTGGATCTTAACATGGAGGACTCTGCGTTCGGTGACGCTTTCCACGGCGTGGACACCCAAGGTGGGGGCGGTACGCCCGCTGACAACATATAAGTACCGGTAGAATTTTGTTATCTGGAGCTATTAGGAATTGGTCGGCTTTGGCGTTTCGGCAGAGGTGATGATTATCTTAAGATTATATTTCTAAAAGCTACTCCTAAGGCTGCGGGTTTGTGGGATATGTGTCTATGGGAACCATGGATGAAAAGAGTGCCCTAGAGAGTGAAGATGATCTGAACCGTAAGGGTCACATCATGGCTGGGGTTTAGAAGCGTGGATTTTCTACTTCTACGATTAATAATAGTCTAGACTGACCAATCTACCTTTTTATCGCACGGGAATTGCTTTAAGGAAAACTGTTCGTTTTAATTACGGCTGATATCGTACATGTGTAAGGCTTATTAGCATGAAGTATATATATCCAGTCTCTGTGGTTGTTACAAGAACAGTGCCAAGGCTCCTCCAAGAGCAACGGAAAAGAATATGAGACACACCCGCCGAGGAATACGGAGGTGATGTTTCACATCAAGCTTCAGCCTTAACGGCAGGCTCGCGGCAGGCCTTTAGCCGCATTACTTACCATTCCCGTTCTCATTCAAACCTCACGAGAACTGCCAAGACTCCATCCAAGGTCTAGATTCCATTTCTTAGCTTCCAACTCGATGCGTCGATAGATCTGAGGTCTCCATCGTTTCATGGATTTGTGAATTTTAATTACAGAAATATAATTTGTATGTTGCTCTACCTTTGGCCGTTCACCAATCGATATACAGTACATAATGATGGGCCAAGCGACTTCGCATCATTACAGTACAAGACCGTGATCGTAACATGATACATTTTTAATCGAAAACCTTGGAACATATACTTGCATCGTAGACTTGAGGTCGATCGCTAAGCGGATGGATGGGCTTGTAAGCCAAGCATGCAGACCACCAGTAGAATGAATGATTGCCGAAGCTCCAAACTCACCTCGCCGCAGATCATGGAGAGCGAGAATAGCATCACATAACTAACATCAGGGGGGAGTCACAAGGTGTCACGCAACATACTGGTGGTGTGTAGATGATTATCACTATGAGGTTGGATCTCATAAGACCTCATCGCGGCTTGGGAGCATCACACGTCTGCCGTCCTTCTCTTTTTCCGGGTTTTACCTTTTTGTTGCTCATCACATCCTTTTGCCTCTGCGTAGGCTTCCTTTCCTTCCCATCGTGTTGCTGGTCATCTTCTCTTCTCTTGTTTTGCTTCTTGCGCGAGTCGCTCTTTTTTCATCTCACTATATTCTTTTTCACCGTTTATACCACTCCCTGCCGGTCAGCGTTTACTACTGCTGAGCAGTCAAACTTCTTACGTTCCTTGCCCATTATTCGTACTTTAATACACTTATAGCTTTAATCTCGTTTATTGAAGTACAGCCGCGCCATTCTAGCATACTCTTTGAGTGGCAATACTCCAGAATCTAGGTCGTCAAATAACACGTCCATCGAGAACATGGTCATCATGAGACACATTGATATCGCCGCCACACTGGTGTTGCTGTTTGCGAGCGGCGTGTACGCCGTGCCGGCGAGGAATGCTGACATACGCGCCATTCAGCCAGGTTCCAACGGCTCATCTCTGCCTTCGCAACAGCAGGGCTTCCAGGGAAATCAGCAGCAAGACAGCGGTAGTAATGCAAACCAGGAGGAGACCCCGGCAGCAGGAGAAGCTGCCGATGGAAGTATGCTACAGGGTGGCGCTGCGGGTGCGGCGGCAGGTCTCGTAGCACTGCCTGGCGAGCAGTTTACGACGGGTGGACTACAGCCCCTCCCCGGAGCGGCCACGGCATCTGTGATCCAGAGTTCCGCCGCTGTTGAGACTTCCGCTGCTATCGAAGAGACATCTGTTGCTGCGACGTCTGCTGCCGTGGAGGCAACATCCGCTGTACTTGGAGAGGTATCATCAGAGGTATGTAGCCCCTATCCGCAGAGAACAACAAGAGCAGGTCTGAGAACGCAAACTAACAAACAATAGTCCACCGCGGTCCTAGCCTCAAGCACGACGGCAATTCAGCTCCTTAACCCACCGGCTGGTGCCGAGCCCACGTCCATTGCGGAGCTGATGCCCCTGCCTGGACTGAGTACTGCCATCGCACAATCGAGCTCGGTCGCAGAACTAAATCCTCTACCGGGAGTAAGCAGCGTCGTTGAATCGAGTACTGCCGCGGCCACAGCTACGGCCACAGCTACAGCTACGGGACTCATCGGAGGTTTCCAGACGATCAGCGCTGGTGCCACAGAGGTCTCTGCCACTTCAGCCCTTGCCAGTATCGAGACGCCCGCCACCTCACCAGCCCTCGAGTCGCTAGTGGCGACTGAATCAATAGTATCTTCTGAAGTAGCGACAGCTTCTCTCGGTGGGTTCCAGACGATCGGTGCGGGCGTAGGAGCGGGAATCGAATCCGGAGTCGAGGCTTCTGCGACTTCTTCGGAGCTGCTACCGGCGGAGACGTCGCTCGCATCGTCTGCTGTGGAGTTATCAAGCGTTTTCTCTGCCTCCGTCACAACAGGCCTAGAAGCCAGTACTACTACTGCTGCGGGTTTCGCCAACGTCACAAGTGGAGGAGCCGTGGCCTCGGAAACGAGTGCTGTCCTCCTCCAACCCGTGCCCGGATCAGCGGCTGCTGGGTCCGGATCACTCATCGGTCTTCCTACTCCGCCCACTACGTTCGCCACAGCTACCACATCTGTCGGAGACGAAGCAGCCGCGTCGGGTTCTTCTCTCGCTGAAGCATCGGGGGTCGCGTCATCTTCGGGCGAGCTGGAACAGCTCCCCGGTACCGCAGCGGCCACGGCCTCAGAAGAATCTGCCCTGCAGCCTCTTCCCGGGCAGACGTCGGGCTCGGACTTGCTTACAAGTGGCGGTGCATTGGCTACCGCCACGGCGTCGGTGACAGGGTCCGAGTCACTATCGGCATCAGTGTCTCAGGATTTGGCGAGCCAGACTGCTTCGTTTGCTAGCGCGAGCAGCGGCGCGGCCCTGAGCAGCAATGGCAGTACTATCACTCCTATTAATCAGAGTGAGGCGGGAAGGGACATTGGCAGTGCCCTATTTGTTAGTCTTGTCGCGGGCGTGGTCGGCTTCGCTGGGGCGTTTTTGTTGTAAGGAATTATGGCATGGGAGGATAAATTGGTTAGTTTGTCGACTATAACATGGCTTGCTTTGAGAGAGAGCGAAGAGAAGCGGATATAAATAGCACACTGGCAGTCTCAAATTCTCTTGAAGTATGAGGAATCAAGAAGATAGGAATCAAAGATAGGGATTAATGATTTGGATGAATACATTTTCATCAATTTGTATTACTGTCCGCCGAGACTGAGTGGACAGCCGATTACTTTACCTACGATGTTTTGCTCTTCCTCCATTCAGCTGCTCGGCGGGCTCCTCGGCCTTTCGACTTTGATTTCACCACTCCTTTCTTCCCTTTTGTCTTGCCAAACTTGAGGTCCTTGGGTTTACCGTCTTTGGCGCTAGCCCTGCGTCCCTCGAAAATGAACTGCTCAGGTGGCTTAATGCCATCGCCGTGCTCCTGTGGCTTGGACGAGCTGTCCGCCCTATCTCGAGATTTCCGCCTTTCGCCTTTAAATCCCCTTTGCTGCTTGGTTGCGGCAGAGCGACCAAATAATTTCCCTGCGCGGCCTGCCTGAGACTGCTGCTCCGGCGTGATCTTGGGTGTATACTTCGTGCTCTTACGCTTGCCGTCTGTACTCTTGATAGCGTCTAGTCGCGCCTTTGTTGTACGTTCCATAGCCAAGGCTGTCTTGCGTGGGTCTTTGGCTCGGGATACTCGCAGTGCTCGGGGTAGCATTGGTGGAAATTTCTTTCCATCTAGAAGCAGTGCCGACTCAACATCATTCCCGTCGTAAAATTGGACGTATGCGAAGCCTTTGCCGACACGAGTCTTGTCGTCTCGAGGGACGCGGACGCTCTCGATTTTGCCCGCATGCTCTCCAAATATTCTCCACAGTCCCTCTTCTGTGTCGGCGGGTACTTTGTGCCTTTTCTTCGTAACTGTCTCCCCGTCGGCGTTCGTGTTGACCACTGTCTCGTCATCCACAAAACCTAGATTCCCAACGAAGACGCACCTCCGATTGTCGACTGCAGACGGGTGGGCTACGCTATCTACCCGTAAATGCCGGTCCAGAACTACTGTCCCATTGAGAGCCTTGAGAGCAGTTCGAGATGCTAGCGGAGTTGAGTAGACCGCGTAGGCATTCGTGGACTTTGTAGTGGCAGACATGACCGATTTAGTAATGAAGGCTGCGCGCTTAGGCTTGGCGCCCGTTGAGAAAGGGGTTGATCGAAATCGAATAGACTCGATTTTATGCGGGCCGGTCGAAGGGTCGAGTTCAGACAAAGGCGTTTCAAGATGAGATACGAGAATCTTTTTCGCCTTGGTAGAGGTGACGGCTTCGATTGATACGTTTCCAAGAAACAAGGTGCGGTTCGCTTTATCAAGCTCAATGTCGACGTGTTCCTCCGGTTTCTGAAGTGACTCGTGAACCAGAGGGGTTTCGTCCTCGAGCTCCTCAGCCTCCTCGACTTCTACGCCTTCAGCTTCGCCAGAGGTGGAGGTTTCGACGGTCTGGCCAGCTCCGCCTTTGCGGCGTTTCTCCTGCCGGTCTTCCTTCTCCTCCTCTTCAGCTATCTTGCGCATGTAGTTTCCTTCGATGTCGTCATGTTCATCTCTCCGCTTCCTCTTACGATCTTTGCGTAAAGGCTTGGACGGCTCTAGGGGGTTCTCTGTTCGAGACGTTGATTCTTCATCCTCATCGGATCGCACGTCTTCTTCGCTGCGAGCCTCCTCATCTACATCCATATCATCTCCATCGTCTTCTAGTTCGCTCAAGGACTCGTCATCTTCCTCCTCTTCGTCTGCGCTTGACTCGGCGGCGGAAGCTTCGTTTTCTGGTCGCTCTATCGCTTTTCGATCCTTCTGCGGCAGTAATTCTGCATAGCGATCCTTCGAGGGCGCTACTACTGGACCAGACTAGAGAGAAATTAGACCACGGAAACTTAGAGGTGTAAAGTGTACCTACACTGCTTGCGAAAAGAGCATCTAGAGTGGGGTCTATAGCTTTGCTCGAGGCTGCTAAGCTATTTTTCCTGCGATGAGAGTCAAATTTTTTTGGCCCATGCAACAATCTACTGAGACCAACTGAACTCACGTTCTCGACATGGCTTCTCGGTTGCCGTTGGCTCGCTAGCGACAACGCGGAGTATGGTGAGTTGGATCGCAACAGTCGAAGGCGGTTGGTGTATAGGTGATCCACGTAAAAAAAGTTACAGTGCTACATGCAGGTATACAAGTTACCAGGCATATTTGTCTTATCTTATCTTTTATCTCATCTGTATCATCAGGTACCCTGCCCGCTACCTAGATTTCTACCATAGTAGGTAGGTAGGTGAAGTAGGTGCCGTATAGGTACAAGTTTAGTGATGTCCGTAGCGATAGGCGACCTTATCGATAGAGGCCCTCCGCCAAATGCCGTAACGTAACAAGCGATTTGCTTGGGGTATGGGACCGGGTACGGCATTGGGGCGCGCAAGCCAGCGCCGGATTTTGGTTAGGTCTTCTTCTCCCTACCTAGGTAGAGCGCAGCGATCACGCTCTCTCTTTCTTGTCTGCTCACCTTCACCACTTTCTACCTTCGCAGCAAGCGACAAAGCCTCTTGAAAATACTAGTTTCGCCAAGTTATTATTCATATTTACATTCGTTGCACTCTTCTCTCATGCCAAACACGGCCAACCTCCTCCTAAGCTCTTCGCTGACTTCGCTGTCCTCGCTTCCCTTCCTCTCTCAAGCTCTCTTGAAAACTCAATACTTACCCTGCGCCTTCGATACCACGAGTCTGCCCAGCCTTCGGTAAAGCTGTTGGCAAGCTAGCGCTGTTGCGTTTGTCGGCCTCTGCGAAACCCACGTACTCATATCTCTTTACTTACACAATGGCAACGGGCGACACGGCGCCTCCGCTGCTCTCCATCCCTCCCCCGCAAATTGAACCTCTCTCAGATGACGACGGATCCAGCCCTCTTAGCGACGTCGAAGACAAAGACGAGGATCCCGACGACCTACAAGACGAGGAGCACCTGTCCCACAACGAAAATGACGACTTGAGCTTCCCCGACAACCAGTCTGACGCGAACGACACCGAAGCCGAAACCGAACGTCTCTATGACACCCCCCAGCAGATCACGCGCCACAGAGATGTTGTCCTCGACAAGTCGGCAGACGCAATGGTATATGAACGTACACCAAGCAAGTTGCGGCGAGAGGCCAAAGCGCCCAGTCGAAGCAATCAAGATACTCCCTTGTCTGACGATGATATCTCAATGGCCTCCAGCCCCCCCGGGCAACAGATAGAGAGTCCAGTGAAGCTACAATCGCCCACATTAGATATACTCGCGCAAGCGGCTGCGACACAAGAAGCTGAAACCAGAAAGCGGAAGCGCTCGTCTATGCCCACTGAAGCTGACGAGGCCGACCACCCCCTGCGGAAACGTGCAGATTCTATTCCCACTCCAGGTCAGCCGACAGTAGACGGCGACGCGACCATGATAGATGAGGACGATCCATCCTTAAATACACATACCGAAGAGCATTCGGCCGACGAAGCCGTCGACGCTGCGGTCGGTGACGACGAGCCACCAGACGAGCCCGTTCAACAACCCCCGTCGGATCATCATCTTAATGTTAGAAAACAAACTCGAAGCAGTTCAAGAAAGCTTAAAGGCGCCGATGAAATCGCCGAGGCAGACGTACCTACAGGGGAGTCGTTGGATGGTACGGCGGCGCCTGAAGAGGACGAAACACATACGGGTGAAGACGAGCACATGGAGGTCGATGTGGATGAAGAAGCAGAAGCAGCGCAAAAAAATGAAGAAGAACGTATGGAAAGGCCACTGGCAACTTCCCTGGACAGAGACACTGACTCCGCCCCCATAGTTGAAAGAAAAAGGGCGGCTTTTGAGCAACTTGGTTCAATCGAGAGTCGGTTTGCGACGTTTAGAGAAAAGTTAGATTCACACTCCCATGTCTTCTTATCCAGGTTCGATGCTAACTAGCCACTAGGCTTCACGAAGAGCGGCTAGAACAATTAAATAAAGAAGAGGCTATGTTGCGTTCCGACAACCCGACGCATCCAGACTACCTCGCCATGATGCGTTGTGTTGACGCTCGAAGAGACGAGAGATTGCGTGTAGCCGATCGCGAGCTGGAGCTCAAAATAGAAGCATCGGAGAGATGGGCAGTCGCTCGACGGGCTCAAATTCACTCTCAATTCTTCCAGGCAGTAAGGGAGTCGCGGGAGAGGATATTGGCAGAGCTCGGCCAGCATTGGTACGATATACAACACGAACGACGAAGAAACGCCAACAATGTCCCCGAGTACGGTATTCGGTTCCCCAAAAGTCAGGCCGAGCGCATACGGAATGCTCTTTCATATAACAGAGAAGTATCGATTCTTTCGGGTATTGCGAAACACGAGGGGATGCCTGCCGCCCCTGACATGCGAGGCGCCAGCCCTCAAGAATTGGAAGACGATTTTGACGCTATCAATGTAAGTTAGCGGGATGTTCCTCTACATCTTTGATGGGGCACTAATATTCCGGGATTAGAGTAATAGACATCATGCACCACGGCGCACGTTGCATAGGCCAATTTATGCTGACTACGGGGGTGTACCGCTCGGAGAAGCTCTCGGCCCTGCCGGAGCAGAGTTTCTTGAGCAAACCCCATGGGCCAACCCAAACCATCCTTCCAACGCCCATCTCTTGCAACGGCAACATACGAATCACCACGATGCCCATCTTAGTGCGGTGTCAGGCGCATCAGCCACAGCTGAACCTCGGCGATCCTCGCACCAGCCGAATCCGTTTGCTATATCATCGGATTCTCAGCCTTTCAATGGCCATGCCAAACCATCGAAGAACATTCCTAGGCAACTGACCACATCACCTGAAGTCACGCGCGCGGCAAGCTTGCTGGAGCAAACAAGAACCCTGGGAAGGGGAGTGGTGGCTCCCAGTACAAGCGACAGCAGCCATCCTCGCAGTTATCCCGGGGCCACGGCTGTGAGCTCCTAGAGGGAGAAGCCCAACGATGGCAATAGAACGGGCTCGGCGCGGTAGAGCATTTTGCATTGAATAAAGATAGTGGATGAAGATCATCTTATAGTTCTCGATACCAGGTGCATTGCTATTTTGTATTGGGCGTCAATGAGCTATGGCAGCGGGTAATAGGCGTTAGAGAAGGTTTACATCGAATCAAGCCTGGGGGCGTATTTGTATTGTTTAGTAGGGATACAAGGCTGGTTGCCTTGTTTATGGTACAATGCGACGTGCATCGCTGTTCCTGTAGTTACATCTTCCAGGTGGCGTTTTGAAGGAGTGAACTGGTTGGTGGCCCCGGTTGAAGCACCTGATACCATCTAGCTGCTGTTGTTTCACAAGCCATTGTCGGGATGAACGAAGGCCCCTTTACATGCTATACAGAGTGATAGATTATCACATATTACTGCCAAAACGCCGCCTCATGTCGCAATACTGCTTCTATGCCCGGGATTGTATCATTTCTGAGAAGACTGCACCGGCGCATCCGGGACCTTAACGTCTTCAAACTCATCTTGACCAATGGCTCGAATTGTGTAGATGTCTGACCACAACGCAACCTGTATTAGAATTCTATACTGTGCATATCTTATGTCTTCGAGCAAAGAAATCGGTCAGCGGGGGATGGGGGCCTCACAGACGCCTATGGCAAAGGCAGCGACAGCAGAGCCGACGACAGCATTCTTGACGAGGTAGGGTTTCCGAGCTCGAATCAGAGCAGGCGATTGTCGGAACTGGCGGTCGTAGTAGGAAGAGCTTCCGAACCTAAGCGCGAGACGTCGGCATTAGCTTACGAACTCTCATAAGAGAGAGACGGTAGGCAGCATGAAGAGGGTCGAGTTTACCCTGATGGCATCTTGATTGATTTTGTACCTGGTCGGGCCTCGTTTTGAGAAATGCGACGAGATGATGTCGCGGGCGTATGGGTGATGCTAAAAAGATGTCGATCTTATCGTATAGGAATGCGTAAGGTTACATAATGAATGCTGCTGCGGGTGGTCCGACAAAACTTACCTATGCATCTTACGATGGACTATGTACCTGCTAAGTATATACCCAAAGGTGCGCTCCAAAAGCCTTCGATTATTGTGATGGTGTGTGTGGATCAATCTGTATATTGTTGTAGAGGTGATCGAGGTCTAACACTACAACCACTGTGTACAGCGTACTACATATAGTGGAGTGTGGTGGATGATCCACACGCCACAATATCCACACGCCACACTGCCACAATCTGCCCCAAAATAGAAGAAAAAAGCCACGTCCCCGTGGCTAAATAAGTACATGAGGGGTGCATTATACATTAGTTGAATCTATTTCCCGTTTGTTTTATGCGTGAATTCGTTAATTAGATGAGAGTCTGATCCCAGTTCCTCTCGCGTGAGCTATTCGTTAAATTCATGACCTAGATCCTTGTATTTGACTAGATACTGTATCCTTTTGCCTTTTCCCTGAGTGCGAGCCTTGAGAATCTTTTTACGTGGTTGATCCACTGGACGGATAGGACCGACGGGCGGCAGAGATCTTCCGTACACGTCCAATAACGCTAGTTCCAGATGATCAATTGAGACGACGTCATGAATTTGAGCGTTGTAGTCCTTAAGGTCCAATTTATATGCCAGTATGCCCATATGTTCAAGCACTCGGAAAGGCCCTACGTATCGCTAGGACATCTTCTGACCTGTGACTGCTGTGGCTGGGATTTTATAACCTCTGTAGAGCCTGAGGAGGACTCTGTCGCCTATGTTAAAGTACCTGGGTTGGCGTTTTTTATCGTAGTAGTACTTTATGGTCATTGAGGCTAGGGCTATTGCGTCCGCTGCTTTAATTCTGGCTGCTGGCAGTAGTGTGAGTCTTTCCTCGTTGGGCGCGGGTTGCGTCTGGGTCAGGATATCTGTGATGTTGGCTGGGGTAAAGCCGAAAGCCAGTTCGTTGGGTGTCCTGCTAGTAGATGAGTGTCGACTGTTGTTGTATTCGAATTGTAGCTGAGGTATACAGTTTTCCCAGGCGGCTGGATTATCCAGGGCGTGTACATAGTAACGAAGGGCTGACTGCACCACTTGCACGGCTTTCTCCGATTGTCCATCTGTTTGGGGATGGTAGGCTGTTGTGTAGAGGAGCTTGGTTCTTAGCCTTGACTAGATAGCTGTCTACATAGCTGCTATGAATTTAGGGTCTCTGTCTGAGAGTATGACGCGCGGGATTCCCTAACCGACTATCAGCAATCTGGATATTAAGGCATGGCCCCAGTTCTTAGATGTTCCGTTCTTTCGGCCGGGTACCACCTGGAGCTGTTTGGTGAGCTTGCATACCGCGACTAATCCTGAGTCGTTGCCGTTTCGGGACATCGGCAGGGCCAGGACAAAGTCGATAGTGATTTGATAGTATGGACAAGGCGGGGATAAGATGGGTTGCAGGCTACCGTAAGGTTTGTGGTGGCGGGGTTGTAGTATTCGACAATTTGGGCAGCTATCCGTGTATTCTTTGAGGCGTTTGAGACCGCGGTGGATGCAGAATAGTTGTAGCAAATGGACCAGCTTGCCATAGCTGAGGTGGTTTGGCCCGTGTATTACGTTCCAAAGGTCCGCGACACAGGATCGTGGGATGCATAGACGATCTGCTATTGTGTTCGATTGTTTCCAGATGACACCGTCCCGCAGGTAGAAAGGTAAGTGAGCTTGATTATCTGCGCGTAGTGCTCCCTGTTTCTTTAGAGTCGTGAGGATCTTTTGGAAGTAGGGGTTTTCGACGTATCCACGTTGGAGACGTTCTCTGAATTCGGGGTCCATCTGAATTAAGGACAAGTTCGGGTGACTGTGTGTTCTTATGGGGATATTTACATCAGATGGCGGTGAATTAGATGATACTGGCGGAGCCAGTTGCATTGGCGGGAGTTTTTGGGGTGGTACTTCCTCCACGGACAGTGTGTTGGGCTGGTCTGGCAGACAATGTGCCGCGAATTTAGATTCCTGGGGATCTGTTGTGGGACCAGGGGAAATTTGCTGCATGATCTAGTGGACCGCCCAGTGTTCTTCTCTGTTGTTTGGCAGTTCGTCTAATCCTCCCGGGTCCTGCGGCTGGGGATTAGATGGTGAGTCCTCCCGTGGCAGGCGACTTAGGGCGTCGGGGACTATGTGTGTTTTCCCTGGTTTGTGGATGACCTTGAGCGTGTATTGACTGATGTATTTAAGTGCATTGACGATCTTTCGATTGGATGAGCTAGTGGCTGTGGAGCTGGCTATGTTTCGATTACGGCTATAGAGACTAAGGATTGCTTTGCAGTCGGTGAAGATGATGGGTGTAGTTTTAGATGTGTTGAGCCATTGTTTACATTTCTTTAGCAGCCATACAAATCCACAGAGCTCTATCTCGGTGGGCCAGTAGTTGCGTTCGGCGTTTGTCAGAGGACGTGAAAGGAAAGCTATTGTCTGTATGGCATGTTGTGGTGGATATGTCACAGTATTATCGTGCAGGACTTTTGACATGTATTCCTCTTTGATGTGGTAGATTTCGATGCCGATTCCATCTGCTGAAGCGTCGAAGTCTGCAAACAATTGTCTATCAGGCGAGCAAAGTGTTAGAGTAATGTTTTTGAGTAGGGAAGTCTTGATGTGTGTAAAGGCTTCCCGCTCAGCCAGTGTGGGATAGTTGACTTCCACTGATGCAGCCCACGTCTTTCTCGCGGTCTTGGATGATCCAGAGCGTGCCTGTTTGAGTAGACGGGTTTTGCGGTCTTGCAGTGGTTTGACAAGGATGCCGTATCGCGGGACTGAGGTGCGGAGCCATGTTGTCAGTCCTATGAAGACCTCCAGGTCTCTGAGTGTCTTGGGAAATTTGAGCCTTCGGATGGCCTCCAGCTTTTCCTCAGTAGTAGTTATTCCCAGGGAGTTGACCAATCGCCCCAATACCACTGTGTTGGGAAACGCAATGTAGCTTTTGGAGGGGCCGATACTGATGTTCAATTCCCGGAAAATGTCAAACATTTGTCTGAGGTTACGGATGTGATCCTCCAGGGTATAAGATGCAACTATGACGTTGTCACAATAAGCTCGGGCGGCAGTATCGTGAATGTAGTAGTCTATCTGGCGCTGCATATACGCATTGCTGTTTTTGTAGCCCATGACGGCACAAGTAAATGTGAATTGCCCTTTGTGAGTGGTGATTGTGAAAGCCCACTGGGATTGAGGGTGTACTTGCCATTGGTAGTAAAAGGCTATAGCATCCAGTATAGTTTTGAAGGGTTTGCCGGCCATGTAGGAAAGAATCTCCTCCTGGGTTCGGATGGGATACGCATCTGTGAGGAATATCCGGTTTCCCGGGCGGATGTCTACGACCATGCGACCTTTGCGTTTGACAGTTCCATCTGGCTGCAGTATGGACTTCCAAATGACAAACACCGGAAAGGAAAAGGGCACTTGTTTCTTGGTTCGGTATAGTTTCTGTCCTAAGCTTAGGCTCTCGAGTATGTTCTCAACCACTTGTTTGGATTTGTTGTTCAGAGGATATATGTAACAGTGCTTGGGAATATTTTTTTGCCAGTTATCCTTGAGTGTAACACGCATCCACTCTTCCTGCAGGATGTTCGCGAACCTGGTGTCTCTGAACACGATCTCGTATTTATCCAGCAAGGGCGTTATTGCTGCGACGATGTCAGGCTGTTTATAGATGTTTACGCCTGTGCAGTGCTTTACGGAATCGTTGGAATCGTATACGAAAGCGTGTTGTATCTCTCGTGGCTTAGGTGGCCTACGGACAGCAAGCTCTGCTGCAGCGTCTGCTTTATCTACGTCTACCTAGTAAGCAACATATTCGGGATCTAGTGTCTTCAGATAACCGACAACTTAGTTTTTTCCGAGCTTTACGTTGTAAGGAGAGTCGTTACGGACCAGTATTTCTTCTATATCTGCATTAGTAAGTGTAGTAAAGATGCTAATTAGGGATTCTGTAGGATTAAACAGGAGATCGTCTCTGTAGTGCTCTGCTGCGTGGTAGACGGGTAGTACGGCGTAGCTATATGAGGGAATTATTTTTTTATCTAACATGCGCACTAGGACCTTTTAAGTTTTCCTTTTGGGTATAGTATCTATTAGGATAGCTACTTAGCAGGCGTTAATGATAGCTGAATTTTAAGACATCATTATGTCAAATCCCTTAGGTTGGAGGATGTCCGTCCTAATTAGCATGTTGGCTCGTAGATCATCTACGAGTGCGATCTTACGCACGAAGTACGCCGTAGTGGGTTGTAATGACCCGTCCGTGCCTTGGAAGTATATAGGTAACATGACGTAATCGTCTATAGTGTAAAGTGTGGCTCCGATGCCTTTTAGTGTGACGGGTGTGGCTCTTTTACGTATCTTAACGTGTGGGTAGTAACGAGCTATCCAACCCTTGTCTCCTAGTGATTTAGAACAACCTGTATTTCCGCAGATGTTTTGTTGAGCTATAGGATCTTGTGGGTTTGGCGTGATATAGAACTTGAGATAGCTATATAATCGGAAGCCATAACCTACTCTAAGGCCTGGTAGAGGTTCGGCTGTGGATTTTCTGATATTGGGAAGTTTGCCGTGTGTGTGCTTAGATGTTGTGTTCTCAGATGATATGGTAGGCTGTGGATTATCTATCGGATTAAGCAGGCTGGGGATATTTACTTGTTGGACGTCTGTGACTGTGGCTGAGGTACCGGGCCTTCTGGTTTTGCTATGTGTGTCCTCCAGGTGTTTGTGCAGTTTGTTCTTGCTCGTGAACTGGGCATTGCAATCCCGGCATCTGTGTGTTGGGGGTTGGTAGGTCCCATAGAAGACAGTAGCAAACCCACAGTCTTCTGCTGATTCTACAAATAGTTGTTAGTATCCAGTGTCATCAGATATATGTTCTTCTGGCTTATATTGGGGGAAGTCCTTATATCCGAAAGGTTCTGGCTTAGGTTGATCCTGTAGAGAGTTGTCGTCGTCGAAGTCCTCTCTGTAATATGCTTTAAAAGGCCTGTTCTGGGGTGTTTGTTGCCACGCCGGGGTTTTGGCAGGGGGAGCTGGCAAACGACGTGCCTCTAGGATAGTTGGTAGCTGGGGCACATTGCCAGTCTGGTATTGTTTGTTATCTTGCCATTGTTGCTATGGCTGTTGCTGGTTGTTCTGATTGTAGTCTTGTAGGTTGCAGTAGGCTGTCCCTTAGGGATGTCCTTGCTGCCAGCGTTATAGATTATCCAGTGGTCGTTGTTGGTACTGGTTTGGGTTGTAACGGCGATAACCTTTGCCATAACCTGGATTACTACGTCCACGCGGGTACTGAGGGTAATAGGGTTGCATGTCAGTACGGTTCTGGGGAAAATTTTGGGGAAAACGTGCGCGGGGGGTATATAGAAAAGGGAAGTTGTTACTTGTCTGTTGGGGTCGAGGAGATGGGAATCTGTCTTTTGCTATATTTTTGAGTACACTCTTTTTATCTCAGATGCGGCCGAGGAATATGTCAACTGTGGTAGTGGCAGTAGGGAACTCAAGTTGGCTTTGGATATCTCTATCAAATGCCTCGAATACAGCCTTCAATTGGTTAGTTTTATTTAGGTCACAGCCTTTGGCATCACGTATAACACGTTAAACAAAGCCGAGAATGTCCTGTCCCTTGTGTAAGTTTTCCAAAGTGAAGCGGTGGCCCTGCAGACGTCCCATTGATATAGACCATGATGGTTTGAAGCGGTCAATGAGCCTGTTACAAATGGCTCGTATAGTAGCTGTCTTAAGAAGCTCACGATCTGTGTCCGTCAGGACCTATGAATGCCAGATGAGGGCTTGACCTTGTAAGCACTGGGTCCAAACCTTGCGGACATCTGCTTTAGAGTTCTGTGCTGCGAGGTGCTTGAGTCTGTCAGTGAAGGCGTAGACGTTTGTGTATTTAGTGATCTTGCCGTCTGCGATGAGACCAGCAGATGTGGGATCCTTTGTACTTGGATCGAAATATCCGACATCAGATGATCTAAGAGCTGAGGTTGAGGGTTGGGGTTGGTTTGCTGCTAGGATCTGTGCTATATTTTGAGCGTTTTGGCGTATAGCATCCTGTAGAAGCTGGCGTGCTTCCTCTGCTGTGAGTGGTGCTGCTATAGTTAGTGGATTTGATCGGGGAAGCTCAGGTGTGGTAGTATTAGATTGTCTGGGGGATGTTCGTGAGCTGTGGGATGAATTGACAGAGTTAAGGCGGAATCTTCCGAGGCAAGCAGATAGGTTATCAAATTGCAGTGGTCCAAGCTGTGGCTGCCCTGATAGATGAGGAAGTCCCGTTGTGTTTTGAGAAGGTCCTGCTGTGCTTGGAGTGTTTTGTTTCGTAAGTGGGGGAAGGTGCGCAGTAGACTGGTGCGGGGTAAGTTCTGCGCCTGCCGTAATTGAGTCGTCAATTTGGATTTCCAAGTGAATTGGGGAATCTGGCAGGGGATCTGGATGATCTAAAGGTTCGGGTTGATTTTGAGGCTTAGTGTAGTAGTTATTGTTCCTGTATATGTTATGTATTTTTCGCTAGCGTTTGAGGAAAGTCTTAAATTGACGTTTGGACTCGATCCAGTTCAAAGGATAGTCTACTTCAAGGGGAGACTCTCTGTGCTGCGGATCTCCGATGAGATGCTGGGCCAAGTGGATGTCTTCGTCTGTAACAAGCTGAGTAACGAAAGGATGATTAGTTGCAGCTAGTTTAAGCAGTTGTCGTCCCAGCAAGGTATCTTCTGCTGCTGTGGCGGGACAGGGTGACATGGGGGAGGCTTCTGAGCAGCTCAGATGAATGGGAATGAGGCGGCAGGGATGGCAAATGACTTAATTGGTTGGCTTTTGATGAAAAGAGCCTGGTTGGTCGAAAAAGAGACCTGGTGGTCGAGCCGCAACAATCGCTAGCTACCAATTTGTGATGGTGTGTGTGGATCAATCTGTATATTGTTGTAGAGGTGATCGAGGTCTAACACTACAACCACTGTGTACAGCGTACTACATATAGTGGAGTGTGGTGGATGATCCACACGCCACAATATCCACACGCCACACTGCCACAATTATCTACATGTAGGTACTCTGATTGGGACAAGGCGGAATTTCTTCGGGCCTGGAACCTGTACAT
This sequence comes from Xylaria sp. 218_066, assembly GCA_019843955.1. Classification (NCBI taxonomy): domain Eukaryota; kingdom Fungi; phylum Ascomycota; class Sordariomycetes; order Xylariales; family Xylariaceae; genus Xylaria; species Xylaria sp. 218_066. Next base: position 194,384 of record JADKYC010000002.1, on the reverse strand, counting down.
GCTCAGTACCGCTGTAAGACCGCTGTAGGTAGTGGGTGTACCTACCTAGGTACCTAGGTAGGCAGGAGGCACCTTAAGCTTTCATTGTCTCTACGCGCTCAAAGCTCATGGCCCGCGATTCTTTCACAAAGCCTCTGACATCCTTTCCTCTACCAACAACTTCCCACGATAATATTCGTGGCGCCAACGTATCACCCCGTCTTGCGACTTTTAGTTTTGACACATCAACGACCAAAGAGATTGCGGCGACTAGTAAGTCTTGATGTATGCTGTAAACGCGTGCATGCGACGCAGTTCTGCTATCCCACAGTAGTAGTGCTGGGGTGAAGACTGCTCCCCCGACTGACATCACCGAGCAGGGACACGAGTAACACGCAGCCTTCTCACGACAACCGACAACCACCCGCATCAGCTATCAGCGCTCGCGCCAACACTTGCACTAACACCTGCGCCGCTCATACGCCAGACTATCTAACTGTGGACATCAATTGCTCGGATTCGAACCACTCGCCCTGGCGCATTGTGCCCGTTGCCCTCCTCAGCTACTCCGTCATCGAGCTGGTGCTGTAATAACAAATATCCTGATCGCGACTTGACTTCTTCGGGGCATGTATGCCCTTGGTTACCATCCGTAGTTCTTCTCGCATCCCCACCCCTCAATGTTGGCCCTCTTAAGGTAGTTTGAGCTAGTACTACGCATGTTGTTAACATGGCAGCCACTCCTCAACTCTCCGTGGCCGACCAGATACGCCAACTGGAGGGCGCGCGCAAGCTGGTCCTAAAGGATGTTTCGTATTACCCACAGGTCGTCCAAGCTACTCTGCCCATTATTGGCCCTACCTCACAGGTTGAATTTCGAAGATGGGGTTCCGAATTCCTGGCTGAAGCTTTCGCTACCCCTGCCGTTCAGCTCAGCAGTAAGGAGACTTTGTCCCTGGTGGTTCTCGACACTTTGAAATCGCTGGTAGAGGACCCAAAGCAGGATGTTCTGGTCTTGCGGAGCGTGATACAGGCCGCGGCTAGCATATATCCGCTTGCTATGCGGTGGATGTAGGTACCCCCCTTTATCACTTCAGTATCGTAGCCTCGTCCGTAGATCCTGTTGCCACCTTAGTCTGTGACTTTGCGTGCAGCTGCTATTTGCTTTGACTGTCTCCGATATCTCTCATCTACCCGCCATCACTTGCCTGTTACTGCTCTTTCGGGGGGGCGCTCATCGCTGACCTCGGGGCCTTCGTTAGAATAAACAACTCATACGATTCTACAACATGGGAGAAAATGACTGCTATCAAGACGAGGATAAGAGATATATGGGATACCGCCCCTCTGACAGTCCGGATATGCTGTATTAAGTTTATACAAAGGGTGGTGTTAGCACACACCTCAAGTGTTAACCCTGAGCCAAGAGTACGAGACCTATCCTTAGTCGATTAGCAGCGCATGACTGATCCCTTTTTGCAGCGCGGTGACCCCCTCGATATCTCCCGCAATATGGTGCCACCGAATCACCCGGCACTCGACGGTGACCAGCTTGAGGCTGAGGCCTTTGGGCTACTAGACAGAATGTTAAGTATTATGGAAAACGAGAGCAGGTAAGTGCTATTGCTTCCCAAACCTAATCGAATAACGGAGGATAGTACTGATGGATTTTTGTTGCATCTACAGTGACCCTTTGCTGATTGATGCGACTCTGAATACCTTATCTATTCTAGTCCGCCAACGGCCGAAGACATCTAGTCGCATCGTGTCAACTCTTTTCAACTTCAATCCCTTAAGGCTCGCAGCAACTGGTCCTCTAACTCCCAAAACCAAGGTTCTAGTGAAGTCTATGGAAAAGACAACGCGTATGCTACTCACGCATCTATATAGACGGTCAGCTCTTCTACCTGAAGCCATTGGTTCTTCCTATTAACATACCAGCCAGGCACCCCGACAACCCATTTGCCGGCCGTATGCAGCAATATGTCGAGCGCCTTGTACGATCACGAGCTGAGATTTTTGACGAGGGTAGCCGAAAGCGTGCCATGATCGACCAAGCTGGTGCTGTAGAAGTGAAACGCCAGCGCACTGCAACATTGTCTACCCAGCCTCAGATCGAAATCACACCATTGAAACCTGGCGCGAATACTTTGGCGGAGGTTTTTACGTTCACTAACAATGATGGGTTAAAAAGATTTAGCGTCAGCGATACAATTCCAGCACCGCTCGCTGCCAAAATCAGCGTCCGAACGATTGCCCAACTCGACGCAGAAATTCTTCAACGGGCCATTGATGTAAGATAATAGCATTTGCTGGCCCCTATAAGTCCTTACTGACATCAATTTTAGGGCGTTCGAGCCCGTTTGGCGGCCTTTCATGAAGCCCGTCAACAACCTATTAACCCTGAAACGGCTCCTCTGGATGTTGAGGAGGAGGATGACGACTACGAGCCAGATTATTACACTGCTGAAGATAACGAACAACTCATGAATAAACTCGACTCCTCTCCTTCGGATGAGAGGCGTGATTTACAGGCACCAGTGCTGGGAGCGCTGGCATTGCCAGCCTTCAAACTCCCTCCTCCTCCCACATTAGATCCAGAACAAGCTGCGAGGGTCGGCCAAGGTGCCGTTACACGCGTCTTTAGTACTATGCAGACTCTTGAAGATCCGGCCACGAAGAAGTCTAAGGCCGGCTTAAACAGACTCGCCGCTACCTCATATGATCGCGACTCTTGGATAACAGTTATAACCCGCTTGGCTACTCGTGCGAATGCTGGTCTTGACGAAATCTTCGTCAAGGATGAAGGCAACGCTCTCACACTCCCCTCCGTTAGCCTGGGCGATAGCATACGGGAAATGCTCTACGCCTACGTGCTTGAAGACTTCAGAAAACGCATCGATGTAGCAGTTACATGGCTGAGCGAGGAATGGTACAAGGAGCGCGTGCAACAACGTTTTGCATCCTCCCCTAGTCAGCCACATGACGTTCCAGCAAACTACGAAAAATGGACGCTTCGTCTGATTGACGCATTTCTGCCATATCTTCATGCACAAGATAAAGTCTTAACGCGTTTTCTCAGCGAATTGCCTGAGGTCACCGTTTCGATACTATCTCGAGTTAACACACTGTGTCGAGATCCAAGTCTAGTCAATCTCGCCCTCACAAGTTTGTATTACCTAGTGATGTTTCGTCCACCTGTCAGAAACATTGCACTCGATACAATCCAGGATATATGGACTGAATACGAAGATGCGCGACCCATGGCTGCTAAGTATCTGCAAAGATGGCGTCCAGGTTTCGTAGAGGCGGCGCAACGAGGTGCTGGAGGCACACCTGTAGGGCCCAACGGCGCGGCTGTTGCGATATGATACCCCAGGAGCACGGTTTGTCCAACGAGCATAATAAGCATGCCAGTTTTCATGATGTATAATAGTGCATTCAGATATCGATAAGGCAGAGCGCGGCGAGGTCTAGGAGAGGAATCCTCATTCTAGACATGGCTCTGATAACAGCAAGTCCCGGGCATGGCGTTTGGACGAGGTTACCTGCATAACATTCTACGTCAGGTGAGAGATTTTACAGGAACAGCACTGAAATGACTCACAGAGGCCGTGTGCGTAACTGAATAAAGTGATTTGTACAAGGCATATGATAAAGGGTCGCATGAAGCTCTCGCCGCGATGAGTTCCTTGCGAAAGTGTCTAAGTAGTGCTAGGTCTACGGCCCCCCTTTCGGACACCCCCCCTTAGGAGGCTTTTACCCCAGGAGTCTCAATAGGCCGTTTACTCGCTGTCTACAAGTGTTTCATAATTGCTCCATCTTACGCCTCTTCATCTATCTCTCCTCTTGTCATCCATCCGTTTGCGCCAAGCTTAGAGGCTTACCTAAATATGTCCATGTACGTGATGTGACGTATGCTACATAAATTTCAGACAAGGTTCGTCCCGTTCGAATCCATTAGCCAGGGGTAAAAGAGGGTTGCATTTGTCGCGAAATAAACCGAGCCAGATCGCTGAGCATCAACCGATTGGAGAACTTTCTCCACCCTCGCCAACTATCATACACTATGGCGACCATTATAAATGCAGGAAATGCATTAGCCGCAGCAAAACACAAACCACAAACCACAAGCAGGCCTGTCGGGACCAAAGAAAATGCGATGTGGTTATGTGTAAGTAAGGCAGATACCCATGTACGTAGTACGCTTTATAAACTGAAGACACGTCACAATGAGAGATCGGCTCGACTTTGTGATAGGTGAGAATCTCCGAGCGTTGGATCTTTGGAATTGCTTTTGCTCTTAATCCCTTAATTCAGCATCTAATGGATCATATCGATGTGTGGCTGAAGTGTCTCGACTGGTGAACCAATTTAAACATCGATCAAGTACTTTATGCATGTATCGTATTAATGATTACTTAGGCACTGTAGGGTCTGTACCTAACAGCGCGAAACGACCGAACAGTCTCTCTGGCGGGTACCTAATTTCACAGTGTCAGGAGGCACTTACAACATACTGCTGTAAGATGGCTAACCAGCTAACCGTAAGCAACTTCGTAGCATTAGGGATGCACGGTCGGTCGTGTCAATTGGTGGCCGTCCAATGTCAACAACAACATCCGGGATTAGGAAGGATGGTTGGTTACCTATTCTCACCATAATAGACGACCCTGTTCATTCTCATCCCTGTCGGCCCAGCACCCAGAACATGGGGTCCGCCTATCTAGACTTTCTTCTCTTCTAATTACGGCAACCTTAATACAATCTGCGTTTACATAGAGGAGAAAAAGAAATCATTTCTCAAGGTCACCATCTTCTCGCTATCCAATCGATACAACCCATTGCATAGAATCTGCCTCACTTCTCTGTTACTTTATGTTAGCTTTTACCTGCCCGTTTCCCACTGCTACTGTCGCCGCCTCGAACCCTCCAGATAGATCGAGGGCCGCCGGTCTGATTTAAGCTGCTGTTGCTGAGCCCATCCGAGTCCGTTTCGCCCAGCGGGTTGCCCGCGTCAACGTACGCCGCCAAACCCGCCGTTCGTCGCCTCGATAATTGCTTGGAAATGCCCAGTCGATTACAGAAATCACAGTCAACCCAAAGATCCGCCATTAGCACTTCTACTTCCCAAATTGCCAACGAGACCAGCGCCGGTATGCCCGATCATCTCACTCTGCTCCGAACAAAGCGAAATGCCCAGTCTGTTCCAACAAATGATAGAATGGCATTGTAGCTAACTCTTATTGTGCAACAGCATCCACCTATTTATATGCTGCTTCAGACCAACCATTAAAAACAAAGCTCTCGTCTGCTTCGAACGGCGCTATGAATTCTCTGCGCTCCAACGGCGCATCTCATAATTCTACTAACAGCTATCCCGTTGCCTCTACCATACGAACCGTCCGGAGCTTCGACGCCTCCTCAGATACCTCCTCCTCGGAGCCCACGTCCGCCCGAAATAGTGGCTTCGCCAGCTCGGTAAATAGTAACATTAGCGGCACTTCTGATACTTCCCAACCACAACAAGCCCCAAGCCCGTCCACGCCAAATCCAAAGTCCAAATCTTCTAGTCTCATATCCAACGTGGAACCCCAGATGGCGCCTAACGACGGGGCCCCGAGGGCCAGAGAAAACGGAGCAGACAACTCGTTATTTCTTCAGGTCCCAGATGCGTCATTGGGTGACGAGCAACATGCCTCCGGTCGTGAAGGGTCGCCACAATGGGACGGCGCCGTCGGCAAGGCTGGACTTGGAAAGACTGGTCGGGTGATAAACAAGTTGGTATCCGACAATGAAGTCTTAAAGCGTGACTTGAAGATCGAGCGACTGAAAGCGGAGGAATCGAAACAAGCTGCCAAACTAGTCGAAGACAAGATGGAGCGATTGATATCGGATTACGAATCACGACTGCTGGAAGCCAGTGTTACAAAGACCCTCTTAAGCCGGAAAGAACGCCAAGTGGAACACTTACAAAACGCAGTCGAGTTGGAGAAGAAGCGTACCGCAGATGCTCAAGACAAAGAACGGACATGGCGAGAAGAAATGGAAAGCGCTCGCCGAGATACTAAAGTTCAGGTCGAAGAAGCCAACTCACACGCCGCATTAATGGAAGGCCGGTACAACGCCATTTCTTCGCATTGGAGGGACCAAGGCGAAGAGGTTAAACGCGCAGTGACGACCATGAACGGACGAATCAAAGCTTTAGTCGACGAGAGGCTGAAGGATGACGAGAAGATCAACGTCCTACGAGATTTGTGCGATCAACAAGACGTCAACATTCGAGACTTGAGAGGACAAAGAGACGAAATAACCCAGAAGTTCGAAGCGTATAAGCGCGAGCAAGAAGAAGCCCTGCGAGCCATCAAGGAAAATGCACGCAAGAGGGAAGAAGAGCAGTTAAGAACGATAGAAGAGACGAAACAAGTGTTGGGCCAACTAAAGTGGGCGCTTAACGTTAAGCGCAATGTTAAGGGAGCCGAATAGAACGGTCATCTCGTCAACTCATTCATCCTAGAAAATTTCTCTGGTGGCCTTCCTTTCTTGTTGCTCTCGGCTTGCTTTGATTCCAGAGTATTCGATACATCGAAAACCTATCCACCACAACTATACCACTACAATATTCACTCTTGAGACACGACTTGATCTACTTGGGCTTAGCCGGATAAGTGGCTTGGCGATTCCTAAACCCCTAATTAACCTGGATATCATGGCACGGGACATTTGGTACGGCGAAAGGCGTTGAAAGGGCCAAAAGAGCCCAATGGGATTGAACTTGCCCTATGCGAGCCTCATCAGGCTCTGTGTTAAGAAGGGGCGGTTCATAGCTTGAAGAACAGGCTGGAAAACGTGGGCAAATATACATGACCAAATTGCATTCGATTATTTCATTCTTCTTTCCCCGGTCCATGTTGCATATACCCACTTATTCGAACTTTAAGGTAGAGGAAATCTATGTTTTATTATATTCAATTCTTTTGTATTATTTTATGTAGGCTCCGTATTGCATTACACTGGGTAGCGACTCACTTATAACCGCGGTGTTATGATAGGCAATGCCGGGAAGCTAAGCCTCGAGTCCCAATACACTAATTGACACGAGAGATGCTGCTCGGAACGAAATTGGTGTTGAACCGAACGTTGCGGGAGGGCTTGGTTGAGAGGAGACATGTAGCATTTCCCCCCCAGCCCTCGATTTTTGGCCGGCTTAGTTGTTGTTTGAGCAATTTTCAGCGCAGGCAGCGTAAGGCGATATCTTGTCTACCGATTCTAGTTCTTTTGTGTCGGGCTTTCCATAGACGGTAATACACGATAATGGGAGATTTACTGACGGAACAAATGCCTAATTGCCTACCCAACAAAGTATGCTAGTGGTCCTCTTTCTGATGTAGTCAAATGTTTCTCTCTCCCACCCTCAGATCATATTTCCTTTCGTTATCATTATTCTCCCTTTCTTCATCTGACACTTTCTCTTCGTGTCGTGTATATCACCGCTGTCATGGAAGTTTGCGGCCGCAGCATCTCTGCTTGGTACTAGAGTTTTACTTGCAGTGCTGATAGTTGCTTACTTACCCGAGATATGTCATATGTGACAATTAGATTCAACCCTACAACCTCACCTTTGACAATATGCTTGACTCCAGTTCAATTCCGCTTCTAGGTGATCTTCGATTCATACTGGGATATTCTTAGGCATAAACTAATATCCAGAATAGCGTTGGTTGAAAATGCTTTGTGGTCACGAATCAAGGAAGTTTAGTAAGGCAGCGACTTCCTAAGGTAGTACTTCGGTAGAGACCAGCCTTGAGCTTCACCTTGTGGCTGTCAGGGTCGCCTGATCTTACAAGACAAGAATATGAGGTAGGAGCTTGCAAGTATACACGAGGTTATCCAGATATATTGTAACAAGGACGAGGCTCGGAACTGTGTTTTATTCGCATATAATCATCTATGGCCGCAAGGGAACCATACTAAATTGGCTTCCTCCCTTCAGCTCTGGCAGCAACTAGGTCTATATACACACGAAAGCTATGCTTTCGTCTATCTATTATTATCACCCATTGTCGTGTCTATTTTCGTGATCAGGCAAATAACGGGTAGGTGAATATGCAGACCGCCGCGTTACAGATGAATAACATGATCTAACCCCTGGCATCGGATATACGCATTTCCACTACCTTGGGATATTCCGTATGACATATATCAACTCTGGATCTTGTAGTCGGCCAGGGAGAGACAGGATACCGACAGCACCTCGAATCCATAGAAGATAATTGCAATTTGGATAATCTCCGAATCCTATTAAAGCTCAACAAAGCCTATTTATACAAAACGCAATCTCTTTTGCACAAGGAGCAGAGACTTGGTACAGCATGTTACAAACATGTCGATCAACAAGGTACCTGGTATCATATTGATGCATGCTTTGCAGCAATATACTATCTAAGGTACCTAGGTAGGTAATAGGTATTGAAGGGCAGGTATTTCACAACCACTTCCATAAGACATTATTTATGCCCGTATATGCTGATCGCCGGTATCGAACAAAGAAGCTAGGGTAAGGAGGTTACACAGGCTTTGTTGCCTAAAGGTTGTGTAACTACCAACGGGAAGCGGTTACCCGCCAGCTCTATAATATAAGGTGCAATTGATTTGGCAACCCAGAGTTCTTCGGTTTAGGTTTGAGTCTTCACCCATCCTGCCCTGGCTCACTCATGCCTTATGTCATCCATCATAACTGCCTGAATATCTCCTCGCAACTCGTCCGGCCAATTTCCCTCTCTCTCCACAGAACAAAGTCTTCCTCTGCTGGTGTTATCAACCCCATCTGGAGTACTAAGGCACCTGATTCTACCATAAAACCCATCCCATTACTCACGCACGTCAAGGTCAGACATTTCCCTGCCCGCTACTAGCTCGGTCCTCCTCACAGGTAAGCAAGTAATCTCGCACCCTGGTGGGCAGGAAATCAGATTCACGATACTATCCAGCTCACTGCGTTACTACTCCAGCAGCAACGCACGTGGTTGCCAGATTACCGATCAAGCTAACACACATATCCCCTCTGCTAGGCTATCATTGGGCTCCTTGCCGTAAGTACAATTCTGCTTGCATACTCGGTAGTGTTTGCCTCGGCCGCATGTTGCTATGTTTTGTGTTAATCCAAGCTTATGCGGTCATCCAAGTTTGACCAAGTCTTCTGGGCCTATAAGGGCTACGTGTTGGGTTGCCCTGACTGCAGCCGTACCCGTAGTTGTATCAGGTACATTCTGTTCCGTTCCTCTCCCTCCCCTTCCGCTTGTTTTCTTTTCTCCTCATCCTTGTCAATATTCTGTATCTCAACACTCTCCTACACAACAAACACCACCATATTCGAAACTCACTACCACACACACTAACAAATACTCACACTTTCACCCTCCCACTTCATGTATAATTGTTTGTGTTTCAGCAATTGTATTATCACTCGCATTTGATCTCCGTGTGACGTGTATCTATTGTATTATCACTGGTGTATAGTCTCTGTTTGAGACCAGTGTACCTGGTGTGATATCATATTGACTGCACTGAGCCGGTCAACTGCCTGGGAGCATCTATATGCTGCTCACGGACACTTTCAGGAATCATCTTCATCTTGTTTGTTTCTATCTTGCTGTATTCTACAATTTACCCCGAAGAGGCTCAAAATTATTTGCAACAAGCTGCATGACACGCAGTTACACAGCACACAGGCCTCAGAATCAAACTCATCAAGACCAACAGGTATATTCCCGTTATGGCGTCCTGCCGGCCCGTTGTCTCTCCCACTCCAGGGCATCCGATTGCCGAGTGGACAGCGAGAGTGACTTCCGACACCGCGTTCAGAACGGATGCAGTGCGACATCATGACAAAGAACCGATGGAGTTCATTCTCAGTTCAAACTGGGTACTTCTGACCGAAGGCGTCAATGACTTCTATGAAGTATTACACAAACGTGATGAGGTAAACTCACGGCCCCATGAATTCCACACTATTTTACCATTATGAGCCTCGGAGCTGACCTACATATAGAATTTGGAGATTGAATATAATCCCCTCCTACATGGCTTCAGAGTCAAATGCTTGGCTCACGATGAAGTCAAGATAGTGGCTCTTGTGAAGGAAATCCTGGATCGATTGGTCCAGAAAGAAACCAAAAATGAACTGGTAGGTTTATCCTATTATTCGTCCCTATATTTAAGTCGTCTGATGAAATTACAGGAGACAAGTACCAAGATAATCAGCCTTGACAACTGGCGGAAGAAAAAATTCCAGGGACGTAAAAAAATAGAGATATCTGAAAAGTTCGCATTTCCCCGAGATATCGCTGCGTGCAGCATTCGGGCTGCCTGGAATATATCAGACAGCTCGTTCAAAAAAGGGATTACAACCCGCAACATGCTCCCAGAGAGCATGCTAGCTAAGCTACAAGAACTAACTAGTACTGTACTGATCACTAGCTCCAATGGACGTACAGTCTATGTCGGAGCATCTGGGGTTGAGAAAGTTAGAAAAGTCAAGCAGAAGCTTGATACACTAACTCAATTCTTTGTAAGTTACACGTCCGCTTTGTTAGCTGACTGAGAATCATTCAACTGAGTATTTAGTTGTTGACGCCGAGAGAAATGACGCAAGTCGTTAAAATATTTCTCTACAACGAAGGCGACAGATCTACCATGGCAGAGTACAGATACGTAGCGGATGGCAACGATAGGTCCTTAAGAAGCTATATCCTGGACCGTTTCGATTGGCCCCATACTAGTCATCGATACCCTACGATATTCCAGAAGAGCGTAATAGTGCGATTAAATCCAAACAATGAGCCCTGGGAGGAAGCTCGGTCGTTATCCAATACAGTTCTACCAATCGTAAAGGATGGGACTGAGATAGAGCAATTCGGCGCTTTCAAACTGCAAAACTGGAGCTATCCAGTTAAAGACGCAATTTGTTCTACAGTAGGATCGGATACCTCAACTCAGTTGGGATCGAGCCTGGTGGCTCGTAAATCCATGCTCGGGCCAAAGATTGAAACTTGGGTTTCTAGTCTTCCACATCCAAGAGAGGGTAGAGCCGATCCAGACTGCCAACTAGATAGCCCTGTTTATTCTCAAGCATTCAAGTCCAACCAAACATCTGGCCGGGAGCCATGGGTTGAGCATGAAAGAGCAGAACCGGAACAAAACCCACATATCTCTGCATACGACGATATTAACAGCATTTCAACGGGCAATCGACAACGGTATGATATACTATACGGTTCAGGTGTGCCTTATAGTCAGCAACCAGAGGCTAAGTCCACTGTGGCCCTGATTGCGAACGATCAGATGCTGTCTCCTAATGCCGCTCAAACCATCACCAGCCAAGACTGCCGTGAATTGGTTCCTCCTTTGCCATTAAATAGATTAAAGTCTGCTGCTGACTTCAAAATGGAGCGTCCTGTGAATACGCGTAAGCTAGGCGTGTCTTCTACTGACGAAGCTACAGAACATTCAATAAGTTCTAGGGGATCCCTTGTTGACGGCTACCCTTTTCACGATAACCCGAAAGGCTCACAGACCAATAAATACGACCCTTTCCAACATCTCTTAGGAGAATTTCGGAGGGCTTCTACTCAACCAGTAAGGAAACTTGATGGGAATCAAAGCAACAACCCCAACGTCCCGGCCTCGCGATCTACTAAGACACAGGAACCTCGGCTTATTCAGGACTACGAAAATGACACTCGTTCTTTTCATATGACTATGCGTCAGAAGGCCGGTTCGCTCTCGCTTCCGAACATCTTTCCTGAATTTGACCCAAACATGATGACGTCTATCAACCAGTCATTAGCAAGTCTGATGGCCCCTCTGAGGATGTGGCCAGGCATTATTGACTTGGGAATAGAACTGGGGCGATTCTATTTCCTGAACGTGAAAAAGTCGCACATTCAGGAACCAGGAGATAATGACGATGAGAAGCACTACAAGCTCAGCCGCATTCAGAGTGAACTCAACAAGCGACATACAGCTAATGAGAAGCTTTGTTTTACTAGAGTTCTGACTAGTTTAGGTGCTGACGCGAACTATATTGCTCATATCAGTGACCACAGCGGCAACCAAATGTGGAAGCGGCCGACTGATGGACGATCATCCACTTACGAGTTCACGTGTCGGTTCACAACAGTGGAGGGCACAGATTTCAATTTCGTCGTTGATATAGATGCGACGAAGTTCACTAGCAGTATCAGACAATTCAAGCCCCGCCAGAACTGCTTTGCTGTGCACTGTACTAAGCGTGTCTGGGATTTCCGGCTCGTGCTTTCAGTATCACAGGATTTGAATGATACCTGTGGGCGCTTCGCCGAAGACCTCTTACGTTCATTACAAGTCATGTATGTCTAAGCTCGAAATGTTAGCCTCCCGACCTCTCTCTAACCGGTTTAAACAGGCCCGGGAATGATCGGATACCAGAACTAGAAGTGTCTTATGATAAGAGCTACGATATCGAAGTCCTCGCAGTTCGCACGCGAAATAAAGCCTGTTGCATCAGCGAAACGAGCTCAAAAAACTCATACTCAAGTCATGCTGAGCCCCAGAAAGATGTACAGAGGCTGTATGTCACAGAAGTATGGGAAATGGACCGACTGAACAAATTCGAGAATGGGCAGCGCATCCTGCTTAAATTCGCCCATTATAAAAGCAACAATGGACGTTCTGGCATGCCGATAATGTGGTACGAAGCTACCCTAAAGTCCGATACCTTCTCCAATGCATTTGAGCAGAATGAAAGCTTGGAACTTGGCAATGAGGTTGAATGGATGTCAGAAGACCTTCTGAAGAGCGGGGCCGTGGAAGCGCTTATTCGAAAAGCAGCTGATATGGTGAAGAAAATGGATGGCGTTGGTTATTGGAATGATAATCACCAGAGAGATTTGTTACGAAGCAGAGGGAAGCCTGCGCGGAGTCAAGATGTGGTGGACAAATTCTGGTAGCAAACTGGCAGAAGCCACACCTACTCATAACTACCTTGTCTTTCAATTACTGGAAATGTTGTCTAAGCTCGCCTATCTTGCTTTTCTACGGCTTGAAAACGAACCACCAACAGTTTACCTTGGCCGTACACGGCCTCTTTGCTTTCGAGTCAACACATAGCTCTCGCTTCTCATCTTCGACCGACTTCACTTCGATCAACAAGGTGGACTTCATTCGGTCTCTCTTCCCTTGCCTATCCATCTCATATCATTCCACCTAGGTTTTCTCTGCCGCTAGAGCCATGGGACTAAGCGACGCCACTTCCGTCGTTGGCGCTTAACGATAGATACGAAGCCTAGTCGTCTCGATTCGATCCATCTGCAGTACATCCTACATAGAAGCTCCAGGATATTCACGGATATTCCTATCGGCGAAGGGATCATTTCCGAATACGACGAGAATTAGGAAATCACTTGCTTCTTCCGTTTTCTTTTATGGGATGACACGCATACATACCGAACTTGGTGGATCTCCTTTCTTTCGTACTGCGAGGAACGGTCGATCATTTGATTAGGACGCAGGGATGGGCGGACATATGGATTTGTAGCAGCTCTGAATGAGAGCTGAAGGTCAGCACTCCAGTTGCTAATTGCCAGATTACTTTCAAATAAAATCTCTCAGTATGGCGCCCTTTGAACAATTATGATTCGTGATGTCTATTGTTTGATACAGGGATAAATCAGGGTAGGTATCATGAATAACTAGTATTGCGGAAGCAACGCCGACTTTCGCTATACGATTCCCGGGTCTAAGCTTTGGTAAATTATCAAATTTACAGTTACAATCGTGCTTCTTGTTCATATATTTAAATTTCCGTAAGGGGGCATGAAGCGTTTCTTATGCCCAAAGGCTACTCTCAAATCTACTTTACAACAATGATTCGTTCCAGCCTCTTCAAGCGCGATGTTAATGACGGGAAACGCTGCTGTGCGTACTCAGACTGTCAATGAGCATCTTTAAGTCACCTCTGCTCTCATTGAGGTCCCACTCTGCAATCATTGCCCTCAATCCGAGGCACCACATATTGTCGAGCCTGAGGAGATCCCCTCTTACGCCGGAGAAGTTTTGATTTGAACTGATAGGAGCGCACTTTTCCCTAGAGTGCGCTTAAGTCCAAGGGAACACTGCTGCCGCGACCAGCGCGATACCTCTTCATACCACCGCCCTGGAATGGTCGGGGTTTCGGAAATTGGCTCTCATCATTAAACTTCCACCGGTTATCTTGGACAACATACCTCTCTCCGCCTCCTGTTGGACGAGGACTCGCAATTGCGCTACCTGTAGGGCTTGAAATTTTCGTTCCTGAGCCGTTGGTGGGCGCTAAGGTGTAGGCACTCGGATCCAACATCGTAGAGCGCGCACGGGGTCGGGCTGAGCTTGAAGATGTGTCCATGGATGCGGTAGGTGGAGGAGGAGCTGAAGGCGGAGCGGGTGCAGAGGCTGGAGGCGGCGGCGGCGGTGCCGGGGGAGCTGCGGTCGGAGAAGACCGTCCATTTGTTGCACGCATTGCTGCTTGTAGAGCAAGATTCGGTGTCGACGCATTACTTGGTGGTGCTGCAGGTGGCGGCGGCGGAGGGGGCTGCGAGCGTGAGTGTATCGTCGGCGGGCGCGAACTTGCGGCTGGGGGCGGTGGCGGCGGAGGAGCCGGTGCTGACGATGGGGGAGGGGGGGGTGGAGGTGGAGGAGTTGGTGCTGACGACGCCGCAGCCGGCCGGGGAGCCGGTGGCGCTGGTGCCGATGATGTTGGAGGCGGTGCAGGAGGCGCTGGAGCACCGGGTAGTGGGGGAGGTTGAGATGGCCCTGTATTCATAGAGGAGGGTTTCCTAGTCCCGGGTCGTGGAGGCGGTTTTTTGCCAATCGGCGGAGGCGGACCTTTGGAGGAGACCGTCGACACGGATGATAGAGGTCGCGGCGTGGTGCTGCCAGATGCCTTTCGAAGATGCGATATCGACGGGCTCAGAGAAGGACCTTTTGGTAAGTCGGGGACCGAGCGCCCTGGTATCGCAGGCGCGGCAGCAGCAGGCGGTCGTGGTGCCGAAGGGACTTTCGATGCCGATGGTTGCTCGGAATCTGTTAAGTATGAGGCATCCTGTGTCGCTGCACGTAGATGTTAGAAACGCATTTACAAGTCGGCAGATTGTATAATATGGGCTTCCTCACCTCCTGTATCGACGCCGCCTCCACGCTTTTTCAGCTTCGGCATGCCGCCAGCAAACAAACCAGCAAGTTGAGGGGGCGCTTCTACCGCTCCTTGATCACTATCGCTCCTCGCCCGATTCCCTGGAACAGGCGGTGCCAAACCTCCCGGTGCCTTTGGCAGGACTGGAATCGAAGGCGCACCTCCACCTGATGTCCCACTGACCTGAACACCTGATCGATCATTCGTAACTGCTTTCTTTAATGCCTTTCCCTTTTGAATATCGCCAAGCAGAGCGGCCTGGCCCCCCAAACCTCCACCAGATGCCTTTGGAAACACTGGAATGGGGGGCGCCCCTCCAATGGGCGGTCCTCCTCCTCCTCCTCCACTAGATGCTTTTGGAAATACTGGAATTGGAGGCGCACCTCCAATGGGCGGCCCTCCTCCCCCTCCACCAGATGTCCCGCCAACCTGAGGGCCTGATCGATCGTTCGTCACTGCTTTCTTCAATGCTCTTCCCTTTTGAATGTCACCGAGCAGAGCGCCCTAGTGTCCTGTTAGCAAGAAGCTAGGGACAGAATCCGATACCATTACTTACGCGGCCGGCACCTGCTGCAGGTCGTGAGGGCAGTCCCCCAGGGGGCGGAGGAGGTGGCGGCGGTCCTCCCATGCCCATGCCCGGAGGTGGAGGCGGTGGAGGTGGCGGAGGAGGCATCTCGACACGCCTAATCTAGTGTTCCCTAGGTAACAACCACGTACAGCCTACTCGCGTTGCGTTTCAATGTCGCGGAGATGATATTGAGCGTTTAGCGGAAGACTACCGACCGAGACACAAGACGGAGGTGGGAGAGACGCTGACAGTCGGGTCCGGTCGTGCACAAGCGAGATAAGAGCGTTGGAGAGTTGGAGAGAGGCGGGAAATAGAGACGGAGACGGAGACGGTCCACGCGATAGTACGGTATAGAGAATGATGGCTAAGCAATGTAGTAGAGTATCTATCGAGACGGTGCGGCTGTCGACGTTGTGTGTGGGTTTCGGAGATGGTTTGGACGTTTGAGATGAGCCTAACTTAGACTTAGACTATCGAGACGGTGGTCCACTTTATGCTGTACCTGGCTCGATGCCTGCCTGGAAATAAACCGACAATCCCCGGGAAGCGCTATCTTGGCCGCGTGTTGTGAGTTGTGACCGCCACTTGTATTGGACAATGGACGGGGAATGTCGTCACCAGGGTCTGTGGCGCAGCACAGCCACACCATCAGCATACGCATTGACTTACCTAATCGACGTTACCTGGCTCGCCTGGTGCCTGATTTACATAATTTAGTAACCCAACAGCAGTGCTGAACATCTCTTTGAAAATTTAAAGACCATAATAGTCTTTCACTGCGTATCCCTGGAATTCTTGGTTGCAGACCGCCATATTCAATCTGGAGCGATCAGGTGATTTAGAACTTGCTGTCGTACAGCATGACAATAGCGAGTGTGGATGCCATATTGAACCCCTCATTCGGGCGGGGTGCCCAATCGGGCACCAGTGGCCCATTCCGGGTCGCCCGGCTTCTTGGCGACGGACCGGAGCATTTCTAAGGCTAGATAGCTCCGGGTTCCACTGTGTCAGACTGTTAATTGATGGTTCAGGCTGCTCTGCTGCCAGGATGCAGTAATGCGGCGTCGTGGCTCTTTATCAGCATATTTACTAAGTTCTCTTTTTATAATACAGTCTTCTTCGTCCGTTGTCTATGCTCATTATATTACTAGCAATCATTGCTCACAACCTAGGTTGCTATTCCTCTCCTTGTATAGTCGCTCGAGTATGTTTGCTACTCTATCTATCAACACCACTGATTTCGACTAATGAATGTTATCAGACAAAATTGAAGATCCCCATATTACCGTTGTGCGCCATGGACGACTTTCGCTCAGTCATCCAGAAGACAATTGATACCTTCCTGGAGAACAACATGCTTGCGGTGAAAAATAAGGACACATCCTTACTCTCGATCGCTTTAAGTGATGACTGCGTTCGGACGTACCGGCCGCTCTCCCTCATCCGAAGATACCCACAATTCTTCAAATCCGAGCTCACAAACGCCGACTACGAGGCGCAAATAAAGGTTGAGCTGCAGACTATGCGCGAAGTGTCGCAGAAAGTTACAAGGATGGTCATCGATACTACTCAGCGAAGAGCTAGCATCCACACTGAGCAGACTATCCTCACGGCCAGTGACCCCTCTGGAAACACCGTTGAAACCATCTATGACCTCGACTTCACCGAGGATGGGACTAGAATATCGCGTGTTCTCGTAATCGTCGACACCTATGAGTCCACGAGAATCATAGAGGAGATATTGAGCAAAGCGGCTGAAGAGTGATTCCTAATAACAATGGTCTATCCTCCAATATAAATTTTCATGGTACTTTCAAAAAGCTACTGTACAAGCCACATAATTCCTTGCACGATGATGTTACCTGGCAAGGACTGCTGGAAACCCGTCAAAACATACAACTAGGTATCTAGCAGCCACTATCTAGAATGAGGCCTGGAATTATAGCCTAGAAGGAGAGGTCAAACTAGTAGGCGTTGATTTTCTTTATAGCGGACACTTAATTCTACGAGTTGGGAATGGCTGAACCGGGTAAGACTTCAGAGTAAATTTCACTTTTCTCCTAGCAGTAGAAACCTCTCAATATTCGGATATTCGTAGACATTTGAATACGTATGCATCGTGAACTATACTGATCTAAGCCTTATGCTCCTTCACTATATCATGTGCCCCGAGCTTCGAAGTGGGAACATTGGTATCCCATCAGGCGGTCGCATGTTCTAAACCTCCATTGCTAATATTTTCTTCTTTGTTCATTGTCATGTTTGTTTGTGTATTTATGCTATTAATTCTGTATAGCCATGAGGCTCACGACGTGATCTCAAAGAAAGAATTCTTTGATCCTTTGGAAGAACGATTTCGGTTCAACTGTGGGCTGCTCCTTCCGATAGGAGCAGACAGTAGAATGAGAGATAACAGATGCAGCAGATGAGGACCGGGCCTGTGTCGTAATGGGGATTTCAGGTATAGATCTCTTCAGTTGTTTTTGCTCCTGGACTTGTGACCAGACAAGCGCTGGATGCGTTATGGACATAGAGGCAGCCGCATAAGCTGGGGTATGGGCTTTCGTGTGAGCTTGGGGCATTATAAAGTTTTGTTAGAATATGATGTAAGTTGTGATGGTTATACAGTTCGAGTAAGATCGGTAGCCTTATTATCGCTTGAGGGGAGGCTACAGCGCAGACGGTATAACGACCCGGGTTTCGGACGCTTTGTTACAAATTACTCAATATGGTGGTTGAAAGATGAAAACTTGCCCGAGGTGACTTGTTAGAAATACATGGCATTTGCAAGTTCTAGGACTTTGGGATGGGAGACTAACTTATTTATGGTCCCTCTCTCATCTTTTGATAGTACCTCTTTTAATTTATAACTAGGATGTTATGACGCATCATACCGGCGAAGCTATGTATTGCCAATAAGAATGTAGATAAGCCAGGCGCAGCATGCATCGACTCAGCCATATGAGTTCTTCAGGGGTTACAGCCTCATTTCATTTGACCATTTGAAACAGAGTTAAGATTATTTCTATGTTATATACAACATTTCTAAATAGTAGCAGGGGTAATTTAGCTAGTTTCTTGTCATCGTCTATTAATAAATGCAATATTTTGCTGCGACTAACAGCCTAGCCCCCAATCTTGGCTGTATGGATAGCACATACCTTCATCGTCGCGAATTGGATTTGTAGCACTACTCCTCAATATTTAAAGGACACTATTAAGCTTACCCCGCCACTGTTGGATACATACGGGTGGTATGAACTGCTTTTTGGCAGCGGCTCATTTCGCGGGTACAGTAAGCGCCTGATGAAACGCAAGAATTGGCATAAAATCCTGTAGACAACATGACTGTAACATATAACTCGCAGCGGAGACTCAAAGACTTGTCTTTTAAAAATACAGAAGCTTTGGGTACTTGATTATTGTCCCTTCGCAACTAAACACGCCAAAAAAAAAACACAAGATTAAACAAGGATTGCTATGTCCAGAGAGGTTCATGGTAAGGTAACCCCCCCTGTCGCGGGCCATCGCCTCGCGGGCTACCTAGCCACCACAACCACCACCTTGCAATTAAAGCTATATTTACTAGCAAAATCGATCGCGATAGCTAGTTTTTGGTGTTTTATACTAGAATACAGTCTTTTATTTCTGTTTTATTTTCTAGTATAGCTTTAAGCACCTTGTAGTTACTTGCTTCATTTTTATAAACTACCCTTATTTGTAGCTTATGCTTTATTTTTTATATATTAGCTATTTAAACTAGCTTTTACTTTAGCGAAAGCTTGACTTTTTTACGGATTATAATATTTTTTTTAGCGTTTTTAGCTTTAAAAAATTATATTTTGCGTTTTAATTTAACAATTTGATCAGTTTATAAATTTAAAACTTTTAAAGCTTTTTTGTTTAAAAGCTAATATATTTAATAGCTAACTTTTTATTTATTTTTTATAGTTTTTAACTATTTAAAAATATTATAATAAATATTTCGTTTATAATTTTTAAAAATAATAATATTAAAAGTTTTTATTTTAGTATAAAGTTGTTTAAATATATTTTAACTATACTTATATTTTTTAATATTATATATTTTAACAATAACGTTTTTTAATAGTTTTAAAAATAAATTTTAATAGTTTTTTAAGCGTTTTTAATTATATAAAGCTTTAATATATAAGCTTTAGCTTTTTAATAAACTATTAAAAACTTTATTTTCGAAAACTTATATTTTAAAGCTATAAAAACTATATTTTTAAATAAAAGCTTTAGCTTTTATTTTAATAAACTAAAAACTTTAATATTTAAAGCTTATATTATATAACTATAATAAAGCTTATAAAATATTAGCTATACTTTATTTAAAAAGTAAAGCTTTAAAAATTTTTTATTAATATATAACTTATAGCTATTATATATTAAAACTATTTATATATTATTATATTTAACGTTTTTATATTTAAATAAAAGCTATAAAATTATTAGTTTAGCTTTTATTAGTTATATAAAGTTGCTAGCTTTTTTATAATTTATTATTTTAGCGTAAAAACTACTAAACTTATATATTAATGCTTTTAAAAATAACAAATAGTAAAAAAGTTATATTAAAAATATTAATATATTTTAACATAGTTATTTATTTTTTTTAATTTACGTTTTTTTTAATAGCTTTTTATTTAATATTTTTAATAACTATTTAGTAGTTAAAACTAACGCTTTAGCTTATATTTATTTTATTAATATTATAAAACTAGTTTTTAAATATATAAGCTATTTAAAAAACTTTTAAACAATTAAAAAATAAGTTAATATTAATAACAATAGCTTTATTAATTTTTAAATAGTTAATTATTTAAGCTTTAATAGTTTTTACGCATAAATTTTAAGCTATATAGTAGTAATATTATATTTTATTAAACGTTTTTAAAAAGTTTAAAGCTTAAAATATTAGTTAAACAATTATTTAAAATTTAACTAGCATAAATATAAAGCTTAGCTTTATTTAACTGATAGCCTAAATAGCTAATTAGCTTTTAAAGTATAAAAATAAGCTTTAGAAGTTTTTTTTTTTTTTTTTTTAATAAATATACTTTTAAAGCAGCAGTATAAATATAACCGAGGTATAATAAACCGTTTAATAATAGCGCAAATAAATAATCTAAGCTTAACTATATAAAACGTAGCTTTAGCGTACTTTTCCTGTTTAATAGCTACTATTATTAAAAAAAGCAAAAAAAAACGATTTAATTAATAATAAATAAATAATTATAAGTTAAAGATTAACGGAGGAAAAACGCGTTAAAAGATAGCAATTTAACCTATAAAAATCGGTGGCTAGGTGGCCCGTGAGGCAATGGCCCGTGACAGGGGGGGTTACCTTATGTATCGATAGAAGTCGGAGGGTCGAAAAAGCAGAGATATGGTAAAAAACAATCGCCAGTCGAACCCGCCCCATGGCGCAAGCAGATTCGAAAATCATTCACTCTCTTAAAACTTAGGCAGCATGTAACCCATGATGTTGATGCCCTGATGGCGCGGCTTGATTCGCTTGACTCAAGGTTTGTGACAGGTTGTTGGGGGTCCAAATTGGTCATTCTTAGACGGTCAGTGAGTCAAGATGGGAAATTCCTCAAACGGGCTACTAGTGCGTAAAATCCGGAGACGTTGGGCAAGAACAGTCTCTCAAGGTTCTTGTGATGCCTCGTCCATTGGCGGGGAAGCCCATTCTAAGGAGGTACAAACATACAGTAACTTCGACACTATCTACCTACATACTTTATGCTTGCCAATCTGACCTACCTCTCTTGACCTAGTTTACCTCTACTACTCGGTATAGGTAGATAGAAACCAAATATTTATACACTGCATGCACGCAATAAAGCAGTGCAGATATCTGCCTTAGGTACCCAGCAGTGGACCTACGCTATGACCATATGCGGCGAATCAAATCATGCCTAGGTACCCTCAATCAGCTTCTTAGCGTGAACCATGTTGCCGGTCCCATGATCGACTACCAAGCACTGAGCACTGACCATTGATCTCAGCATCTGTTTGGTCTTGTCTCGCGTCAAAGACCATTCCTATCGCCATGAATCACAGGTTGACAGGATTGTATGACCGAGGGACGGGATTTCCCGCGGGGCCCGCCTCGAAAAGGCCGATTGGTCTTCCGTTTCGCTGCCTTCTGTTGTTTCGTCGTCCCAACTTCCCACTCGTGTGACCTCGCGACTGCAGAATTCCATCTCACGAGGCTGCTCCAATGGCGGAGAGCATCGGGGAGAAGAAGGTTGAACGAAGCGATGACGTCGAATAGAACGCGCCATACCCGGATGGCCAGAGAGCGCCAAGCGGAACCCTTCTTGTGCAATCTAAGTAGGTAATTACTATCGGCCGCCATCAAGGTTCGCACACCACGGCGCTACGTATACAACTTGACTCTTTGTCGTGGTGCTTAGCTATTGTGTCCAACCCTGTCCTCTTCCACCATTGTTCTTCACTAATCCTTTATTCCTGAAGCGTGTTTCAATAGCATCCATGCCACTTGTTCTCTGCTTGGTTAAATAACACAAGCACCGTCTACCACCTCGCCTCACGGGATATCATATCCTCTATGTTCGACTCCTTCGCTGCAATCTTAACTTCCGCTAGGTTTTCTTGCCTCCAAACACCTTCATTCCGGGTGTTAAAGAATTCATATTGTGGTGTCGCTCACAAGAATTGTTCACAGAATAGTATTGTAGCGTCCGTGGATGTTTACCAATAAGGTTGTCACATAGAAGACTAGTCAAGCAGCGGATCTTGAAGGCACATCAACCCTTTGGGTATAGGATAGGGGCATTATCGGGATGGCATTCCAACATTGGGGCATCGGGGGGATCCCAAGCGATGTTCTTTTGCATATTGTTGAGCAGATGGATAGCGATACGCGCGAGAGCTTTATGACGACAAACAAGGTATGTACAAACCGTTGTTCTCTAGATTCTCCCCCTGGCACTCTATATACGTCAATAGACGAGAAAACCGTTGCTAACTTGAAGACAGGGCATATATAGACTTATTCAGTCATATGAGCACAGCATCTCTAAATTCCGCGCTATCACTTTTACGCTACCTCCCTTAGGAGACGTTCTTTCTTCATCCACTAATGAGCGCCTCGTATTACCGAAGAATACATTCGCGATGGTTCGTGAACTTGAACTTCGCGACAACAGGATGGACCATCTTATCAAGGAATGCCCAAAGGTATTCAATCTCGTCTCACCCCCGTGGCTTCCGTGTTTAACCGCACGACAACAAGCCCGCCTAGTGCCGATTCTAAAGCGAGCTATGCACCAATGCGATCGAATTGCGGATATCGCAGCAAATGTGTCAGGTCCACAGATCCCGCCTAAATATTACCACGCCATTACAGACGGAATTTACGAATTGCCATCTGCTTTATCATCCACCACTGAAGAAGAGTTCAGGTTCAACCCTCTGACCAGGTCTGTCGCTCGGCCAAAACAGATCGAGTATATCCAGTCGCTGTCGCTGGAAGACAGTGCAGGCATCTTTATACTGGTCAATATGCTAGGATATGGACTGACGTGTTTTTGTTCCAATACGTCTTATGAACGCAAGGCAGTCATCGAAGAGTGCTTTCTGCGACACGGCACGTGGTTCGTGTGGTCCCGTCTTCTAGGGGACCAAGGCATGCGAGAATTGGCCGGCTACATCATATCCGCAGGTAGGGCCGAATTGAGGCAGTGGGAAGCCGGTACCATTGACGGACCACCTGGGCTCAAGATGACACTAAGGCGCCACTTGGATGAAATAGTCGGTGGTGTCACTGATGACGAAGGTGCGCTCAATATAGAAAAAGCGCTTAAAAAGCTAGTGATTGGCGATGAAAAGGAATACACAGGTTGGGAGTCTGATTCCGATGAAGGGCGCTTTGGTGATAAAGAAAAGGTTTAGAGATGCGTATAAGGCTATAGACATATACCAACATGGTGATAGGCGTTCGGTTTCTCGTTTGCTTTTCGTTGCGTGGCCGGCAGGGAGCATAGCGCGGAACATCATGGATTAGTAGACCTGTCGGGAGTTTGTTTTCGAGGTGCTCTGGAATGAGTATAGTGCTATTTAAGCTGTATTGGTTGTTCCTTAGAAATATTACCAATATAAAAAAGCGATTTAATCGTATTCTCTGCTCGGGATAATAATATGGGAAATCCGCGGTGGATATCTGGAGCAACACACGTTTTCAACTGTATCCTACCAAACCTATTCTAAACAACGTCACTATAATTCACGTCAAGGAGTCCTCGGCCTGCGAAACTTTCATGCCCTGCAGCTCTCAATAAGCACAAATATTCATACAATAAGACCCAACGCTGGTAATCCTCACGAAGGTATCATTCGCGCTTCTTGCAACGCTCCTTGGACTCGGCTATAGAATGGTAACTACCTCACTTCATTGCGCCTCTACTGTGTCTCTCTCTCCCTATAATTTTCGCTTTCGGGACATCCTTTTATTTCTATGTAGGGGCTCAAAGTGTACGCGAATAGGCCTTGTCCCAATGCTTTTAACGTATAGGAGACTGTAGGGCCTTAGCAACCTTTGCTTGTTGAAGCCTTGGTTTCATACGTAAACACTAGCTGACAGTTAATTTGGGTCGAAGCCTTGTAGACAGGATGGTACACTTTTCATGATGCTCAGCACGCCGACTTGACAGTTCCACCAGCTTTTCGAAATTACTGGCAATATGAACATGACTATGCCCCAAGAGTATGTGACTTGAGCACAAACGCCAGAACAAAGATTCGGTCGCTGATGGACGCCTCAGTTGATGATCTTCGACGCAATAGTATATCTTTGGCGTGTGCTTGTGCGATATATTGTCCACAACAACCGATTCGTAGCCAGATCTTTTAACAGTCACTAAGAGATTTACACTAAGACCTTATCTTTAAGTGCTTTCTTGCTGGATTGAGTGAACCTACAACGTTATTTCCACCTAGCGAACGGGGGTTATTAAACTAAGACGGGCCCGTAGGACGACGACTCGTCGCCCACCGGCGCCTCACGTTGAACTCACGATGGCCCTCCCTCCCTTCCCCCGAACATGGAGAAACTTTACACGGATAGTCAAAATCCTCGGGCTTGTGGTTTAGTGGTATAATACTCCCTTAGCATGGGAGTGGTCCGGGGTTCGATTCCCCGCGAGTCCAGCAACCATGCTTCAGATTGTTTTTTGCCCCCTAGTGATTTCCTTTTGCGTTCATTTATTTTATCTCTGGTACAGAGCACGTGTCAACTGTATTTGAACGATGGATCAAACAGGTGTAGTCCACGAAGATGCTCCAGGACTCTTCCCGCAACAAGAAATGTTCGAGAAATAGACCTTTCAACTCTATACTACAATTTAGGGAAGCTAATCTCCAGATGCTTGTAATCTCTAACTGGCAAGAAAGAGGTTAAGAGTCTGACCGCATGCCATGTAACTACTTATGGTCGTTGCTCGTCGATGGTTCAGAGTCACAAACGTACCACAAGGTGTATTGTTATCAAGGTTACTATGATTATCATCCGCAATGTCACGACTGGCTCACAGTAGCGGAAGTAAATATATATATGCATGATACCTATCCAGCCTGCAGCAAAACATAGGTAGAGAGCAGCGTGTGACTGCTGGCGGCTGAAAAGTATACCAGAACGAAGCTTTCCTCTGGACTGAGGTCCTGCAGAGCAGAAATGAACCTAGTCTGGCGGGCGAGGGTAGTTACCAACGGGTGCACTATACTGTATACGGATAGATAGCATTAAGAATTCTGGCATCTGGTATAGTTAATGGGTGTATCTGAAACCGGGTGTTCGACATTATAACGAGTTATTTGATAGTCATTCTGCGTTTATTCGATAGAAGCAGTCTTTGACTGAGTCAACAAGCAGTTGGTTACTGGCCGCGATCCGTTGTGAGCCATTGTTGAATTGGCTGAAAGTGATCCATTCGGCGTATTCCATTCATAGCCCGTCATTGAACCTATACAAATGCTGAACAAAGCAAGCCATGCCCTTTTCCCTTCCTCATAGTCCATGTAAAACTGACTTGATGTCTCTCGATCTTGTGTATCAGGCATTCCGTACTATGCCTATGACTTTTTATCTTGTCCATCGGTAAATGATACTGCTCGTGGACGCACGCAGGGTATAATTAGCAGGGCTATTGGTCTTATTATATGTTGCAAGATGATCCCTCTGGCTCCTAGACAGAAGGGGATCGTCTGCGATATTGTTTTCTATGCCAATAGTTGAACCCGGAACATTGCGTAGTACTGGAAGGCAAATTAGGTTCGCCAGCGGCGGTGTCGGCCACATCTAACAGTGGTATAAGGCTTCCGTGGGTAATAGCCGTCCGATAAATACGCAAGGACACTCATCTCGAGTGTCGCGTCTAGCACTAGAAGCGCAAGCTAAACGGCGTGATTAAAGGGACTCGTTTCAACAAGCGAGCAACACCATTATCCGAATCGTCCGTTCTGAGAGATAATGACTCACACAGAGTCAACAGGATTTCAGGACGCCTTTTAACGAAGGATGGTGATGTTGTTGTTGTTGGTGTTGGGCTTCGCTACAGATATCTCGCGTATTCCATCGTTGATGCTATCTATACTTGCGTGAGCTGACAG
Source organism: Xylaria sp. 218_066 (assembly GCA_019843955.1). Classification (NCBI taxonomy): domain Eukaryota; kingdom Fungi; phylum Ascomycota; class Sordariomycetes; order Xylariales; family Xylariaceae; genus Xylaria; species Xylaria sp. 218_066. The sequence continues at coordinate 167,967 of JADKYC010000002.1, read as the reverse complement.
TGCTAGGATTTAAGGGGTACAGTGATACCTACAATCATTATTTGAGATAAACGCTTGCCGATAGCATTGGGAATGTGGTGGAGATCAAGCCATCGGAGCGGACATATGTGCATATTGAGGCAAAAAGCTTTTCAGTGGTTTCATGACTTCTGCCGAAAACGTGTGCTTGGGGTTGGACTTGCATTTCATTGGAAAGCTACTCGATTTATTCAACGACGGGCGTATTCCAACTAGAGTCGAACCTTGGGACAGTGCTGCCGTTAGTGGTTCCAATCTACCGTAAATGTCGACATGATTCGAAAAGCTTCTCATTCGAGTCCGCATACTGCGACCTCGCCCGGCCTCTTTATCTTCCTTGGGCGTCGGGCAATATCCCGGAGCATCTTTAGCAGTGCCAAAGAGGAATGAGAAACCAATTTTTCCAGAATGTGACGTTCGCCGTCAGTTAAAACCGCAAAGGCCGTCGTATCACCATGCCAGCTTAAGTTTGCCGTCTCAGCAGACGATAACCACGTTGAACTTCGTCTCTATGGGGACCGCAAGATTTCTTCAAGGCCTGGAGCTAATGCTAACGCAACAGCGGAGGAGAATAAAGGGACCGAGAGGCATGTGCAGGGCAGCTGAGAGGGGAGATACGTTAGCACAGGATTAAGAGAGAGAAAGAGTTTCTCGCAGGAGGGTGACGCACCCAAGCTCGTCGTGACAGTCAGGGTATTTACTGACTGTTTATAGTGCCTATATCCCGTATAGGCGTTCTTTCGCCGCTGGTAGCTCCGTGGATGGTGATGCGTGTCCAAGGCAAACGAAGACGGTTGAGATTGGCGACATTGAAGACGGGCGACGAGTTTCACAATTCTCGAATTTCAACAGTTTTGACGGCATGAAGATGCCTATCACACAATTTGCTTGCCTTCTTACCCAAGGTCGGTGGCGATAAGGCGGACACTTAGTTCTGCCGTCAAACATTATGAGTTACCTCAAAGAGGAACATGCATAAATCATCGGAACTCAAGTTGAGTTTTGAGAATAAGGGTCAGCAAGCGCTAGCCAATTTATAATCTCGAATATATTGTGCCTATGTATGCAATCCCAGCTTTCTGAACCAGGGAAGGGTCAACACGGGTATCCTTACGGGTATATTGTTGAGCAACGGAGGAGGGTGAGGATGTGTGGCTTGGATGTCTCTCTATATGCTTAGTCAGTTACCACCTTTTTAGAATAGAATATGAAGGTTTGGAAAGCCTTTAGACACGACATAGGAGACATTTTCCAAACACCTCCGAAACTAAGATGAACTTACTTGTCACGCTACTGGTGCCATTACCACACAGTCGTAGTTGCTATGGCTCGGAGGCGGCATATATACGTACGGAGCCCTGAATATCCCACTTTGGGGTATTGCTGGATCTTTTGGTCTATTGCCATGGTGGTAACAGGACGCCATCCTGACATTACTTGATGATAGGTGAACTTCAAGTTGTGCTATAAGAAATGTCGATAACAAAGTGGTAGTATGTGTAAGTATGGTTATATGATAAAAGAACGATGAAGACTTAGAGGGTATCCCTACGTCGACTTTTTGTTGTTGATGCGGAAGAGAAGATTCTCAGAACGGGGACATCTGGGGGGGAACGTTTGTTTATATACACGAAGAGTGAGCCATAAGCTTTCTCCCGATAAGCAGAATTAAACATCTACTGCGCTTGCATCTAGAACTAATACCGGCTCAAATTTAAGGCGCAATACTGAGGCCCGGGAAAGACCTAGGCTATATTGCCCATGTTTAGGAAGTGATGTGAAGATATAACCTTGAATTCAAACTTAAGGGTGAAAGGAAGAGGAGCTTAGTTACAACTCAAACCCTATATTTCAGAGAGTTACAACCTATAACCTTAGGGGACGATCAACTCGTCGAGTAGTGGGAGCAGGAGGAGGTAAACGGTCATTGTTTAGGAAATATTATACTAATAGAAGGTTCAAATCAAACCTAAAGGGCGAGATAAACGTATACCGCCTATTTCAGAGGAGCAGAGAGCGACTGAGACTAGAATAGACCGATCGACTTACTAACTAATAGAAAAGAGCGATTGAAGCAGTTGAAGCAGTTGAAGCAAGAAGAGTTAAAGGAGAAATTGGCAGTAGGAAACGGGAACAGGATCAGAAATCGGGGTGGAAAAAGAAGAAGAGGAAGAGAGACCGAGTGAGTATTAGCTACACCAGGCTACACCGGACGCGACGGCATATATCCTGTACCGTGCTCCATGACGGCTAGTCTATCTCGTGCTGTTCGTAGGTAGTTGATGAAGACAGCGAGTAACTCTTGTAGCAAGTGACGCAGTTGTGGTGAAATTATAGAGTATTGTATCAGACCCAAAGGACTCACTCACACCAACATCACTTATAGGCCGGAATATGACATAACTGGCTTCTCATACCTCTCATGTACTATTTAATAGAAAATATATATGTATGCAATGCCTCGTTCATTGACCCTCATAAATGCCTATCAATCTATACATCCGCCCATCCCAGTCTATAAACAAGAACCCCAAACCCCATCCCATAACCGATCCCAAACCATAGCGCCAGCCACCTCATAGCACGTCAATAGCCAGCCCGTTCAGATATTTGCGTGCGTCCAGTCCAGACGCTTCCGTCCTACGTCGCATATTACTCTACAACAATACCCTCAAGCGCCTGCATAGCTCTCGTACCCTCACGCTCAAACGCCATGACGATAGTCTCGCACTCATGTTTCAGCTGCTTCTCGGCCTGCTCCGCATTATGGTAGATCCACTCCTCGACCGTCATCTGTTTCTCAGGGCTCGTAAGCTCCATACCACTCTTCAAGAACCGACCAGTCGACAGAGAATTTTCCTGATCCAAGTCGTCAAAAATCAACTCAACATCTACAGCGGTCCAGGCCTGAGTGGTCTCAAGCCCTGCAATGATGTTGCGCTTCGAGGGGGATGACCGCACAGGGGTCTCGGCGACGGGTGCCAGAGCGACTCGGCTGCTCTTGTCTGTATTGGAGGGTTTGGACGATGGAGGCTGATTTTCGGCGTCGGAGGACTGAGGTGACTGGGATGGTGACACAGCGGCTTGTCTCGCTGCTGGGGCCGGCGAGATCATAGCTTTTGGTGTCGCTGGTGGCTCCGGTTCCTCCGACTCGGGAGGAGGTGGTGGTAAAGATTTGTCCCGTGAAGGAGGTAAGATCTTAGTTACTTTGGCAACTTTCTTAGGGACAGTGGGTGCAGGTTCAGGTTCAGGTTCATGTTCATGTTCAGACTCAGGCTCAGTCGCTTCGGCATCCTCAATCTCGGCTTCTGGTTCCAGTTCCGGCTCCGGTTCCGGCTCTGGCTCTGGCTCTGGGCTAGGCTGGGCAGGAGGCTCCTGTTGTGCCTCTGCTTGGGCCAATAGTGATTTCTTGCTGGGTCGGCCACGCTTCTTCGGTGCCGTCGTGGAAGACAGGCTAGTCCGGACCATTGTGCCATTGCTCACTATGCTCATATTGTGGTCTTCCGCCAGTTCATCCATGTCCGGGTCGACTATAGACTCGGGTTCCGGTGCGGGTTCTACGGGTGCCTTCGTTTTCGTCTTCTTTGTGGTTTGTTTAGAGACTTTACGAGTTCCGGCCTGACGACCTTTCTTGGGGACATGCAGTGTTTGTTCTGGCTCGACCTCCATTTCGGCTTCTAGTGCTTTAAGCTCGGCATCTACCGTGGCATCATCCATCTCTGGAGGCACAGGGTCAAACATGGCGTGATCTGTCTTTGGTTTTTCTGCCTTGGCGGAGGCCACTTTCCCTCGCGTTGCCCTCTTTTTCGGAGCGGGAGCGTCCGTTGTTGTAAGCACCGAATCTTCAATAGTAGAACTTGTACGCTTGCGGCCGCGAGCAGGCTTCGGGGCAACCTCCTCTGTCTCCGTCTGTGGGGGCTGCTCTTCGTAATCTGGCTGTACATCCTCTAGAGGGTCTTCGAGTACCTCGACGACCTCCTCTTTCTTCGCCCTAGACTTCTTTCCCTTTGAAGCAGTGGCCTTCTTAGCCCTCGGACGCTTTGTGCCACCTTGTGTCATAACGGATGTTGTGGTCAGAACACTGTCATCGTGGTCTGCAGGATGGTCGAGCAGCGAAGTGACATCTGAAGCGGCGGTTGCAACAGAGGTTGCAACAGACTGTGTGGAAAGGCGTTGTGCCTTAGAGGACCTAGCTGCTTTGCCCCGACCCTTCTTCTTCGCGGGCGCCGCAGCTTTGTATTGATTGATCAAGACGAAAAATGGGCATTCGGGGGATCTCCGGTAATGTTCATCCCTACAGGGTCGCGTCAGTACTTTGTAGTAGCAGAATGTGTTGGCCGGACATTGGGATCTACTCACATGGGATTATCCTTAGGCTCCCATCCATCAAGAGCCAATTGACAGTAGGTGCAGGTCGCCATATCATCCGATTCCATGGTAGGTGTGTACTTCCACCCAGCATCGACGAGCTATCGCGCTTCAAGTCAGGGGCAATCGACGACCACGAGTGAAGGGATGCGTACCTGCTTCGTCTTACACTTCCAACCTCTCTTGCCGTCATGCGGCCACCTGTCGCCAAACGTCGCTTTCCGCGCCGCAATCATCTCAGAACTGGTAGGATCGTCCAAGGCATAGTCGCCTAAGCCCGTCTCAATGCCTGCAACGACTGCCCAGCCGCAGTGCGGTGACAACCGCAGGTGCTCTTCAAAGGGGTTGTCGTCTGCTTCCCATCCTCCCATATTCTTGCAACACAGGAAGCACACCGTATTGTCGGGATATTCGGGGGCCGGCGCGAAGTAGAACCCAGCTCGTGCGAGCTAGATTTCAAGTTAGCAATTCCTGATCCTGTATGAACTGAGCAAATCGTGTCGCGTACCATCTCTGGGTCTAATCCTTTGTGTGGCCACGATAGGGCCTTTGGGGCTTTCCCCTTCGCATTGGAGCCGCGTCGCGCCACCGGTTTAGCGGGATGGAAGGAAGCAACCCGACCGTCATGCGTATAGTATTGCTCCGGCATCTCGCTGGGCTCCATCTTGGCCGGGGTTATTGCGGTGAAGCCGTGTTTGAATGCGTTATCAGGTTAGATACGTAGTAAATATCAGTTTGGAAGTAAGTTCAGGTGAACATATATCTAGAGTGAGCACTATGAGTCAAGTCAGAGCATGGGTGCAGCAGCAATTGAGAGCAGCGCATTGCAAGCCATAAAGGTTGTTTGGAGGTTGAAGCGGAGCGATCCCGGCGCTGATTGGATATGTTCACGCGTTGTTGTTTACTTTACGCCAATGTGCAGTGTGGGGTTCATACCTCCCCACAGTTTAAGTGGAAGATCTGCACAGCCACACCCGAGGTAGTACAGAACCTTTGGGGTGGTACCTAGGTACTCCCATTTAATCGAGACTTTAAATTACGGGCTACCTACAATTAATAAGGTACGTGCTCCCTTAGGTACTCACAGGCAGTGACAATTTAGAATTACACCGTCTAACTTTCTTCGGATATCTATCATATTAGTATATGGAAAGTCTCTCTTATCCTCTACCTACTGAATGCATATATCGTCGTCTATGCCATGATCCTATAGCCGGGGTCTACTCTCTAGTCATGCCGCGGTGAGACCCAGCTCAGCATAGAACGCCTCGGTGCTGGGTGCCCTGCCCAAGAATTGCTTCAGCGTCTCCATCTCGTCCTGGCTTCCACCGCGCTCCAACACGGTGTGGCGGTATCTACGGCCCTCCTTCCCATTCATCGGGTCCTTCTTGAAGCTCGAATGGAACATGTCTGCACTGTAGACTTCGGATGATAAGTAACCATAATACCCGGCATCATATCCTCCTATTAGATGGCCGAAGGTAGCTTGACCGTGTCCCCAGGTGCTGTCAGGTCAAGTTAGTAAAACTGAACGATGGGATGATGCATATTGTTGGTATCAAGACTCACCCCTTCTCACCGAGAGCCTCGGGGCCCTTGAGGCCACAGATCTGTGCACGTAGGTCATTGTAGAGTTTGCTGGCATCCAGCTTCTCCAACTCTTCGTGGCTGGTAGGTGAATGCACAGTCATATCGAAAATGCCGAAATGCAGCTGTCTCAAGTTGAACAGAGCATCATTGACATGTTTAGTGGAGATCAGCTTCTCAATTAAATCATCAGGAATCTTCTCGCCCGTCTCGTAGTGGTTCGACAGCGATTTAAGCTGGCTAGATGTCCAGCACCAATTCTCGAGCATTTGACTCGGTGCCTCTACAAAGTCTCTAACGGTGGACGTGCCGTGGAAACGACTATACCTGCACCGACCTGCCAAATCGTGAATACCATGGCCTAGCTCGTGGAACAGTGTCACGACTTCATCATGCTTTAGAAGTGAGGGCTTTTTCTCCGTGGGCTTCGAGAAGTTGCATACTAATGCTGTGGCCGGGAATCGGCGCGATCCGTCCTTTCGCAGGTAACCGGGCTGGAGGTTGAAGTTGGCGGCGTGACCATATTTACCCTGACGGGGGTGCAGATCGAGATAGAGATATCCGACAAACCCGTCACCTTCGGATGCATCATCCCAAACGGAGAAGAGGATGACATCCTCGTGCCAGGCAATGTCTTCGGCTTTACCAGTCGGTGACAGCCGCTGTCGCTCGCCCTGGTCTAACTCGACGAAAGCCAGACCGAATAGGTTCTCAAAAATCTGGAGCATTCCTTGAACCGTGGATTGAAGGGGGAAATACTCGGAAATCTTCACTTCATCAATGCTGTACTCCTGCTCCACCATCATTCGGTCGTAGAAACGATTGTCCCATAGGTAAAAGTTTCCATCTGATTTAATACCCCTCGATTCCTCATCCTTCTTCTTCAATTCGAGAAGGTGCTGCTGCTCCTTTATACCCCCAGGTGCTAACTTGGTCCGAAGATCAGAAAGAAATGTGTTGACAGTTTCGGGCACCTTGGCCATCTTGTCTTCGATACGGAATGCGGCATGATTGGCATATCCCAACATCCGTGCCGCTTCGTCGCGTAGTAGAATGGCCTCCTTGAAAAGAGGGACGTTGTCATTGCACTACAATGATTGTCAGCTCCTACGGTTCTGTGTCTGGGATTGTGATTCCCAATTACCTTGTTTTCGTTGGCAATGAACACTTTCCGCCGAGTCTCTGGGTTTTTAGCAAACTTTAGAGCCGGGAACAAGTCCGGATACTTGAAGCTTAGCTTGACCTTGCCCTCATTTTCACCGGTTCCCTTCTCGAGACCATCGACAACGTCGTCCGGAACACCTTCCAGCTCTTCCTTGGTGAACCACAGCCCCCCGTTTTCTTCATTCAAGGCCTTCTGGAATTGGATTCCGAGCTGGCTCAGGCGCTTCTTAATCTCCTTGAAGCGATCCCGCTGAGGGCCTTTGGGCAGACCCAGGCCGTTCCTGATGTAGCCCTTGCGCTCTTTCTCAAGCAACCGCAGGCTCTCGGAGTCCAGATTGGGTTCGTTGGTTTTCTGGGACTGGAAGGCGGCCTCGACGAGAGCATAGATGTCTTCGCGCATGTTACACTCGATAGAGAAATCATCCATGAGCTTCTCAGCCTCTGTGGAGGCATTGCGCAGGTCGGTATCGCCCGAGACATATTGGTAGAAGCCTAGGATGCGGGAACTGAGCTGGGCCTCGTTCTCGTCCTCTACCATGGGTATTAAGGCGGACGTAAAGCTGGCCTTGTCCACAGACACTTCAGCAGCAATCTTGTCCAGCAAAGAGCGCGTCGTGTCGCAGAGCGCCTTCGCATCGGCAACGATAGAGTCTTTGGTGCCCGTGAAGGTCGGTGGCGCTTGAGGCGGGTTCTTGTACTTGTCGGGCGCCATGGTGGCTGTTATGAGGGGTCGAGTGACAACAGACGATCGACCGACGGAAGATATAGCGGACGGGTAAGACCGTAGGCGAAGATGGTTCAAGTGTATAGAAACGCGAGTGAGAGCCCGTGGAACAGCCAGGTTGAAGAGGATGGCGAGGAGGAGGATAATAAGGGAGAGTAGGAGGAGGAGGGGTCGGGAGCGGGAGCGGGAGCGGGAGCGGGAGCAGAAGCAGAAGCCTCCTGGGGCGGTCGATGTCGCCAGATTCACAGAAGTTTACAAATCTGTCCAATGAAACGAGCTAGAGGAATCGTAACGAGGGGCTACTGCTGGGCACGGCGGGGTGGCACTATTCCTGTAAGTGGTAAGGGAGAGGTATATGTCGGAGTATTACGGCTTTGACGGGTCTGTGAAGTAAGGGATGTAGGTCTCTATGTAGGTCTCGGATGCGGGATGCTGGGTTACGTTACAGGGCTGATGACAGCTTGCATGAATCAGAGATCGAGGCGCGAGAGGGTGTAGTTAGCTTCGGGTAATGTACCTACCTCCCAGACGGGGTAGTCGGTGTACCTATGGCAAATGCCTTAACAAGAAGCTTGGAAGCTCCAACAGCTTGGGCGTTTGCGGGGTTACCGCCCACACCTACTAAGGTACCTACACTAATGCAGCCCGCGATGGATTACCACCATGGGTCATCAAGCCACCTGAACCAAGATAGCTCAGAGGTACGGAGTACTCGAGAAGTCTATACCAACAGTCTGTTTTCCCCGAGCACTGTATATCTATCTGACGAGGAGGTGGGGCATGGTGAAACATGGATATTACCAGGTGTGGTAACTATAGACGAGCATTCCGGTCGGCGATTCGAGATGAGCCGCATCGAACGGCCGGAACCAGGCTTTATCCTGGTGAAGGGTACCTTTGATGTTGAGCCGCAATCACCAATGGTGTGCACTTAGTGAAAATATACCAGGGTTCGTTTGCCTCGCTATTCGCCCCGAGGAGTGCTCGCCTTGCCGTGGAATTAGATATAGCAGTGTGCCGACTGGAAGACGTAAGACGACTATCGGTTCACAGGAGAAGGCATTCTAGTCCTACTGGCCATCTGCAATCTCTCTCTTGTGTTCCGGCCCCAATCAAGGGAGGATCTCCCCAACCTCCGAGTAGGCCCATTGGGTGTGGGTTGACACATTTTTACACCGGAGTAATAGGGTACCAGTCAGACCTCAAAGCAATACGCACATTTGCAGTCGAGTCCCGTCGTATATGCTAGCATATCAAACAACCTGAATATTCAGAGCACTAGAACATGTCTTGCTCTCGATGACATAGAATTATCTGTTATATCAAGTAGCAGAGCAGAGACCAGACAAGGTCCACCCAAGTTCGTACAATACGGTCTCAAGCAACATCGTATAAGCAATGCACAAACGCCAATGTCATCTCCGAATCATGCATAATATCCCATCCTACCGAACTCCCTTTCGTCGAAATCGTCCCATGAGGAAAAAACACTGTTCAGTTGGCTAGGATAGTTCGCACAAGATCTGATGCCATGTCAGCGGCCGTTCGATGTGTGCACTGCATATGCGCTCGATATGCGCCCAATTAAATGGGTGCATGATAAATCTGTACGTACCGGTATAGTTGACCTGTCCTGAACTCGTGTCCACAGCCTTCAGCAGCTCGTCTACCTCCTCGTCTGTCATCTTCTCGCCCAGGTTCGTCAGGATGTATTTGAGCTGTCCAACACCGATCGATCCAGTCATGTCCTTGTCAAAAACCTGGAAACCACGGCAATACTCTTCGGGCTCGCCAGGGTCACGAAATCCACCCGGTCGATTGAGGACCTTGGAGAAGGTCTCGAAGTCAACTGCGGGAATTGTCATATCAGCACATATTCGGAATAAATGGGGCGCGCACTAATCATCCGATTTTCTACGAGCTGTGCTTCTTTTCAGGGCTGCAAATCAAGATGGCGGAATTTCGTAATCTGGGCGTAGATAAAGCCACTACTCACATTCTCCACCGACACTCCTCTCCAGGTCTCTGATCTCGGCAAGAGTTGGGTTCTGGCCACAGGCACGCAGCAGGTCGCCTAGGCTGTCGAGAGTGACGCGGCCGGTTCCTCGCTTGTCGAATAACGAGAAAGCCTCCTTGTAGTTGGTTGAAGCCTGGTGGTTCTCGTAATTAGCAGCCATGTTGGTTAGATTAATGATTACTGTGCTGCAAAGCAGTAGCAAATGCGTATATGATGTAGCAAGAGTCAATGCAAGCAAGAAATCGGGCAATATGCAGAGGAGGGCGCTGAAACGTGGATTGCGATAGATGTTGGTTTTTTGTTTGTTTTGCGGAAAAGGAGAAGCGCTACGCTAGTTGCGATGATGGGATTTGGGGATGAATTCGGCCATTTGAGGTCGATCGGAGACCGGGTGCGCCCGCTCTCGTTCTGCTGTCGTCGCTGCCAAATAGCGCTCTTGTCCTACTGACTGGCTGCTGCTCCTCCTCCTCCTCCTCCTCCTTCAGTAGGCCTCTGTAGGAGCGCGCTAAACCGGGGTATAGGGGGTTGCGAGGGGTGCTGTGTTGACTTGGTGTGACCGAGCACGAATCAGGGACGGGAACGCATTGAACCACTTACCATTGTGTGAGTGGGTAGGTGTTGCTGGTGCAAAGATCAGGTAGTTCGTCTGGCAGAATACGGTGGTTTTCGTGATGGTGTTTGCTGCAGTTGAATTGGAGAGGAGAGAGAGAGAGAGAAGAAGAGGAAAATATTGAAACAAGTGTTCGCTGGTCAGAGTGAACTAAAGAGACAGGGCCTGGCCTGCACCATTCATGCGGTGAGCCACCCAGCGGTTATGCGTTGTTGCTTGGTGGGGCAGGCGAAATTGCCATAGCAACCACTGCCAATAACAGTGGCGTGGCACAAACGAGCCCCGGCGCCATGCTCCCGGGTAGGTTGAATTGCACATACCAAAGCTTCAATTGCCAATTGCTTATATATCCAGGTGCAGTTACTGCTCTGCTATTATTTCGGGTACGTCCTCATGTAAGTGACTGTAGAAATCCCTTTTGTGAGGCCTGAAAATGCAGTGCTCCATCTCGCAAACCAATCAATAACTTAGATCTACGCTTTTGTTGCAATCATCTGTGTATTAGGTATTACGACAGGAAGACCAATAGTACGCATGTAAAGTATAAATTAGGCGAAGTAAAATGAAGTTACTCAACAATTCTACTCTCTAATGGTCATTCGTCGTGAGCTCTGTATTTGATCTTTATTGAAAGTTTATCTGGATTCTATGGGTATGCTTTATATGTCTACACGATATTGTCTTACCTCCGCCTCGCCATGATGATATACGTCCCCCAATCACTAACTATTTCAGCTTCCCTCCACTGGTCACCCATCGCCTTCCACTCCGGTACGGAATCGACCATGTGATCCCACATCACATCAACCACATCTCCGTCGCCACCCTCAGCTCTACTCTTCGCCTCAGGGTGTGCATCCTTCCAGCCGCTATAGCAGCTAAACGTGCGCGTATACGCCTCAACCTCTCCAAGCTTCATTTTCTTCCTCAGCCAGGCCCTGTCCTCCCCGTCCTGCTTTCCAGGTTCATGATCCAGTCTCGTGATATCCTTCCAGTGATCCCCGGGCACTTCTACGGAGCGTAGCAGTCCTCTCACTATGCCCCGACCAGGCTGTTCCCAATACGGCCCCATGCCTTCTACCCCGGGCGCAACATCGCCGAACCTGTAGACGAACTTCTCCATCACCGCCGTGGCCTGCTCGGCTTCCATGAGGACGTTGTCCACGTACCCCCAGAACGCAATGGTGCCGCCAGGCTTCACGGCGCGTGCCAGCTCCCGCCACACGACGCTGTAATCAAACCAATGCGCCGCCTGGCCCGCCACGGCCATGTCGATAGATGCGGGCTGCACGAGTGCCGAGAGATTCTCAGCGCTACCATGATGATAGGTGATCTTGGCATCATCTGTTGTGCGGCGTGCCTGCTCTACCATGCCCACGGATGGGTCAATGGCAAGCACGCGCTGAAAATGCGGGCTCATAGCCCGTGCGATGAGACCATGTCCGCATCCTATATCCAGTAGCTTTGATTCGCCACTCGTTCGCGGCGGCTGGTGGTAACCCAAGACGGTCCGGAAGACTGAGGCCGGGTATGTAGGCCGGAATGCAGCATAAGCCTTCGCTGAGAAGGTTGAACGGCTGAAGATATGTATGTCAGCGATGAAATTTCTTGTCGCATACTTTGATTGGTGCGCACAGAAAGCGACCCAAGCATGACTTACGCGAATGTCGCCATTGCCGAGATGAATGATGAGTGTTTCGAATTATGATAACACAATGCTCCTAAATATCAAAAGCTAAAAAACTGACATATGTCTAAGATATATATATATATTTATTGTATATGTACAAGTACAATAAACAGTTAATAGCTGAATGGAAAGTATCCCATCTGTGATCAAACAAGCAACCTTTGTAGAAAAGGAATCCATTCGGAGTCAAATAGGTACCTATCGGTGCCTCCGTCCGGTAACAGTAACATTGGCATGTAGGTGCGGCGGCACCTCTCCGAACGAACAGGATCAGCGGGGCTCTCTCTCTCTGCCCCTCCAAGCTGACCTGTGCGACGCTCCCAAAAGCCTCAAACGTCAGCTGTGGTGTATATTGTATCAGACGATAACAGATATTTAAGCTTACAAAATCTGTACACCTCTGCCTGCGCATCCTATTCTGTCGTTGTATGCCATCACTCTACCATACATTATTGAAAATGACAACCGAAGCAAGCGTCCGTGGTTTCTTCTCATCCCCGCAGTTCGCTGTTGTAGGCGCGAGCTCCAATGCGGCCAAGTTCGGACACAAGGGTAGGCAATCCGTCTCTCGTAGTCGTCTGATTCAAACCTCACCATGAGGTCCGTTATGCTACTTGACGATTTCGGATGTCCGATACATCGTCTCCTTAGTCTGTACTTGACGTACAAATTACAATAATACACTCGCTTTCATGTTCACTATCTTCCCTAGCCGCAAATAACCCAACTAATTACCCGCAATATTTAGTGTTGGTCTGGTACCAAGCGCACAACCTACCCGTAACTCCCATCAACCCAGCCTCAGCAACCATAGTGACGGCCTACGGGGAGCACCCGGCCGTGAAGTCCGTCTCGGAACTGCCGGAGCCGAAACAGACATCGCTCTCCGTCATCACGCCGCCCCCAGTGACCCTCGAGGTCCTGAAGGAGGCCAAGCGTGTCGGCATCCCGGCCGTCTGGCTGCAGCCCGGCACCTTTGACGACGAGGTCATCAAGTTCGCCCACGGCAAGGACACCGATGGGTATGCGGGTGACGTCGTCGCTGGCAAGGGCGGTGTTGGAGGCGAGGGGTGGTGCGTCCTTGTTGATGGTGAGAAAGGTTTAAGGTCGGCTGGAAAGCTCTGAGAGAATTCGAGGATTGAAAAGGGCTTAGAATTTTCATATGATTTATAGACCTGTGTAAGGATTTCATGTCTCGTGATCAATCACACCAATTTGTGGACGTTGTGAAAACGTAACGTACAGATATGATACATCAACCTAGATGACTTTGTGATACCGCCAGTCTTAACCTATTAAAAGCATGGAATTTTTAGATTGATTTTTAGATTATTAAATATCATTATAATTTTATAACGATTATTTGTCACAAGCCAGGCATCCAATAGAGCTTTGATACTGTTCTCTCTATTTAGCAGGTTGCTTGCCAAAGTAATTCATCAGCGTATTCGTCTGGCTCGCGCCTGGGTCTTTCTTCGTCTTCTTAGGACTTGTTCCTGCCGGCTTCTTACCGATCTCCAAGATCTCCAAGATCTCCAAAAACTCTTCAAATTCAGCCTTAGGAACGATCCCACCACTAGCCTCCTTATGACCCCTAGCGAACGACTCCCCAAGCCTCTCCCGAAGCGTAGGATTCGGCGCCCGTTCCGCTATGCTCCGCAGCACCTCGATGATATTCACCGGCGGATCGCGGGCCCTCGCGCTACGAGGCACGCGGCAAGAGAAGTTCACCATACCGGGCAGATACCCCTCGTTAGCCACGAGGATGACTTCCAGCTTGGGCGATTGTAGGTGCCCGCCCCATCGCGTCGCTATGACCGGGTGCACCTGTGCTGCTGAGTTGATCCGGAATACGGCGATCTTTCCGTCGGCTGAGAACTTCGGAGCTGTGTGTGTGCATCTCTCGACCTCCGCGTTCACTTCAGCCCTTGCTGCTAGTAACATAGGGTTCTTAAGTAAGTCGGCTGGCGTGGCCGCAGCGTTCAGAGCGGCCCAAGCTGCCGGGACGTCGTACGTCGAGGTGCGCCGAGGTGCATTGATAAGCGAGACGGCATCGTTTATAGCCTTCTTCGTATATATCTTAAATGCGGCCTTCATGTCAGGAAACGGTGGTTCCCATTTTAGCGTATTTCCCAAGTCACCATGCGTTCCCATTACACATAGCCAGTCGCATTTACTCGTCACTGCGTCATGAAGAGATGAGCAGATGTGATAGGTGAGCAGTGAGCTTGTGGCAACAGGAGGCGAGTTACACGCCGTGACATGCTCCGAGCCTTCTGGGAAATCACCATCCAACGCCCAGTGGTGGTCTATCACTAATGCTCTATGCGGAGCGTCGATAACCGGTGGCGACCTTCTCGATCCTTGATCGAGAATGAAGATGAATTCAGGCTCATGGGCCGCCATAGCTGTGCGCTCACTCTCATCGTGGACATTGCCACCTTTTCGGAGCAGATGTGCCGATATTAGATCAGGGTCTAGGCCGAGTAGTACGAGGGTCTTTTGCAAGATAACGCCCGAAGTCAAGCCGTCTGCATCCTTGTCTGGAATTATCAATGTCCTCTTCCTCGCAGCCACGCTATGGACCAGTTAGCCGGCAGTGTAAAATGGTAGCGAGTCACTCAACATGCCATTCGCGAATAAAAAGCCGGGCTTGCTCAATCTGGTCTTTCGGCGCCGGCCATATGGCTTCGCCGGACTCATCGCGCAATGAAGGCGTCGAATGGTAGTCGGGAACTTGAGGTCGCTGTCGCTTTGCTTTAGACGCCGTCTTTGAAACCGACGATGCACTTCGTTTCATTATGACCCCAACACGCGGAGCTAGCCGGTATCGATGTGATGCAATTAGTCGGCATGTCGGTATCCGACAATTGAAACCCAGTAACCAGAGGTTCTGGGCCGTAAGTTTTGACAGGTGATCGTTGAGGAGTCTCACCGGCAGCTCATGGCTCCAAGGGACCTTCATAGGATTATGTTCACGAAATAAAAGATTGTACAATTAAATTATATATCTTTCATCTCAATAAACCTACCGAAAAGTCGGTCATCTTTGTACAGTAACAGTATTGGTGACGTCACGAAAGAGGCCATTGAAATCTCACTTGAGACGCACGGACCCAGGGATTCACTGTCTGAAGTTATTTCTCTTCACAACAGAAGGCGACGCTATTCAACATCCACTGCTAAATGTTTTTACTGAATAAAGCGACTGACTGTGTTATACTCCGTCAAAACAGGTCAAATTCGTTTAGCTTGTGTTTTCGCAAACCTAGCCTAAAACGATCTCAAGTTTCCATCTAGAACAGCCTTATTGATTCCCTTATTTAGTGACACGGCAAATGAAATCGAGTTGGTTGATTCATAAGGTTCAAATACGAGTGTGTGATGCTCGTTTCCACGAATTACTCACCCTATCACCCTCTATTATTCAAGCATTCAGATGTCACGGTCACATCGTCACGCCCAGCGATCTAAATCATGTCCAAGTGCCGGCCGGCGACTCGTCTTGGGTCGTATCAAGGTTATGCGCGCCAATGGGGTCTTGCCCCAGGCATCCCATCTGCTTCGAGGGCCGTTGTCTCTGGTGGAGTAACGGAACGGCGATGACCGCCGTGATGCGGGGAGATTGACCGCTAACTAGATACTACATTGATGCCGACTCGTGGGAATACCTGTACCGCTGAAGACGCGCACCATACAACGGCGGCATGACCTCGTACCCGAGGTATTAGGTTATTATAACATGTTGAAAGAGACTATTGGGCTTAAAAGCCGAAATGGCTCTTCGACTACGCGTTCAAAGGTAGGCTAACTATATTTGCCTGAGATCTCTGATGAATTTTCGTTACTTGTAGTGTCAGCATTAGCATCCTCTATCCGCTATTTTGTTGAGCATTATCGTGAAGATGTTTCGAAACCAGCATCGCCCGCAAGGCGTTGTCGGCAATTTCGTTTCCTGCTTGATCCTCATAGGCAGTTTGATCGTTAGCTTCTCGCCCGTTAAAGCTGTGGTCGTGCCGCCGGCTCGTACCGAGACAGGTGTTTCATCATACTTCTTTGACCTCAGCCAAGTCCAGTTGACAGATAGTCGCTGGCTCGACAATCAAAACCGAACACTTACTTACATCAAATGGGTCGATCTTGAAAGGCTTCTCTACGTGTTTCGGTCGAACCACAAAGTGTCGACGAATGGAGCATCATCAAACGGCGGATGGGATGATCCAACTTTCCCCTTCCGATCACACATGCAGGGTCACTTTCTCACTGCTTGGGCTCAGTGCTGGGCGACGCTTCAAGATACAACATGCCGTGATAGAGCGACGTACTTTGTGGCTGAGTTGGCTAAAGTTCAGGCCAACAACGCGAATGCTGGCTTCGCGGCGGGTTACCTGTCGGGTTTTCCGGAATCTGACTTCACGCTTCTGGAGACCGGAAAGCTCACAAACGGAAACGTTCCATATTATGTGATTCATAAGACTATGGCTGGTCTCCTCGACGTATGGCGCCATATCGGTGACACCAACGCCAAATCTGTCCTGCTTTCCCTTGCGGGTTGGGTCAACCAGCGAACAGCCAAACTCAGCACAAGCCAGATGCAGAGTGTCATGAACACGGAATTTGGCGGCATGAACGATGTACTCGCTGAGCTTTATTATTGGACTGGCGATAGCCAATGGTTGACAGTTGCACAACGTTTCGACCACGCAGCTGTATTCAACCCTCTGGCATCCAATCAAGACCAGCTCAACGGTCTTCATGCTAACACACAGGTTCCTAAGTGGATCGGCGCTACACACGAATATAAACAGACAGGTACTTCACGGTACCTCGATATTGCCAAAAATGCTTGGGACATGACCGTTAACCATCACTCTTACGCTATCGGTGGAAACAGCCAGGCTGAGCATTTCCATGCCTCAGATGCCATAGCCGGATACCTGACTGGTGACACTGCTGAGGGTTGCAATACTTATAATATGCTTAAGTTAACCAGAGAACTTTGGGCAACGAACCCCTCTGCAAACTACTTCGATTTCTACGAGCGCGCGTTGCTCAATCACTTGCTGGGTCAGCAGAACCCGAAAGATAGTCACGGGCATATCACTTATTTCACTCCTTTGAAGGCCGGTTCAACCAGAGGCGTTGGCCCAGCATGGGGTGGTGGCACCTGGTCTACTGATTACAGCTCATTCTGGTGCTGCCAAGGAACTGGCGTTGAAACCAACACCAAGTTGATGGACTCCGTCTACGGCTATGACTCTTCGTCACTATACGTAAACTTGTTCACTCCCTCAAAGCTGACCTGGTCCCAGCGCAGCGTGACGATCACTCAGACGACGACCTTCCCAGTTGGCGACACCACGACACTGACAGTTGGAGGCTCCGGTACTTGGGCCATGAAAATACGTATCCCGTCCTGGACTTCGGGCGCCACGATTTCTGTAAATGGTCAGCAGCAGTCCATCACCACGACACCAGGATCTTATGCCACTATCTCGCGCACCTGGAAGTCAGGAGATACCGTCACGGTGAAGCTACCCATGAGTCTTAGACTGATCGCCGCAAATGACAATAAGAACCTAGCTGCTGTGGCATATGGGCCGACAGTGTTGTCTGGTAACTACGGCAGTAGCACTCTAAGCAGCGCCCCGACCTTAACGTTGAGCTCTCTGAAGCGCAAGGGCAGCTCTAGCTTGGATTTCACTGGCACGGCAAACGGTGCAACGGTAACTCTCAATCCGTTCTATGATGCCCAGGGTTACAATTATGTGGTATACTGGTCTGTGTCCGGCTCGCTTCCGACTGCGTTGTGATGTGCGCCGACGCTTCTCGGATTGCTCAATTGGGGCCAGCATTCTCCGTGTAGAAGTAGTCGTCAAGGCGGAAGATAGTCAATTCATGGCATAATTAGTATATTTCCATCATGCCCAAATTCTGTGATTTATTCAATCAAATTCAACTTACGATTTAGCTAGGCATCTGGGCCGTATTAACTCCGCGTTCTTAACTTATCTCTTGGCAGGCCTGTCAACCGACTACATCTTCAGCACATCATTAGCCTAATTGAGAAATCAAGGTCCTGGTATTTGCTACTATACGACAATGCTTATGTATTGATTAAACTGACATTGCCCTGTAACCACTCAGGCGCTCGGTACCGCGAATTTGAAGGTCTGGACTACTTAACACTTAGCATCTCCCACCGAGATGCTTAACAAGGAAACGCATGCCTGACGCCTTACTGGCCTATACATTAATCAATTATTATACTTGCTGTGCCGTGTTCTATTATTAGTCCTAGTGACGGAATGTAGCCGATTTGACTACTGTCGGAACATAAATCTGAGTACGGCCTCTCTGTAGTCATACTATGGGCTAGTTATTCACACGACTGCGGATGCGATTACAGAAGAACACAATACAAAGTATTATCATTATAAAATTCCACCTTACGGAGGCATTACATAACAGTCAAGCGATGCGGCCTCACATTCTAGCTATACCAGCGATTTTGGCTTCAGGGATCTCAGCCAGCGCTCCGCTTGAGAAGACACAAAGCCTATACGGGCAGTGTAAGTCACCCGATCTTAAAAGACGCAAGAACATATTAGCTCATCCGAACCAGGTGGCGGTATCTCGTACACAGGCCCTACCGAGTGCCCCAAATCCGCAACATGCTACAGCAGTTCAACGAAGTTAGTGACATCATATTCATACCACTTGTATTAATACTCATATGCTACGGTAGCCCCTGGTATGCCCAGTGTGTCGAGACGCCATGGGACAACGGCGGAGGTAACCCAACGTCCACCGTCGTCACAACGACCAAGACCTCAAAGACAACCACGACAAGCCGGTCAGTCACCACCGTAACCAGCACACTCCCACCAAGAACAACAAAGACCCCCGGCATCACAACCACAACCGTGACCCTTACTCCCGACGACCCATACACCGAGGACCGAGCACGGCATGATCTGCGCTCGCCCACAGACCCCACCCAGGGCGCCGATTCCAAGTCCAAACGTCAATCCGGCCCCGGTACGACGTTGCAAGCCGGGTGGTACTGGGTCCGAGCGGTGGTGCAGCCGAACTACCACAAGTACTTACAGACGAAGCCTGCCAACGTCGCCGGGACGGCGGTTTTAGAGAGCTACCGGACGGCGGGACAGTACAAGGTCGCAGACGGGCAACTGATCGCCAACACGGGGATGGGGGGGACGCCGCTGTATTTACACGTCGAGAAGCCGGCGGATTTCACCCAGCGCACGTTGGCGACGTGGTTCAATGTTACGCAAAACGAGTTCGGGACTTTCGTCTGGCAGGGCGATGCCCTCACTTGGAGCACGCCAGAGGTCAAGCGCCAGAACCTCGCTGCTTGGCTTGTGTGTGCGAATCAGGCCTTGTTCATCAATACGGGCGCGTATGCATACCAGACGCCGGCTGGGTGTGCTGATCAGACGGTAAGAGATGAATATTCAAACTTTGTCTGCCTTTCTATGAATAAAATGAAAATCAGTCAATGCTTGGGGTGATGTGCTAACGACTTGGCAGATCCATTACTATAACGATGCGCACGCGAATGAATAAAGTACTCATATAGATAAGATCGACAGGTTTATTCACATGATTAACGAAGACGACTTCACTTTGCTTTGAATATGTGGAAATGTTATCATAATGTTTCTTAAATTTACCATGCATATATATACCATGTGTCGTTATCACATGTTTCCCTAACAGGAAGCGCTCAAGCGAGCGCTCATATGTACAAGATCGACCCGTGTAACGAGCCTTAGTAACCGACAGATTGTCCGTTAATAGTGAGCACCGCGCTGTACAGCTCACGGGCACCACCCGAATCGTTAGGGTTGAGGCGTCCGTGGAACACGACCGAGCTGCCATTGGGGTCAATGTCGATACCACCAGGGGCCCAGATGCCCTTGTTGTCCACCGAACGAATGAGGATACCACGGTTAGTGTAGGCGCCGTTGATGGTGTTCGAGAAAGCGTACTCGATGTCGTAGTCGTCGCTCAGGTAGCAGTGGGCGCTGTAGAACAGGATGAAGTTCCCGTCACCAATCTTGTATAGGGAAGGCGCCTCGACGATGCCGTCGTTGGACGCGCCCTCGTTATCCAGGATCTGGGTCGGGCCGTCCAGAAGCGTGAGCCCGTCCCGCGCCATTCGCTGGATCATGATGGGAGTGGCAATGTATGGGCCATCGTGGGATCCTCCATGGCAGGAAGAGGCGCCACCGAGACTGTTGCCGTCAACCTTCCACACAATCCAACGGTCGACGCCGTCGTCGTAGCCGGAGGGGTCAATAACGCCGCCGCCAGCGTCGTTGCAGATCAGGGGTTGAGATTGGGGCGTGAAAGGTCCCAGAGCAGTGGCGGAGGTCGCAGCGCCAATGCAGTGTGAACCGCCATTTTTATGGGCGGTATAGTACACTACAGCAACCAGGGTTAGAATTCTATATATTAACAAAATCTGGGAGAGCTTCGGAGGAATATAAAGACTTTGAGTCATGGTCTAACTCCCGTAGTCCTCCTGCGACTTCAAGGAATGACTATAATAAGAAAGTAGCTTCCGAGAATTACTTACTGACGTAAGTCCCCGCGTCCTAGATATTGATTTAGCACCTCCACAAAATGCACGGGTTCAAAGACTTTCGGACTTACGTTCTTTTGCACATCAGGCGCCCAGATACCTCGGTCGTTCGGGTCTACCCATGAGCCAGGGTCGGGTAGCGCATCATTGTTCGTGAGTGTCCACGAGAAAGTGTCCGGGGACGTCGCAACCGGTATACTCTTGCCATTCGACGAAGTTGCATACGCCTTCCACGACCCATCTCCAAATATCATCGAGGGATCCGGGAAGTCTACTCCCATGTAAGGCCCACCCAGGCTGCGGCCCTTGATGCCTGGCCCCCCAACCTTGGTGATGTTGGTCAGTCCGAGGACAGGGAAGGCATCTTCTATGGTTGCCGGCAGCCCTGCGGCTAGCTGAGCACCTAAAGCGAGAAGAAGGCTCTTCATGGTGAAAGACTGCGGTAAGTAAGGAAGCAAACTCTGTCTATACAACTACCTAACATAGCATAAATGGTGGCAACGTCAAGCAACATATAGTCGACGATACCAAGGCGATCATCGCCAAGTTGGGATATAGGTCCTCCCAGGCGCAGTTAACTGTCGGCCGAGCTATACGATATGACATCTCATACAGTCCCAGTTGAGAAGTTGCGAATATCAGCTGACCGAGGCTCTATCGTAATTCGGGCCTAAAAGGGGATGGCTGTGTAGGTAAGGACTTTAACACCACCTCCTTTAATTAGAAAGGAGTTGCTCAAAAAGCCTCTAAAGGCGTGGTTTTAGGCATAAGGGGCTCTTGGGAGCCTATAGAAATCGATATCGTGGCGTTGCTTGAATCCTCTAATTGTTTAGCCAAGCGCTCGCCCGATCCGCCGCTTCCGTCTAGTGACGGTATTGCTGGTTTATTGGTGTTGTCGGGTAGTATTCACAGCTCGATGCCGAAGTCGCATGAGGCGGACGATGTCAAGGACCAATAGTAATGCTCATTTATAAATCTCCTGCCCAAATTGTCGACAACCCGCGATTATACCAAGTTCGCCGTTTACTTAGGCCTAACTAGTTCGGTTCATGCCTATTGTAAAGAGCTTAGCATGAAACGCATAATAACGTTGTCATATATGACGAGAGGTATACTGATGCAGGGGTATTCGACCCTAAGCTTAGTTTGAGGGGCATGTTAGTGACAAGTTCAAACTTAGTGCAGTCGGCTGATAAAGCTTTCGTATATTGCATCCAGCTATGCTATTAGCTATTAGCACAAAGGGTTGAAGTGCCGAATGCGGTGCAAGGTCCGCAATGCTGTCTTGCTCTGTGACATAGATGGCGTTGTCACTGTTAACCAGATAAAGCCTAGTGGGCCAGTGATCTTGGATGCGTATAGCCAAATGCTTTGCATTTTCTGACGAGTATCGGACTAAACTTTAGCTTAACTCTGCAAGATTCTGCAACACGTGGGCTCGAGTGTGCATCACGTTGCCACGCAGGATTTTGGATGAGCAATTAGCGCCGGTGCGGGTGAATGTAACCCGCCTAAACGGGAAGCTCACCACCATCTAGTCGGCTTTACTCCTCTCTAGCCAATGCCACTGCTCCCCCCGTAATACAACAATCCTTCAGAGCGACCCTAGCATGCTGTTGTTCTGACGTATAATGGAACGAATAGTCTTCTCTTATACGAGATCCTTTTTGATGAAACGTGAATATATCTGAAATATCGCACCCTGAGGGGTTTATTGGCGGTTGGGCCAGTAGCAAGGCGGGGCAGAATTGAATCGTCTCTGAGATGTGTAAATGTTTATATGACAATAGTGTTTATAGTATAGTTAGTCCGCGCCTGCATAAGAGCGAAAATTCCTGTTTCATATCCAAGTCTATGACTTTCGCCGAAGCAAGCAATGTCGCCCCCACCTTCTTCTATATTTCTCAGGCACTAAATGAGAATCTGGCATCCATAGCACCCTTGATAAGAGATGCGTCTTGCTTGTATCTAGGAATCGCTCGCACTTCACGACGTCCCATTTGTCGCCATCTGCAATATAATCTGGCTCATAAGGTGGCAGAGGATCCGTATTCTCGGGATATTGTGTATCCACCAGGAAAGAACATTGTCTAATGTCGACATATTTTGCTAGGTCTTCTTCATTTCGATCGTTCAGTCCGCTGGTCGGCAACCATGTTCCGCTAAAGAAGCCAAAACCCGTGCGAGCCTCCGAAAACTCGCCGGGCAACAGGCCACGGAACTCCGACCGGACGAACTTGGCGTGCATGTCGCGCGGAAGGAAGTATGAAGAAGGGAACCGGTACCATTCTTTGCCGAAGCAAACATTGTCCCGGTGACCACCGATGCCCTGTTCTCCGATAACCCCAGCCCCAAGGGGTTCGTAGATCTTGAGTGGAGCCGAATACGCGGTATAAATACCCATGATGCGTGTGAGACCCAAATCCAGGGAAACTAGCAGTACCGAAGTGACAGCCACTAGCTTGAGTCGCGCTGGTATCATTCCAATTATGGTCTTTGGATCCGAATTACCAACGGCCGAGAGCACTATGTGGAGTGCCAGGGCCGCATTAAGAGCGAGAAAGGGGTAGGCCGGATACATGAACCTCTCCTCCTTGTGAGGCTGTAAAGTGAAGATGCCGAGCCACATGTAAAATGGCGCGAGGAACACGACGGTCCGTAACCCTAACTGTTGTTTTGAAGCAAATATCTTCTGTAGTATGAATAGAGGAACCGATAATAACGCTAGGATAAACCAGATATTGAAGTTGATAGCCAGATTGCGGAAGTAGAAGGTCCAAGGCTCCGTCCCATACAGATTTGGGCCACCGGTGGAAGAAAATATATTGTACTTTACGATATTCCAGGGCACCACCTCAAAGTTGTGGTAGAAGAAGGCATTGATCGCCGCGTCACCAAGCTATATCCTGTGAGATTCTGGCAGTTTGTGCACGAGCAAGTCTACTTACGACTAGTAAAAGCGCCGCAATCACGCCACGGAGCACACGCAGCATAGATTCCCAGAAACGCTCGCGATCGCTCATCAGCGCAAAGAGAGCTTCCTCAAGCATGAACGGAGCGCAGAGGGCTGAAGCGAAGGGCCACCCCAGAATGCCGCCGACTGCAAACCACCAAATACCCCAGGAGGTCTTAACGCCGCCTCTCCAGTTCATGAAGGCAGCAGCACCTAGGAATGACATGTACATAGCGAAGCTGGAGGGCAGAAAGGATGCGCTGGCAATGAAATTGCCGGGAGACATGACAAGGGCCATGATGAAGAAGAGTCCAACTCTGGGGTTCAACGTGGGGCTCAAGCTAATCACGCGATACAGGAGGACCTGGCAAAAAGCACATAGGAAAGCCAGGGCATAGCGGACGAAGTAGAACTCGGCAACCTGGGAAGAGGCAATCAACAACACAGCACTACTAACACATCGCGAAACATCGAGAGCGAGTTACCTTGGTAGGCCGAGGTAGCAATCTGCGAAAACTGCCTACGATGGCATGAAGCCCTACGTAAAACCAACTTCGAATGGCATAGTCCGGCGAGTATTCCCAGGTCTGCAGGCCGTAGCCGTGAGACAAGTAGTGCGTAGGTTCCCAGTAATTGAAGGTCTCGTCGCAGTCTTGGATGGGCGCGAAGAGCGCAGCCGTGAAGTTGGCCGCTAGGAATATGTAAAAGGCCGTAATCGGTTGGATGGCGAACGGCGAGGGCGGTCTGTGTCGACGATGCGGATTAGCGGTCTGGATCCGGCAGGACAGGACATGTCTTCGGGCGACGTCCAACATACTTCTTGCTCTTCCCATGGTGCGCATCCGGGTGGACAAAGCCCTCCCGCGGCCGAGCTGCTTTAGGCGGCATGATCGTAGGGAAGACAGCTAGGATGGTAGACTGTATACGATGTCTCTGTGTTCCTTTGATATAGCGGACGCATGAGGGTCAGGACGAAGCAAAAGCTAAGCTATCGTGTGCAGCAAAATTAGAGGGGAGAGGGGGCCAATTGGAGAATGACGTTGTTTGTTCTTTTGTCGCTCAGCTCTTCAGCTCAGCTCTAAAGATTACACAGTATAAGTAGGTACCTATTCAGAGCGCCCCATATGTCTCGGAAACTGCAGCCAATCGGTTGCTACTTCTAGACAGAAACGGCTTGTTTGCATCAATTATTGGTCCTAATACAGCGAAACTCGGGCAGGACTTGGTCATCATATAAGCCTCTGAGGTTACGAAACAGAACAATATCAAAGGCTCCAAGACTACACTGATTGCCCAGGCACTCATAATCAATCATAATCTATACGTCAACACTATATTTCCTTACAGCGAAAATGTTACCTTAGGTAGGTATGTGGTATAGTTATCGGCACTTGAATTCAAGGAGTTGTATCGATAAGCTACTTTAATGGGCCTATTCTCGTTTTCTCCACTTTAATTTTCTTGATTGCCATTATCAGCTTCTTTCCATCATTAAGTTCTGGGATTGGAATTCTACATATCTATACACAGCCGATCTTCACTTTCCACGGTAGGCCAGCGTCAATCACTTGACTTTTCAGTTCCTCTGTATTCAAGGTTGATATTCAAACCTGTAAATTCAGCGTATCCGCCACAATCTGGCAGGGATCATTCATCCCAAGGGCCCTAGGAAGTGGTGAGCTTGCAAGTCGACAAGCAACACCAGATCTACAAGTATATAACAATCACCCTGACCGAGTGTTACTCCGGTGTTTATACGTCCATTGTGTTCGCTACGATGTCCGGTATTCAGATTCCGGGACTTGGCACGTTGCTGCCTGCCACGGAGGGTGACAGTGCTCCAGCGACCAACGATCAGGCGGCCACAAAGGAATCCCAGCCCACGACCATGAGCCATGCCAGCTTATCACAAGCTGTGGAGCCTGAGAATACCGGAGACAAGATGATTGTTGACCATCCGCCAAGTCCACCATCACTCACGTCGGGGTTAGAGGCACTCTTAGGTGGCTTAGACCCCTTACCGGAGGCTACGCCTGTCGCTTTAGATCCACTCAAGGATTCCGTTGGTAATATATTGGAAACGGCTGGTGTTGTTACATCAGAATCCAATAATGTAGCACAAGTCAGCGAAGCTTTGGAAGAAAACAATGGCAACGCGGGGGAAGAGCACCCAGAGTGGGAAGAGGACTCATCGCCCTACGAATCGTCGTCCGAGTCTAGCAGCTCAGATGATTCTGATGATGACTCTGACGATGAAAAGGATTACAAGATTTTAGGGCCCGAGGAAACCGCCCGTATATTAATGGAAATGGACGGTGGTTCTGACGACGAAGGCGACGGAAAGGGGAAAAGTGGTGGTTCTGGGCAGGTACGAACCAAGAATGAACTGCCTGAGACGATCATTCCACGGCCTGACGTGAATATCACGCCCGAAATGGAGATGGTTGAACTCGGCGCGATTGAACATTTCGTCGGTAACACTGCCGTTATCAAGGCAAACACAACTGGCGAATATCAGGTGCTTGATACCGGATCCGTCCTCTGCCTTGAAGATCGGACTGTGATAGCTGCCTTGGCGGATGTCATCGCGGCTGTGCGAGAGCCTCGTTACACTGCAGGCTTTGCTAGCGAGGAAGAGATCAAGTCCTTCGGGCTAGAAAGTGGAACTAAAATCTTCTATCCACCAGCATTTGCAAACCTTGGGTTGACTCAAGTGCTAAAATCCAACAAAGGCACTGATGCAAGTAATTGGCATGATGAGGAAGTTGCCGAGGATGAAATCGAATTTTCCGATGACGAGAAAGAGGCAGAGTACAAACGACAACTGAAAGCCAAAAAACGGGGAGCGCGTGGTGGTCGGGACGGTGCATCCAATCGAGGCGGGCGGAACGATGGCACTGCGCCGGGTGCCTCTGCTGCCTCCAACGGGCTACAGTATGATGATGAGGACGATGAAGATGGTCCTTACCGACCTTTAGCGCGTCCAGTAGGGTTTGGGCAAAGCCAGTCCCCTCACGGAAGCAATGAACCTTCAAGTAGCTACGGCGGCGCATATCGAGGGAACCGGGGCGACTTTCGAGGCAGAGGAGGTCGCGGCCGAGGCGCACGTGGAAACCGTGGTAGTAACCCACGCGGCGGATATTCACTGCCACCAAGACCTCAAGGTCAAGGAAGCCAAGTAGCACCGACTTTCCAGCAGCCGCCCGCACAGCAGTACAGCCTGCCTCCTGCTCCCCCCATGCCGATGAGCGGCCAGCCTTATCCGGTCTTCCCGCCGCCGCCTCAACCAAACGGCCAACAAGCACATCAACAGCCCACTCAACAATATCCCTTCCCCTGGCCACAAACTGCCCAGCAAGGCTTCTACCCTCCTCCCCCGCCGCAATTCACGGGCCAGCCGAACACGAACGGAATGTATTTCAATCCGAATTTCCTCGCGGCCCTACAGAACCAAGCTCAGAGCCAACAAAATGCACAGGGTAATCAATGGACTGGACAACACGGCCAGCATAATACCCAATGGCCCGGGCAAGGTGGCCACGGATAAAATTCTCTAGTGTCATAATGGGTACACTATTGGAATATGGGCTTTGATGCAAACGATAGTATGAATCGACGGCCTGGATCTCGACGTTTAAGGCACCTAGGATAGCGATAAACATGCTAACAACGGCCTATGATGATCAATCTTGACTATAATACTATACCTCTCCAGCTGGCTAGTAATGACTACCTCTTAGTCAAGGGACGGGACCACGTTCCCTATATTCCAGCCTATTCTATAAGCCTCTGACACGCCTTGATGGGATAGTATGTATGCGAAGAAGCCTGTTCCCAACCATGTTGTATCGACGCAGATAAGATGTGCTGCCAAAACACATCAATTTTGGTAGATGTCTATATCCAGAATCGAGCGTTCTCGCCGCTGGTCTGGCATGTAATGATCCGGACCAGTGAGTAGGTAGTCGGAATGGGGATGATGTCATAAAGCCTTGTGAACTTAGGTAGGTACGCACGGATCCACGACCAAAATCCAAAAAGGCAAAAAAAGAAGAACGGAATTCCTTTTTAGGCCATGCTTTTTAACCACATGGACATGTACTACTATACCCCAATGGCACAACGGTTGGCGCTGTGATGTGTGATTGACAAAATGAAGATCGCCTACAAGTATGTACTGCTTAAACAAGGGTGTCGGAAAGCAGTGCAGCACAATAGTACACTAGCATCTACACAGTACGTACTACATAGTAACTAACGTTTGGATTAGCGCCCTTTAGATGGTGTGTTTCACTTGGGATCTTGGCACACCAAAAAGATGGAGAGTATGAGATGGACGCGCACTTCTTACGAAGAGATGAGGTCCTCTTTTGCAACATGCATACTTAGAAGAAAAAAAAAACCAGAGACGTCATTTTCATCTTTTTTCTATTCCGCCCCCAGCTGAGCAATCTCACAGATTACTAGTCTTAAACACTAATTTACCACATGGCGGTGTCTGTTACGCATCATTTGTGATTGCAGGAATCTGCATACATCATCGTGCAGTTGAGAAGATCTTTTAACGGAGGACGTTGGCATACAGGAGCAGTTGCATTGCACCGAGTCTTGGGTCGCATGCGTATGTTTAAAGGCTGAATTCGAAATCCTTCTACTTATACTTATAACGTTCAAGGTCAGTGCTTGGTGCACATCATGAGCCGGATGATGACTAGGATCGAAGAATCGAAAAGACGGGGTTCCGTCACGCAATGCGTGGAAAAGGGGTAGCCTTCTGAGGCTGTTCTCTGATTTGCTAGAATTTTCTCGATCCCTGTCCGACGAATTTCGTCGCGTCCACCGAGGTAGCTGCCTCACCAATCAGACGAGGTTGGTACCTGCAGACGGGGATTCTCGTACCTGACTAGCGCGATGCATCGCGTGGAGCTAGAGCTCTGGCTGCATGTCAAAAAACAGAAATAGATCGTCTGCGGTCGCCGACCTGAATGCTTTCAGTTAAGTAAGAGTTGTCCATTTGTACGTCTTTCAGTCTCTAGTCAGTTGAATGGCAATGAAGCCATTATGAGCAGAGTGGCATGATAGAAACAGGTAAGGGTGTTTTAAGATGAGAAGATAAATTATAATAACATGTCAAACACATACATAGTAGTTTAAGACATGGATAAACAAACACTGATGTCTTAGTCCTCATGCAACATCCATCACCTACCTTAAAAAAAATACAAATCTAAACAAGCAACAGCTGTATGTTCATAGGCTGTGTACAGTTTTGGTACTACATACTACGACTTCAACGTGTATTCAAACGCCTCTGCAGTACATGTAACCAATCTGTGATGGGGATCAATCTGGAAGACCACTCAGGCTATCAGATCAACACTTGAGATTTGTTATACCACATATATCCAGAAAGTAGTGTAAGTACAGTAGTGTGTAATACGGCGCAGTGACTAGCTCGATTATGGGGTTCAAAGTGGTCACAATGTTACCCTGATGTACATCTTTTATACGCAAAATTACTGAGGTGACTAGTCCATGCCTGTTCCTGGTCAGGTTGCCAATCCCTTCGGACTCCGCTAGTCAACCCAGCCCAGCCAATCAGCTGACACGCATCAGCCAACACCGCAGGGGAACTCAGTGTGCCTGCTCCCTCCTGTACTGGCTTTCTCCCTTTCTCTTCTCTTCTCTTTGAACGTCGCAACCCACAGCGTCTCTCTCTCCCTCTGTCACCCACGAGAGAGTGTTGGGCTTCCCCCTTCGTTCGGATCCTCATACAGTTCCATTCACTCATTTACTTTCCCCTCATACCCACCCGACTGTACTCCCCAGAGGACCCTTACTCTCATTTTCCACTTGACGACTAGTATCAGGCCATATCCACGACTTCCTCCGCTACAGCTTGACGCCTTCGATTCATTTACATATGACACCGCGCGAGTAGACGCTCATTATCGATATCTTTGTCTTCACGATACCCAATCATCCCTGTTGCCTGTTGTATATGGGACATTTCCCAACGTTCGACAGTCAAGTTTGCGAAGACAATTGGTCAATTGTCGTCTTCTCAGGGAGGAGGATATATGCATTGACGGATATTTGAAGCGAGAGGAAGATAATTGCGAGCACTGGGAATCTTGTTGATAATTCGACGGCATCCGTCTCGAACTGCCAAGATGCCGAGCCACAAACACCTGCACATGCGGCAGGCGCACCAGCATTGGAATGAGTTCGTCCAGGGCGTCGAAAGCGTCGCAAGCGAACTAAATCCTTTCAAGGATGCGCCGCAAACCCTGGAAGAAAGGGCCCCCGAAACCATTTACAAAACCGTCTATACCACTATGTCGGCAACCTTTGATGGTCCTATTGCCGGTTATACCACAGTTGGAGTGCCGGCAGAAACAACAGACAAGGCGAAGACCGCAGCCGACGTGACAGCTGCTTCATCCAAGGAGACTGCGGTTCATCAACCCGATGTGAACAATGCTCGCGCAAGTGAGAGTCTACCTGAGTCCTTGAAGCCCTCGAAATCAGTCAACCTTTCCGGTGATTCGCTCGCAGTTGCAAGCTCCACTTCGCTGAGCAAACAAACTCAGTTCCCTACCACTGCCGAAACAACCGGCTCACCTGGCGCGACAGATATTGCTGCAACATCCAGCTCAACCCCAACCTCGACCCCGAGCCCTTCGAGCTCAGACACCAGTCCGGGAGCAAAGGCAGGCATTGCCATTGGTGTATTGGGTGGACTTTTGGCTGTTGGTTTACTCATCTTCTTCCTTTTCAGCAAGCGTAGAAAGCAGCTCGAGCAACAACGCGCCAAAGATGACGAGAAAGTTAACGTGGAGTTTGCCGGCGGTCGTACTGCCTCTATCCGTTCCACACGGACTAGCGCTACCGCACCACGGCTAAGCTTACGACCCGTCACCCAGTTTAACCCGACTTTTAACGAAAGACGCTCGAGCAAGGGCGCCGGTCTAATGCTCGCGACTGCTGGTGCTAGTGCGCAGAATGCGACTCGTGAGAAGGGAGGTAGCATGTGGGAACGTCCCGGCACAGCTAACAGCAATAATTCCGAGAACCCTTTCAACGATAATGCACGTGCTCATTCCCCTACCAAGTCGGTACCTCAAGAACCCCTAAGCAATCCGTTTGATTCCCCTGAGCATATCGTCGGTATGGCCCAAACTACTGACTTGCCGGCAACCCCCACTACCCCTGCTCCTTCTGGAGCCGGCGCTGTGGCGGTTGCTGCCGCTGCCGCTGCTGCTGTCGGTACTTCAACATCGACTTCATTGACTCGAAAGGCATCGACTCGCAAGGAAGCACCCGAACCTTTGGATCTCACTATGCCAGCCGGTCCTCCAAGCCCTACTGGTACGGATTTCAGTCTGAACTCTGTCGCTCCCGGTCAATCTCCAGGTCCCTCAAAGAGTGCTGCAGCCATCGCCGATGCTGGCGGCCCCCCCGCCACAGCCGTTCATCGTGTCCAGTTGGACTTCAAGCCATCTATGGACGACGAGCTGGAGCTTCAAGCTGGACAACTTGTCCGGGTTCTTCATGAGTATGATGATGGATGGGTAAGTTGATCCTTTCACAGCAAATAATAACGAGCCTAACTTAGTATCAGGCATTGTGCATTCGCCTCGACCGCTCTCGACAGGGTGTTGTGCCTAGGACATGTCTCTCCACTCGTCCTGTGAAGCCCCGTCCTGCTGGTGGTCCTCCAGGTTCCCGTAACGGTGGCCCTCCGGTCAATCCCAATGGCCCGCGTGGCGCCCCTCGTGGTCCTGGCCACCCTCAAGGTCGACCGGAATCACCCATGAGGCCAATGAATGGACAGTCCCCCGCTCAAATGCGGCCTTACTCACCGGCTGGGGCTCGGCCTCAATCCCCCGCTCAGATGCGTCCTTACTCACCAGCGGGGGCCCGACCCCAATCCCCTGCCCAAATGCGTCCCTACTCGCCTGCCGGAGGACGACCAATGAGCCCGCACACCGGCCCTCCCGCCTCTCCAGCTGGTCGACCACCAATGAGTCCTGGTCCTCGCCCTCAATCCCCAGGACCCCGTCAACAGCGATCACAAAGTCCTAGTGGAATGAACCGACGACATAGCCCTCCGGGCCCTAGCCCCATGAACCCAAATAACGCTCCTCAATTCAATGGACCCCCGGGCCCACCATCTCAGGGACAGGTCGACCGGAAGCCTGTGCCTGGTCAGGCGTATTAAGATACCCGGTAACAACTTCATGAACATTGAAACGACATTTAGATCTTCTCGTCACTCGCTTGCGGCCTTTTTATTTTCGTTGGTCTTTGACTTTTGTATCATGGTACATTTCATTTCAATTCGTCGTGGTACGACGCAGCTCTTAACCCTATCATTCGAACATTGAACAGAAATCTTTCGTAATTCGTTCTCGAAGTCCTGTTCACGAATTGGTTGGGGAACTTCTTGTTGATAATTTTTATTTCGGCTATAGTCACGGTACCGCCGAGTTGTCTCGGCACCGCTATAGTCAGCTAGGCACTCGTTGCTTAGAATCATGGAACGGCTCTCAGGACGTTTCTCCACGAAGGCTTGGGAAAGGGATAGCATAGACTTCAGGATTGTTTAATGCTTGTGTGCTACCCAAGGTCTTGAGGTCTCGCTTCAGCCTTCGTTGCCAATTGATACCTCTCTCATTCGCACGTTAGTCCTAATGATGAGCCTGGTTGGTATTTCGATTTTGCCTCGGCGCAAATGCATATGGGAGGACGGTTCATTTGGTCTAGAAAGTTACTGGTTGGACAAGGTCTCCGGGGAGGATGAAGAGGAGATGACCGTGTCTGAGGCTGAGGGCGATGACTATGTACGTAAGACTTGCGATTGCGTTCCTTCCATGGCGAGCCATGATGGCAGCCCTGGGGCGCCTCCTTTTCTGGGTCGTATGGTAGATGAATTGAGTGGTTGTCTAACACATGCATGGTATTTCGTGACTTATGGTGTTTTCATTTGCTGATTCCGTTGTATTGCGCATAAGTCCGTTCACTCTA
Source organism: Xylaria sp. 218_066 (assembly GCA_019843955.1). Taxonomy (NCBI): domain Eukaryota; kingdom Fungi; phylum Ascomycota; class Sordariomycetes; order Xylariales; family Xylariaceae; genus Xylaria; species Xylaria sp. 218_066. Next base: position 135,195 of record JADKYC010000002.1, on the reverse strand, counting down.
TTTCCCTCTACAAAGCCACGCTTTCGTTCCAGCCCAAATCGTGGCACATAAGGTTATGCAACTTTAACAGCTGTTAGACTGTTTGTTTTAGATGCCTGCACTCGCAATGTTCAGACACTCTTCGCAGTCTCAAACTTGGATCCCTTGCCCCCCCGCCCTATGTACCATGTTTAAGCGTTGGCATTCTGTAGACCAATTTATTGCGGGAGACTCTTGATTTCATCCTAATATAGGGATGATGTCACAATTTGACGCCGTTATCTCAACATTCTGAGGAGTAAGTACCGGCATATGTCTGCGACAGATTACTTTACGTAAACCCTTATAGCTACTGAGTTGTCTATAGCACACGTTTGGCCTTGCGTGGCCCTGATTCTCGCAGTACGTTCGTATTTGAACTTGGAATTAAATTCAAATATCTGAACAATATTAGATGTGACTTGGAGCTCCGTATATGGTTAGGGTGGTAAAGATCATATTCATCATGTTATTCCCGTTGTTTTAGATATGATCATCCCACCTTCATGGAATACTCCGTCAGCCAGTCGCACCTACTTCTCATAATACTACCACTCAACCAAGCTCGGCATCTCATAAATAGTAGATCATCGTGCAGGAGCCGAGAGGTCGTCGGATTCTGGACTCAATTAATGATGCGGGGCGCTTTCTGAAGTAGCTTCGACGCTTTTACCGTTGCGACGCCGGTAAAACAGACGAGAAGAACCCACTCTATCCTATTCGTCGGGACGGGAATACAATTAAGTACACCGAATGCAAGACACGACGACTGGAAAGGGTAACGAGATATTCCTACGGTCTGGGTGGGAATGGCAGCGATGCCTCTCTTGAGCCTGTGGGTGTTAAGCCAATGGGGTATTCCCATTCCCTCAGACCTATTGACTAGACGAAGAACATCAATCAGCGGAAAAGACTAATGATCATGATGTTTTCACACCAGCTTTCCTGGGCCGTAGTACTACTGCTCACGGCGTCCTGCGTATCGTCTCTAAAAGTAGCGAGCAACCTAGAAGTGCTCGAGTGGACGCCCGAGCTCATCGCAAAAGAAGACTATTTCAACGGGACGGTCTCGATCGTGAATGGGGGCATCCCAAGTCTGGCAAGCGATACCAGCGTAGACCTAGGCGCGAATTCGGAAACGCAGCTCCTCCGGCAATATGCCACTCACAAGAACCTCCGGACCGTCATCACGACGGCCGAGGTCTACTACCGCATCGTCGCGAGCAGGAAGGCTGGGATCAGCAAGCTTGAAGACCTCAAGGGGAAGAGGATCGGGGCTTTCCCTTCAACGTCTTCGGAATATTTCGTGCAGACGTTCTTGGCGACGGTTGGGTTGAAGCCTTCGGACTACACGATTGGTAAGTGATGCTCAAGGTATTTTTATTTGATTTGGCCGTCTTAAGAGTACGAATGTTCTTTTTACGTCTTAGCCCTTCCCGTGTTTCCAGGAAACTCTTCAACAACGCTCAAAATATCGACAACTGACCGAGTACTACAGTTTTCGGTAGTGCCTGCCTGAAAGAACCCTGCGGCTCCGGTACATATCCGGCGATGCTCAAACGCGGCGCCGTTGACGCGATCGGCATGTGGGAGCCGAGCGTTCAGCTAGGCGCCGAAGCCATCGGGGCCGACGCGATCATGTTCGGCGACAACCAGACGACGTATCGCGAGATATACAACTTAGCCACGACCACGGAGAAGCTGGCGGATCCCGCAAAGCGCAAGGAGATTGTGGGGTTTCTGCGCGCGCTGGTGAAAGCCGAGGAGGTGTTCATGAAGGACCCGGACAAGGTCGTGGAAAGGGCGGCGGCGGCAGTCAAGACGAACGCCACGCTGTTCAGAGAAGTGTGGCCGGTTCACAGATGGTCGGCTCGGAACCCGCCGGACATGCTGGACGTACTGGTCGAAGAGGACAAGTACGTCGCGGGGATGGATCGGCGGTCAGCCATGTCGCGAGAGCTGCTCGCGGCCCTCGTCGACACAAGCGTATTGGAGGAGGCGTTGACGACGGAGTGACGTGCTATCTCGAGCCGCCGGGTCTGATTGGCGGGATGAACCCTCCCTTTTAAATTGCAGCTGAGCTTGTTTTTCGAGGCTATTGAACTCCCGGACCGAGATGAGATTGATTCTACTATCGACTACGCGGACTAGCTAGATCTCGGTAAGCCTAGTGCGCGACTCGCTTGCGGCTCCCGGTCAGATCTAGACCCGCGAGATTGGCTCGGATGCATTGTAATCCCCTTTTATGCCGGGAGTTAAATGCACGCGTTACCTGACTAAGGTATCTATCTAGATGACTAGGTAGTTTAGGTTGTAAGAGATAAGGTTAACTTTAACTTCGGTCCATACCGAAGAGCCGCGTTCTCATCCATCTTTCATCATCTACTGAATTCAACTTGTTCTTCCAAAGAATGGCTCAGTTTTGTATCAAGTGCCTCATTCATCTTTCTCCAGAGGTATCCGATTTCTTAACACATATGCATATATGATGATGAGTGAAGCCAAGCTCCCATCACGATATGAGATTCGCCCTCTAGAACTTAAACATTTAGAGTGGACCAAAGCAATCTTTGCTCATAGCTTTGTACGAAAACCCCCTACATACATCAAATTTTATGATATTCCAGACATGTTCTTATATCAACCTATCATCATTTGCTTTTATGTGCTGTCAGTCAAAATATGAAAAGCTAGGCACTAACACGATTTGTCCTAAAGGTATTCAGCTCGCCAATATGGAGCAATCTCTATCCATCGGATAAGACGGCAAGGTTCTACGGCTTATACCAAGCAAGTAACTACTTGATAAAATACCAAATCTCGTCTGGGCTGTCCTTAGGCATATTCGACACGGAATACGAATACAAGAACCCAGACTCAATCGCCTCGGGCGGAAAGTTATACTTCAACTTCAACGACCTCTGCGTCGACGAAGGTGAACTATTGCGGCAAATAGACACCCCGCTCGTCAGCATAGCCTGTGCCTATGACGCCTTCTATGCCATGGACAACAGGTGTCTGGCCCCTGTCACAGGACGCCTACCAGCATCCGCGAGCTTCCACGAGGCGCTGGCGGAATGCGACTCCCTAGACCCGAAGACGCATCTGCCGACGGCGCCAGGGCAGGTGCTGCAGCGCATGGGCACGGCGACGCGCGCGGATGCAGAAGGGGTCGGGTTCATGAAGGTCATGGCGCATCATATGATGCGGTGGGCTGCGGACAAGGGGTTTCGCGGGATCAGGATCGAGTGCTTCCACGATGCGGTCACCGCTGTGTGGACGAATCCGCCCGTGCCGTTCAAGGGGTGCGTGGCCGGCGAGGTGGACACGTACACGCTCGACGAGACGGACGAGGATGGCAGGCTGAGGTACCCGTATCGTCCGGTGAGGCAAAGACTGACGAGGGTCTACGTCACGCTTAGGTAGTCGACGTATTATTGCCTGTACAGTACCTACATACCTGATGCGTCGACATTCTTCGGTTACGGCGTTCCATGCCAGTGGCAGGGGTCGTAGTTGGGATAAACCTGGTTTGGCCGGTTTGGCCAAGTGACGCAATGAAACGATGACAACTGCATCTAAACACACATGTGATGACTAACGAGCGTCTCCAGTCTTTAAAGACTCGACGATTGCGATTAGAATGAATTTGGAATATTCATTATATAATAATATTAATATGACATTATACAAATGTGCTCCCTGTTTCTTCGAGGGAAACCCGTAATAGCCCTCTAAAACGACGGACTCACGGTCGCCAAAGGAATAGAGCACGTCTTCGACAGCGCCGCGATTGCTTCGGTGCTATTGGCGCTGACACAGTCGATGCCAGTATCACCCGTGATGCCGTCGCAGATGATTACGGGATCGCCTTCACACGGGGAGGTGATGTTGAAGTTTTTGAATGTGATGTTGTCGCATACCGCGCTAGGGTTCGTCGAGCACCTTAAGCTAGCGACGGCAAGACCATTCTTTCCGCTCGAGTAACCCGTGAAGTTCTCGAAGTGGACGTTGGTGATGTTCATCATAGACGGGTACTGGCGGCAAGTCTCGTCATCGATCTAAAGCGGTTCATATTAGCGTAGTAATATTGATTGAGGGGTGGATGATGAGAAAAGCTGTCTTACGTTGAAATAGCATGAGTCGATAAAGGCGGTGTAATCGTTGTGTGCCTGGTAAAAGTTTCGGAAGGTTATGTTGTCCTGTATCCTGTCAATGACTGTATCGTATTTCAAATGGGAATTAAAGGGGACCTACGACGAAGCCGTACCCAACATCAGGGCCGGCCCAAGTCTTAATTCTGGCACCATCTATAATAGCTAGTCGTTAGAAACCGTTCTCTATAACGACAATGGATTTGGAATGGAGTACAGCAAACAGGTGAATTTGATATGTTGTTGTGTCTCGTAGAGCAATGTAGTAATTTTTCTGGGTTAACTTACTGTCACCATTGAGCAACCAGACATTCTCGATGACGACATCCTTGATAAAACTCATCTCGCCTTTGTATTGACCGAGAGAGCCCATGGACTGGCCGTGAGTTCCATTGCAGTACATGGTGTCCACATGCACGTTAGAGGCATTAGACTTCGGGGAGAAGCAGTCATCCCCAATGTTAACCCATGTTCGCTTGACAGTGACGTCCTCGACGTTAAGCGAGTCGAAGAAGTCGGTGTTCTTCGGTAGTGACGAAGCGTTGTTGGACTCGGCGGTGATTACGAGGTCTGAGAAGGAGAGATTCTTAGACGTCACAATGAAGTTCGTCCAGCATGGTGAGTCCTTCTCGTGGATGCCTTCCATGGCAAAGTTGGTGGCGTTCTCGGCATAGAATAGGATAGGCCGCAGATATTGGTTGTCCGGGTCTAGGATTTCGAGACCGGCGAACTCATTCCACCAGCGCTGACCATTGCCGTTCAGAACGCCCTCCCCGAAGATCTTGATGTCATTGCCGCCCCATTTCCAGAACATTATACTGTTTTGGAAAGGGTGTTTGAAGGCATTGGTTTGCCAGTATGGGGTATCATTGGTGAACTTGACCTCGCCGTCCCAATGCACTTGAACGTCATCAAGGAAAGTCAGGTCAAGCGGCTTGCCGATGACGAACAGTTCGTTCTTCGGGAGGTATAGGGTGCCACCATGGTTAGCCCTTTTTAGGCCAGCCTTGAACTCGTCGGATACATCGTCAGTATCGTTCTTCGACGATCGAATCTTGACGATTTTTCGATGGTTGTGACATCCTTTCCCCTTGTATGGGTGTTTCTGTCGAAACTCTTCGATGCTTCGCGGCACGTTAGCCGGTAGCTCAGCATAGCTAGCTACGACACCAGTGATGGCCGAGAGCAACGTAAAGAAACTTAAAGAACGCATATTGACTGACAGGACCCTCAATGGACGCTCGAGAGAACTAGAAGGCTGGGTAGACACTAGAACCTCAAGCTGGATGGACAAATTATTTATTATTGCATTTTGCTCTGGGGTTGGGGACCCCAGAACTCATAGTACCCCATTGAGGACCCTTGAGTGTCCCGGTTTACAGGAACCAATTCCAGCGTCCCTGACAAACAGCAACATTCTCGCTACGCTTCCCACCTATCAAATAGAACGCGACTAGGACGAGGAACCACTACCAGGTAAATGGCTAAATTGAAGTTGCAGATCGGTGAGGGTTTCTCCTACCCAGGAAGGCCTGGGCCAGAGCCGGGCTACAGAAGTGATGGCCTCGTTCGGCTTGGACTGGGCTGTGATTGACGGAAGTTTTCTAGACGGAATACAACACCAATTCTTCCGCGATGCTATGGATCCTATTCTCCGCATTTCCCCAATCTTCCCCGCATGTTCCTTTCAGCTTGGGTCGACTCCCGCATATGCCAAGTCAATACATTGAAATAAACATCGATTCATATACACTGGGCCTACTTAAAAACTGTGCCTTCGTTGTGGTGACTGCGGCCGTCCTTTTGTCTTCTTCTTGAAGAGATCCGTTGGTGACAAGGTGTGGGACAGGTCTAAGAGATGCCGATTCCGAGCCAGATACCGCCGAGCCCACCGCTGCCGTACCTGCCGTGGCTCTTTGCCATCTTCGCACGCCCGTCTCAATATATCGTTGGCTGTACGCCATAGCAGTTGGGCACTTATATGGGTGCCTTGCATCATCAGACGTCGCAAGGAAGCGTGTAGTACTGCTTCCATCGCTTCATCCAACACCTTATTCTGCCCGCCGTTCAATCGACGAGAGTGGCGACCTTGACATCGACCTTTTGTTCGACAATATGGAGCATCGAAGGCTTCTGCGGCGGCTTTTATCGTTTTATACTTTCCCGATTTATAGGCATCAGCGGCAAGCGTTACTCTTGCTTCAATATCATCATCGGGATGGCTTTTTGCTGACGCATCAGATGCTTGTTGTGAGACTGGTGTAGCCATCGGTACGTGCAAAAAACAGGTGGTATTTGCGGTTCTGGCAGACTTCTCTAGCACGATGGCAAGTAAATTTGAAACACTGACGATGGTACAGATATGGGCCAAATAGAGTGTTCTTAAATATCGTTTTTTCCTTCCGAATCCAAATTTAAGAGATGCGAAGACCTGAGATGTTAATTTTCGCTCACAGACATAGGGTCCAAGAAATATTTGATGGTAAGCAATTGCCCCTATTTGAGCGCCAATTGCAATTTGGGAGTCATTTGCAATTTAAGAACCCGCACCTAAGGGTCAGTCCTTACTCCTGCTTACGGGTGGTGAGGAAGTGGAGTCTATACCGGGGTACTCGTAGAAGACTGGAGAGCATGTTCATGAGAACAAATTAAACCACACTATCGACTCACGATTGCGATGAATACCAATGGTTGTTAATTGTATGAGACTTGAAGGAATAAGAAGCTCTCAAGCCAAAAATCTCATATAGAGTAAAAATAAGATCTCAATTGATTCCTCGCACCCACCTATCTACAGCTTACTATCCTTCCAAACCGGCTTCCGCCTCTCATTAAAGCTCTTAACACCCTCAACGAAATTCTCACCCCCTTCAATGCGCGCATACCATCCCTTCATGATGAGATCCGTCCCCTGCTGCGGACCCACGCTCTCCCAGCCCAACTTCAGCCCCTCGCGCGAGACAATGACAGCATCAGGACTATTCGCCGCGATGCGCTCAGCCCACTTGACCGCGGCCTCGACGACGTCTTTGCCCTCACTCACAACCTCATTAACAAGACCCCAGCTGCGCATCTCCTCCGCAGAGTAGCTCTTCCCCGAGAGCGCCATCTCCGAGGCCCGCTGACGGCCGACGGAGCGCACGAGGCGCGGCAGGGCGCCCGCCAGCGCGATGACGCCGATCGTGACCTCGGGCAGACCAAAGGTGGCCTTCGCGGCCGCGATCACGAGGTCGCAGTTGACGGCCATCTCCATGCCGCCGCCGAAGCAGATGCCGTTGACGGCCGCGATGACGGGCTTCGCGCCCGCGCGGTTGCTGATCCCGCCGAAGCCGCCGGGCGGCATGCGCGCGCCGAGACCCGCCTTGTCGACGTTGGACGAGGCAGGTGCCGAGTTGAGGCTATCCCATTCTTTCAGGTCCTGGCCTGCGCAGAAGGCGCGTCCAGTACCTGTGATCACGGCGCAGCGGAGAGATGGCTCCGCGTCGTACCAGCCCCATAACTTGTCGAGGGCGAAGTGTTGTGGGCGCGGGATGGCGTTGAGTTGTTTGGGCCGGTTGAGCGTTACGAGGAGGATATGTGATGTTGGGAAGGAGATGAGGACGTTCGGGACGGAGGGTGGTGGGGATGAGAGTGTGGGTGGGAGATTGGTATATGAGGGTGCAGACATGGTGTTTATGATATTTGTTGATATCAAATGCTGTTGTAAGTGGTGATGAATAATGTCCTAGTAGCACGACACCCACGAAATATAAAGCTAATAGTATATTACTTCTGAATTGAAATAAGGGAATCTAGTTGGCATAAATCCGATAGGCTTGGTAGACTATTTAACTCGATTGCTTATATTCGAGAGCTTTGGAGTGTAAACGTGAGAAGGCTGTTGATCTTAAGCAGCGGTATGTCAAGAGAGGTGGGGCTTACCCCGGACACCTACAGCATACCTCGGTTCTTGAGCCGGGGCGGACTAACTTGATCAGTAATATCAATAATTCCAATTCCCATGTCTATTCGCATCATCATTAGTATAAGTGAAGCTCAATCATTGTATGAAGTGTGCCCTTGTTCTTATTAAAAGGGAGAATAATCAGAGTAGAAACATTTGGATATTGGGTCCCTCATGCGTATACTCTGTTTCTTCGAAAAGAATTGTGCTAAGTAAGTATCCGATGATCTAATGCGTGGGATGTTGATTGGAATGTGCTCAAATTAAGTGCTGTACATTACTATCTGACGTAAAGCCGCTATCCATAATGATAACGGTGATACCGTTGTCTCATTGATTGCACCAGCCTAATGCTGATGCGCCGCTCAAAGACGAATATGATATTTACCTGCCAGTGTGCGACTGAATGAGCGCCTTTCCCCCTCTGCGCACTCGTGAGACCATACAGCTATTATTACAATTTCCCTCTTGATTGTTGACTCGCCCATACTACGCAGAGAGTCCACGTTTCTCGCTCTCGGTAAAGAATATGACCATTCGCCAAAGCTTCTTGACTAGAGCCTCGGCCTCGTCGTCCAGTGCCTGCGATACTATGTTAGCTAACAAAAAAGACGGGTGGAAATTAACTTGATCACATACCTCTGCCAATTCCACCACCAGCTCTTCGGGCTTGCCATGCTTCCGTAGATGCTCCTCAACAACCTCAATAAGCAACTGTTCTTGAACACCGAGATATTCGACCAGCTTCTTCTCCACAAAAGGACGGAGCTTCTCGCGAATGACACTCTCGTCCAAGTAATCCCACTTGACATCCCATTCCCAGAGACCTTCTTTCTCATTAGGAATCTCTTGTGCGAGAGCACGCACAGCTTGGTCACGCTCCTCGTCAGACATGGCAGCCGCCGCGGTGGGCTCGAATTTAATGGGAATAAGTTGCCGTCTCGTGGTCGCATCTTCATCCTCGTCTTCAAGGAGACCTTCGACTTCGGCAATTGTCTTTCTTTGCGGGGCAGCACGTTGCGCCTGGGCCTTTTGCGCTGCGGCGCCGAGGGATAATTTGAAGGGTTGCGGCGCCGCGAGACCAACCCTACTGGGGTGCCTATGCTCCATCTCTTGTGCCTGTCTCTCGAGGAAGGAATCAGCCATACCACGGGCCTGTTCACGTTCCGCCTCTTCCTTAATCCGATCTTGTTCTTCTGCTAGACGATCGGCTTCGTCGGCAGCAATCTCTCTTCCTCTCTTTGCAGCACGGTCCCGCATCCACGCACTACGATCTTTGTAATACTCCTCTTTCTTTCGTGCCGCTTCTACATCATCATCGAAATTTTGCAACCAACGGAATGCCTCCTCTCGCTTCGCAGCAGCATTTTCTTCGTCTGTAACATCACGGCCCTTCTCTCGTTCTAGAGCTGCTGTCCGGGATTTTTCACGGTTGAGCCAACGGCGCTCAGCATCTAGATAAGCCTTCTCGGCTTCTGATTTTTGTTTGGCGATTCGACGTCGCTCGAGTTCCTCGTCGCTCGCTGGGTCATCGTCGTCTTCCCTGTGATATGTCACAACACCGTTGGTAACACCGCCGTTCACAAAATTGACGGACCGGTTGTAATCTTTGCCCAATTCTGATTTGAGCCCTTTGGGACCGGATGGTGCATTAGGCACTCTTGGACCCAATGGGATGTTATTTGTACTAGATGGTGGTGGGGAGGCTTGTCGGGTATGTCTGGAAGCACCAGTTCGCTGTCGCTCGAGAGCCTCCAGTTCCTCTTCTCTCTTTAAGCGTTCCATATCCCGCTGGATGCTTCGGTCTCTGAAAGCGGCAATCTCTGCAGCGACAGTCTCTCTCATCTCAGCAGGAATGTCGGCTAGTTCGTCTTCTTGTGCCAAGGGGATATTAACCACTTCGACATTATCCCCATTTTGCGCAGAAGCTTCGCCCATAGTAACATCGCCATCCGCATCTGCACCAGATCGCACTGGAGGGTAAAACATGTTCTTGATGGTCTGCTTCAACGCACCTCTTGCCGTCTCAAGCCTGGCCTCTGAGCCTGCCTCGTCTCTCATGCCCTCTTTATAATCTTCCAAGAATTTTGTCGATTTCTCGTCAAATCGGAATTGAAGTTGGGACTTTTCGAATTTTTCGTAGGTTTCGTCTTCCGCTTCCGCAGCCGTATCTGACGGGGTTTGTTTCTTGGTGGGGACTTCGACATCATGGAAAAGCTCCGATGCAATCCAAAGTGATTCGGTATCTTCAAACTGAGCAAAGCCAAACCCCAGTTCTTTGCCACTGGAATCTACTGTTCGGTCCCAACGCCGTAACTTGCCTGCTGTACCGAGGATCTGTTCGATGCCCTGGTTGCCGCCAACCCCCTGCGTGATGCCGCTGACAAAGACAGTTCGGATGATTTCTTCTTTTGATGGCGGTACCAAGGACTGCAGGTTCTCTCTCATGGCCTGGCGAGCCTGGTCTAAGCTTCGATCCATGCCAATACCAGCCCTCGGGCCTGCCGACATCGGTGTCTCGCTGTCCTTGCGACCTGGGGCGCCTGGCGTGGAAGGCTTCCCCGACAAGGTACCGAGGCGGATGACGGGGGCGTTGAAGTTAATGTTGGGCATGTTCGGGGGCGCTTGGAAGGAGGAGGGCATGCCGCTGGGTCGATTAGCTTGAGTGATGCTGGGCTGCTGAACGCCAGGTGGTGGCGCCATTCCTGGGGCAGACATGCCTGGTGGAGGTCCTGTTATTGTGCGTGTCAGCAGTCGAACAATAGAGGAGGGGTTCGTGGGCGGGACAAACCAAGACCAGGGGCAGACGACATGCCTGGCGGGCCATTGGCACCAGGATATGAATTATACGTCGGCGGCGGGCCGAAGCCAGGCACTTTTAGAAGCTCGTCAGCGATCATCACTCTGCAACAGGGACGGCTCGATGCTTCAGTCCCAGAACGACGGCAGCAGCCATTCGAGCTTCTTACCTCCGCCGTAGGGATTGTAAGCCATATTGGCAAATTGTTAGAATCGCGTGTGCTCAGACTCGGCCTCGGTCAATGCGTGGAACAAGAGGTATATGTAGTCGCGACGTGAATTTCGTGATATGGAGATGGCTTCGTAACAGGTTAAAGTCAAGTCAGGTTATTTGCGAATCTGCACGTCGCAAGATGGTTTACCCATTTTTGCGACAAAGCTTAAGACTGGGTCCAGTGAAGGCAAGAGCCAGACAGACGCGCTGTGGTCCCTCTTGACGAATTAGTCTAACCGTTGGTGCAACAATGATGACTGGACACAGCCACTTGGATACTGTGACGTGGCTGATGAAAAGCGGCTGTTACCTCAACTAAGCCACATGCGATGCCTCAGCATACACACCCCGGGCGTCTCCTCAGTCATCACCAACTTTTGAATTTAGTCTCGATCTCCATCAGCTCTATCTTCAATGCCTCTAGATAGCGGTCCCTTTTTCGACAATTGCACTAGAAGCCGCGAGTTCCTGCTCTGCCTTTGTTGGTGCTTGGTCCAAGATGTATTATGTTCTTCAATTCACAATGATCGCCTCCTTTTCGCTAATAGTCTCTGCAGGGCGGAACTCGGCCGGGTTGCTCAAGCAGCCATGCGTTCGGCCTCGTTACTTCGAGCTACACCCATCCGATCGCAGCCATGTCGCCCGCTCATCCTAGCGGGCTCTGTCTCCGGCAGGAATTACATGTCCACAACCTCTAATTCAAGATCTTCTAACGAGCCCGCGAGGCCGTCGCCCCCCTCCGCAATATCACCGGCAAAGACACAACAAAGGTCTTACGCCTCCGACTGGACTAATCCCTCTCGCCGCGCACGAGGGACCCTCGACAATATTGCCGACATCGGCGTCCAAAATTCCAGTAATTCATCATACGACTTGCCATTTGGTGTCCAGAAAGAGAAGGAGCAAGAGAGTGATGACCAGGAGCCGGTGGAATTCGCATCAGACGTGCTCCTCGACCTGGCCGACATCAAGCCAAACAGGTATGCGAGGGGCGAGACTCCGGCCGCACCAAAAGCCTATCTGCGCATGGTTCCTCGCACAGGCCGCACGGTTTTTGTCGGGAATAATGTCGATGTCGCGCGGTCGTTCAAGATGCTAGCCGTCCAAGTTGCGCAGAACGGCCTGCGCCGGGACTTCCAGTCGCAGCGGTATCACGAGCGCCCGGGAAAGAAGAGGAAGAGACTCACAAGCGAACGCTGGCGGAAGAGGTTCCAGAAGGGCTTCAAGGCCACCATCTCGAGAGTCCGGGAGCTGACTTCACAAGGCTGGTAGATTCCATGTACAATATAACGAGCAGCCCGGATGGAGCGTTCGGGCATGTTCCTCTGTGACATAGAGCTATTATGTACCATCTATTGTGTCATTGTAACTAAACCAACGCAATAGGTGACGTGGTGCCGACTGTGCGCGAGCAACATCGTGAAACAGGACTCGGTCTCGAATGGTAGTATCCCCTATTGCTTACATTCAGGTCTTTCCTGCTCGGTAAACTTTTTTTCCTCTCCGTCTCTCAATAGGCCTACCGAATCAGTTTACGCCGACAGGATCCCGTAGCGTTTACCAAACATAGATAGTTCTACGAAACGGACGAGTACCCAAGAGTATACGTTGGTCGCTACATTAAGAGGAACCTGAATAATGCCCTAACTTTTTTGGGAAGAGGTTTAGCAAGTTGTGCAGTTGACTGGCATTTTATTAACGCTCATCCTGAATCCTGGACCCCCACCTCTTAAGGCTTATCTAGAGTTTGGTAGACTGCTTCAAGCTAAGCGTAGGAATAAGATCCGGATCAAGGTCAATAGTAAATGGGGTCGATGCGTCTGAGCAAGAATGTAGAAAACGACTTTGGAGTCACGCATAGTGCTGAGAGGATGTGCAGGCTCCCGGCAATACATGCATTATTTCTTGTTAGTTTCTACGGGCCATACATAAAATATAATGCGCCTTAGCTAAACGAAATTCGGTAAGGATAACTTGACACCGCATAAGCCACGACGATGTCTCTATAATCAAGAGAAAGCTCAAAAAGAAGCAGGCCTTGAGCCGAAATTTTAGAGCTTCATGATCAGCGAACAAATAGCTAGGCTAAGGCACAAAACCTGTCGGCTATGCATATAGGACAAAGAGGCCAGCTCAGCGTGGTTGCTAACAACAGGCTATTAGAAGAATGGAAAACCCTAGCTTCGCAGTGAAACCAGATGCTCGGGAAATAGACATTATAGAACTCTTATAGGCAAACAACATCAGCGGGCACCTAGAGAAATGCCACGGCTTTAAGAACAGTCATACATGATCATTTAAAGACGCTTTGAAGTAGTTTATACGTCATCCCGAGTTGTAGGAGGAAAAAATAAAGCAAAAGGAGAAAAAGATGGGCTATTACGAGAATACAATAATAGCATAAGCTAGTACTGACGCAAGATACAGCAGCTTTAAAAGGGAGAAATCAAGTAAAAGAGCGCCCTTGGGCAGCTACAGATAGGATTCTCGCAAGAAAACTTAAAATAGAATAACAAACATAAATGTTAGTTGACTATAATGGCTATCTAATGCTTACGTCTAGCGGAGCAAAGAAGCACGGCAGGTGTAACAAGGGCTTGTTTTCAAGAGCTTAGAAGAGTGTTAAAATTGTAATGATCTTCTAGTCCTCCCTTTCAGCCAGAGCGGCGACTAAGGCCTATATACCCGCTCTCGTATAGCTTGTCTCATTTGATCGGGCATATGCGGATAGCTACTCGTGATTATACACATGATATTTGAACCCCCGACTCAAGGGTCTCGGTGCTGACCTATTCCCTTGGGTTCGTGTGGCAGCTAGTGAGATGACGTAGTAAGACGATAGATAGACCCAACAGTTGTAGGAAAGACTTGCTTACGGGAAGAGAATAGCGAGTCGTCCGCGCGAGCAGGGAACGCAAAAGCTGACGAACAGATTCGAAACCTCACGATGAATCTCTTCACAGTGAAATATAGCCTGAGACGACCGAGAAAAAGTCAAGCTAGGAAATGGACGTTTTACTAAAATAGAGTAAGCAGAAAGCGCCGAATGAGGCCCGATTACTTCGTGAGGAACTAGATGATCTCAATACCAAAATAAAGAACTTTTTAGAGGGTATCGGACGTTTTTGTGAGGCCGAGAAATATCAGAGGGGGCAGCATAGGAAGTCCGAGGCTAAATCCGGAGATGTGGACAAGAAGTATTGACTGCAAGAAAAGACTGGCGGAGGTGCCGCAACATAGGTAGGAGCTAAAAGGACAAGCATGATACAGTTGCCAAGTAGCTCAAAGAATTTCACCGGGGAGGAGACACTAGTAAATGAAAAAAGACACGCCCAGGCGAAGAGGGAAAGACTGAGCAGCTCATAGCATCTTTAAGAGTCTCGAAAAACGAGTAGACATAGCAACACTGAAGAGTATAAGACGAGGATCGAGTTGCAGAAAGGTCTGATCAATCTTATATGCACTACTTCATAGGCGAAAAAGATCATGTTTTCGAAAGATACAACGATAGAAACACTGCAATAAAAAGGAAGCTTAGCACAGGGCAGCATCCAAGAAGCCACTTCCAAAATAGATCAAACAAAAGAAGCCTCCACAGGCTGAAAAGGAGGCAAACGAACTTTGACAAGTTCTCGAAGTACACAAAATAAATACAGGATATCACTCTTGATTGTAACCTGACGTAGGAAGCCTCCGACGACATAGAATGAGGCCAGACCCCCAAAGTAAGAGGCTAAAAAGGGATTGAACGACCAGCAGGAAAAAAACAAACCAAGCTCTCTACGTAGCTGAGTAGAACAGACACAAAATAGCTAACCAACACTCAATCATATATTAAGTAGAAGGACTCGCAGCTCGAGAAGCTAAAGCCCATCGTCAAATAGGAGCGGAGTAGAAGAGAGGAATTGGACATGGCTCAGGGGTATTCGCGAGGGAAGTCAACGCAGGATCACGGAATCAACTGCACGACTGAACGTAAAAGCGAAGCAGTTGAGATGCTGAGGTATACTAGATTTACCGAGTGGGATAAGTTACTAAATAGTAGAGTAAGATGATCAAAACCTTAAAGGCGAAACTAGCGGAAGCATAGCAGAGCGAACGCGAGCTAGAGAGGCCATGAGAAGGCGCTGATCAAGGAGAAGACGAAGCAGAGCCTCATCTTTGCCGAATTGAAACTGCGAAAAGAGATCCGCGCGACGTGGCGGACCCCGGCCGTCGACTCGTGAAACGGGACATCACCATTGCTCGAGATCAGCCAGTCCTTCGTAGACGGGCGCAGTATTATGCTATCGACAGACAGCCACGAAGACATCGCCACCAGCCACTCATTGCCGCACGAAATGAACGCGAAGGAGGTTCACACGCGAGGGGATCAGACCGTAGGCGAAGACTCTTAACTTAACTTCAGAGGGGCGCACGAATGGCGGGAGAAGGAGTGTCTCGTATCGGTGCGCGAGTGCTGCTACGAAACCTGTCGATAAGATATTCACGTTGTCGAGGCGAAGAATCTCAACCTCGCGGCGCCACCGTGGCGACAGGTTCTTTGATGACATATTCGATGGCGGCATAGAGAGCCGTACCCCACGATGACGAGCTAGTATTTCTACGTTATTTAGCCCCCCTGTCGGACGAAAGTTTTCGCCTACCTATGTGCCGTGAACTCAGGCATGTTCCCGAGATACGCCATGCATGAGCCAGGTTTTTTTTCCCGTTGACGATGGCTTGTAACTCTACATCCCTTTGGCGTCTGGCTCGAGTTCCTCGTGCTCGCACTTCGTCCCACACTTCGAGTTCGAGGTCAAGTCGCATACGATAAGGAGCACAAGCAGGGATAGGCTATGCCTCGGTTCTGGAGATCCTCACAAGTCGAGCGTTCTAGGCCTGGACGACGATCGGGACGCTCCCTCCGAGCGAAATACATAGTAGCGCTGTATGCCATATTCCCGAGGATAAGGAGAGACAGAGGATACACAAATAACGACTGCGAGAAGGAATATCGCAATCAATCAGTTCCTTCGTGTGTCAAGGAGGTCGATCCCGAAGTTTGCGGGATTCCGCCGGCGTAAACGGAAGTCAAGTTAACGCTCGAGAGGGATGACGATGAGAGAGCTCGACGTTCGCCAAGCCGGCCGGTTCTTGTTTGGGACGTGAAGAGCAATGGTGCCGAACGTTCGTCATGATCAACAGGACGCCGACAGTCTCGCTGAGACGAAAGCGACTCTCGGAATCGGGAAAGTGGTAGCGAGGTAGCCATCACCACACACACACACACACACCCCAGGGCTTCTCAATATTATGCAGGAGTGACGCCCTGATAAGCAACTCATGAATATAGTTTAGATTGCGAAAAATCGAGATTTCCCCGAAAAAAAGACGCCCGTGTCTGAGGATCAATCGAAAGCGTCATAATTCCTCTTTGACAGCAGAAACTTAGCGTTATTAGAAGGAGGAGGATCTCCATCCCTAAATCATAATATGCTATCTATATACACAACTTCGAAAGGGGGGGAGGGGGGAGTTTTCGTATAGTAGTGATTCTCGGCCGAGGTAGCGACGGGCCGATGACACGCGAAGTTGTGCCTTGCTTGACAAATTGCTTCTACAAATAAGTATAACCAAGAGACCAAGAGATGGAACGCAAGTTTAATGACTATTCTAGAAAATGGAAGCCAGATACTGTATTTGGAGAGTGGGGACTTTGTAAATACGCCGGTTGGTTCCTTCGGGTAGCCGATTCGGTGCTAGTGCCCACCTATACATAGACTTATATAATACTCTAGTATGTAGTACTGACATTTGTCTGCACTTACACTAGTTTTCTACACGTAAGCGGCAGGCAGCGTCTCGGGGATATTTGGAGGATAGTTAGAGGGATAGTTAGAGGCTATTTAGAGGATTGGGAGTCAAAGGGACTACCGTTACACTAGAAACCGTTAAATGGCTCACCTTAGCAGATTGCGGAGAAATCTCCATCGTGAGTGAATTGGTTTTGGATGTTTAGTGTAGGTTAGATAACGTGGGTACATTGAACTAACAGTTAGTGCAATCCCTAACTATTTACAGTAGTTAGTTGGAGGCCTGGTTCGGCGACCACTGGCATCTAGCCCTGAGATATGACGACTACTAGGCACTATTCTATACTGAATACGGCATCCGTGAAATTCCTTCCTTTCTATCCGGTTCATGCCGCTGTTAGTGTAGGAGGGAGAATTGGGAGTTGCTTTTTCTGATTTTCCTGGCCGGTTTTTCCCCGTTAACTTGACTCGTGGGATTCGCCATGACTCGTGCCACTGCGAGGCTTTACTTGCGGCTGAAGACTAATGATTGCTTGCACAATTGCCATGTGGTACAGCTATAAGTAAGCTCTGTAGCTAGCCTTACTGCATCAGTTCAATTTTTATATCCAGCTAGTTTTCGGACTAACTAGATATATGCATAATCCTGAGAGCTCCGGCAGCGTAGACCCTTGTTATTATATCACACTTTCAGCGCAGGCTGATATACTAAATGTCAATAGGAGGGTCTTCTCGTCCTTTAACTTTGCAGCTATTTGTCAAGTTCTGATGTGTTGTCAATACCTATATGAAGCATAGTTATACTGTATTTCGGAGCAACTGGGTACTCCTATAACCGAGTACGCTATGACGCTCACACATATCTGTGCGTGTTTCAACTGTCCTATCAGGGCGCTTGCGCCGATACAGCCAAGTCCGTTGGTCGTTATACCTAAGTACCTATCTCTTGTTCACATTAATCACCTTCCTGGTAACGAGGTATCAACGCCCTCTCCCTAAATGTACCTGAATGGCCGTAGTAGACAGCTGGTAACACTAATCGCCAAATTCTTACACCACTCTCCGAACATGAAGCTTTTACAAAGGCGCTAGTACACTCCTTTATGACCGTAACCCGTAAACCTTTGATGTAACTCCGGCCTGTTGTTTATACCAAAGTGACGTGCCCCCAAGACCAGACCGCCACCACCATTAGTACACACTTATTTTCCCTGCCAGTAAAACCTTCACCTAACCCACAAATACAGGAACTCCCTGCTTATTAACCGAAAGGATTTCCGAAGTTGACATGTGACACTTATATCCCCCTGGTAAATACCCTTCGAAGCCAGGATAACCTGGCTTCTCGGGCTTGCTTCGACATCGGTGCGTCCGGTGCTATTCGATCGTATCCGTGAGGGCCGCCGGGCCAGACGTGAAGCTCGGCGCAAACCCCAGCTTCCCAAAGCCTCGAGGCGAATATCACAATCTCGTCACGAAACGGATCCGCGGAGGCACAATCGATGAATGTGGGGGGTAGTCCTTCCAGATCGGCAGCTCTAGCTGGGGCCTCGTACTCAGAGACGTCATCGGTCCCGACGCGATCGCCCAGTAGGCAACGCCAGGCGAACCTATTCATCGTTGAATTATAGAACGGGCCATTCGTGAATTGTTGGGCTGAAATGGTGTCATTCCTGTCATCGAGCATGGGGCATTCCAGGAACAGCCCCGAGAGCTTCGGTCCCCCTTTATCGCGCGCCATAAGCGCAATGGCCGCTGCCAAGCAACCACCGGCGGATGTTCCATATAGGATAAAGCGACTAGGGTCGATCCCTAGTTGAGTAAGGTGTTGTTCGGCCCAAAGAAGACCAGCATAGCAGTCGTTTGCCGGTTGTTCGCCAGTGCTTTCCGGTGCCAAGCCGTACTCCACGCTAATAGTGATGGCGTCGATTTCCCTCGCCCATACCGCACTGGTGTCGAGACCTGCGAACCGGTTGCATGAGATCAGCGCCCCCCCATGTATGTAGAAGATGCCAGGATGCAGTCTCTTCATGTGCGATTCCGCCATCGGCCTGACTATGGACATTGAGAGGTTGCCCCTCGGGCCTGGTATCGTAAAATTCTCAACACGAACACTCTTGTCAGCCAGCAAAGCGTCCGTGAGTGGCTTCGTTCGGCAGGCAGAGACCTTCCGCACCCTCTCGACCTCGTAGCGGTCAGGACCGTGGCCTAGCGCTACGAGCACCTGATCGATAGCAGGATCGTACGGCGGTCTCGGTTGGCGATCTGTGGAGCGTGCCATGTTGCGTGAAGACACTGGCAGAACACTGGGGAGAAAACACATGTGCTTAACGTTTATTATATAGCACTGATGAGTCCTGTGATGAGGCCACGATGATGAAGGCCTGACAGTGTATAGAGGAGAGACCTGATTCGTTGATCACAGCAAAGTTTAGGACAAAGGTGGTGTGATCGACGGGGAGCAGGCCGGTCCTTTATACGCTTGTCAAATGCAGCTCTAACGAATCCACGTACCCGGTATTGCTCAGGCGCGGCAGACGCTACCATTCGGTTCGGCTCTTCCAGAGCATTGTCGTGCCACATCAGGCAGGGGGGGGGGGGCAGAGCAAGAGAGGTGATAGATAGCTCTGATAACCAACCAGGTTGTGGCACCCTCGCCTGCCAAGTCAGTTGTAGCCGTGACAGGTCGAATTCACCCGCCTCAAAAGAGACTCCAACAGAGCATTGCAACCTATCGTCGTAGCCTCAGCCACAGGTAACACAGCTAAACTGCATTGGCCGGAACCAGCGACCGGTCCGGGATCCCCTTGGTCAAGGACGGCCTCACCAATGCGCCCTTCATCAAAACCGGCGGCCCAAGCCCGTTTGGAGTGCGGGTGAATGGCTTGATTGAGTTCTGCCAATGGAAGTGTTTGGCGAATTAATGAAGCTATCTATACTAAGTAATTGCGCCCCGGTTTATTTGGAAACCATGTTTTAGACTAAAGAGCGCTACGCTTTGGGGTGTCCACCACCGCGCCCAATGTGGCTAAGTGCCGCTGTCAAAAGACGCAGACCAGACGCAGACCTTCGAGAATTACTTTTGTGGGGTTGGCCCACACTATACACACCCGCTATACTGTGATTGTACAATGCAGCGATAACCTGTCGAGCCCTGTTCCTGCCCTGTCTCTAGCCTGTCTCTAGCCTGTGGAGCTTGGTGAGCTTGGTGAGCTTGGTGCTGTCTCGCGCCAATATCCGGGGCGGCCAACCATTGGGCAGGATATTGGGCTTCGATGTCGGCCCGAACCACTCGTCAGTAACAGACACAGACATATCATGTAGAGTAAGACAGTTTACTGTAAGATCTGCCATGTGTTGGTACTGCCAATCTAATCTGATCTATTACTAATAACACTGTGGTTGGGGCCTCTGCTCTGGCCTCGGAAGACTGACCTTGTCGAGCCTGTCTTCGGGCGTGCATTAACCAACGGCGCAGAGGTATCTACATATGGTTACTTGCACACCAAAAGCTTCCTGGTTCCTTGCGAAACCTGCTTCTGCTGGTTCGTGCGTTACCTCGTCTAAAGCGCGCTAAAGCCTCGTACACTAGGCCCGTAATACTTACCTAACAACTACATCGTACACACAATAGCACAATAGCACAACACTTACATAGTAGCTTACTTAGTACAACTAGGTTACCTAGTCTTACAGGGGTTTGCTTACACACCAGTACAGAACCAGCAGTCTATATTTTAGACGCGCATTCGGCTTGCTTTTAAAACTACCTATAGTACAGTAGCTCGGCTGGATCTATCTCTGGATAGACAGTATTGCTCTGGACAACATAGGTAGTAGGTAGGGCTGGCTCTCCAGCATTCGGATTCTCCCTGTTGGAACACAATCGAGTTTCCTCGGGTCTGGCGTCATTCACCATCGAGATACGAGACATTATGCATACTTAGCTACAGCTTGCATACTGGCGAGACTGGGGGAGCTGTTGTAAGGTAATGCTCTAAGGTTGTGTTACCCGCCTAGCGCGATTCGGGTGCATCCGGATGATTACTCATTGGACGGGTTGTGCAGAACTGTGCATTGTGATGTGTAGTAACCGGAAACGGGTTCTAGATGTAGACGATCCCGCGACTACATGTGATCGATCATGCATGCACTCACGCTGCATTGGCATCGGTAGTGGCATCTTAGCCTGTACGCCTCCGCTGACGAAGCCGATTCGTTTCAAGACGTCTACTCTAAATAACTAGACTCAGGTCGAGTTGCAATCCAAGTCTCATTTCCACTCCCCGGACCGGGAAAAGCAAGCACTAACACGTGTGGTCGCCCGTAGTTGCAGCACCAATTCACCTCGGGGACGGGACGGCACCCGACCCGGGCCAGACACAGCCAGACCCACACGCAAAATCCATCAAAACGAGGATGCCGCCCGCTTAAGCGACAAGCTTTGCTTGTAAACGGGTTACCTCAATATCGCGGCTAATCACGGACTGCACGACGGAGGTCCATCCCGCACGCCCCGTGCGCCGGCTAAGCTCCACGGGATGTCAACCTTTGGACGAAGTAAGACGACCGTCGAATGCACCATACCATCTACGGCATCTTCATACGTACTTTAATTTATCATCTAGCGCTACAATTGGCAGCGTATTTCGGTATCCGGATTACTATTTAGAAAAACCCCCCGAGCCGCAATCTTAGTCGCCGATCGCCATCAGTTATTTTCGGTTATTTTATTTTCGTTAGCTGGCCGGCACAGGGCAGAAATGGCCCGAGCCTCTATTCCAAAGGCTTGGCAGGTTATTCCTGGTGCTCTTGTTAATATCGTGCAAAAAGCTGATCAGCGCACGGGTCGCCAGGTGCTCGGAACGGTCCAGCATGTCCTAACCAGGGGTGATCATCACCGCGGTATCAAGGTGCGACTTACAGACGGTCGTGTGGGCAGGGTGCAAAGCATGGCCCAAGGCACTGAGAGTGGCTCGTCAACGCAACCGTCTTCGGAGTCGGCTTCCATTAGTGGTCCGAATCCTTCCCCTTCCATGGTGTCAACTGCAGAGAATGCCAGAGAGCCAAGAGGCCAAGGGCGTCGGCCGCGGTACCGCGATGTCCGGCTCGAGGAACCACTCGATGCTGCTCCTGAGCAAATAGACTTAGGCGCATATATCGTGCCGTCTAGACGCAAGGGGAGACCCAAAAAGGGGGCAAATGCCAACTCAGACGATGCGAACAGCTCCGAGAATATCAGCCCGAACAATGACAACTCCAATGCGACAGCGGACGTTTCTTCGGCTGTCGCCACATGCCCAGTCTGCGGTGCCTTCGAAGGAGACGAGGCTGCTGTCGCTCATCACGTCGCTGGGCATTTTGAGTCTTAGGTCGTGGTGAACATCGTGTCGTTACCGATGTTGGATCTAGTTTCATCTTGATCCGATCGCTTAATATGATAGCGCGCAGCTTGACTTGCAGACATCAACTTCTCCGGAATTGCAGAATCAAAAAACGGCACTGACAGCGATGAAATATGCTACTCAACCTGCGATGGAGCAAGGTAGAATTCTAATTAAAAATATGCGCTGTTATCCCTACTACGCATAAAAGCACTCTTTCCCGCCCCTACTGCAGGGCCACGAGCTCCAAAACCTAAAGCATGTTTAAGGTTAGGGTTCTGCCATACGTCAGCAATCAAGCCTTACGGCCACATGCAGCTGCCATCGAGGTAGCCATCAAGGTTGCCATCAAGGTCCCCCGTCCCTTCACAGCCACCTGCTGATATAAGAGGAAAGCGACTGTAAGATCGATTTAATTCAGGATAAACGTATCAATTTGAATAATTATGTCCGGCAATACATCAACTTTCATCCAAGTTCGTGACGTGATTATCGTCGGCGCTGGGCCCAGCGGGCTGGGTGTCGCAGCGCGGCTATCTGAGCACATGCCAGCAGCGAACTTTACCGATGACGAGCACAAACGCTTTCACTGGATAAAGCAACATCGTGCCGCCAAAACGAGCATTAAAAGCCACCAGAATGGTGCGAGAAAACTACGTACGGCATCTATCGCTTCAACCACTGTCCCAGAATTGGATATGTTGGCGCTTGACGCGTTCGGCACCAGTTGGATGCAACGCTGGCAAGGCATGTTCAAGACGTTTGACATATCCCATCTCCGAAGTCCCATGTTTTTCCACATCGACCCCGCAGAACGGGATAGCTTGTTGTCCTACGCATACGCCAATGGCCGGGGCGACGAGCTAAGAGAGCTCCATGGCTGTGTTGGAAAGGAGCTGAGTAAATACCAGAGAAAGAAAAGGGAGAAGCTGGGACGACAGTAAGATTTGTTGTGCGCATTAAACAATAGAGTGATTACTGAGACGACGAAGGCAGCAGAATATACCGACCGTCGACGAACGAGACCGTAAAGACTACTTCGTGCCCTCGACGCCCCTATTTTTCTCCCATTGCAACTGTGTTGCGGATCGGTACCAGCTCAGCGACGATATAATATCCCAAGAACAAGTTCAAGATATTCGCTATGATTACGTTCGGGAGTCCTCTGACGAACAGAAGATCTTTGCTGTCAAGACGAACAAAGGATGTCATTATGCGAAGATTGTCGTCCTAGCTATCGGTGGCAATCAGCCCCAAATACCCTATTCTCTCACGACTGAAGAAATGGAGGGAGCTACCCACGCTATGCACATCAAGACATTCCCGCCCCTTTATCTGCAAAAGAAGATCGCACTCGAAGCCGAAACAAATGTTTTGGTTGTTGGAGGCGGACTCACGTCGGCACAGATCGCAGATCTTGCCGTTCGTCGAGGGGCTACCAAGGTATGGCTCATCATGCGCGGTCCTCTAAAAATCAAACATTTTGATATCGGCTTGGAGTGGGTGGGAAAGTTCCGGAACATAGAGCATGCACAGTTTTGGAACTCTGAGTCAGCTGAAGAACGATGTCAGAAAGTCATGGATGCTCGGAACGGTGGCAGCATCACCCCATATTACAAGAAGATCGTCGAAAGGCATATCGCGGCAGGCCGTTTGAACATGTTACTGCACACCACGATTGACACCAAGGAGTGGGATCCAATCTCAAAGACGTGGACCATCTCGTTGAAAGGAGAACAGAAGAATCTTCCGCCGATCGATCATATCTATTTCGCAACCGGTGTAGGAACAGACTTTGAGGGTTTGCCTTGCCTGCAGTCCATGATTCATGACTACCCGATTGAGACTTGTGGCGGTTTTCCCTGCATCACGGAAAAAATGACTTGGAGGGATGATGTGCCTCTCTTTGTGGCCGGCCGATTCGCAGCTCTCCAGCTTGGCCCCGGAGCTCATAATCTAATCGGGGCGAGAATAGGGGCAGACAGAATTGCATGGTCAATCCAAGAAATGCTGGGAGTGGAGGAGAATGGTGACCAAGGTAATTGGAGTCAGGACAAGTTCAACTACCTAACTGGCAGAGGCAGTCGCTTTGATGCCCTCGCCGAAATTCCTATCGCCGCGTAAACTAAATTTGCCACCGCATGTTGATTATGGCTGGCATAGCGATTACATCGTTTTTGTGATAATATCATTCTTATCATACAGCGAAAATCGGAGTTTATTATTTGTCCTCTATCACTAGTCAATAGCTCCAAAACAAATCGTCAACCCAACAATCATCTCTTTACCCCTCGTTCACTTGAATAACAAAAATGCTACCGAATCTCCCTGACCTTTCTCCCCTGCCCGCCTCATGCTGCAACGCCGTAGAAACAACCTGACAAGTCTCCACTCTTCCTAACATCTATATCCCTCCTTTCATACGCCCAGCCCCTTCTCAAATACGCGATACTCAGTAGGTCCAGCAAGCAAGGCGTTCAATATAGGATACGCCTCCCCAAAATCGCCGAGCTCCGTCATCACGTATCCCAGCCGCGTATACCAGGCCTGCAGGCGCGTCTTGCCCACATGCTCGAAGTGCACGGGAACGAGGAGTTCCAGCCGCATGACGGCCAGCCCGAAGTCGCGCCGACACCGCTCCTCGGCGAAGCCAACCAGATCTCGCCCGAGGCCGGTCCCGCGGTATGATGGGTCCACGGCTAGCATTCCGAACTCGCCTGTCGTTGGCGAGAGTTTCTTGATGTATACGCAGCCCACCGGTTTCCCGCGGGGTGTTGTGATTCCTTCGGCGGCACTTGCTCGAGAGTCGGTTGGCTGTAGGAAAGCCACGGCGAGCTCGCCTGCGCGTAGGTGGGCTTCGATTCCCGACGGCGACGTCCGCTCGAATGCGGCCTTGTAGATGCTGTGCTCGGCCTCGCCGTATGCGCTGTTGACGAGGCGCGTTAGGTCTGCGACTAGCGCCTCGTCGGAGGCTGCTTCTGGCGGCGCGACTCGTATCGTCGTTTTGCTGGTGTCATTGTTCGGTTGGATTGGTGCGGATGGTGGGTTTGTGGCGTCCGCTGCCGAGAAGACGGGAGCGCCGATCGCGGAGACGTCGTCTTTATTGGCCATGATTTTACTTGAATTGATTGTGCTAACGCAAGGCAGATGCAAAAGTGTGAGTGTTCTCAGTTTCCTCTCAATTCCAACAATCCTGAAGCAAGGTATGAATAGCAGATATCTAGACCATCTCCTTTTATTTACCGCACTTTTGACTCAACCGCTTCGGACAGCGACATAAGGGCGTGCTATTACACTCTGTCATGTAGTCCCCTAAACACAATTAGTAACGCTCTGGCGTAGTCACCAGCACGCTAACGGAGCCTCGGCCGAGATGTTGCAAATTTAGCGTCAGTTAACTGAGCACTTTGTTTTACAATCCTGCTCAACTTGAGATGGGAAAATAAGGTAAGTCTATTGGTAATACATATCACATGGTTGCCCAAGTGTTAACCTTCTTCTATTGGTAAGCATTATATGTTCCGTCCACCCCTTAAACCCCCCCCCCCCCCATCTTAGTGCACTTATAGAGCCACAACGGCACCCATGAGGCCGGCGGCGGCAGCAGCAGCGAGAGCAAAGCCAGTCTCGCGCGACGCGGCACCCTGGGAGGGAGCAGAGGTGGAAGCAGGCGATCCAGAGTGAGAAGCAGTGCCAGAGGCAGCACCGGTGGAAGCGGCGTGCGACGAGGTGGCGGGCGTGACTGTAGGCGACACGCTGTATTGGGTGGGCCGAGCAGATCCAGAACTGGTGGTCTTGACGGGGCTCGAAAGAGACGAGGTGCAGACGGGGAGGCCGGTGGGCCCGACGTCGCCGACGAGGGTAGAGCAAGCGCTGAGGAAGCTGTCAAGCTCAGCGCTGTTGGAGGAGTACCACTGGAGAGCCGACGACGTGTACGAGGCGTATTCCGACTGGACCTTTCCTGTGAATGATGGGGTGACGCAGGGGTCGGAGGGCAGAGTCACGCTGGCTAGGTCAGCTGGTGGCGTGGGCAGCGAGGCGTACAGAGTTGATACGGCGCTCAATGCCGACGAGCACTCGGGGCCGAGAGAGAGTGTGAGGCCGTCGAGCTGTCGGTTCTCGAGAAAGTCACGCTTGGCGATAGCGGGGACCTGGGCCGTGGCAGCGCCAACGACGGTGGCTGCGAGAAGTGCCTTGGAGAACATCTTGAAATTTGGTGATGATTAGATGAAGAAATAAAGATTAAAGCAGTCTTGACGAATGGAAAAATTAGTTTTTAAACGAGAGAAGGCAAGAATACTGGATTGAAAAATCTAGGCCATCCTGGTGGAATGGAAGGGAGACAAAGACGCCTTTTATCATCGTTCGTGAACAGTCTGCTACGGTGCCATCTAGAACGGCCAAATTCCAAGCCCCCTGGAGACATCGCGAAGCTACTTACATATGAGGAATGGTTCGATGGTAGGGCTATGCATGGACGTCTAGGGGGACCCACGATTACCAGCGTGGTGGTTACTATTCTTGGCATTATATCCTGCTAACTAAGCCCTTTTATAGAAATAGTCTAATGAGATTGTGCTTATTGGGTAATTCCTCCTAGGACTTTAACTGGAGGCTGTACGACATCGTTGCAAATTAGCTAATCGCTAAGTTGCCGTGGCAGGATCAAAACATGCCGGACTTGGAATTCGAGAACATCTACTCGAACGCTAGTGTAGGGCTAAGTTCTAGACCTTGCTCCATTCTCCACCTCCATCTCACCTCATCCGATCTCATCTCGCTTTGCTTTGCTCAAACTCACCGACTCTCCTGAAATTGTGACCGTCTCACATTGTCACCAAGCCACTCAGCAACAAACAGTAACAGACAGCTATCAAGGGTTCAAACGGCTGTGAGAGTGAGCAATCGTCCTCTAGACTCCGAATTCACCGCCAAAAAGAAATAGAAATTGTAAGATGTTCAAGTCTGGCTTAGAATAGGCTGCCTTGACACGCAATAGGCGATGAGAATCAGGCGAGATTTGTGCGCGTTGCATAGATCCTCTATCACCTCTGGCATTTCATCCTTGTATCTTTGTTCTATGAAGTCGTGATATTTTACCTGGTAGTCGACGTTGTGACCTCTCCTCGCGATGAGAAGGATGTCCGCCTTTGCTTGTAATACCCAGTCTCTCGTCAGGTCGGGCGCTCTAGGTAATGAAGATGGTTAGCCACCAGACCATTGAATACCGGTCATTTTTCGATTGGGCTTCGTGGACAAGGATACAACCACAAATCTCCGATAATATCGATGGGTTATGCTTGGTCTTGTGTGAGAGTTTTATCCGCAGCGATTAGGAGCTCACTATACGAAACAATTAATTGAAGAGTAAGAGGTCACCTACAAACTGAACGTAGCTTGAGCTGACATCCCATAGTTCATGTGCCCACAATGATTGCATAAGCTGCCTATTCGGTACTCGTTGACGAGAGGCATAGTCGTTTCGCCATCTCGATCAGTCAACAGCTTTCGCCAGTAAGGGCACTGGTCCGTGGCTGTTCCCGTTGGCTTATAACACTCGTAATCAGCTATCGTCATTTATAACATGATTTAAAGGTATTTCGTAATTGTAGGGAGCTTGTGAGACACAATTTTGTCCCCGCGGATGAGAGTCGGCTAAAACATAAGAGGAAAATGGCAGAAAAAGTACTCACCACAAGCGCCTCAGCAAACCTGGAGTCATTAACAATGTAATTCAACTCCTTCCATCCATCGCAGTATTCGAGAATCTCTTCAATCATCTCGTAGGACAGCCAGGGAATAGACATCCCCACGATGGTTAATCGATCTAATTTTAGACCCTTGAGCAGGTCAAGCGTTGATGGCAGCCAACTATAGCAAGGACCGGTTGTTAAACAGCCTCTGCTGCTAATGTCGCTCACGGCCAAGCGCCTGATTTTAGAAATCGTTTCGCTTGGCAGCTGGCGCAACGTGCGAAACATGATCGTAGGGTTCCCGAAGACGAGAAGAACGTGGCGCAACCACGTATTGCCAATATCTAATCTCATTCGTTGGCAGGTTCTTATCAAGGCGAGAGCATTTCGTGAAGCGATGATGTGGGCCTTGCAATAGAAACAACGGGATCGTTGAAGGAAGTGAATTTCCGCTGCAGAGAAGACGTAGCGATATACCATCAATCGAATATCCTGGTGAAGAAGGCGAAATAAGCCACTGCTGGCTTGGTCGTTGATTACTTTGGTGTCTGACATCTCGCCGGTGGGTGACTTGCGAAGATCGAACGGATGGGCAAAATCAAGCTAAGCAAAATCAGCATTGCAGTTAAGGGAGAGGTCCAAAACGTTGTCGAACTTACTTCTTTCCTGATACGTCAAGTGGAACTTGAACGTAGCGGCGTTGGCAAAGTGCAGGATTCTAGGATGATGACGATGAAGAGCCGTTTAGTGTTCGCTAGCTAATTACAAACTTAGAACTTGACGAGGAGCATAGCATGACGATTTATATAATCCATATTGGAGAGCACCACGACCGAAGCGAAAACAATATGCAAGGATGTTTTTGACTAATAAAAATGAGGCCCTTTTTGGGTACCACAGATTATGGCTGGAGCGAGATGCCATGTTGTTG
Organism: Xylaria sp. 218_066; assembly: GCA_019843955.1. NCBI lineage: Eukaryota > Fungi > Ascomycota > Sordariomycetes > Xylariales > Xylariaceae > Xylaria > Xylaria sp. 218_066. The sequence goes on along the minus strand of JADKYC010000002.1, from coordinate 106,264 downwards.
TGTGCTTATTTCTAACGTGAGGGGACATGACCGAGGCGGAACGATAGGTTATCGTGTGTCTAGATTCATCATGGGCAGCCCCGAGTGCAGTGCAAGAGACGGCCTTAGGTCAATTGTACAACCCATTTTGGTTGCCGTCGACACCCTCACTCTTATCCCTTACCTTCACGACCAGAGCCTTGAACAAACATGTAAATACTTTCATGGAGACACCCAGATGAAATCGGGACTTGACTGATAAGCAGATTTCTGGGGCTTGCGGAATATTGAACTAGTTATAGCATCATAGAATAGCTTTTACAGCTATCGACTACAGAAATTTAGGTACATTTGTACAAATTCAAGGAGTAAATACTTTATGACAAGAACATCCTGTATGACTTAAAAGACTACCTTGCTTTCCAGTTGGAACTGGCAATATAGCCACGTGCCATGATATGGCTAGCAAGCGGGCGTCAGGTGCTTAACTTAGGTGCCTAGCTTTTTGCCCTGGCAGTATGTATTGAGGGGATCTAGCTCGGTCCTGCAGTATGCACCAAGAAGACCACAGGCAGACATGTCAAAGATTACTACAGAGGATCATCGAACATCAATGGCACGCAAGTTATGGGAAATGGTGCAAGAAGCAAAGTTTGAAGTAAGAAATTCCGTATTAATACTGATTAGAACATAATGTCGTAACAAGCGAGCTGTATGAAGGTTGTTAAGGTCGGACGGCTGCTATGTAGTGATCAATCTAAATCAAAGAAACTACCCCGGTTCTTCACACCCGACAAATCCACAAGCCCCATCACCAATCCATCCAACTGCCTTACATTCTCACCGAGATCGAAGTATATGGCAGCGGCAACGGCTGTAATGAAAATCTGCGCGACGCCCATGCCAATAGCAGAACCCCTAAGGCCATCCCACATCCTTACTACAGTCGGTAAACCAAGGACAAAGGCCCCTGCGACGAAGTTCCGCATACACGTCAGTCCGGCGTGCATATCAGCTGTACTCCGTAGCGCGACGTTCATGTTCGCAGAGGTGAAGGCCGTCGATTGGTGCACCACAGGCTCAATCGTGCTGTCGAGAGTAGCGAACCCGAGAGCAAGTAGCCCGAGAAGGAGCGAGATGATGGGGAAGCTGATGTTGTTTCGAGTGAAAGCCAGGTCCCAGATCATCACACTGTCATCCGCCCGGGGCCGCTGCGCTGAGCCCACGATATACAGCCCAAAACTGAGCATACCGATCGAGGAGAAAGCAGCGCCAACGGCAAGCGTAACGAGATGAACTGTGCGGGCGAAGGATCTCTGACGGAGGAGAAATTTAATCCCGACGACGGCAGTAGTTCCAAGTAGAAAAGGCGTGACAAAGATTAAACCAATAGACGATTCATTGAGCTGGAATGGTGACGGTGTGAATAGCAACGAGAGAGAACTGGTCAGACCCCAGAGCGTACCGTACGGAAGTAGCGTTACAAGAAAAAGCAGTATTGTCGATGGTGCCACTGCTGCTCGGGGCGCCTGTACGAGGAGACTTTGATCCACGATTGTTGCTTTATAAGATTGGAATCGCACTGCCCGAAGGTATCGCAGCACCGCATCTTTCGTGAATGAGATCGCTGGTAGTCTCGATTGGGATCGACTTAGCATTGGGAAAGCATCCTGCTCGTCGAAGCTCGACCGTCTGTAGGTTGTCTCAGGAGCACCCAAGATGACTAAGGGCATCAATAACACCAAAAAGGTAGTGAAAATCTCAAACTGTGTCAAGAAACCTCGAGAACTCATCGATGCGACACCACCGATCAGCGGTGCGCCCCATGTCGTGCTAATCGACACAGTATTATACAGTAGAATCTTGGTTTGCCGTTCATGTTCCTGGAAGAATGTGAGTTAAGATGCGCAGTGCTATGAAGGTCCGGGTAAAAGGGTTCATACGAAAAAGGTGTCCAAGATCGACCCGAGTACCAGGGTATCGAAAGCGCCCCAACCAAGTCCCTGGAATATTCTCGCAGCCATGTTCTGTGCGAATTGCCCTCTTGTATTGATATTCCACGCTGAACCAATGAACATCAGCACCATCGAGACCAGGTACACTGGTCGCTTGCCCCAGACTCTTGCCAATATCGTGCTTATCATTCCTGTTACGGCCGAAACTATCAATGGTATAGCCGTCAGAGCAACCGCGTCTGTATAATCAATGCCTTCCTCTACTGCAAGAACTTGATGGACGCTGACAAGCGCAGTCTTCATTGCGCCAACGACGGCCACCATAGATAATAACGCAATGAAGTTGAGGTTTTTCTTCCATAGCGGCCAGTTCTGAAGCCACAATTAGCATTGAATCCAAGTTGACGACCAAAAAGCGCCTCATACCAATGGGTCATTGGGGTCTTCACTAGGCTGAGGTGATAGTTCCACTGTTCCATACTTGCCAACAGCGTATTTAAGGACGCGCTTCGGATCGATGCTAGTAAATGAAAGTCTCCTGGTAGAAGCCGTCGTCGGTCTTGGCTCATCCTTTTGTGGCGACTCAGGGGACTTCGCCGATGATACACTGGACGATATTGGCGACGCTTTCTCCGATTTACTGGTGGTGGGCGACAAGTTCTTAGCTGCCTCCGCAGCATCTCTCTCTATCTCTGCCATTGGCGGCAGTGGTGGGAGGGATTTCCGAGTGCCATGGCTCGACTTTGGAGGTACTGGGAAGCTCTTCTCGATCTGTGCTATGTCGATTGACGACTGTTCTGACGCCGGTCTCGTGTTCATGACTTGAGTGCTTTTCTTCGGGCCCTCCTAATCCCACGAACAATCAAAAGCAACCAAATATGAGAACAACTAGGTTATGTAGTTTCTTGTCCAGTGAGCGTTCAAAAACGTGGTATGTAGGTTGAACAACTAGTTGATGAATAAAAGTTAAACAGTAGGATAAAAGGCAACCAGGCCACGAAGGTCAACTTCGAAGAAGCGAAATCAGTAATTGGTGGCGGCAGGTAAGGACAGACTTAGTGAGGGTGCACAAAATAAGAAATCAAAGCAGCTCAGCTCTCGAGATGAGAGCTGCAACTAGTATGTGTCACCCCAATTTGGCTGACGGCCAACGGCCCAACGGGAACAGATGCACGAGATCATCATGGGAGCTCCCCTGCGGGATTCCAGTGCGTTGGTTGGTTCGTCACTTTAGGTAAGTTGTTTCAGTCCTCCCTTCGGCTGCGAAAAGCAATGACCTCCTAGACAATCCCTGCGTAGATCCAAATTTCTACGTAAAAAGCGTTCGACTTATTCGAGGGAAGACCCTGTTGACAATTTCACGTCTCATTGTTATTGTTCCAAACGCACGCGATACCTAAACATAACTACTTAGCCATGGCGTTCAGCTAGCCTCTGTAATGAAACAGCATTGCCGTTTGCAACGCGGCTCGCGAGGATCAAAACTTGACGAGTTCGCGATTCGTCATCAGTAGCTACAGAGGAAAGAGTGTGATTTTCCGGGTTCGAAAGTATTTGGTTCGAGGGCAACCTGCGGCACGGAATACTATATACAGTCTAGCGAGTCTTAAAACCCGTCTGATATTCGCTCCTGAAGAAGACCACGGGTTCGTCGTTCGCTTTTCGGCACGGGCTGTACGTATACCAGATAGTACATATATGTAGATAGACCCAAAAAGGGATGCTTGGCATCTCAATCACCTGGCTCGCTGGGTTGGGGCAATGGTCGGCCATGCCTCTTTGTTGGGGTGTGAAACTCGGCTGAGGCATGATCGACGCGGGAACCTTAGTGGCAGCGTGCTCGTGCGTATACACTGTGCTAGAGTAATGGTTCGCCACGAGGAAAAACCCCTGGCTTTATATATATATAGCAAGCCTGAGCATTCGCTCCCTTTGAAAGCAGTCGGGTTTTCACGGGACAATATTTACTGAAGGAAACAGCAATCAGAGATCAGATCATCAATGCAGTCGATGAGAAGTAAGTAGGTATATATGAAAATCGCGATAAAGAGCGAGTGCCGAGAAGTTGCGTCTGCCATGGACAAAATAGGTATGGCGCCATCACGTCGCTTAGATAGATCCACTAGTAGTATACCCCCGATCCCTACGTAGGTTAGGGTGGCCCAGAAGTACCGACGCCACCGACGCCCAGACCCTGTAGGGCTAATGCAGGAACATTAAGCGTCGCATGCTGCTGACATGCTTGTTGCGGTGAGCCCGCTCTTCGCTCTTCTGACTGGAATGGCACGATCAATGTCGAAAGACCGAGCCCGATTGTTGTTTCGTCAAAAATCTCTCACCGATCATAGAAGTCGATCACTATAGCTAACAGCGCCACATCTTCGTATCCTTAGTAACGGTAGAACTTCTCATGGGAGTTGAGAGTGGGTGCCATCTTCAAAACAAGATTGACGGTTTATCAAGCACTTTTGTTTGAATCGGACTAGATTCGGTGTCTAGATAGTTTTGGCTTCTTGTCTCTGAATGACTGTGATACAAGTAGATCATGAGGATCTGGCCTAGAACCTGGTCGGATCATGACATCTCCTTGGAGCAGTATACATTTATAGCATAGCCCAAGCATTCGGCACCACAGATGCCAATCCAATCGCATGAATCCAAAGACGGCTGTGTGATTGCCGTGATGTGCGAAATGTTTCGCTTCTATTCTCAGTCTATAGTATACTGCTTAGTCAAATGTACGCCTTTATAGACGGGCTCGTTGATGCAAGCCAAGCCCCCAAGTATAGTCATGCCTAGAATGCTCCCCGAACCTTTTAAATTATAGCCTTTAGTCCTTATTGGATCCTCGTATCTAGCAGCGTGTGCCGATAGCTTTCTATACATCCAAAACTACCCGGATTTTTCATTAAACATTATATTGTACCCGAATAATGAAATAGTGTGTCAATGCTGTTACTGCACTGGCATGACTCTGGGTAACATTGGTTGAACTGGCATGCTTGGTAGACGAATGATGTTGTTGCAGGGAAGATAGCGGTCATTGCCAGAAAAATAGAATGCTCCTATAGATTTTGTGTCAGTCAAGCGTGATCCCACGAAAAATATCTATCCGGTCCTCAGTGTGGATATGACGTCTGTCATATGTGATTCTTGGCGATCGTAAGGGAATCCGGTGGAAGTCGAGCTTATGCAACTAGCACAATCAAGGTTCTACCATCTCTTGCGTCGATTTGGAAGGAACCGTTCCGGTACGTCGGTGGTTTGGCTTGGCGCTGCTCTAAGGAGCAGTTCGTGGTCGAACCAGGGAGTATCCGTGCTTCTAAGGTCCCACGCTAATAGTCACTAACAACAAGCGCTTTTGCATTCCCGATAACGTGGTGCTCCGGACGTCTCGAGGCAATGTCGCCAGTCATTCGGCAAGTCAAACTCGACCTGGAATGTGAAGAGGACCCTTCAAATATAAGAGGCAATAATGATTGCTTTACCTGCATGAGCGATCTGCTGAGCTTCGGAAGTCTCGAGGGTGAGCAATAGTTTGTTGGTCCGTACAACCAACTCTTGAGTTCATGTTAGTCTTTGTCCGAATGATTAAACTTGACCCGCTAAGACTGACTGACCTTGATATTGGAGTGTGTACGAAACGGGCGGATCCTCGTCCTGGCCTATGAGAAGCGGCGTTTGACTCTCTTCTCTAGGCAGGACGCGGAACTTCACCCCAACATTCTTGGATGTGTCTGTCCATAGAATGGAAGAATCATCAGTGCATCTCTGTACCACTTGCTGCTGTTCCGTGGCCGATCGTTCTGCTTGCTTTTGAAGCCAGTCGCGCCAGACCCTAATGACACCATCGGTGACATTGTCTATGCTGACAAACAGGCCTCGCCTCGGTCCTATCTTGACCAAATTGGTCACCGCGCAAAGTTGGGTGAAGAGTTCGCCTGCCTCTAGATTCACATCATATGATGGGACTTCGGTCAAGGGTTCGTCTATCCCCTCAATGACGCGGGCGGTAGGCCATCGGGCGCGAGGGCGCCGGTTTTCATCGCCAAGGAAGGGCTTGAACCGCGAGTAAAGCTGATTCAAATTTTCCAAATTGGCGTCTTCGCCAGCCTCAGAGAGCCCATCAGTGGCCAAGTACTTGCAAAAGAGTGACGGAGTCGATATCCTGTCGCTAGGGTGATAGCACTCCAGGATCAGTTCACGTCCCTGCAATACTGTGGCATCGACAAGTCTATAGTAGTGGAGACGGCCAACAAGCCCGTGGAGCCGACGAGAAACAGCAGCAAGCGGTAACAGTGAGCGAGTGGGGAGGGAGTCCAACACGTTGATGATGAGCTTAATGGCGGTCAGTAGATCGGTGTAGAGATGGACATGGAGGTTGACGTACCTCGTTTGGGAGTGTGTCGAAGGAGTCTGTGGATTCAGCCATGACGCAAGACATGGAACAAGCAATTGGAGACAATAAGGGTTAACTGATAGGGACAAAGTGCGTTGACGAGCAATCACCAGCTTCACGCCTGTTTGTTCGATGCCTCGAGGCTTTATATATGATTTAAAGACAAGGCTGGCCTGTATATAAAAGTGGCGCTGCAGAGCCCGATTGGTACCAGGATACGGATGTTGAATGAAAAATGGATATATGGTGTGAGGTACAGTGACGTGACTTAAGATCACCCTATTTCTGCTTCCCGAGATTGATACGGACTTTGCCGGCCTGGCGAAAATTCTCCGTTTGGTTGGATGCGAGTCAGCTATATAGCTAGATGTGTCTGTGTTATTTTGTTCCAATAATAATATTGATTCGCTGCCGCGTTTCGTGAATAGCGAGGACGCGAAGGTTAGGTGTCAGATCGAAGTCATCGAAATGCCGAATGCGTAGCTGGATTTGGATTGACAGCTCGACTATCTATCTCTAACTCCTCTTAAGTGGGACTAATGGCGGACGGGCACTGCTGTACGTAGTAAGGTAGGTAGGTAACTAGTATACTGTTTTACTTCGGCAGTTCGTAGTACGAGGGCCCTTCATGTTGGTTCAGCAGCTGTTGAAAGACACCCGATAAAGAATAGGTATGTTGGGTTCACTTCCGGGCGGAACCACCCAGCAAGCGGCATGTAGGCTAACTAACAGTACGCACCCTTTCGAAAATTGAACGGGGTTGGCCAACAAGCGGTGGCTGCTCCCGGCGATGCTCCGGGCGTTGCCGGCTCCCGTGAGGTGATACAGTTATCCTCACAGTGCGGAAATCTTTATAGAACGGTACATATCGTGTTACGTCAGAAATTCAACATTCATAGTATAGTTAGTGCCGAGCATTGCATGCTCACGATGGGGGAAAACTCATGTTTCGTTTCTCAGAAATCCGTAATTGTAGAAATATTTTGTGATGATAATCCGACCGATGATGGTTTTGACTCTCGGTAAAGCACTGGTTCACCCATCACGTCTTCTCGTCTAGCAACCACGCCTCACAAGTACTTACATGTGGCCAGGTCCTTGCATATTAGGTAATCCTACTACTTTCTTCTTGTAGTAATGGTCAGCAATCTTCGCATACCACTCAAGAATCAGCCAAACTGGGAAGTCGTAGACGTGTCTATACATCTATGCCTTCTCTACACCCTGTCGTCATTTGAGGCCTATTGAGGACTTTGTGAGTAATGCTGTTCACTAGCTTCGCCATCGCTAAATTCTATCGCAGAGCATTCAGTGCCAAGTACGACTATTGTCGTTATACCAGAGGGCGAAGATACTGTTTAAATGGTACCATATCTTTGCAGTGGACTTCTAGCTCTTGGACGTTTTAGTATCCTTCACGCAAAAGGCTCTTGTGTAACAGCTCCCATTTCCCGACTTCAATGTCGCCTCAATACCTACTTCACATCGATGCCTCAACCTGGTTCTCAATTTCGATAAACGTAACGAGAATCTTATCCGCTCCATAGTCCGCACCTGGTAGCCCTTGTGAGTGCCTAGGCAATAATATCGCTTGAGGCGGGGAGTATAAAATCAGGTCATCGGTTGCCGAGTCTTGGTAGAGCTTAGGATTTTGGTAAAGGGTGCCGCGTCTATAGCATATATCATGAATAGATTATCCTCCAGGTTTAGTGTTTGGTGGTGTCAACCTGTAAAAAGTGTGTGCCCCCATTCCTTTATCTCTTGTTGGTGAGAAACAGTTCCGCTAGTCGGTGATTCGCGCGAACAATTACGATGCCTTAACCAGATCTGGACCTCCGCGTAATCAAATATCGCTTCCCAGGAAGGTACGTTCAGAGCCCGACCACCTTGCATCTCGGGATTTCAACCTGCATTCGATCCCAACATCAATGCCCATCGTTTCCACGCACAAGTCCACCGCCGAAGAAGAAGGCAATACACTGCGAAGGACGTGTGGCGAGGCGGAGGGAATCACCAAGCCGACACTGCTCGGTGATCAAGGTCATGGGTTGTAACGTTGGGCAAAATAACAAACGAGTTTCAGAATACGAAATGTAGGACTTGTTCTACAGGATTAGATACATGTTTGCTGAATGCAACGTGTGCGACGGGCCCCGGTTCAGAACCGGCTACTCTACGCGTAGAGCGTACGATGGAGAAGCAATTGAAGCAATTGAAGGACAGTTTGACCGTCCTTGGTTGTTTTACTCGGGAGACGCGGCTAGATAGTGGCGAACAACCATGTTTTCCCTTTCGACTGAGCATTCGCTAGAGGCTGGGTTGGCTGCTAAGCCGACCTTGTCTCCTTACCATTTTCGGAGCTGGTGGCATATCTCATACAAATCGTATAAATCGTCCTCGGTTAATACCTAGAGCCCCAAAATAAACAAATGAATTCATCGTTAGAAACAGTGTGCTGTGTTGAAATAATAGGAATGTACTGTCGTTGAGACTTCCAACGTCTCAGAATATGTTCAAAAATAAGCTAATTAGTAATTCTGGTTAACTCGGTTATGCGGTTTCTTCTAGCCACCAATATACAATAGAAGTATAGTCATTTTACTATCGGCAGACTTGCGAAGAGCGCATTGTTGGAGACTATTCTGCCGACGGTATTCCCTGGCCCTCGATGCGGATGACTCGGCTAGTTCGCTCCTTTGCGATCGATCCTTCGGCACTCTATTTCATAGAGGTAATGAGAACGGTTTGGCGGCTCGATATTTCTTCTGGACGAGGGTCCTGCACACGTCTCTAAATGCCATCCAGCATCCCCACTACTAAGACAACGTTGATGTCTATCTTTGAATAGCGTCTTGTTTCCATTTTTTTTATAGCCTGTGTCTTTTTTATATCTGCTCGACGTTATTTATTCATGATAATCAACCTATCTATCTTATTAATAGCAGACATATATTACCTCATTCCCTGAAGAAGTTTACTGTCAGCACCCCAGACTGACTTCATTGACAGCGTTGCATTGCTCTCCGTTGCGTTACCACAACCGGCAATCTCACCAATGAGGAGGTCCGCGGAACACAGCAGGAATGTCATTCGAAGAACAGTAACATGCCGGAGGCCAGCTGCCATGCGTCGTAAGTAGTGCTTAGTGGAACCGGCCTGGGTGGATACAGGCTGGTACTATGTAAGCTGGCCATACCATGTTCGCGGACTGTTGCCGTGTCCCAGATGGATGTGGGCCACCCCGGAGTGTCGATGCAGGGCCAGGTTCCTTTCGGATGGTTTCAGCATGTTGCTGCTGAGCCGGGCTGCGCTTCTATTCGTCGTGCTGTGCCCTCGGGCAGAGCTAGAGCCTCAATGTTCCAATCATTTGTCACAAAAGCGCTCCAGGCTGCTCCAGTCCGAGTCATAACCGCACAGTACAACGACGGATTGGACACCAATTGTTATCGTAAGGTTACATTGAACCGACATCTCTGGTACAGAATGTTAATATCTCGATTACGTGGAGTATAGTGCCAGTGGCAGCATACCTGGAGCAGCCTCTTTTCCATAGCAGCTCTGAAGTTCTCACCACATGCATATAAGGAGACCATTCAAGAATTATAACCAATGGCGCGTGAGGCCTGGTAGATATAACAGCCACAATACGACCTCATCTTGTGTGGCGCATGTGCAATACGACTGCAGAATAATACAGGTCGGATGTGACAGGTACCACCCAAGAACTGATTTACGCTAAATGGGGACCCTCGCCTATCAGGGACCAGCCAGACCAAGACAGACCAAGACAGGACGGGAACTTCCCGATTTGTGATAGAGCCTGTCGAGCCTGTGCAGGACCTGTGGCCAGAAGCTGTGGCCGTATAATACTTAGGTATGGTTAGTGCATACGCTAGCCATGTAGGTTATCCTTGCCAATATTCAACGGGCAGATGCAACACCCCACATTCAACACTGCACATTTCCTATTCCCCCAATTCCAACCATCCATCCCCCCATCCCCCATTCTTACAGTAAGTATAGTAAACTCCTGCTTGCTTGCCCGCCTGCTTCTCGACTTCTCGGAGAGATATTGAAGTCCGGCAGCCAGCATCATCTCTCTGCCTCGACACGACATCACGTCATGTAGGAGCTTGGGCCCCTATAATCTTGGCAGGCCACCAACTCACCCTAGGCCACTCTCGGATTTTAGCTTCAGGATACAGCACCCCGATACAGCAGTTTGCGCGACACTAACCACTAACGCACGATGAGGGGAGACGAGGGGTCGACCGTCGTGGGTCGTGGGTCGGAGGCAGTTGGGTCGATTGTAGAGGGGGTCGAATATCACACTTACCGAATTGTTCATTGTCATGCGCTATCATGAATGAAAGGGCCTTTTGAATTGTCGGGTCGAATGCTGGCGATTGCAATCCCTCACTTGCAACCCGTCCACTTTTCCACCTTCCCTCTACAACGACAAACGCAAACACGCGCACACACACCACACACATATATGTATATATATATATATGGGGCGGCCGGCCGTCGTGTCGTTTGTTCGTTATCTGTTCCCGCCATCATCTAGGACTGTGACCTAGGACCGACCCTCCGATCCCGGTATCGCCACCACTGTGGCCGTGTCTATTCTCGCCTCCCCTTAGTTGCCAACTTATTTACTCCATCTACGCTGCCTCAACCACCTCAACCGCACACCGCGAGCAGAATTCTTTCGAGCAATCAAAGCGTAGCCGACTCTTATACGTAGTCATGGGTTCCCAAGCCTTCGACATGCCCATCCGGCTTGCCATCCTCGAGGCCGACACGCCAGCCCCCGGCATCAGGGCGAAATACCAGTCGTATGGTGGTGTCTTCACCCATATGTTCAAGCGGGCCTGCGCAGCCCTCCCTCATCCTACGTCTTTGGAATCTCAGCTGTCCCTATCCTTTCACAACATCGTCGATGACCCGACGGCCTATCCGGACCCTGAAACCATCGACGCTATGCTGATCACGGGTGCTAAGTACAACGCGTTCGATAGCGACGAGTGGATTTCACGCCTTGTCCAGTTCACGAAACGTTGTCTCGAGGGTGGCCGCATCCGTGTCATTGGCGTTTGCTTCGGCCATCAGATCATCGGTCGCGCTCTGGGCGCTGAATTGGGTAGAAACACAAGGGGCTGGGAGGTCAGTGTTGTCGAACACGAGCTCACAGAGGAGGGAAAGAACGTCCTCGGCCTCGAAAAGATGGTAAACACAACCCTGATTTCACCTGGCGTGAAGAAATCATTGCTTGAGCTTCATGGTGGCTGACACAACAATTGTAATAGTCCATTCACCAAATGCACCGCGATGCCGTGCTCTCGTTCCCTCCGGGCGTAGTCCAGCTGGCTCGGACAAACGTCTGCGCCAACCAGGGCATGTATATACCCGGTCGGATGATTTCAGTACAGGGGCACCCTGAGCTCACAGAGGAGATGGTGCGCGAGATCCTTGACATGCGCAAGTATGGCGGCATCGTCGGCGACGACATCTACGAAGACGGTATCAGCCGTGTCGCCAATAAAGAAGACGGTGTTGCTGTCGCACAGGCTTTCCTGCGGTTCCTGCATGGATAGGCCTGGGTTGAACCAAAAAGAAATAAAAGAAAAAGAGAGAAGAAGGAAGAAAGCACAGGATGTAGAAAGAATGCCTGGGGCAGGTAAGCATATGTGAGTGTATTTTGCTGTTGTGGGCGTCCGAGCCCCTTGGAAAGCAGCATCCGAGAGCGGCAGGCCTATGGTGGTGGATGGGATGCCTATTCGAGATGTGCTATGTGCCCTGTGATGACTCTTAGTCAGACCCGGATGCAACACCGTCCGTCAGATTGACACTATCGGATAAGTGACCCGGGTGGTTTTACCTCTCTAACCTTAGCGACAAACATTTGTGTCAGTTTCCTGTCTTGTTGGGCTGCAGAGATGGCTTAATACGTTGTACAACACAACGATCTTTGGCTGGGGGGAACACTTGATTGGGGCGCGTTAAAGCATCCGGGAATAAGCCTTGCCGCATAAGTCCCTGCATTTCCTACTTCCAGCATTCGATTGTGACTTCATCTGAGCTTTGCGAAGTCAGTCAGGTATCTAGCTTAATAACTATTACAAACATCTCTTGCTGGCATAGTGTATCTGTGCGCGACGTTTTAAATCTGCTGTCGACTCATAGGCCTCCTACAGGTGGTCTGATCAGAGTCTGATATCATGCTTGGCTGTACCAATAATGCCCAAAACCCCACGTTGCACCGGCGCTTGTCGGGACACGGATGGGATTGACACTCTATCACAAGCCATTTCTTTTGCCCAGACTAGATATTGCTAACGGAAGGATTCGGAAATCCGGGGTTTAGAGGAGTTACATCGCATTCTTCAATGTTCGTAGATGTCATCGTCTTTTTCCCTGTCCGAATCAAGGGGAGAAATGGAGACGTCTTGACCTCGCAGTCGACTCGTGCGTTGTGCTACTTTGGTTAGATTCTCATAGCAATATTCTGCGAGTAAAATTTTCGATGAGTAGTGTTATTTGTGTAAACTTGATGTCTTCGCCTGGTCTCTGGGCTGCTTATGAGTGAATACAAGGCATGAAACGTAACATTGGTGAAACTCGACTTGTTAAGCACTTGCATCATGCGTCAGAGTATTCAATGTCTTGAAATTTTTATTGATGTCTTACTTTCTTGTTATAGATATCTCTAGCTCGGTAGGAAATAGGTGTTAACGTGTTACAGAACCCAACGACGAGATAAAATATAAAGGCACGCGATTGCTAGGATGCATTACGCCCAATATATGAAAAACAGGATGAGGTATATGAGCGAACACAACACGAGGCTCCTCTAAAGATTGGCAATCCCTACTTTAGGCTGGCAGCATGTAGACTGCCAGCTTATATATAATGGCTAAGCATTATCTCGCTTCACGCCCCTTTTGAAAAGATCAAGACGCTGTGTACAACGTCACATTGATTGATGCCTGAGCCGATAATGCTGTATATACCCCATCGGGTCATACGCGACCCCAGTTATGCTTGCTTGTCCGAGGTAATCTACCTAGACTTAGACGTAAATCCAATACTAATACAAGATGATCGACTATATCGAACAATCCTCCCTCAAGGAGGTCCACCCGCCTGTGCATAATGGAAACTCCAAAAACGCATCTCCTTTAATTCCCCCGGCCTTGCCCAAAGAACGCCCGCTGTCCTGGCCTCAAAGCCAAGTGTGTATCGTATCGTATGTACGCAGCTCTCGCGAGCTGTGGGTATCATGTGCTATAATAAATTGAAAAAAAAAACCCCCCAAATCAAACCAAACAAATGCAAAATAACAATCGCCGAGCACCGCGCATGCAATATAATCATCGGAAGAAATCCATTCTTCCAATGACAAAATCCATCCATCCGTCCATCAGAAAATCAAGCATCAGAACTCCGCCTCATCCAAAACATCCCACCACTCCCTCCGTCTCCCCGTCTGACTTCTTCTCCCGGCCGTGAGAACCCCACTCTCACCGCCGCCTGCGGAAGTGCTACTACTCCCCCCAGCAGTAGCAGCAGCAGCCATCTCCTCCCTCTCCCTAGCCCATCGCGACCTAGCCGCCCTCTCGTCCGCGACGCGCTCGTCGCGATTTCGTCCCGGGCCATTCTCGCCTAATCCTAAGCCGCCCCCGAAGAGTCGGTGCACGCGTAATCGCAGCGCGAGGTTCTCCCAGAATCCCCCGTGCAGGTGTCGCCAGGGACGTTCCCAGGCGCTGAAGAAGGCGCAGTCGACCGCTGCGCCGATGCACAGGCTCGCCGTGCTGGCGATGCGGAGCGCCTGGGGTTCTTGGCGGTACCCCGAAGCCGCCGCCCCAAAGACGTCGGCGTTAGAGTTGCTGTTGGTTTTGTCGAGGAGGGAATGCATGTCGTAGTACCGGCACACGTGCGCTACGAACGGCGCGATCCACGTAAGGGTGTAGATGGTCGGGTACACGAAGAGTAGTCGTAGCTGTCGTCGTATCCTGTCGCGGGACTCCCGCATTAGGCTCTCGGATACTTCGGTAGATAGGTGGACGGGTGACGAGGATGACGAGCTGCTGGGTACACCCTCCCCCGCGGCGCCCTCGTCTTTTCTTCGTGGCGGACCTTGCCGTAATGCGGCAATGATGTTTGCTAGTGAAGTTCTCGACCTCGTGGTGTCTGAGTGTATGCCGATCCCTGTGAAACGCCTTTTCCATCTATTGTGTCGGGTGGTGTGTAGGTTATGTGAAGAGGGATTATCACCGTCAACTGTGTGTGCTCGCTCCGGGGGTTGGACGGCGGTTATGTCTGTGTCGGCTGTGTTGCTGTTACTAGTGATTTTGCTAATATCATCAGATAGTGATGTGACGGCCTGCATCGTCGGACTGGTCGGGGCGGTGCCGCTGTACGAGATAGAGTTCTCGGGGGTCCTACTCCCGTCCTGGCCAAAGTCGACCAGGTTCCACGCGATCGAAGGCCTCCGCGGCACCACTGGCGCTGGCAGGATCGGCAGGCATATGCCCTCGCCTATATGCAGCGTGCTCACCGTCGAAGTAACCGAGAACTGGCGAAGCTTCGTCGCATCGTTCCTAGAAGTATTGGTTTGTGGTGAATCATCGAGGAGGTTATGGGTCACTAAAGAAGGCGTCGTGGGGACGCTGTGGCTCCGCCATTTACGTCTCGCTCGTCGGCGCGTTGATGAGTCGGCAGACTGAGAACTTCGAGTGCTGGCCCGCCTCTGGTCCTCCTCGAAGCGACGGAAGCGGAGATAGACGTATAAGTAGAGCCAGGTGTAAGCGACAATGATGAAGCTTAGGATAATATACCGCGGCACCCAGGCCAGCGCGTTAGGATACCAGCCCGGCTGTACCGGAAGGTAGCAGTAAGGCCCGTTGTCGACAAAACTAGCTCCTGTTATTGGAACGATAGCTGCCAGTAGGAAGGGCACAACGGCCCAGAGCGTGTACGCAATACGCCTGTAGGGCTCCAGACTAAGGGCCACGCCGGGGTATTGACGCTTGACGACAAACAAGGCGGTATGAATG
This sequence comes from Xylaria sp. 218_066, assembly GCA_019843955.1. Lineage (NCBI taxonomy): Eukaryota > Fungi > Ascomycota > Sordariomycetes > Xylariales > Xylariaceae > Xylaria > Xylaria sp. 218_066. The sequence continues at coordinate 90,872 of JADKYC010000002.1, read as the reverse complement.
GCGATCAAGAGGACGGCGATATCGGATGCCTCGATAGTAACTGTGAGAAAGAAGCCGGAGACCTGGCAGAAGGCCCAGTGGGAGCCAAACGGCTTCCCAGTGATGAAGTAGAACAAGGTGCTGATGAGAAGCCATAATGTCTTGGCCATGTCGCTCTGAATCAACAGCATGATCATGCTACGCACTGTTATTATGCTGCTCCTTGGCTAGACCTGACCGCGAAATTGGATATTGATTCTTCTTATTCACTTACTCTTGACGGAAGCCTCTCCTCATCCGGACGAACCAGTAGAAGGCGAACAGAGCCGATCCCACGCTAATGGTAGCAAAGACTAAGGAAACACTCATGACGGCCAGCATCTGTGAGTCTGTAGGATTATGATTTTGTATGGAATCGCGGTTTATTATGAAGCCATCGTAGGCAGTAGATATGAGTCCGGCTGCGCCAGCAGTCGTTGAATGCTGGAAAGGCGCCATCGCCGTGAGAATGCGTAAGCAGTTAGACGCAGGAACGATATTGCAGCGCCTGGAGCTTAGAGTATAATCCTGATCCCTCTTTCCCTCTCGTATGTGCGAGTCACTGGGGCGGACCTGGGCCTTTCATTCTTTTGCGTCTTCTCGTTGCGCTGAGACTTTCTTCAAAGTATTTGCCTAGCAGCCAGTGACGCATCCACGCGACGAATCTTCAGGCCCAACACGTGTACTCCATACTCCTATAGATCATTATAAGATCGCCGATTTGTTTCAGCGCTAAACCAGATCGATGGACAACGACGACGATAACAACCTAAACGATAATGTCCTCACTGCGCCTCGCAGTAGAGCTGATCGGAGGCCACTTCCAGCCCTGCCAAGTCGTCGACGATGGAGATGAGTAAGTGAGTTTATCCCGTGGATCCAGTCCACGTAGCTACCAGATACGTAGCTACCGGTAGTTACCAAAACCAGGTATACGAACGTCGAGATTAGCTAAGGTTCATATTTTGCCTTTGTTGGGGCTGTACCTCTTTGTCAACTTCGGACTAGGAAAAGCATATTTCTTTTAGCGTACCTGAAAATGGCTTTTTCATGTGACTGCCTTCTGAGTTAAGAATTGCATAACATGCCGATAGGAATTCAATTATCTCGTAATGATTGTGATATTCCCACGGAAAACGACGGTGTGTCGTAGAAAGGATGAGAACCGAGGCCTATTCTTATTAGCCTCTTTGAAAAGGGAGGCGAATCGTAGTAAACAAAAAGTGATGGACAACACCAGTAGACCCTGTTGTCGAAAACGAACCAGCAGGACCGCGTCAAAGCAAGGCACGTTATGTTTTGGTAGCAAACTTCTTTCAACAACAACCAACAATCATTGTTCAAACAGGAGAAAAAGAGAGAAAAGTCCCCCATTTCCAGATCGAGCCAGCATTCGCTTGCTGCCTCGTCACTTGGCTAATGCCCCCGCGCGCATAAGTGTTGGTCCCAAGATAGCGGTGAACCAGGAAACCAGTAGCAGTGTGCTAGTGGGCGGTTGTTGTTGGCGGTAGGGCGGTGCCATGACGACGGGCATTGCTAAGCTTGCTAAGCTTGCGCTAACGTGAAATCGCTGCTTGTCGCAAAAAGGGCTGTGTGGTCAATTGAAGCTATAAGTGACACGACATATCGCAGCGGGTGCAGTTCCGATCCGGTGACTTGCTTGTCCTGGGGCCTCTTTGGTTGCCTGGCCAAATGCCCAATGGTTGTTGGCTCGAGGGGGGTTGCGCGGTGCGCGGCCGCGCGGGCGGTCAGCAGATAACTACATCATCTGCACCATCTGCACCATAGCGAACCTACGCTAGCAGCAAGTATAAAGTCCCGGTGCTGGGAACCTCCCGACCAACTGCATCATGTCTCCTGACCACCGGGACGACCGATCAGCGCCTGAGCGCCTGGATCAGCTAATCAAACCACGACACGCCCGCATTCCAGCATTCCAGCGCCCAACAAAGCGCGAATCTACTGTACCCCATGATTTTTCTTTTGGCCATGACTCGTCGCAGTACGTCTTTGGTTTGAGACAAACAAGGAAAATTGCATTTTTCCCTTTTGTATAACTGGCCTCGATGTGGCCTCGATGTCCGAGGCCCCGAACATGAACCAGTTGAACAATTCTCATTGGACAGACGTCCCCAAAATCCGAAATACGATGAGACATGTTGAGAAGGGGCGAGAACAAAAGCCGAAAAACCAAGATCAAGAACCAAGGGAACAAAGACGAGGGGAGCAAGCGAAACATGCAGCATCTAGAAAGGTCTTAACATAAACTAGTTGTAAATATCGATCAATTACTGCGGGGAGGGTCATTACCTAATCCATTGTCCATGGTAGTTAAGTAGTTGACCGACATACACATACATACCTTACTTAGTATGCAGCATAGCAGATCAGGACTGCACACACCAGGTAATATATAATGTATGAAATCTTGAAATCTCTCAAACTTTAAGGAAGCCGACGTATTCAAGTCTTCCCGGACATCCCCAAATACTGAGAGACGGTCAAACTGGTACTTAAAAACCTAACCTACTCGGTCGTATTTCCCTTCTTCCTCTCTCCTCTATACTGGCCTGCCTTAAAGCCGTCATCCTAAACTACGCAAAATTCATCACAGTTTCAGTGATTTTTGCTCTTCCAATCACAATGCTTGTCAAAATAGCGCATACCATAATAGGCCAAAATTGAGGCACAAGCAAGTTCGTTTGCCGGGGGAAATTAGTGATTGCGATTCTGAAACTACTACGCCTGTGATGAAATTGGCCTTACCTCGAGATACACCCAGCAGCACAGATATTCAAGCTTGAATGATGGCGTTGTCGGTAATGTATCTAGACTCTACGGCTCTGAGGCGCTTGAGGCATGATGTGGAACATGAGAACATCTATTTCATTGGATGTACTGTGACTTTTTTCCGCGTTATATTCATCTACAACAGTTGCTGTTTTGCGCCAATTTCAACGCATCTCCCGTCGCGCTCACGTGAAAGAATATGAAACCAACTACCTAGTTTTCAAGGTGGTTGGAGATTCGAACCAAAGCCCAAGCTTTGGATATCACTGATCTCGCTTCTATCCAATATCGCCGTAGATCCAGCATGGTAAATCTTCCCATTTGCGTCCCTCTATTCCAAGCAATTTTACATGCTCACCCGATCTAGCATTTTTTCAGTAGTCCTTGCGGCTCCATCAGCATCGAAGCCGTGAACCCTATCAATAGACAAAATCCAACTTTTTTCATTTTCCCAAAATCCGCCGTTCTTTGTAGTCGGCCGTTATGTAATCGTGAGAAATCAATGCTGTATATATATATATATTATATAACCGCCGTCTGAACTGGTTATGCAGACTATACGCCACGCTGAACATAATGGCCTGTAAGATTACATCGCCGCCGTTTTCGACTCCGAGGTTGCTCATGAAATCGAGTAAGTTAAAACCGAGTCGAACAAAACAGTCTATGGTGTAGTGTCAGTCATTACTGCAGCTCTGCTGGAGCTTGCTGATGTGTTCCCGCCCAACCGTTCGTCGGACCATTGGCCGGCAGTGGTACGGGTTTGCGATACGGGATATATTTCTGTTGCCGCGGCGCGTTTTCGCATGTGTCTGACTGTGACTGCGAATATCGAGAGTGTTCCGATTCCCCTGAAAACCGGTTACTGGAGCGGTCTGTCGGATACCCGCCATCTGTGATTCGCACATCGCCGCCCTCATTACCGTTATATGAGTTAATCGATCCGTCGAAACCGCTGTCCGGGCCCGGGTTCTTAGAGGATGCTATAGCAGCCTTTTGGCACAGGCGTTCGACGAGGGTGCCGTGAGCTTTCTTGAGCGTCTTCTTGACGAAACTCGACATCATGAAGTTGCAGCGGAGCTCGACATCCTATATTTGCACATAGAAACGCTGGTCAGTATCTTGAAACAATACTGGTGTAAGTGTGTCCATTACGTTCAGGGATTTTACCGCCCGGAACGAGAGAAAAAGAACTAACCTCGCGAAGGTACAGCCCCTGTCTCGGGGCCCCAAGCCCGATCTCGACGGGCTCGAGCGGCTCGCCAGGGAGGGTCCCGCCCAGGCTCCATCGCTCACGGATGTCGGTACCCAGGGGCGCGTAGCAGTGGGTCTGGACGCCGTTGGGCAGGTCGTTGAAGGCGGCGGTGTATTCGATCTCGCCGGAGGCAAGGCCGCCAGGCAGGTAAGAGATCTTGTCCGTCAGGCTCCACCACACGCAGCGCGCCTCCTCCTCGGGCGCGTGGGACGGCGGCGAAATGGGGTGCCGCTCGATGATTAAGGGGTTCAGATCGATCATCTCTTGGTGGCTGTGCAAGAACTCGATTACCACCTCGCGCGGGATGCCCGCCGGCAGCGGCGAGATGGTCGTGAACGTCGTGCGCTTCGACATGGGTCGATCGCTATTCCTTCGTTAGGCAAGGTTCAAGAGCAGGTGTTTTATTTGTCGCCGAGTGATTAAAGTATTAGCTGCGACTCGCGTTTATCTGGCCGCCAAGTACTATACGAGCGAGTAAGAGCCTGCCCAGCAATTGGGAAGAAACGAACGGCGAAAATCGCTAGGCAAACGATCCGCTCGGAGCCCAAAGTCCAATGTGGCCACTTTTGTTCCTTTCGAACCTTGGGTCTCTCGAGATCGGGTGGAGAATAATAAGACAAATCCAGTCAACAGGGTTGCGACGCAGTAGGACTATAGCCTCGGGTAGCCTCTTTGTCAGGGAGACGGGCGACTCTGAAAATGCGATGACGGCGCGATTATAGCTAGAGCTGGGAGTGCGGTAATGACAGACATATAGGCAGGCAGGTAGGTAGTAGTAAGGTAGTAAGGTAGTAAGACTTCAAGAGAGAGCAACCATGATGAGTTTATTTAGGGTACGTCGCAGTTACACGACAGGTCATCCTGCTGTAACGAGATGCGGCACGGAACCAGATTGGCGCAGCACATGTCGGCTCAGTCTCACATTATTATATAAGGCACCTGTTCTACGGTTCTGCGGCACTTGTAAGGATACCGTGGTCGTGTCAGGTGTAAGGGTGTACATATGGTATGGTATGTATGATGTATGTAAGGTTATCCGTATCATGAATACGGCGTTGCGCGGCGTTGCGCGGCATTGCCGCAGGCAAAGAACACCAAACTAAGTATAAACCACCAACTAAACCGCATGACATCAAGTAGGAAAGAGAAAAAAAAGGACTGTACTTGGGTAGCTCGACGCTACGCACGCTAGCTCACCCGTCCGGTCCAAAAGCAGCCCAAATACATGGCTACAATGTCTATAGACGCTTCCCATTTAGGTAGGTGTTCTGCCCCACAACCCTGAAGAGTACCAACTCCGTCTGACCAACTCTAAATCCGTTGTTGCACTAGCTAGTTTCCCACCAAAACTTAGCATGTTAACTAATAGATAAAACATACGTCTACAGCTAGTAAAAATTAGAAAAAAAAAATAGATTTGCGTTTTTAATTAATACTATTCTTAAACTTATCAGTTATTTTATTTTTATTAATTTCCTCTCTAGCGTTATCATTAAGTATATACATCAAGAAATTTTCGCCCCCAAACTTTTGCCCCCACCTAACTATCCTAAATTTGCTTGTAAAAGTAATTCAGTATCAAAACACCTCTTTTTTTTTCATTTTGCTGAGAAACACGGCGAGTTTCGGGGAGAAAACAGGGGGTGCCTGATTGTAGTATTACAGGCATTGCAATATACCTACTTGGTATGCTTCAGCTGTTAATCGAGAACCCCTAACTAGGTAGTATTACTCAGCACAAGTCACTATCCATCTTCTTCTCGCTGGAATTAGGAATTCCTCAACCTAAGTTGATTAGTATTCAACCGTAATAGGTAGTTTAATTGTCCACTCCTCCAGTTACGTAGACCTCGGCGGCAGCAACAGCACAATTACTCATCGTGGCATTTGGTGTGAATTACTGCATTTGGCAAATCATAAAGAACGTTGGTTCAGCTCCGCGGACCCATGGACTTCGTCAGACACGAATTGTCCGAGCGAAGAAAATTGACCACTCCACTCCGGCAGCTTCGTTATCCGGACTGCCGACAGTTTGGATCAAGGATCTCGTGCGTTTCGGCCGAACATTCCTGGTCGGTTTGTGGGGGCGCTGGGGGTGAATGTCCAGGTTCTTTGTTTCAAGAGCTAACATAGTACATATTACTTGTGATAGTGCCAAGCCACGTCCGAGGCATCTCGTATAATATACGAATATCCTAGAGAGCACTCCCATTGTTGGTTGCACTGCCTGGTATGTGACCATGAGCGACCAATCGTATACATATATATGGTCCTCCTCTCCTATATTTAATGTTACTATATCGGGATGTAACTATAGAACGTGAAAGGCGCGGATGCAAATTCTCCGAGTTGGCATCGCTTTCGCTTAACATATAGGCCAATCCTATTCCTCGGCGTGGATATCGGCCCCCAAGTTCTCTTAGCGCTACGTGGGAGCAAGCATCGCCCCAATTACCAGCTAAATTTGACTACACCATTTGGCCAGAAATCCGGGGAGCTCGACAGCCAAAGGTACTTCTTCTAGGGAAATATCTATCCTCCACATCTTGCCCTCCAGTCCCCCATGTGCAGCATTAGATCTGCCACCTATGCCAGCGGGGATGAGTAAACCGAGCGATACCAGCCGTTCCCAAGCTACTACCGCAACGCTACGGCTCCATACCCTTGCTCCAGCACCCAATGCTAACAAGCCAGAGCTTGCCGTTTGCACTCGTTGTCGGCCCATCTGGGCACTGTACTCATCATACGCCATGGCAAAATTGACAGTATCAGTATGCGCGACGATGTCAAGTCGAGCAGCTGAGATGAGCAACGCCAGCTCAAGATCTGATAATGCTGCCAGGAGTTGTAGTTTTGGTTCCTGTGGCTCTAACGTGATAACCCCTGAAGCTGACGGAAGCACCAAGTCAAGCGACAACATTGATAGGGCTGACAGAGGTTGAACACACGAGGTGATAAACGCCGACACGGATTTCGTAGTGTAGTATTGGTATTCTAGATGAGCCTCAAATGCTGGTGTCTGACGCAGGACCTGGTTGTTGTCAGTAAAAAGGATACTTGAAATAGGTGAGAGGCGTGTGCTCACTTCGATCTTGTTGTTCCAATAGTCATGGAACTTGTCAAGCCCTTCAAGATACGTGTCAAAACCTTCCGCTTCAAGGTCTTCCTTGTCTACTATCAACCCCTGTCTACAGATATCCCAGTACGCCGGCAAGGACTTGGGGAGGGACAAATAAACGTAACGATGACTGAACCGACTCTTGACTCGCTTCTCCAAGCTCTCTACCACATCGATTCTAGTCGTTAGCCCGAGCACGGCTATCGGGGCTTTTCTTGCTTGGGCAATATCGAAGAGGTTGTATAGTAAAGTCTGCCGAGCATGTGTCGCAAACAGCTCAAATTCGTCTATTATAAAAACCACCGACTTAGACGTCACGCCATCTTCAGCTCCTGTGATCTCTTCCGGGTGAGATAGAAGAGCCAAAAGAGAAGCCATTGTGTCGGCATAGTTGTTGGTCTAGCTGCATTAGCCGTTGTATCGAATTTCAGGATAACCACTCTCGATCCTACCTTATTGACCAAGTCATCTTCTATTTCCATCTCCCTGCCCAACTGACGCCATATCTCTTTGAGCGCAAGCTTATCATCTGTGTGAATGAATCCATTGAGGCGCACAACGTGAAATTCCTCGCCGTGCTCGGCTCGGAGGTCACAAAGAATCTCTTCCATCATCTAGTGTGTTCGTTAGTAAGAAGATAAAGGTAGCTAGGGACAGACCTACAGTCGTCTTCCCGCAGCCGCGCCCACCAATAATCATCATCGAATTGCCCTCGCCAGCGAGCACCGTCTGCTCGACAAGCTGATAGGCCTTCTCGTAAGCCTCGGTCTGGCCGCGCAGTTTGATTCGGCGATTTCCAGAGCACCGATCTAGTAATACGCGCCGCATTTTCTCGAGATGCTGCTCGAAATTGGGGATTTCAGGAACCTCGATCAATGTGGCAGCTTTCCTTCCCGTTACATCCGGCCTCTTAGGTAACACATCTTCTTGAGAGCAAGTTCGGCATATCCAATCGCCCTCGGGTACGACCGGAACATTGTAGCACTTCTGATGGAAACCAAAATCGCAAACCTCACAAAAGATGATCTCGTTTGGCGGTTCCGAATCGGGCTTTGAACATATGGCACACACCTCATCGTCGTCGTCGTCCTCCTCTTCATCATCACCCTCTTCCAGTTCTTCGTTCTTCTTTGCGTTATTCTTCACCGGATCCCTCCCTAACAAAACGGAAGTGTCCTTTGCGCTTCGGAATAGCGACTTGCCCGGAGTGGGGATCAATGCAGGCCTAGGCGTCGCATCGGTTTCTGGTAAATCCGATTCAACTCCTTCGCTCTCGTCGAAGACGACAGTCTTTGCCGGCCGGCCGGGTTTCCTCTTTTGAGGTGATAATATGCCCTTCAACTTCGGGGGTTCGGGCGCTGCACCAGAAGCGTCATTTCTCACGGGCCCATATATACGCGCCTTCACGGCTAATGGAAATCCTGCCGTCGCATTCGCTGTCGCTTCTGCTTTCGCCTTTGGCGGCCGCCCTCTTTTGCGGGGTGTAACTACACTCGCCCCATTGGTGATCGATCCCTTAGCTGCCTGCCCGTTTCGTTGTCCCGTTGTAGTACGTCCCGGGGTGCTTTTCACATCCCCATTAGCAGATCGCCGTTTCGAAGGCGTTACTGGTGGGTTATTCTCTTCTTCGTTTCCAGTTGCTGCCACGCCGACGGGATTTAGCTCGTCACCGGAATCCGGCACATCGTACAGGCTTTTCGCGGGCTTCGATCTGGTCGGTCGTCGCCCGAAATCGAGCTTTTTCGGCTTGATCGGGAGCCTTTCGGATCCCTCTCCATCGCTTTCAGGTACATCGTACGATGGTTCGGCAGTCGTGTCGTCGTGTTCATCAAGCAGCATCTCTCGGGCGCCATTGCGCCGTCCCGGTCGGCCGCGCACACGACCAATAGCCGTAGTAATCGCAGAGAACCCCTTCGGAGTCGATCGCGGCGAGTCGGTAACACCGTTCATACGGCGCCTCTTGACAGTCGTAGACGGCGACGGCGCGGGTGATGGATCTTCGGGTCTCGCTCGCTTTCGACGGCCGGAGCCGGGAGTCTGGATAGGTGCCATATCATAACCGCTCGAACTCTATATGCGATTTAGACTATCAAGTCCATTTTGTGCTGTATTGTGTGTTGAATGTGGCCGTGAACTAGGTCGACAGCCGCCGTATACTTAGGTATTGTCGGATTGTTTGTTAGGTAGCATTGTTTAATTGAGTTCAAGACGACGCGCTCAAGCGCGGTTGCCACAATGCGATTAATTAGTGGGTCACTTTAGTTCTAGGGTACCTGCAGTGAAAGCTGGGATCCTGCAGCTGCACCTGCACTCGGCCATATCCAAGACACAATGTCTGAATACAAACTTTACTGCTCGTCGCCGAGGTCGCTACATTTGTACTTTATATGGGGGTTTCAGGTGTAGGATGTATGATCGGCACGTTTATGCTGTATCCACCGTGAGGGGAAGTTTTAACACTGTTCTTCGTACCGTACTCATGAATCTATGGATGTAGCTAAGTAGTACAAATGCCATGCATAAACTTACATAACTTACACCTCAGTAGTTCTCAATACTTAGATTCGTGTTTATTGATTCTTTCCCTACCTCTTTTGCCCGGTTGAACAGGTCGATAGAGGATGCAATATCATAATACACTGGTATATGATCCAGTCGTGTTGTCCAGAGAAGGATCAAGCAAAGAACATGGCGCGATGAGAGCAAGACATATGGATATCTGAATAGATTTGCTAGTCCCCGGACATTTATCGAACCGCAACATTTTTCACCAAGTGTAGAGGAACCATATGTAAACGATGGGAATAACGACCTGCGGCGAGACATCTGGTATAAAATATAAACTACTCTGACTAGATTGTGGGCAATCATGCTTCTAGGGTTGCCTCATCATTTATCCTCATGACCTCGGCTCATGATACTGCCTTGACTGCAAGTCTTTTTGCTACCATTGAGTTAGTATGAAAGCTGAAACGTGACTAATTGAGTTTCTAGTTCTGATCTGGCTAGATTGGATCTTCTAACAAGTGGAAATGAATACCATTCGTTCATTTACGAAATTTTGAAGGTGCGGAAGTAAACATAGCTCCACGGAATTGCGGCTTACGAATTTGCGGTCTAGCTCAGTTCATATACAGTCATGTCCTTCACTATATGGTATCATGACAAATGAAAGCATTCTGAGCTAGGCTGTTGTCAATCGTGATCTGAGAGTTTGTCCAGATATTCTCTTTGCGTGCCTTTTGAGCATAACGCAAAGTCTTGGCTAGAGCTTATTTCATTCAAAACCCATAGTTCCGCGGTGTAGAACTGGTCGTGTAGCATTAAGCCTGACTAGGATCGCATGCTTGGGGAAACTTGCTTCAGCGTTCTACTTTAGGTAACCCCTAAAACAAAGATACTTTTGTAAAGAAGAATGGTGTGGATAATTTAGATGCGCTGACGGTATATGCCATACGTTTTCAAAAGGGCACCCAGGATATTACAAAAATGCAAATACACAATGAAGCTTGTTGAAGAGCTAAAGTCTGAATTGTTGATGGTTATTGCCATACAAGGGAAGCCTCAAATTGAACAGATATTCCATAATTGCAAATTGTCAAGTGTCCTTGACTGTTGTGCTATTACTTGCCTTGGCTACTTATACATACAAAGATAGAAAATAAAAATATCTCACCACAAAACCAAAAAGCAACCAGGCAAAAGCGGGTGGCAAGGTACGTTGATCAATTTAGACATAGCCATAGGACCCGAAAAAGAAGCCATCATTAATAAAGATCGTAGAGAAGAAGACGTAACACATGCCGACTCAACCGCCCAATCACACTACGATTACCCAACCCCTTTTCCCATTCTCCCTTCACTGCAAACCCAGAGCCTCAAAACAACACCAACTGGTACACGACTGAGAAGCAGTCATAACCCCGTACTCGACTTAGCTTAGAAGAACCCAAGAACAACAGCGACAGCAGCAAGGGCGAAGCTCGCGGTGTTGCCGTTGGCGCCGGCGACCTGGACGGCGGGCGGGGTGGTGGTGTGGCCAGGCTTCTCGACGGAGACGGAAACGCTGTGGGTGGGCGTGACGGGCGGCGCGGGTGTGGCGTGGGTGACCTCAACTGGGGGAGGAGCGGGCTTGGTCGTCTCTGGGTAGCAGAGGGAGGAAGTCCAGGTTGGGACGGCCTAGCGTGTGTGTGCTTATGATTAGTTCTTCTTTCTTTTTGAGGTAGTTGGACCGTTTGTCTCATAGAAATCGCCGATGTTGAATCATATGGGAGGGAATGGAGGGGGGAAAGAGTAGTAGAGATGACCGTCTAATGGTTAGGAATTCCGAATAAGAAGAATGAGGGATGGTAAGACATGGGTTTCGCTTGAGACACGGGAAAATAAAACAAGATGATCATTATACATAAACGGGCCGAAGCGAGAATACCAGTTCTCAGAACAGAGGAATTCTGGATCAATAGGGAAAGCTGGTCTCAGGGAAAAAGAGAGAAAGGGAACGAGGACAGGAGATAGCACGTACAGTGGTAACGGTGCAAGGGCAGTTCGTGACGGTGATGACCTGGCCCGCCGTAGCAGGGTATTTGCAGTCATTGAAGGTGAGCGTAGTAGCCTCCTTGCACAGCGTTGTGAGCTCGTGGACAACGGTAACCGAAGTGACGGTAACGTTGTAGTACGACCACACAGGTGTGGTGATGGTGCCGTTCTTGTGCATGTTGCCCATGGCCGGAGTGATGGACGACGGGTCGACCGTGACAGGGGACGAGGTGATGACGGGAATAGTGGGCGTCGAGATCACCGGGGTCGTCGTTGGCAGTGTCAAGGCCGGGAGCGAGGCCGGGAATGATGAGGGCAACGAGAAGCTAAAGGGTCCAGACTGCCCCATGGCTCCTGTGGCAAGGAGACCGGCGGCGGCGAGGACGTTCGTCTTGGAATACATGTTGATGATTACTTGATACCGATGCTGGAAGGTAACTAGTGACGGTGAGGGCGAATGAGATGGCTAGGGAGTACGAAGAAGAGAGAAGAAACGAGCGTGGTGGTATAGAGACGAGGTCAAGAACAGAGAATAACTCGGAGGCGGCGCAGGCTTATGAAGACCAGAAAGTTTGGTAATTCGGAGCTATTGACCTGCGACATAGAGTCCCGAGAATCTGTAATGAAACAAGCAATACTGATGAACACCAATGACCTGGGTTGGCTGCCAAAACAAATCAAAGTCTTAGATGGGTCACCGTGCTGTCTTGGAATGCACACAGAATCAAGAGAGCTTCAGTCGTCGTCACATCCATTCCTACTTTGTTATCCCCGGTGGCTGCTCATGTTTCTCATCCGCGTCGACTAGTGTCACTGAGTAGATGCTCCCTTATTTGCAGAATTGTTATCTTTTTTTGACGCAGCAAAATGGCCTGGGGGTCTGATCATAGCCAAGTCATATGTACATGTTTGCCACTGGATGCTCCTGGCAGTATTCCTTCACCCAGACACCAATCCGGCCCGATGCTTGCGTACTGATGAGGTGGTATCGCTAAATGACAAGCGTCCTTTCTAATTCCCACCAAGTGTAGCCATTTGGAACACTTGACTCGGGAGAACATGCCACTCCGTCTTGTTTGGTCCATGACGACCAGTCTTCTGCTCCCGTTGCTTGAGGAACCCTTTCCTGAACCCCGTTTTGTGTTGCTATCACCACTGCCGAGCCTCTGTAAGCAGCAGCGAGCTGCTGCCCGCAGTCGAGGAACCAATAACACTGAAATGCCCGCCTCTTCGCCTCCTCTGGCATGATGAAATGTCAGATAAGCCAAGTCATGACTATTGCAGTTCTGAACTCCGGTCGAGGGGTGTCTCTATGCTGGTTTATCCTTCAACGCCGATATCTCCAGGTAAACAAGAGGTGTGAAAATCAATATTCGGAAAGATTGTAGTATTAGTTAGTAGTTGGCAGTAAGGCCGCTTGCATGCATGCAATCTCGTAGCACGTTAAGATGAGAAATCCAAACAAAACCCCACTTCATGCAGGCCTGCTGTTAACTCCAACGATATTCGGGCTTGAGCGGGTGCGCTGTAAAAAACATGGCTACTGTGAGCGATCTGTTCTACTTTTTGCGATTGGACCGGCTCTGGCTCCTTTCCGGAGCACGGCTGCCGCTGACTACTATGGAATCGAAATCGTAGTTCTTCAGCGTGTGTTCGTACTTGGTGTTACGCAGGAACTTTGGTACCGAATCCTATTGATCATGTCAGTTCAGGGGGTATGCGAAACTCGGGGAAATCATCACTGAGCTACTTACGCTTGCCATCAGTTTGAAAACCGCATTTTGGGCATCTTCAAAGAGTGTCATAACCTCGTGCAGTGTCTCGATCATGGCGACGTCTTGACCGACGGCTTTCGTCATCCGGGTCGCGAGATTGCTGCGGAGCTGATGATCGATGTTGAGCTCGCAAGGCGAGCCGGGCGCTAGAAAAGCATTGTAGATGCTGTAGGCTTGAGCCATGATCTCTTTGATGCCGTCCATCGACGTGGAGGTCGGGTTTCTTTGGGCCGATTTGATGGCACCGCAACAACTACGGACGAACTCTTCGACGTCCAGGTAAAACGACAAGTTCTCCTCGCAGTGGGTCTCCCGTAGATTCTCTCGGAACAATAATCGTAGGGCGGCGTCGTTCAGGATCTTGTCGAGACGTTGCGTGTTCGAATCTCTGGCAACGCCTGGGCGGCCCGATGTCCCTAAGCCTTCACTCTCCGAGGTCCGACCCCTGCCAGTGCCGCTGAGAATCTCCTTACCACGTGCTGTCAGTTGGTATATGGCGTTCTTGGTCGGCTGGAAGATGGCCGCAGAAGGAGACGTCGCCATGTAGGCTCGGTCTTGCTGAATGGACTCCATTAAATCGTATTCGACGAAGAGCGACGCCATCTCGTAAGTCTCACGCCGATCGACCGTCGTGCAGCAGTCCATCAACCAATCGGAGCATGCCTTGCCCGTGAACGTGTCTTTGTACATCTTGCCGTTGACCTTGCGCTCGCTGGCCATCTTGACACCCGTAAGGCCGTCCCGGTAATCGCTCAATGAGTCGGAATCGGCAGAGCTGACGGTGGATTTGATGTTCAAGCCTCCGTTCGCGCCGCACAACCTCCTGAAGACAACTTCCATCGTGCCACGGTCCATGACCAGTTTGTCCGTTGCAGGATCTCTTTCTAGGATGCACAAATGACTTGATCCCTGAGCCACCAAGTCGCCTATCTGCCTCTGCTGGATCCCGTTCCGCGAGCAGAAGCGGTCTAGCACACAGACGCCCTTTGGTGTTAATTGCCATACAGCGCCCTTCATGGTGTAGACTGGTTGCAGCTTGCCGTCGGCGGACTCGATGAACCTCGCGTCAAGAAACCGTTGACATATCGACCGAGCCATATCTTTGGCCATAGAAAACGTTGTTGTGGTCGTCGTTGTCACGATGCGAGTGGGGTCTTTTGGGTCAGGCATCCGATTGGATTGGGAGAACTTGAGCGAGCCGAGGTTGTTGATAGCATCTTCCGACAAGAAAGTATGTTCCACTCTTGTTAATCGCACTCGATGCGGTGATAGTGGAAGAAGGCTGACTATCAGGGTCGAGAATAGATCTTTAAAGTCCTATACTGTCATGTCAGAAAGCACTGGTACTATGATGATGGATTTAGGGTCTAGAACGCAGATCTCAAGTGCAACGATGGGCGCCTCAAGAATACGAGAACGAGAATTCGCGATGGACTGGAAGCCACCCGAAAACCAGCGAGAACAACGGGGTACGCAGGGCATAAGCTTACACGAGTGAACGGTCGGTCATCATCCGTCATACGGAGTAGTCGAGAGGAAGTTTGATGCATTTTGTTTTCGAAGCTAGAGAGAAGAATAGGTGGCGGTTGACTTGCGTCGGTTTCGGAGTAGGGCGTCGAGATAGGATCGCCCAATGATGCTCGGCTCGACTGTGACGTGTCGGTGAAGGGACTCAAGAGGGCTGGCGTGGAAGAGAAACGACTCTTGGAGGACCTGTCGGAATGGGAGAACTCGCTACTCGTGGGGGAGTCGAGCGCTACGGAAAGGCGATCGGAAGCGGAAGCAGAAGCAGACTGGAGATTACGGGTGAGCAATTCGGCACGATTCACAATTGTCCTATCCAAGACGGCCACAGCGATGGCAAGCAAACCCACAGGTTTCTGCGTCCGAGGCGAACTGGATGAACAAACAAGTCAATTGGCGTTTCAAGACAAGGAAGTGAATGGCCAAGCTGAGCCGGGGCCGGGGTTGGAGTCGGGGCAGGGCAATCGGGCCGTCGGATGGGGGTTGTACAAAAACAACACATGACATTGCCTACCTAGACAGTTTGCTCCCAGCAGCAGGAGGGGCCTTTGTTGTATGGACGGGGGCGATAGTGCCAGTGCTGGCAGGGCGAGGAGCTCCCGAAGAAACACGATCGGCGGCAGCGCGAGCAGGGCTGCCAGGACCAGAACCAGGACCACGAGTTGCGGCGGTGGGCGTTGGCGGTATCGTGGGAGTGCTCGGGGTGTTTGCGTAGGACGGGCGTTGGTGGAGTACTAGCGACTGTGGCTGCGAGGTTGGTGTTGTAGTAGTTGGTGATGGTGATGGTGACGGTGATGGGTGATGACAGATGGTAGCCATCTACCAGGCGTCGTATAACAAGAGAGGGTCGTTCGAGTCGGGACCGGGCCGTGGAGTGTCAACGCGAGTTATGGCGAGGACATTGGGATCTAGGATTGGAGATTCCAAACACCGAACAGATCGCAGGATTCGGCAGTCAAGAGCGGCGTTAACAAATACTCAGAGGTATATATCCAGGATGTGTCTAGCCGCCGCGTGCAGTGCTGGCGTCTTTTTTTCTTTAGGGCAGGCTAAGAGGGAATGCTGGCCAGGGCTACCGCAAACACCATGTATGTATGTATGTATGTATGTATATACAAACTACGTACAAGTAGCGAGGAGGACGGAAAGAGAGGGGCACGAGGGCCTGGGAGACTAATGGACTAATAGGCACTACTTGGGCTAGGGCTGGGGCCGATGCTGAGCATTAAGCATTGAGTGTGAGACGAGATTTACGAAGTTGGTGGAGGATTGAAGAGCGGTGGTGTGCGTAATAAGGTATAGGACGGTGGAGTCCGAGTTTCGAGGAAGACACCGGTAAAAGGGCAAAGATGAAAAAGCGAGAGTGGAAACACAGGGAGGACGGAGAGGTGCGAGCAAGGAACAAAAAAAAAAACCACCTGTGTATCAGCTGGATCTAGTATACCTAATTTTGGTTGCAGAGATGACAGCGACGAAGTGACGGTATTTGACGTGTGAAGTCGGGAGTGACTGGTGACTGGACAGAACTGATGAGGTGAGGAGTGGACAAGTACGGCAGTACAACCGTGGTACAACAAAGAGCAAGCAGAAGCAGAAGCAGAGCGCAGTCAACAGCGCCCCACCCCTTTCCACCCAAGACCGACAGGGCCATGTGCTCTTCAGGTACAATACCGTACATGCACCGTCAAGACAGTGTGCCGTGCAGAGCTAGCACGCCTCCCTCACCTGTGTATCACTTTCCCCTTTGAGCATAGTTTGCCTTCGCCTACAATGCGCTATACCCGAGTCAGTAAGTACTCTTTCATGCCTCGTGCACACAAGGAACTTCCCTTTGCATAGCCTTGCTTAAAATTCGGGGTTACGGAGCGCTCGGGGACGTCAATCATAGAGATGCACTGTACTATTTTATGTAGGAATGACATGAATGATTCCCAATGACTGCTTTATGTATGTTTATACGTATGTTTGTATGTATATATGTACGTACATATGTACGAAGCACGTAAGGTACTTATCTACCCCTAACCAGCGCTTGAACCGTGCGGGCAGCATGGTTTGTTGGTTGTTGGAAGTTGATAAGCGCTTAAGGCATGGGTGTGGGTCACAAACGTGTAAAAGTCAGTGGGAAAAGGTGACAATGATGCAAAACTCTTACTATAATTGCGAGGTATAGCCAGATTTGACAGGCGTAAGACTTTGGATGATGTGTTAATTACATGTATTAGTGATGGGTCTTTATGTTGGTGAGTGCCGTGTTGTTCGATGTGTTGTTCAATTGACCTGGGTACTCTGTAGATTTGACCTGGATAGATCAGATACTGTGCGGATATCAAACTTCGATGTGGTGTACAGTACAGCGAACAGGCACCGCAGACAGAAAAGTTTTGGGCGGAGGTGCATAAGTGACACAGCATGATGATGTTAGCGTGGCGCTAAAGCTTGGGAGAATAGGTACTTGGGTAGTTGTGAGGCAGATCAGTAACACAGCCAGCCCTCTGCTTCTTCGTAGAGATCAATTCAGAAATTCTTTTCGGGTATGTATGTGTAGTAGGTTCAGCCGACAGTTGCTTAGAAATGCCTTAGCAACTTTTGCACTTTTAGCCAGCCATGAAAATCCAACTAGAGAGTGGAAACTTGTTGGGCTATGCTGCGAGTTGCTAGTGCGCATACTTAACATCTATTATTCCTGGAGACAGTGCTCGACTGGGTTAGCGGGGCAGTTATTATAGCTTCCGATGTCATGCTTTCCATTGCACCAGGGTGCTAGAGGTGGGGATCCTTGAAACCATGCATGCCCCCATGCTTCTCCTGTGCCGTTCATAACCTGGGCGGTATGCGCTCAGGGTTGTCGGCCAACGGGCATCAAGGGGGGGGTTGATGGGTAGGAGATTGCTGATTAACAACAGGGGTGGGTTTGAAAACGACACTGTACTGAACCCTATGAGATGGCATTCTATATTCTAGTTGGTGACCTATAACAGTAATAAAAATGGCATAGGAAAGAGAGAAGGATAAAAAAAAAAGTCTGTAAAAGATTGTC
This sequence comes from Xylaria sp. 218_066, assembly GCA_019843955.1. Classification (NCBI taxonomy): domain Eukaryota; kingdom Fungi; phylum Ascomycota; class Sordariomycetes; order Xylariales; family Xylariaceae; genus Xylaria; species Xylaria sp. 218_066. The sequence continues at coordinate 72,816 of JADKYC010000002.1, read as the reverse complement.
CTGAACTCAAGTGTTGAAAAAAAAAAAATTTAACAAGCATAACTCGTAAACACAACACCAAGGTGAAACGCAAGTTTTGTATATTCTACTAAGATGAGGTGTCTCAACAGACATTGCACAACCACCATCAGCCACGTGCTCGCCAAAATCCGGGGTCGCCTAAGAACATTTCGTGATTCCTCAAACTTGGGGAGTAGAAGCTTCTGTTGAAAACGTAAGATATTTGATGGCAATGTCTGGTTCCGGCGGTTTGAAACTACTCACGCCACGTTTACCAAGTTCGTGCATTGTACCGGAATATCGGGCACAGTGTCATCTACCGTGTTGAGGTCACACCATGAAACCCAATACCGACAGGCCCTGACTATCCATATTTTTGCCATGTGCGCAAGACTAGTCTAGGCGGTGGTGAATCGAACCAGGTATCTTTATTGTCCTCTACCATTTGATGGATTGGCAGGGAGGGGTGGACAACGACCACGTTGTTTCCGCGCACGTTTTTCCTTACCCCTCCCGGCATGCTGATTATTCTCTTGTCTGGCTGGAGGTACATCAACCCGCGTCAGCCACGAGGTAATCAGCAATGCATATTGGCCTTTCCAGTCGATTCGTTTGCCACCCACCCAACCCCATTTGAATTTGATTGACAGACCTTTTCCAAAGTTCCGGGCAGTTCGTTGCCTATGTAGCCAATGGCGACAGCGCCCCAAAACCATCTCTCGCCATCAGCTCATCTAGACGATACAACTCGAGGGCTATTTTAATAAATGGTTCAACGGCACTATGCGACGGTATAGTATGATACCCGTGCACAGAGAATCCCCATCAAGCCGAAAGTGAGAGAGGGGAGGGATATCTTACTGTCGCTTTGATGTCTTGGGTTGGGGCGCATTTGGAGACGAAATGCCGGTGCCTCCATCAAGAATCTCATATTGTGCCTCAATAAAACCGCCCTGGTGACCCTATTGGTCGTTCATTTCTTAATCCCCCTCAAGCAAGGCTATAATTTGGGTCGCTTAGTATGCACTATACTACGCAACTCCCTTGGATCTATTGTCATCTAATCTGTATAAGTGACACGATATAGCCCAGAGCCTGTCTGGGAGAGATACCCAATCGGATCCTGAAGGTTAAATCAGATGAGATCTCGCAGGAAGTCACCATCGCCAACCCGCAGGTTAGTATGATTAGGCATGTCTGACAGTAATGCTTAGATGACGTTTGCCGTAATACGTATAATCTTGGTGATGTTAGCATCGCCTGTTTCCTGACCCGTTGAATACTTGATATTAATTGTACTGTAATAGGGCTGTAACGCGGTGGGGGGGTTTCTATTATATGGGCCCCTCCCAATCGTAAATTGTGAATCGTTCTGCGAGGCCGTCGCACCATAAGCTACTCCTATATTGGGCAATTATTATTGTACAGTTCCTTTATCGTGACCTCAGTGATGACAGAAATGGTTCGAGAGTCTTGATGATCCGAATACATCCGAACACCCTTTCCTAATTCGAGATGCATTGCCCACATTTCATATTTACCATTGAGCTTGTTTCGGCCTTCACCGTCAATGCCTTTGACTTTGATAAAAAATATTTTTGCTAAATTCTAGGACCGGACTGACGATCGAATCTGCCTTGGGAGCTCACACTGTATTTCAAGTGGTGTGTCCCCTCTCTACTTATGCGACCAGCGCTTACCGTATTATTTTTCAGCCGTCGAATCAAATTTGGCATCCTTACCACGTAGCGCGGAGTAGTGTACACCGCCTATTACTACGTCCGGTATTTGCTCCCGTCACATGCCACCCTAGAAGAGAACCATTTTTGCTAGCTGACTTTCCCATAATACTGATACCCGACAGTACGGGTCCGCCTTCAGCCTCAGGTCCTGCTAGCTAGTCATGGCTGCGATGGGATCCAGAATATGAAATATGGCTGAATATATTAGCTCGTCTGACCGTTGTTTCGGGTGCAAACAGCGCAGCACGCGCTAGGGATCTTTGGTGGGGTGTTGAGTTCTCACGAGAGCGTTAGGCTGGTCCACTTCGGAACTTATTTTCTTACAGGAGCAATACAAATAAGCTCAAGTCTTCTAGAAGCTTGCCTAGAAGAGATTTTTCTACAGTAGACAATAAATATAGTCTGACAACATCCACAATGACTATTTTAACCCAAAATGTCTCGGGACCGAGTTTTAGTGCCAGTTGGTGTACTTAAATCATCGATACAGTACTTGAGGGGAAAATGTAAAACTAGAAAGCTTGGTATGGGCCTAAGGATAAAGGTAAGTGGTGTAACTTGCAGCTTGTAGTAGATTCGTCATACCAAAAGATCGATGATAAGACTAATCGAGTCAAAATTCCTGTCAGAACGGTCCCGACCAAATGGAAGCGAATTAAGCTTTCAAAGGGACAACTGGTACAGTCCAAGTACCGCCCTAATTAACACAAAGTCGGAAATGACGCGCATAAATGCTAAAGTATGTATGTACTTAGATAGATAGATATCCACAGCTGAGATGGCAACATACAGTACGGTCTAGAATACGGTATCGCCACTCATTAGCCTTTCATCTCGTTGCGAGACAAAACCATGATTTCGTCATCCTAGATTCAGGGGGGTAGCCACGGCATGTCGCCCACGTGTTTTAGCCGCCGCCGCTGCCACGCGTCCACCACGTGCAAACTCGCCACTAATAATTCTGCGACTTATTAAGTACATACACTACACCCGTGTCACAGCATACAAAGAGCAGCAATCTCGGCAAAGGGGCTCAACATGATTCAATCTTAGAATCAGTAAAGTAATAGTATTAATTAACACTGCGTGCATTCGGGGATTGCGGTAAGGCAACCGCAACCCGATGGCCATTTGTCATCGAGAGTCCCTGGTCTGACGTGATGTTTTGTTTGTTGGTTTGTCGTCTTATCCCGCGCGCGTATCCATCGACAACGACACACAAATATCGCAAACGCCTAATTTTGCCATGAGCCATTCTATCTGACCTATGACGCAGTGCTTATCAACCAAATCCCGCCAGGAGTTATGATGGCAATCTAATGCTCGTTCGATGAGGACTTTTGACAAACGGTTATTTGACGCACACTTAGCGGAATCGTCGACACTTGCATAAAGAGCCTGAAACCAGACCCAATATTGAACAGATACAGATGATGGAACAAATCTGCTAGCTAAACGTCTCTTTAATTTCCGAGGAACTTCTCCGTAGTGCAGTGGGTCATCCCTTCAAGTCCCAAGATAGTTCTCTACTGTAGACATCATAGGTATATTTTGGAGTATAGTACAGTAGGCAGTACTGTATTTTGATTGTTCTGGTGACGCACGGGTAAGTACATACTGTACGCTGTGCAGTTCACCGGTAGAGTATACAGTCTTTGGAGTACGGAGTACTGTCCGAGCTTCACCCTCTTGGCATTTATACGTTCACACTACTAGTAACTATGGTTAGACGTGCCTAATGCGCCTCCTACCTAGATCTTCATCCGCGATCGGGTTGATAGCTAGAAGGCTGGCTCGGCTTGCGTTGCACGACACAAATGAATCAACGCATGACTTTCTCAGGCATCCAGATGGCGACTATCGGGTTCCCTTCGCCAGCTTGCCACGTGGGATGAAGAGCCACCGCCAGGGTCGGGGTGAGACATGCGGGCCATGTTTGACAAGACGAGAATACAGTCGTACTGTAGGTATCAGTTCTCTCCCTTTCAATCTACCATCGCATCTCACAAGAATGTGTCACATTGACAATATCTGAATATCACCAAGAACAGGCACTCCAAAACACGTGGCTTGGCAATCTACAATAAGTATACGGAGACAAGGGCTTCCTCAGCAGGCAGGAGTACAGTACCGGGCGACATAAATACATGGTAGAGAGGCATATTCGGCATAGTTAGTATGGCTTGTCACGGACCCAAGATTGGATTGGTCAGTATCAGTCAGGAAGTGCTTGAACCCCTGTTTGCCCAAAAGTCCGTTCCCCGGAGCCACATGGCAACTACTAGTGAAGGCTTAAACGTACACAGCCGACGCGCCATGATCTGCAAGTCTTCCGATATGAACTTTTGACGGAATTATCTCCTCCGATAGCGGTCTGCCTGTCGTGCTGCAAGAGTGATATAGTTATATGTACAGTTCACATTACAAAGGCACGGTTATCGGCGACATCGCCTGACCCAAAAGACTGGTAAAGGATCACGATTTGTGTGCTTACATGCAATCGCATGGCAAGTGGGGACACTTAGGCATGGCTAGCAGAGGAATTTCTCTCACGGCGCAAGCGACCCTGCACTCAGCCGCGTTCTCACGAGAAAATGCCACCATCAGCACACGCGAAGTCGCGGACAAAATTCCCGCACATATCGGAGCATTGCATGGACGCTGGGACTAGGTAACTGCAAATATCGGGTCTGTTTGATACAAGTTTCCTGTGACGAACGCGACGCTCCTAAACTCGGTTGAGATAACCGAGAGTGGGCGGTGTCACTCAGGGATCACACCGCTTTGGTGTTGCTTGCCACTCTATTTTCGACAGACATTGAGCCGTTCGGTTTGTGATGACTGTCACCACGACAGGTTACTCGTTACGCTTACTGTCTACGCTCTTCATCATAAGATGGTAAGAAAAACATGCGAATTGTATACCATTTTTGATTAGTCACTTCTGCTTCGAGGGTGTAATACCGCCGTCTCGAGTTACCCATTTTTTTGAGAATGTCCGGGGAACCTTTGTGAGGGTTGCTGCCGGCAATTCCGTTGCTATTTCACGTGGCTAAAGCATAATTAACAAGGGAACAGGGAAAGCTGGAAATCCATAAGCCGGAATCCCTGTCTAGCGACTCCGCCAGCGGTCGATTGGAGGGCTACAAGACAAGCCTACTGCAAGCACACAGATCCTGTGATCGTTACACAGTTTTCAGGGTTCCAGGGTCGTCTATCATTTCAGATTTGATACTAGCGACTCTGGCTCTACTGCAACCTCCTTTCTCGCCACCTAATTAGCACCGTCGGCAATTCATCCGTTCGTAACAGTACACACGAACAGTACAATGTCTATGGGTGCCAAATTTGCTTGTTGGTAGTGTTGAAGTGTCAATAGTGTAAGTCGTGCCACTTTGGAAAGTTGATCAACTTCCACCCAACCCAATCTCATCCACCCCCGCTCGCGCTCGCGAGTCCAACGGCATTCCACACGATGCATGACATTTCAACCGCGATAGGCATGCATATGCGCTGAAACTGGTCGATCTAATGGTCTACGCAGCACAGACCTCGGCCTTAGTACCGACCGATGTCCTTCCCCTCATCCATCGTTATCAGTCCTCAAGCCGATTTTTCTCGACGTTACATAACAGCATGCGCTTGGGTGTTACAGTACAACTTGCAGAATCGGACCTTGGCCATAATGCTGGATCCTATCGGACTTAGTTCGGGGGCTCACTTTATTACAAAAAAACTGCGAGCACCCCGTGGCATCGTGGCATCGTGGCATCTCATCAGTGCGACCCAACAAGCTCGCATCGCATATTCATTGAAGGACAACGAGCACGTTATTTCTGCAGGCAGACTTTGGGGTTCGATTGCACACTGTCACCCATCATTATCCGCGTGCATATGTTGTGTGGATGGATGTGCGTAAAGATCATATTTTGATCACATCCGGTACAGCATTTCAGCTTTCCACTATCCATGCAAGGGAGTGGGAATCCCCCTCCGGCCACGGCATCTGGTCATGCATGAATTACCACCACACACACACATACACACACACACACACACATACATACCATACATACGGTAGCAGTGCGGCTTCCATGTAGGTCTAGGTAGGTCGTGAGGTAGGTCAATGGCCCGTCATCCTCCCAACCAACGGCGTCCCGGTCTTTTGTCAATCAATGTCCCCTTTTTGACCACGGCAACAGTGCGATGGTGGCACGGCTGCTTCGGCGGCCATTGATTGTTTCTCGGTGACTCGCCAGGCCGCTTAATTGTTTGCCCTTTCTGCCTGTCAATGACGCCCGTTGCGCAATGCTACACCGCCATATGAATTGCAAGCGGACCCGTTATTCCATGCAGCTACTGTTGAATCCGGATCGGCGTGAAATGGCTGGATCTGATCATCACGGTAGCCCAATGCAACCCTACCTTAGTCATGCCGGAATACTCCAGACAAGCCAGATACGTTCTGCTTCCCAAATTTTGAACCGGACTCGAACTCGCCCTCGCCAAGTGGGGTCTTATTACTTGAGTGCACATGTGATTGGCACCGATATGTATGTACCTTGATTGTTCGTGACATGTTTGCAGTTACCTTCGGACTTAGGACGCGGGCGGTCACCACGTGGCGACAAAATAATCTTGGAACATCCACGTGAAGCGAAAGCCAGCCAACCAACCAGCATTGTTTAGAACTAGTATGCTCCTACCAGACTCCTACTACTGAGACGACTATTAAACAACATCGTATAGATGTATTTTACGTATAAGTGTCAAAGGCCTCATTAATCAGCTTACCATTCACTCGTAAAAGATACCGTAAGCATATATGCATTGGCATTTCTCAGCAACATAAAGTGCCGCAAAAATAATCTCAATATGAACTTCGGAGGACAAGGTCCCGGCGCCATCTTCAATCCCGTACCGTCTTGCCGCAATCTCTTGCTCCAGCCATCCGCCGATGATTCGCGCAAATTGACCGATTATCTCTTAAAATATCACACCTACGTTGAGAGTGGATTATCGCATCATTTCTTATCAAGACCCCAGGCAACAATTATTTGCTGTCAACTGCGCTTCATGGAAATACGGGATAGGCATAAGGAAACGCTGACGGATGACTATAGCGTATGGCTTGAAAAATATGCTGGCGATGAAGGGCTTATACACCACGACATTGTCCTGACATAACAGTGGCGTAGAGCTTTTAAACTTAGACCGAATTATCTCACCTCTCTGCCTGCATCCCCACCAATAGACAAGATTTTATACCCTGCTGACATTTTTCAAACCGTATTCGTCTCTTCCTCGAGATGTCAAAAAGTGCAAGTGCCTGGGAAGCACTAATTCCTGTAGCTATCCCCGGCACGTAAATCAACCTTAATGGCCATCGTTCCTGGATGTAGCCGGCGTAACTGTCTATATTATTAGATCGGTCAACTGGGAACTAATCTGTACGTATTCGAGATATAGTGTCCCTTCAGACGCTCAGCCTAGATGAGGCCGTATTGTATACAATACGATTCATGGCATGTGATGAACATCTTAGATGAGCTTAAAACAAATGACTGACAGAACACTGAGCGAAACAGAAACTAAACCCTGCATGCAGTATACTCTCATAGTTTGGTATGCACTACATTTTGAGTCTGACGCCGTCACCGGATTTTTCCCGTCGGGTAGAGACCGAATGGCATGATTACTAGACGGTGCCTGATCCAGGCTTCATGTATGTAAACCCGACGGTTGTCAGATAACTTGAAACGTAAGTAGGTAATCTCGGAAGCACAACAAGTGGCCCATATTACTCTAGAGCTAAATTAACTGCCGTGCTGGCGCAGCTCGGTTCCGAATATTCGGAGGGATGTGGCGAGGAACGGCTGCAGGACGACAGCCGGTAGAGCCTCCTACTCGCGAGATCCCTCTGCAAGGCGTCTGATGTCACTCATGGCTCACTTCATCGTCTAAGCTCATGTCCCGGCATATCCGATACGCGCCCGTGCGCGGCAAGGTGCATAGGCGAATTTCATGCCATCCGGGTAAGGCACGCGGTGATTATGTAGGTCCGGAGCGTGGCTTCGGCGAACGGATAAGCCGCCGGGTATCGACATCCTGGAAGATACTGAATTCGTAGCCGAACACGCACAACGAACCCAGTAGCCAAGGAGAAACTCATCCATACCTATGCCTGTCTTGTCCCTGCATTGCCATGCCAATCTGTTATACAGCGCGCCTAAAACTGCACAACAAAAGCATTCTGTTCAGAACTAGATTAACGCACGGAGAGATTACAAATACCTTCGTGTAATAGTTGTTGCCTACGACCTACCTCAAGACGGGATTCCTGATACAATCAAATATCGAAGTGCAAATGGAGCCCCGTGCCCTCTCTCACACTACGTTGTGTATGTATGATTACGTCTAATAAACTCACCGACTTTATCTGGCTTGAACTGCTGTCTTGATTAATTCACTTGGGGATGGGACGATGGCAACTAGAAGACCAGGACGGGCAGACGCCGACTTTACGTAAAATCTATACCATAAATACTACATTCAAGCCCAACTTTTGATTTCAAGTAAGTAACAATTTTATCGTCAAAGTGACATAGCTGGTCTCTAGTAATGAGCAACTCTATTCTTCGTCCCGAATAAAGTATAGCATCCATGCTCAGGGGGGGTTACGTCTAACGCAGGAATTAACTCCAAGTCCAGAGGTGCTCTGCGTCTGATCTTGTGAGTTGGCAAGGCATGTTCTTTCTCCGGCAGTCGACACAACAAACCAGATACAGGTTTCATCATCTCACCCTCATTATGTTGAGGGTCACTTATGACGCGCCGAAGCCCTTATCTATTGAGTTATTTATTTTGTAGCATATGGATGATAAATGAATAATGGGTATTAAAAAGAAGAAGCATTTAATGACTGACTAAGAAGAGTTTGAGATTTGCCTTTATTTAATCTATGAAGGTCAGACAATAAATATCACTGAGGCCGAATTTCATCACTAATCTAAAGGCTGTGTTCAATCTACATTTACCGCATCCATCCGTACTTTCGGCTGAATCTCTTCTTATTCCAGATAGGGCTAGGCATACATGTCTGAGTTGCAGCACCGCCTTGTTCAGTGACTGTTCATCATTACAGATACAGTTTTTGCCTTGATATATAGCTGAAGCAACTTCAGCCATCTTCCGTCACGAGTTTCCGTTTACGTGTAATTAGTAGATTGGGAGAAGCTTATCACCTTTTTGTCGAGCAATCTCCACAGCTCGATAATGAGCAACCTTCAGCTGGGCTTGGTGAGCAATAGACGTAACGTCAGTCTGAATATTGTAATCCTTATTTCCAATGGCGGAGCGTAAGGCCTCGCAATCCCAGCAATTACAAATTCGATACTCGTCAGCAAACCGAATGCGATAGAGGGCTTTGGTATTCTCAAACGCGGGATCGAGAGCAGCCGTCCCAAGCCTGTCATTGTGGTCAACGAACCGGCCTGCTATCTCTGCCGTCACCAGAGCGTACTGGGAAGGTGAGCATCTGCGAGAGAGTAAGAATGAGAGACCACCGTTTGAAGATTGGGTAATCCATAAGTATATGGCAAGTTGGGCGCAGAATTTGCCAATTAAGGAAATAAATGACCTAAATGATCTAAAAGAACTCACTGGTGCGTATGCCAAACCAAGTCGATATCAAGAGTTGGTACGAGCATCGTTCGAGGATACAACTTGAAGAGTTTGAGAAATCTTTCGTAGCGGGTTATTCCTCGGGTCAGCGTCCCCTCGACTGCTGGACTTCGGATCCAGAGTTGCTTGTCCATCTTATCAACGAAGGTAGACTGCCTCTTTACCGCGTCGACAAGTTTTTCGATCATATCGTTATTGCTGGCAGCGGCGCGGCACAACTCCAAAAACTTGAGGTCGGCAAAATCTAGACTGTTGTTGTCGCTTAGAAGTCCCGGCAAACTTTCTATTTTAAATCCACGTGCTTTGTCGTCATTGCGACCCGCACCGTAGTTTGCTAACTCATCCCTTACGAGCAATGACTTGTGCTCTTTTGTGAGAAACTCGAACAAATCTGGATGCATTCCGCATTTATCACGGAACCAGGTCTTATCTCTTTCCGAGAGCTCGAATGGCCAATCCCGAGAATTGGCATCAATGGCTGCATGCTATCGTGGCCCAGAATTTGTGTCAGTCATTTTTCCTTTGTGTTTCATAGCTGGATCATGAATGGGAACGAGCATACGATCTGTTCCCATGGAAATGCAACTCTAGACAAGTGTTCCAGTTTCGTTTGCCCAAAGGAGCGAAACCATTTTGGGTTCAGGAGTAAAGCATGCCAAACCATTAAGACATCTATGAAACATTAGTACGAGCGATAGAGTGTATGGACTGATTGGCAGTACCGATTGGTGGAAGAGGCAGTGGTTGGCATGGCTCATTTCGCTGGAATTCTGCTTCTACAGCAGCAATCCAATACAAGAATCGCGAGGCGGCAAGCCTCAAATATAGTGGCCATTTCTCCTCTCTCCTTTGCTCGAAAGTATCATCTCGAAGCTTCACCGGTTCTCGCACCCAGCTACTAGTGTATCCCTGGTGCACTCTGTTTTTGCGAAACACTATGCGGTTTTCTGGCCTAACCCCAAAGGCGTCATCCAATGCCTTCGATGAAAGAACCTTGATTCGAATATACCGAAATGCTTGAAGCAGTTCCAGATGGGCGGCGCATTCTGCGACGCTTGGAAGTCTCCTGCTCTCCTCTTGCACATATCTGGAGTCGATGTTAAAGTTGAAAAGACTTGGGTCTGGTATTTTTGGGTTATCCGACAATGAGGTAGCATTCACAAATTGGGCTTGTGAATTGCCTCGGTGTACCTGGCGAGTAAATGCTTGCCTACTGCAATTGTGCAAGATGTTCTGGTTGAAATCAATGGACAACGCCATTTCCCCGCGCGAAGACGAGAATGAAAATAGGTTTTAGATGCTTTTTAGTAATATGGTAGGTTATGCAGAAATTTCAAATTTTCTATACACTTCCTGGAGTATATTTCGCGCTCGTTTTGAAGGTGGGCAATAAGGGGTTAGCTGACTGAGTCTGACTGCCACGTATGTTGGTGCACCACTAACTCTCGGTGATGGATTAGGGAGTCACAGTTATTGGGCTGTACTAGTGCTGACAATTTTGAGATTCGGGCGAACGCGAGACATCATATGATTTCAGCCTCAGTTCAGCCGTTGTAGCTCAGAGGCAGCCAGAGCCAAAAGTGCCTAACACAGCCACCTCAAAGATTACATGATCCCTAATTGGGCGGACACGACACGACGGACACCTCGCTCCTAAAGCTTGCTTGCATAGGCTTTAACGCGAGAAATGATCGCAATACATATCTTGGGTTTAGCTGAGTAGCTGATACCTCCTGCCTTGAGGACTATCTACGAAGTCAGAATTGAATTTGACGCGCGGTGAACTATGCGGAATCATCGCTTCTCTTTCCCTACCCGTATTTCGAGCAAGAGTACAGATTCAGGCTCTGGCGACATTACCAAAGCTAAAAAATTACCATGGAACTTGGTCGGTAATGCGGCGGATCATCTATTCAACGAGCTGGAGAGGCTCTATTGGATCGGTGTAAAGCAAGAGCTCGAATCCGTTTTGTGGACACTGAGAGCATGGCAGTCACCACAATACCAGAAAATTAGCCTTGAAGACGAATCCGACAATTTCGTGCATGGCTTTGATACCTTCATCGACCAAGTTAGCGAGGTCAGCCGTGCCTTTGCTGACGAGGCGGCAAAATGGAAGGAGGAGGAGAGTGTATATGTGGGAGAGAGTTATCTAACAGCACTCCAGAGGAGCGCCGAAGGGATGGCGTCAGATCAGAAGAGTTCACAAGTCAAGACCGCAATTCGCGAGGCTATAGAGAGTCGACCCCCCGAGGAAATTAACCGACGTCAAACCAGAATGCTTCTACAGGCAGTTGGTTTTTTGGACATTGAAAAGTTGGTTGAGCATCGGCCGCCACTAGATGAGTTATCTTTCTGGAAGCGACCTGCGATTCCACAACTCAAACTCGACTTCGTTACCAAAAGCGGCGTGCCGATATTAACACCGATGCGGTGCTCTTCTTGCTCGAGTGTGATTCGAGGCAGTATGTATCGTCAGACACTCATTCACCAAGATCAAACAAAACCATCTCCAGAAGTTATTTGCGAAGACTGCTACCGCGAAAAGTTCCTTGGAAAAGCCGGATTTTCGAAGATGTATAAGCATTGTATCCTTCGCGAAGCTATCAGTCCGCAGATCAGCCGGCAAGTTTGTTTCTGCGAGGAAGTACCACATCGCGATGGTGAAGGGAGGCCTTTGAGCCTCTTTCCGGTCGATAAGGATTCTCGACATCTCAAGGCTATGGGCCCGGGCTTGGTTGAGTGCGGCCTGCTCAAGCTTCCAGAGATTGTGGCTGAGGCGAAGTACGATGGTATGCAAACCATCACCTCCAAGAAAAAGCATGCGAAGAATAAACGCTTAGCGGAAGAAAGGAAGGAGCATGAGGAGCGTGAGGCATTAGAGCCGAAAAGGGCACAAAAGCAACAGCAGCAGCGAAAGATAGTCACGCAGAAAAGTCAAAATGCTCCGGACAGGACCGAAGAGACCGGAACAGCGGTTGCAGTGGCGGAAGCAGAAGCTGATGAAGATGTCCCTTTTTTTCTGAAACGCTATACCGAGAACTATCCGTTCGGGAATGTTCATATGGCATTACGACTCGGGCCATTGGTTTTGGAGAATGGTGTCGCTCAGTGAGTTCGCTCGCCTCCGAGGGAATGGCTATTTCTAACTAAAAAGCAGTACACAACGTGGAGCTTTAATCAGCTTGCGAAGTGGCCTTGTGTTCCAATCGCCGCGTTTCAACGAGGCGACCAGAAGCTTAGCTTTGAGTGAAGACAATACTAGGCTGTTATGGTGGCAACTTCGACCCTCTGGTAGGCCCAAGCGCTTCAAATCCGTTATGAAGCAAGTAATTGGTTCACCTTTTACCGGTCTCAATCTAGAAGATGCTTCCCTCGAGAATCGTATTATTGATAGTATTATATCCGCTAGCCACATTGGATTCGACGATCCAGGACTCAGTCTTCGAGATCGTCAAAAATGGACGGACAAGCTAATAACACCGATCATGGGAGATTTGAAGGACTTGCTTAGATCCCGATTGTCCGTCTATATACACAGTATCGCTTCGCGACTGCTAGATTCTCAAACGAGGTTGCGATGGAATCCAGCAAGCAACAACTGCCAGAATTTCTGCGATTCCATTTTAGACCTCGGCGTCTTTGGATCTCTTATTGCAGGTAAACATGAGCAAATGCAATCCCCTCTATATCTAATGAGTTTTGCCTGCCGTCCTGCCGGCTATAATAAGCCTAAAATCAAGACCAAATTCGACGTTCCTCAAGGTCTGACAGAAGAGTACCTACTCCGGTTCCGGTATGGCCGCCACGACGATGCTGATATCATCGACACATTGCAGGAATACTGGCACGACTGGGGTGCCTTTGGCAAGCATCTCTACAAGTACCAGGATCTGTTTCCATGGGATTGCACGGAGGCTTTTGGCCGGTATCCTGTGACATGTGGCGACTGTAATCTAGCAAAGCACGTGTGGGCATTCCCGTTTGACTCATGGTCAATAACAGCTTTGCACTTAACTAGAGATAAATCCAATTATCCGTCCGGCGATACGGCAAACGCGGCAGTCATATCTGACGCAGACTGGATGAAGAATAGACTATTAGTTCTTACCGCACAGGAGAAACTCATCACAGCAGCTACCGAGATGGCCAAAAATGATGCATTTCAAGATTGTACTGCCTGGCTACACGAGCAACCTGAACCATCTCTGGACAGGCTGAAACTGGGCGGCATCCACCGCGCACAGCCATTCAGTCACTATTATGACCAGGGCCAATATCACCACTACTTCACCGCATCATGGGCACACCTGAAGCTTGAGGATCAGATTGCAGAGTATGAACTTCTTCGAGATGGTAGAGTAAGAATGCCAGATGTGGGATACGCATCGGGGCTATACGCAGGCGATGATACCCAGCGCAACGGACCAATAGGGGGTGGCGAGGCGAACGTTGCTGATTCTGGGTTCAACGCAGCGGCACTGGCGGTTAGCTTAGATGTAGATGTAGATGCTGCTGCCACAAACTGCGGGACGGGCTGCGGAGACAGCGGGTGTTCAGCAGGAGCCTGCGGCGGGGACTCGGGCGGTGATGGCGGTAACGGCGGTGACGGCGGCGCTGGAGGAGATGGCGGTGGCGGTGATGGTGGAGGAGGAGGATGTGGAGGTTGCGGAGGTTGCGGAGGGTGAGCGACTGTGAACATTCATTAGTGAGCATCTCTGCATTTAATTAACACGGAAGTACAATTTACCTACTTAAGTATCTACCAAGGGTACACAAATCAGTTAAGTTATTTTCTATTGGGGCTCTCCCTAGGGGTAGCGCACCGATAATCCTCGAAGGTAAAAATAAAAAAAATTAGTTGTTTGTCACGATCTGGGCCAGATGGCTTCGCAGCCTGCATGACATGGCTTGTACCGGGGTGCTACCTGGAAGCTAAAATTCCTCCGTGGCTATGTTCGTCGAGGGCTTGGATAATGCGGCAAAGCAGCAATATGAGTAAGACCAATCGTTAGTTTTTGACTTCGAATTGGATGATAGGCGTGGACGTCGTAACACAACTCGGTCGGAATGTAGAGTGGAGGCAGATAAATCAGAGTTTATATTATACCTTAACTATTTTCCTAGGAAGAACTAAATAGATTCTATAATCTCTTATATCATAATCTTAACCCCTTCACTGGCGATTCAGTGTTCTTGATTATCTTATGCCACTATCATCACAATAGCACCCTCTTGTAATCACGAAAGACTCGCATTTGATGATATTCGCTGAATACGCTAGATTGAGATGCCTCGGTGTGATATAGAACACCTCACTTGTATGAGCTTAGCTCGCAGGAGGTCATACGACCCTCGCTCGTTTGACAATATTAACGGACCTTAGAGGTTACAAAAGCCGTGATAATTGTATAACATAGACTCAGATCAACCCATCCAAGCCTTTTCTATAACATCACACATACCGTTGCCCATCTTCGGGCCCATCGCCTACTGTCGCCTCATCCCCAAAGGCTAAATGAAGTACCCCTTCTACGTCTTCGCCGTTCATCATATCTTCTACGTACCGAGGAATTGGCATCGTGCCCCATTTCAGTCGTGACTGAGCCAGTTTCTGAAGTCTCTCCTCCAAGTCGTCGGTATCGTCATTCTGCGTGGTGCGGAAATCCTCTTCAGATGTTTGCGTGTCGTTGGGTTCGTTGTCTAAGGTTCTTAGTGGTTTTCTCATGCTGAAAGGGTTGTATGTTTGTCAAGGGTTCTTACGTGTACCATCTCCCGGCGAGGAAGATGAGAACCGTTGGTTTCCCTGAAGTGGTGCTATATAGCTGTGGCAGGCCGCCGAAATAACTAGGGAATTCGAGCCTCCATTCGTCATCTTTCCTCTGACTTTACGCTGACTGAAAAAGAACGGAAGCGGGAAGAAAATGAATGCGGCGGTGAAAAGAACAGGTGTAGCAAAAGGAGAATAACCAGTTCCAATATATGATGGGCTTGTAACCCCGAATAATCTCTCGGCGGATAACATCGCGTTCGGCAGCGAGGCAAAAACATTGAAACCCCGAAATCCTAATTTTAGATCCGGAGCGTGAGAAGCGTCATTAGCCGCGGAAAAGGGTGTACTTGCCTCCCTCTACTACGACTAGAAACACGGTATTCGAAACTAGCCAATGAAATAGTGCACTACCAAGCATAAGAGGAATGCTGTATTGGTACGGCAATTGCAGACGGTAGTACGAGATTTGTTGACCCTTAGGATAGGATACTCGGAGTGGTTTACACTTTAAGCTGTATTCATTCCATTCGCGTTCTACTTGTAATTGAGTAAAAAAGGCGTTATAAAAGTAATAAGATACTGAAACAAGAATTTGAGGGAGATTGATGTAAAGAAGCGAGCCGAAGTAATCATGATTTCCGACCCCGAATACATAGGCTTTCTCGCTATTTCCGAATAACCCGGGGCTTAACAAGTTAGCAGGATAGAACAAGATGACAGAGTTTGAGAATCGACGGTAGCTAGTAGCCAATATTCTTTGGCAGAAGGGGAGGGGGACTGACAATCTTCGCCCATTTGAATGGAATGCTGTCACCATAATCAAAGTCACTATGACCACCATTAAAGATAAGTAGGAATATGTTTGGACCCAAACAATTGGGGATACGATCTGGGCGAGTCTTTTCGTCCTTCTAGACCACATACGGGGCATTGTTGTCGTTGTCAATTCTGGATCTCCTCCATCGGGCAATATTTTTGGTAATTGGAACTGAAAACGATAACAGTCGGCAACGTCAAGAGTGCACAGTCCAGCGGTTTTTCGGTCTGGTTTCATAATGAACGATTCTATCACGTCACCGGGGGTGACGAGTGACTGATGCTGGAGTTTCCAAAGTATGGCCGCGCATATAATTGCCTTGATAAATATGCATACAACTACACCGAGAAGGAGGTAGTTGGATAAGACGACCTTACAGTTGCTTGGTAAAAGCTCTGCAAGACAGTACCTTACATTGAACTTGTCGTATTGGGAGTGATAGCCATATTCCCAAGGTAATTGTAATTCCGAGGGCTGAAAGGCAAGTCGCCATTCGGATGAGACTGGGACAGTATAGTCGTTAGGTATACTAGTTGTGTTTAATCCGAGTGCTCGAGCACAAGTAGACTGACACCCAGTGTTCGCCCTGTTTTGCGTTATCAAGCACTGTGCAGTGAACCATAAAGGATTAGTTTTATTGGGCGGGATATGGGGATCCCAGAAAGAGGTGAGGTTTCCAGGCCGAAAATCAAATATTTGACTTCGAGTCCAGCCGTTCTCGTTGTTGCTGTTAGACTCAACTACTATTACTGCGTCTCCATATTCCTGTCTTGGCTTGCAAGTTGAATACTCAGCCCGACATTCTTGGGCGCTAAGACGATGCCAAAGCCGTGCATATTTTGCTGTTCGAGTTAGTTGTTGGTAAATAGGTGAGGTTGAGTTCCAGTGCTCTTCTAACGCGATAGATTGGCCATATCCATGGTAAGAGCCAGAGGGGGCGAGGCTTGCTCCCGGTGGGTAGAAGGGGGCACCTTGGGTAAAGGATTCAGTCGCGATCGTGAGATGCCAGTCAGAACCTTCAAAATCCGTTGTAAAGATAGAAGAGCTGAAGAGAAGGTGAATTGGAACAGAGCTTAGCAATAAAGCTACCCAAGCAACCTGTTTCCCAGGTGATAGAATCTTTAGATTTCGAATAGAGGGCACTCCAATATCTAAAGGCTGTAGCCGCGAATGGGCTTTGTCGATATCTTTCCGAGATGGGGCTGTAGCAATCTGCATGAAGAAATTGGACGATGCGAAGACCCCAGTGGAGATCAGGGTGATTAGAAGGTGAAACGTTAAGTTGATACTCGCTGCTCTGCTGCGATCCATGCGATATATCACTGTTGCTCGGTCAAGTGACGCTCCAGGCCTCGCTATGCTCACGATCAGGAGAACGAGAAGGATAATGCCGATAACCAGTAAGCAGGCGACGTTTACCACAGCTGCACGT
This sequence comes from Xylaria sp. 218_066, assembly GCA_019843955.1. NCBI lineage: Eukaryota > Fungi > Ascomycota > Sordariomycetes > Xylariales > Xylariaceae > Xylaria > Xylaria sp. 218_066. The sequence continues at coordinate 55,369 of JADKYC010000002.1, read as the reverse complement.
CGCCACCCGGTAAGAGAGACTGCTCGAAAAGCGGCCATGGTTGTGATTAGACAAATACATTCAAATGCTGACGTGCATACATTTTGAGATTGAAACTCCCTACTATGTGGTAATGAGTGAGTCGTCGATTATGTCGTATACCAACATCAAATGGGCGATGAACCTATTATAAAACGATTAAGCAGTCCAGTAGGGGATGGCGGTGCTATGCTATGCTGACAGGCATACAGCCCAAGCATACTGGGTGTCGTCACTGAGGGGCTGATAAGCGACTGTGTTTCCTTGACAAAGCCACCCCCGTTTCAGCCATCGAGCCTCCTGAGCGCATTGAATATAAGTACATTTGGATGTCATCTCACCGAAACACCAAATGTTCCTTGTTTAACAACTAGTCAAGAGGCTTCATATAACTATCTGCTTCGTATACTCATAATTTTTAACGGTTCCACCCAACCCCCCTTTATGTACAATGCTTTGTTCGTACACCTTCCCAACTGTCAATATAGCTAGGGTCCTCCGACTTATGTACTTCCTTGCCATGCTTGGCGTTAACACTACTATATTTGTATTTCATCAGCTACCGAATATCCCATTGCTACAAATTAGCATAGTTAGTTTCTAACAATCCAATTTTCTCGTAACGGGTTTCTAAACTAACATTTCTAGGGAATCATAACCTTCGTAAAAGATACGGTTGAAATTCTTGGTTTACATGGCAGTCGCTTCGATCCCTCTCCCTCAAGTCTTGTCATTGAACTAGTCACAACAGCAGCATGGATTCTAGTGGTCTATCCCCCAGTATTCTCGACTTTACGATTGGGCTATGCGCTTTTCGTCCTTATCCTACCCGGTTCAATAAATGGGTAAGACGACTTCACCAAAGCTTTCATAGTATCACTAAGAGCATCATTCATAGCATTTTAAACGTGTTCATCTTGTATCAGACAGTGCTAGAGTATCTACGAGATCGAAAACATGCACGAGAATTCGAACCTTCGATCGTCTTCACATCTGCCGGCGAGCCCGTACTAGTTTCAAAACGGACCCGGTCTGCTTTTAACCCAGCTTTTAACGCATCAGTAGACTCGCTGCTACAATCGGCTGATGGAGCATACGTGATGGAAGATTTTCACGATTAGATCTTCCTTAGCAGGCTTCTTCTGTACAGCGCTGCAAAGGCACGGCTACCCAATTTACCTATATTACGCTTTCATTACGTTTAGAAATTAGGGGTCGAAGGATTTAATTGCCCTCAACCTGGGATGAACTGATCGTAAGGTGGAAGCAGGTGGTGGATTGTTTATGATGCAAGGCGTCGTTGTCATGATGAGAGTTATAGTGCGCAAGGCTTTGGGATCGGGCGGCCCGAGGGATTGATGCTTGGCTACAGAAATGAGAGCAGCTCTTGTCCTGTCCTTGACGTATTGCTAAAATCACTTTTAACCGCCCAGGCCAGCTGCGTAGATAACTTGCAATATAAGCTCTTCGTTGAGCACAATATCCCAAGAAGATTATTCACAGCAATCCAAAGAGTAACTCAGCGATGGGCTCGAAGTAAGCTAAGTGAATAGATGATAACCTAGATGATTTGTATAGATACTCAAGTAAGTAAAATGTCCTTCCGTGTTAATTAAATATAGAGATGCTCACTATGAGACTGCCACTGCAAATACAACAATGAATGTTGACAGGATGTTCGTTGGACTGCCAAGCCAGCTGAATAGGCTGAGTCTGCCTTGTTGGCTACACTGGCATGAGACGGTATATGTTACCTACGTCGGCCTTTTGGTTTCTAGATAGATAGGTTAGGGAAATTATTAATCAAAACTGATAACTGCAACATGCGATTCAAGCAAAAGAGCACATTATAGGCGAGGGAGGAATTTTCGGCGTCGTCCGCTTTATTTGCTTGTCAGCTATTACAATTTTGTTAAAGCTTAGCCTTCGAAAGCCTTCGTTGCTATTACAATGGAGTAGTAATATATTATCACTAAAAGTGCTATAGGTACGTAGTACTACATCAAAATACTGATGTCATGCCAGAATCTATGTAAATTTGTTTACTTGTGCATCTTCTTTGTCGGCACGCACATGTTTAGGGGTAAATTAGCTATGTACTCCATTGATTCAGAATGCAAACAATCGTCACATCTGGAAATCGTTCTAGAAGGGGACATACATTCTGTCATTATTCTATCTATAATATAATCAAATGGCCTCCAACTTCTGACTCCATTGCGAATGACAATCGCTTCTGCATTCCTTTTTGCACTTTGAGCAAACCCACCACCTCGGGCCTGTGCGTGGTAATGACTCCGAACATTGTGAACATGATAATGGTTGCTGCGTTAATTTCGAGTACATGACTTTGTCGCGCCTCTCTCTAAGGGCCAAGACCTCACTACTCGTCATGTCATAACAGTTTCTGCAGACAAGACGCGGGGCCATAGGATTAGGGTCGGTAGCCCAATATGAAGTTCTTCTGATATAGGAGTCCTTTATCCGACCATCGGTGCACTTGCACGGCTGCCTCATTTGGCCTCCCTTCGAAATAGTCTTATAGTAGCAGTTTGAGCATGCGGCCGCACATAGGGACATGTGGAATGAAACTGTTGACTTTGCGCACCGCGTTGACTTGGTACACACCTATGTAATTGATCTTGGTCAGTTTGCGGGTTACTAAACAAGGATTGGTACGTTTCTTACATCGCAGATTTGGATCCCGCAGGCCCAGCAATCGTACTTTTTATTTCCCCAGCAGCTATAGTATCTCGGATCCCAGTTGTCAACTTTAGAGGCGTGCTGTTGTGGAAACACGACCTCACGGGTTCCTATTGATGCCAAACTTAAGTTGACGACATCCGCATAATGTAGATCGCGTATAATCCGCTCTGCGATTGCCTCCTGAGTTAATAAAGAGTGTAACCCTTTTTGCTTCCCCTCTCTGTTGTGATGTCGCCAAGGTAAGAGGGCATAGGCATCCCGAGCTTTCTGCTTTGTTCTGGAGCGCTTGTAGTGTAACCAGTGCTTAGTATAACTTTTTGCGAAGAACAGCGCATTATGTACTCGTGCCGGAAGAAAGAAGAATACACAGTCTGCCAGTTTTGTTATGACATCAATAACGGCATGGACAGGCAAGAGAAGGCAATTTGATGACCTCCGGTGCCTGTCGTGGGAATGCGATCCAATAAGAATATTCGAAATTGCCGATATCGCATATAAAATACTATTTCATTTCATTTAGCGCCCGAAAATGTCGAGTGATACACTCCTCATTGACGGCACTTACGCTATCACAAGACCAACATACCACCTCGCATAATATCCTTGGCAAGTTCCTTCACCGATATCCTTCTTTTTATACTCAATCTCGGCTACCCGTTGGAAAAAGATAAGATTCGAAGGTGGTGAAGCGTCTGGTCTGAGCTGTGCACATTGCGCATGCGTGAAGCCGATGAAGCTTGATTCAATGACCAGCGCGGCGACGATGAAACTCGTTAAAACTGCATCTACGACTCCTATCGCAAAGAGCCGACTGCCCTCTGTGCATATCGTGGGGATCCAAAGTAAGAAGTTCCAAATGAAGACGACGACACCCTGCATACCGAAATTATAGCAGTTAGCATATGCGTACTTCGTCCAGTTTTATTCACGTAGTTTTTCATATACGTACAATGGGGCCAGAAAACACCTCCGCAACGAAGACTTTTGAGCTCAAAGGAGGTGCTAGGAGGACATTCATATGAGCTTTAACAAAATTATAATGGCTGATACCCGTGAACGCATAGTAAAAAAGCGGGACATGGCAAAGGAAGCGGGCGACGCCAGAAATGGCTCCCTCGCCCATGGTGTGCTCCTTTTTCGCTGCCTCTCCTATTCTGATCACAGGTTGTAGTTGTCGATTTTGACTGATGATTTTCCCAACTAGTTTATCTAGAAACCAAAAGGCCGACGTAGGTGACATAAATAACATACGATGTCTCATGTCAGTGTACCTAACATAGGGATGGAATAGCCAGCAAGGCAGACTCAGCCCATTCAGCTGGCTTGGCAGTCCAACATACTGTAGCGTGCTAATGACCAAAACGCTTACCGAGCAGTACAGTCATTCGACATAGCTGAGGCCTCACATCGCCGCCTCTAAACGCTAAAATCGAGCGCCCGGCCGAATTTCAATGTAGTATGGTGTGACGAGGTGGCGTGCTGCGCCTGGACACCACGCACCCAGACACTACTTTCGTCCAACCTAGATCGGATACCCTCTGTATTCCTAGTCGCATCTGAAAGCTAATCGATCCATCTAACTAATGAACGCTGAATACGATCACTCACCATTTCGACCTATTATCTCGACGTGCATCGTGTTGCATTATTAGTATGCCCCGTCTTTGGAGCATAATTAGACAAAAGCCAGTTCGTGCAGCAGCGCGGACTAGCTTACAGACGTCCGCCGCTCTGCCTACATCTGGCGCTACTTCAATAGACAATTCTGAAGGTGCTTCTCAGGCTGTAGCAGAGTTGCTCGATAGTTTGGACGTTGCCTTGGCTCAGATTTCTCTCGAAGGCAGGTTCAGATGCTATCCTTCGAACACCCGACGTCGCTGACTATAGGTAGATGACCTCCGAGCCCAATTTGCAGCTCAACTCGAGCAACTCGAGCGAAAGGCCAGTAGTTATGCAAACTCCTCGCTAGATTCCTGTATCTCGAAGGATCCATGGATATGGTAGGTAGTCATCAAGCCGACTATGTTCATTCGTCTTACGAACTGCGGACAGTACCCCTGAGATGGCAGATTTGATAACGAAAGCTTGGGTATGCGCCGAGACAGTGTATGAACGGGATGTTGCGATCTCAACGGAAGAGATGAAAGACTCCAACCTCAACATCGAGTGGTCACTGGCAAGCTCTACGAATGGAAATGTCAAAGCAACAACACTGACGACTTTCATCGCGCCGCCACCGGATGACTCGTGTGTTGAACCTACGATGTATCTAATTATCGCAGTACGCGGATCTGCCAGCACGGTTGACCACCTGGTGAATCTAAATGGAGAACCTAGAGACGTGAGCACGTTATTTGTAAGTCTCCCACGTCGCTGTCGGGCTCAGTATCTCATGTTCCCTTAGCAAAACAAGGGGCAAGCTCCCAATTCTAGAGACCAGCCCTTGAAATTCCTAGCACATGCAGGCTTTCTCAATTCTGCGCGAGAACTGTTAGCGCCAGTTTCGGCACAGATTGAGAAGCGGCTTAACAAGGGCCAAAAGTCCAACATTGTGCTCACCGGTCATTCGGCAGGTGGTGCCGTAGCCACATTGCTGCATCTAGCTTTACGAGTGCAGTTCGCAGGTATTCGTAAGTCGCGAATCTTCACCAAACAGCAAAGAATACTATATGATTCATCATCATCGTGGCCGGTTAGTTATATTACTGATTGTATGGCACAGCATTTTCTTGTATAACTTTTGGCAGTCCTCCGGTTGCCAAATTCGTGCATAAGGAAGACGAGATTGCGCTTGATCGCGTCATGGCACAAGCCCCGGTCCTGAATATCATCAACGAATACGACTTAGTGCCACGGCTTGATGCTGGGTATCTTCGGTCCCTTATACGGCTCTACAACTCAGGAGATCTCAATCTCACTAGCGAGGACACACTGACTGCCGAAGGGATCTCAGGGAAGCGTTGGTTGTTGCCACCACCAGATCTCCAACACATTGGCCCCATAGTCATTTTGAAGACCGAACTTCTTGATCTACAACTAGATCGCATGAAACCGCCCGAAGTCCGCACGACGGTTACGGCTTGGAATGTAAGCTCGGAAAGCCTGTCGGACCTGGTTTTTTGTCAGCTACGGGTTCATAGAAGAAAGTATTATCGACAGAAGATAGAACAGTTGGCAAATAGCAACAATGGCAGCATTTCGGATACAGGTTTCAAAGTGTAGGCCGGCTCTCGTTATCGCTTATGCATGTACTATAGAATCTAGCGAGTGGTTTCATACATCATCTAAGCGGTGTGTGAGAAAAACTGTTGATAGTTGATGTACGATTTGGCGTAGATTGACCAAGAATTATGCAGTGATCCAAGACCCAGGTAATCGATGTTGACAGTTAGGATCTCATAGGTCAAAGCATAGGGGCATGCGTGAAGGGCCAAACACTTTCGTAAACTAGTCCTGGGTTATACACCCAAAAATTAGGAACACTCAAAAGCAGTACCCATTCGAGTTTAATTAGCGTGAAATGATCGAATGAATCTGCTGAAAAATATCGACCTGAATAAGGCTGGCGCTCTAAAACGTTGACTATAGTGATGGTGTTGAGGTACGGCGTAGAGAATTGCCCCTCTCTGTAACCTAAATTGCCCGCGAGTACTGATCCGGCCCTGCGTGTTAGCCTTAAAACAACCAACGGTCTATCAGCATGTGCGTAGATATAACACAAGTCGTGATGGAAATACGGATAAATGCTCTATTAGGATTGGTCGGACAGCCAAGGGCTATCAGGGAGGTACACAAGAGCAACCGGGAGACTTGCGGTGGCTTAAGTAGACGCCATGGCGGCGAAGGCGACCGCGTCATGCCCAGTTTTCGTAGTTTCAGTACGTAGCCGAGGCCTAGTACCATGCCAGAAACATGCTTCTTTTTATTTTTTCCAGCCCGAGAATGATTCCCCAACTCCCAATTCGCTCATTCACTGCGCCCTTCGTGCGTGCAGCTCTAGTAGAAGAAACCCAATATCTTGCCGGAAACGTGCTTCCGTCTGGCGGTCTGGTGGTCCATAACACCGGCGGATGTGGTCAGGACGATGTGGCCGAACTGACGGGCGGGGAGGAGCTTGGTGACCCATTTCTCCATCTGTGAGATCTTGACGTTGTATCGGGGGCTGATGACACCGCACTTGTTCAGGCTGCGATTTGTTAGTGGCGCACGGCACAGCGCAGGCCCAGAGGAAACACTTGCCGTCCGTTGAGCTGGACAACGATCTTGCCGCTTCGGTGGTCGTCTACGATCTCGAATTCGCCGACGTAGCCTGTCAAGTCATTGTGAGCACGAGACCACGGCCAGGGCTCGCGGCATCCCGGGCTTACCGTGCTTCTGCATAATGTTGAGGAACTCAACGGTGACCTTGGAGGCAGGTCGGATCATAACCTGACGCTTGCCCATGCGGTCGGCGTTGTTGATGCTGTTCATGGCATCGGCCAGAATGCTTGTTCGAACCATGTTTGCGGCGGTCGGGGAGAATGGACGAGTATCTGTACCTGGGAAACGAGGGCTAGATGGGAGATATTAGATCCGTGTGCACATTTCCGTAGTGGAGAGATAGAGAGATAGCATACCTGGCAGACGAGGTTTGGCGGACGTGGTTGAGAGGCGCGGAGAGGGCGTTCTTTGGTGTACTTTGGTCGCCGGCACGTGGAGGCTGCTTTGCTATGATCTTTCGCCCTTTCGGCTGTCGAGCGCACAAAACCAATATTTTTTCCAGGCAAGTTTGCAAAATTTGTGGGGCGCAGAGGGTAGTTCACCCCACCAAAGCTCTCATGAGCCACCCCGCGCTAGTAGAACGGAGCTCTCAAGCCACATATGTCCCAGTGTACACCGCCACAGATGCCTAGTTAAAGCTTGGAGATATAGACTACCAGTAACAACGAACCTAGTCATGCCTTTTCATTTAATGTATGGATTCGGGACACCTTCATTTCTAGGAAAAAATTCTATTATCCTCAGCGCATGAACCAGTCTTACACTCATACCACCCGCCCTTCAGTATAGTCGGATGATCTTTACAAGATGGCGTTAACTACCGCCTATATCTTAGTGCTCATGATTTCAGGAAATCCTTCGGTGACGGCCCCCACGCATAATCCATGGAACCCCGCGCCGGAGTGTGTCGATGATGCTCGGATCCTCGAGAACTATGAATTATGGTAACTCGTATGTCATTTAGGTGTAATCCATACTATAAGGCAATGAATGTCTCGTCCTCAACACTCTTTTTAAGGAATTAATCGCGACATTGTAAACATAAGGAAACGTGAATCAGCGTCTGAAGTCCAATAGCTTACAACAGTTTACGGGTTGCGATTAGATAACAATCAATAGTGGTCTGGAAGATGGCATCTCTGATCTACCAACCTATAAGAGAAAACGATGAGATCAGAATCATCTCACTTCTACCTGACGGGGGCGACCCAGATACACCCATTTATTGCCGGTTTGAACACGTCAGGCTGGAGCAGCGGCCCCAGTATGAGGCTCTCTCTTATACTTGGGGGGACCAAAGTATACAACATCCTATTACCGTTGACGCCGTCGGAAGCACAGTGGATGTAGGGCAGAACTGTCTCTTTGCGCTTCGTTCCCTACGGCGGGCAGATAAGCCCCGTCGTCTATGGATTGACGCCCTATGCATCAATCAGACAGATTTAAAAGAGAAGGCCGAGCAGATCCCCATCATTGGGGACGTGTATCAGTCGGCTTCCCACACAATTATATTCCTGCAGTACAGTGGACCGGACCAAACATTTCATGGCCGAGGCGCAGGGCCCGAGCTGCAAAGATGCTGGGACGCGGGAGATCGCGGAGACGAAGGTGGCCAACCGAAACTGGATGAGGCGGCGAGACGGGAGCTCTTCATTGTCGAAAATTACCCATGGTTCCAACGTGCCTGGATCATTCAAGAGACCCTCCTGAGTTTCTCTAGGACAGTCATGTGTCCGCCTTTCACTTGGTCATTCGAGACGTTCACTGACTTGGCCCCGAGCCGCTCTGACATGGAGGTCATCCGCATCAGCGACGACTATAGTATCAACAGGAGCAATATGGGCGGCTGGAATCACGTCTGGGACGGTCAGATCAGGCAACGAATGCCTGGCGACATGTTGCCAATGTCCGCGCTCGACTACCTCGTCGATACGCGAAATTTCCAATGCAAGCTATATCAGGACAGGGTATATAGCATCTTGTCGTTATTCAACCCGCAACTACCAATCGCTGTTGACTACGACTGCAGCAAGGAGGAACTCCATGAGCAACTATCGGGCGCACTAATTGAAGTGGGTGACTCACGCCCCCTGCTTACCACACACCGGAAGTCATGGCGAGTGGACTGGGACGAGGCGCCGGGTGATTTGACTGGACATGAAGTCCGATACATAGGCATGTCGCGAGCGATGCTGGCGCTGAGAGTGGAGTCGCAGTGGTGCGGCCTCGGGTATTTGCCCGGATCTCGTGGCGAGCCCGGATCTCTCAGGACATTAAGCTTCAAGATTGGGGAGGTGACAAAGATCAGTCGCACCAGGCTGGGAAGCGAAATGACTGATGCGAAGGCAATAAAGCGGCGCTGGGACGATATAATGGCCGAACTCGATTTGCCAGTGAAGGAAAAGGAGAGCGGCGCCTGGCCGGCTATCCACTTACAGAAGAGGAACCAGGCAAACGCGTCGTGGTATTGTGATTGGATTCCAATCGAGGGTATGAATGCTGATGAAGAGGAGGTCGGCGGACCGGAGGAGAAACCGCGAGGGAACTTTTACTCGTCAAGTACCGCTTTCTTCGGGGGGCGGCCTTTATTCCTCTGTGAAAATGAAGGAGTTGTTGGCATAGGAACACATGATCTCCAGGTTGGTGACGAGATCTGGTACGTTTGCGGTTTGAATGTGCCAATATGTGCGTTAAGACGACATTCGAAGCCTGAGAAATCGTCTACTGAAGACGAGGATCCACAAGATGAGATGGCAATGGTCGGGCTATCCTTCTTGGGTGTCAACAATGACATAAAGGCTATGCGACCTATGGATAAATTCTTCCCACACGGCGGGATTAAAGTAGTTTGGATCGTGTAGGTTAATCACCGTATATGAAGATTTGCAACAGTGAACACTTAGTCCTTTTTTATCCCCTCGCAAATTTGTGACTACTTTTACCCTACTTGAAAATCTCTTCTCTGGTCCGAAATTCGATATTTGCTTTAAAGCTCTATCTACTTGCCTAGTTTGAGGGAGTTGACGCACTTCATAGCTTGACTAATTGTTCTAAGATATCATATGAGGCCAACTACCAGTGCCAGCTAGTAACCCAAATAGTATCTAATATCTCTGACATGAATATGTCCACCCTTATACATGATCACGTATTATCTATCTAGCCTTCCGTAATGTGGACCACACATGCGAGTCTAGTTCTGACGCTCCTCATTCTGAATCTGAATTTCGTTATCTACCACCATCATACCACCTCGTATGCTCAGGTGACCTATACATCGCTAAACACACCTCCCTCGCATATCCTCTATCACTAAGACCCCAACCCAGCCAAGAGAGGCATGATCCGAAGTCATCAAAACCAGCCTGCAGCCAATATTCCAGCCACCTGCAAGCAACCCAAGCCCGCCCGGTCATCGTGGGACGAACCAAGCAAACACACAGTACGGGAACGAGGGAACAAAAGGCCTGCCTGCATACATGACAATACAGCTGCTGCAAGTCAGCACGGCAGGCTACATAATCCCGGGTGTGGTAGCGAGGTGACGCCAATGATCGGTGTTTGCTTCCGCATCAGACGGCTAACAGAGCCGTGATGATATATCACACGCTCGGTCCTCGTGACCATTCAGGTATGCAGCTCGCATATAGTTCGTATGTACGTAAGACGGGAGGGCATGGTGGTCAGACGGCTGGGGGACCGGATAGTACATAGCGGTGCTCGCCGAGAGACGGTACAGTAGTCGAGAGAAACGGCTGTAGGTGGGTTCATAGATAGATAGTAGCGTTACGCTGGGTAATATCACACAGTGAAGAACGGTAACAGGTGTGATGGAAATTGTGGTATTAGGTAGCCAGCCAGCCTTGTCATGATCTGTCCAGTCTATCCGGTTTCAGTACATGCTGGTAGGTACAATGGCGACGCTTTTTTGCGTTGACTTAAAGTGCTAGAGCTCAGATGAAGCAAGTATAGACGCGAACGAAGAACCCATTACGCCGTTCCGTGGACCATGTCCATCCCCAACTCCGCTTTGCTTTTGCATTATTGTTAGTAGTATACATTTTGGTAATTCGTCTGACATCGCAGTGATAAGAATGTTATCTGTCTGCTATCCACATCCCCAGGGCCCTATAGGGTGGTTGGCTACTCCCACCATCAAGTAAGATTCTGATTTCATGGTTCGAGCCACATGCTCAGCTATCCGATAATATTAATGCGCCTGTTTAATGTTGTCATGGATGCTTCATATTGAAGCTGGCGCTTGGTCGCGTTTCCAGCCTTTTGTGCGCATGTTGCTCTCGATCGCTTTCCATATGCCTTCTACAGCCTCGCGATCTCTCCACCGACTCGAATCGACTGTGGTTGTTCCTGGGTTCTTCCACCTGTCCACGGCCACGTTCATGACTCTGTGACCCCATGCACGGATGCTTTCGGGGGGTTGCTCACCACGCCACCCAACGAAGATGCCGGGTACGTGGCGGAATAGCTCCGTAGGGTTGCTCCACTTGTAGTTCTTGAACTGCCAGGTCTGGCCTGTAGTGAAAACAGCTACTACACGGTTCCAATACTCGGGCTTAAACTGCTCCGTCCCTTCCACGAGGATGAATCGCATGGGCCGGTTCGCGTCAACATCTTTTATGAGGCGGTTGATGTGTAGCATGTTTGCTGATGTGCTCGATGCAGACAAGGCATTAGGTGGCACATATTGGCTGCTCTCGAGGAAGGATTTGATGTTTGACATTCTGAGAAGGGAAGATGCAGAGGGCGAGAGCAAGATTATGGGGTCTGGTCGTTTCTGTTTCTGGTGCGATGCTATCGGAGTATTGTTTGCGATGTGTGAGGATGATACATGTGCCGGTTTCTTAGTCATGAATATGGCAGCAAGCTTGCGCACATGGGAGAAGTCCTAGGGAGGCTGGTTAGGATCCGAGCATCTAGAGAGAAGGACTGACACTTACTGTCCGCTTGATACCACGTAATACGCTATTCCGATCTCCCATCTTCCGCTCGCTGTTGTAGATGCTTGCAAGCCTCGGATCTAGAGTCCCCTTTCCCGATCTCCCTAGCGTCGATCCAATCGCGGGAGCGGCGGCACCTTTCGAGGCAAGAGCCGCTGCGGCCGTGGACGCTGAGCCATCCTTATCACCGGCAAGGGGTTTGATGCAGTCATTGTCTTCACTTGCACCCTCTAGCCATGTGATTAGATCCAGCCTTTCCATGTAAGCAAACTTGTGGACCTGGGCTTTGCCACCAAGGTCCTCATTGAGCTGCAAGGCAAACGAGTTGTATTCGGGGATGGCGACATCGCGATTGAGCCAGGCGAAGTAGATGCTACGCAGATCGACGGGTGTGTCCTTGGACACAAAGCGTGTGGGAGTATCGATGGGGAGGGATATGCGGACAGGTGAGGCGAAGGTCAGATGTGTGGCCTGCGATAGACTGACTTCGGGCGCGTCGGCGTCGGCTGAGGTAGTCGGCATGATGCCGCCGCCGGACGCGATCGACTGCCGCAGCAGCAGGAGGGGATCTTGTTCTGTTGGCGCCATTGTCGCGTCGCACATCCGCACACGCACGCGCACGCGCGGGTGTTTCGGGGAGAGAAAGTACTACTAGTTGGGAACAAGGACAAAAATTTGATTCTGTCACCCGACTTATTATAGCGATCACGATGTAATTGATGGTGTAGTAGTAATAGAGGTTGGCTAGGCACTCCGAGCTTGAGGTCTGGCACAATGAAATTCAATGGTGAGGCTGTCTGAAGTGGGGCGGTACCTATGTCAAGCTTATTACCTAACTAAGGTTGCATGTGCAGGTGCAGTGCCGATGGAGGTACCGCGTTAGATTCATTAAAGCAGCTAAATGCATATATACAATAAACTCATGTGTACACTGCTGCACACATAAGAGGTAGTTAGCAATGGTTCAAAAAGGGAAGCAGGCCTAATAGCTTTTTGTTTAACCTCTATTGAGTGTATTTCCACTTCCCCGTGCGTTGGCCTCCTTGAATTCATCCCACTCCCGAGCCTTCATGGTCTCTTCGTCTGCCTTTTCCATGTTATCCTCGTCCGGCTCTGGCTGTCTTCCGCTTGCTTCACCACCTCCCTCAATGATACCGCCACGTCTCTTTTCCTCCTCTAGATATTCGTCTATGGACATTGTTGGAAGATTGTGTCCTGGCCGGAACACCCCGCGCTGCAATTCTTGCCGGCTGCCAACTAGGGTGAATGGTCGCAATGGCTTTCCCTCCTGACTGAGAAGAGGTCCTTGGAAACCAGCTTGCATCTGCAAAGGGGCATCTAACTTTTCAGAGTAGTCGTCATAGCTTATCGATTCCTTGCGTCTTCTTTCGTCCTGTTCCACGGTTGTGTACTGTGGTATCAGGGGCACGGGGGCTTGCGCCAAGACTTCTACTTCTCGGTTGATGCCTTCGAGACTTTGGAATGTCATGTGTACGCTCAAGGCGGTATTAGCGAGGTACAATTCGCGGACGGCTTCGTCGTCTCCACCGTCCTCCAGATACCGAGGCGACCTGCGCATGTACTCCAGCTTCTGCTTTAACTGCTTCTCCGCTTTGAAGTTGGCAATCTTAGCATTGCGACGTGCGCCGGGGTCTCTGGTTGAAATGGTAGAGAAGCCGGTGGGGTCTTCGTTGTACTCTGCAAAAAGTTTGCTGTCTTGTGGGGATAGAACCGAGTAGTTGTCTAAAAGGTGAAGGAACCTTTCATAAGCCTCGCGCGCCGATTCCAAGATTCTTCTTCGCTCCAAGGGCGAGCTAGATGAGACTTTCTGGACCAACTCGGCGATATGATACAGAACCAAGAGATAGGGCAGGTCTGAAGTTGCGATATCCTCGAGGGATTCATTTCTGCTGAATAAGGAGATCCTGTCGATGATTTGAACACATTCCTCGTAATGTCGGATTGCTGCTGCGACATCTTCTTGATAACTTGGCGAGCTGATCTCATAGGACCCCTCGTTAGCCAAGCGTTTTTCTTCAGCTGCCTGATAGACACTCTTGAGGGTCCTGGGTTCTCCGGCCATATTAACTTTGTTTCTTCTCACTTTTCGAACATAAATAGTAGGTCGAAATATGGAAAGACTGAGAGACAATGCGGACTACCCAGGCAGGTCGTACAAGAAGATGCGACTAAATATAAAAGCGTTCTTGGAAGGTTGTGACGTGATTAGAAGAGCTGGAACATTGGCACAAACCGGTTCGGTGGATGGAGTGGGGCCATACGCCCCCATACTGGAATTAAATTGTATGTATGCAACCCTTTGGCCTCATTGGGTAAATAGGTACGTTCTAACTGGCGCCGTTTGATGACGGATTTCCCCAAGTCCGCCCCCAAAAGATCGGCAGGCTAAGGCAGTTAACTGCCCGTTTAATTAAATTCTCAAGTGAAATCACGGCCATCCAAATGAAACTGAGACGATACGTCAAGATGGTGGCGTACTGGTAATATGATATCATCAATGAATTCAATACTACATTGTTCGTACTAGGTATACTTGAGAACTTAAATACATAAACTATAGTGGCACGTCACTATAATCTGCAGCGTATAGTAACTCACCCAGCAGTCATGCCACACACGATGACTTCATGTCAATATGAGAAGCAAAAAAGGGGAACCTGGTGCAGTTCTGCTTCTTGACGTCATGTTTCTAAGGCATTAGCAATCTGAGTTCCCTGAGACCGTTAAATAAGTTGTGCAAGGTCTATAGAGACGAGGCCAAGCTTGGAGAAAGACGTAATAGGTGTCTGCCATCTGATGACGGCTTTTGGTCAAGTTGCAACAGGCGCACTGGTTCATAGCGCTCATCGGATGACTGTACCGCAGTTGGTGTCGACGTTCGTCTGGAAATATCTCATGCAAAGCATATGCCGAAAATTCGTCAGGTCTGAGCCGTACGTCAAGAGCAAGCTCCTCTTTGTAGGCATTGAAGTGCTCTGTATGGTCTTTAGGTAGATTCGGAAGGGAAAGACCAAAACGATCGCAAAAGCTCAGTGTTAAGGTACGTTCCTGAATTGTAATCCCGTATGGCGTTAGAACTTATGTATCGAAGTCCGAATCAGTCACCTTAGCGGTCGTTTCTTTTCTAGGGTTTGAGCCTAAAGATATTGATGAAGTAGATGCTATTTGCTGGTACCGTCCAGTGGTTGAGGTCGATGCTGATGTTCGGGTTCCTGTCCTATAAGGTACTTTTCTGTTGTCCTCCATCCCCCCGTCTAAGCTCTGCGTGTGTCTCGTTCTTCTGTTTCATGAATATGCGAAGCCCGAGGTTGTTTGACTGGGCATGTCACTATTGGTGACCTCAGACGTGCGGTTGCGAGCGCACGCCCCTTTCATTGTTGCATCATGGACTCGGCGACGGCGTGATTGGGATGGAGCGCAGTTGGTTTTTCTTGGATGGTGTGGTGATAGGAAACAAGTAAAAAAAATAAGGCCTGCAGCTTGCCGATGGGTTAGGTTAGAGGGTGTTCTAGCACTGTGGCAAGCGCGAATATTTATTGTAAACCAGCCTTTTGATATCAGGCCGGGATTAAGTATTAAGCTAAATCGACTTAATTTGGCTGTAGGTTTTTCTGCTGGCAGAGAATTCAAAGAGTATGAATTCTGTTTGAACTGTTTCTAGAGGGGATCTAGTTGGGGGAACAGAAATCGGAGGCGATTCTAAAGAGGCTGGTTCTACTATATCTGTCCAGCACTCCGGATGACTGGTCATTTCAAGGCTATTATTATTCATACCCGTGAGTCCATATCATTACTCGATTAAGCTGCTATACTACAGCTCTAATGTATTTACATGTACAAAAACAGCACAGTACATGCAGTTAGGTACCTACCCTAGGATGTACCTCTCAATCAAATGTTTGGCACACACCAAGATTTCAGGTGTATATTTGCTTGCGACACACGATATGCATTAGACACCTTCAATGGTTTTTGTAGAAGGTGCCTACGAATACCTGTTTTATATGGAGTAGGTATGAGCGCTTGCCCAAAACAGATATCAGGAAGTTGCTGTTTGCATCTTATCTTGAACCTTCATCTTCGCTTGGCCTTCATTTCTGATCTTCGTCCAATCCCACCTCATCATATTCGCTGAGACCCCAAAATGGACGGCTACGCCCACTCCGAGGATGAAGAGTCTATTGATAATTGCATTCCGCCACCACTAGCTACCAGCACCAGTCTTTCACAAGACAAGGCTCTCTTCGCAGATTGGCTCCGAGACCAAAGGGAAGATGCATATAAAAAGGGCCATGGCTCCAACGCCGGCCGGGTGGCTGGGCCCGATTCCAAGGACGCCGGGGATGCGCCGATCATTATTAGTAGCCCTAGGGAATACCAGACGGAGCTTTTCGAAAGAGCTAAAGAGAAGAACATAATTGCCGTTCTTGATACAGGTTGTCTATTACCCGGTTCTGGCTTTGGTCTCTGCGAATCGCTGACCTGAAGCATGCAGGTACTGGCAAGACCCTCATAGCTGCACTCTTACTCCGGCATGTCATAGAACAAGAACTTGATGACAGAAAAGACGGACAGGAGCATAGACTAGCGTTCTTCTTGGTCTGTCTATGTTGTTCATAATAACTTCAATCATTCTAGAACCATAACTAACCCATAACTACAGGTAGACAAGGTTGCGCTAGTTCACCAACAATATAGGGTCCTTGAGGCAAACCTCGACTTCCCACTCGATTCATTCACGGGTGACTCTGGCGCCGTGATTTGTACCCAAGAATTCTGGGATCAAATGCGCGAGGAGAAAACGGCGATTGTATGCACTGCAGAAGTTCTCAACCAATGCCTCCGCCACGCTTTTATACGAATGGAGCATGTCAACCTTCTCATTTTCGACGAAGCTCACCATGCGAAGAAGAGCCACCCTTACGCAAGAATCATCAAAGATTTCTACGCGACGCTCGAAAATAGCAATCAAAAGCGTCCTCGTATTCTAGGTATGACGGCTTCGCCTGTCGACGCCAAAGCCGATGTTCACGTAGCTGCCGCGCAGCTAGAAGGCCTCCTGCATTGCGAAATAGCAACAGTAGATGACCCGACTGTCTTCTCGAGAGTGGCAATCGGTAAACCAACAGAGGGCGTCATTGAGTATCAAAGCATGGATGTTCCCTTTGAGACAGCCCTCTGCCAAAGACTACGCGATATTGCTGGCGGAAACCCAGAATTTACCAGAATGCTCACCTATTCTAAAGCATGTACTACTGAGTTGGGACGTTGGGCTGCCGACCGGGTTTGGAAACTCTGGCTCACTAAAGAAGAGGCTGAGAAGATCGAGGCGAAGACGGAACGCGATCTAGAACGTGGACCCAAACGACGAGAATTGTCACATGTCTCTAATGCTGAACAAGATGCAATCGGGGCAGTTCAGCAAGCCTACCAGTTGACGAAGGATCACATTCCTGCAGAGCTTGACTTTGATCGATTTCATCTCTCCCATAAACTCCTAAAGCTGATTGAGTATCTGAAAGAGCATTTCAACCCTGAGATAGACAGATGTGTTGTCTTTGCCGAACAGCGCCTCACGGTAGCGCTACTAGCTGATATTTTCCAGCAACCTAGCCTAAAACTTCGAGGCTACAAGGCAGGAAGACTTGTAGGTACTATATATCTTTCTAAACCGTGAAATACTGACTTGGGACAGATGGGCTCCGCCAATAGTGGTTCCGGTGATCTTGGCATGACTTTGATTGAGCAGAAGTTGAGTATCAAGAGGTTCCGAAATGGAGAATTGAATTGCCTCTTCGCCACGAGCGCAGGTGAAGAGGGAATCGATATTCCCGATTGTAATGTTGTGATCCGATTTGATCTTTACAAGACAGTGATTCAATATATCCAATCAAGGGGCCGTGCGCGACGAGTCAACTCAAAGTTCTATCAGATGGTCGAAGCTGGAAATTACGCACATCGACGACTCCTCGCTGAGATTCAAGACCATGAGAATAAGTTGCGTGACTTTTGCAAGATGCTGCCTCAAGACCGTCTTATCACTGGCTGCGACTACGACATTGACTATCACCTATCCCAAGAAAGAAGCTACCGGGTATATAAAGTCCCCTCGACTGGTGCAGTTTTAAACTATAAAGGTAGCATCGCAGTACTTGCAAAATTTGTATCATCTTTACCGCATCCGCTCGATGCACTTCGTAACACTGCAGACTACATTATTCACAACGTTGGTGGAGAGTTCCAATGTGAAGTCTTGCTTCCGGACTGCTCACCAATAAAAAGCGCAATTGGACGACGTGCCTCATCGAAACAGATCGCGAAATGCTCGGCAGCCTTCGAGATGTGTTTGAAATTGAAGAAACAAAAACACCTGGACGACAATCTTCAATCAACTTTCACCAAACGCCTTCCTGCTATGCGTAATGCTCGACTGGCGATAAGCTCTAAGAAACGAGCTGAGTATCCTATGAAACGGAAGCCAAATGCGTGGTCAGTACTCGGATTCCCGGAAAAGCTCTTCGTTACAGTCATTATGCTTTCCAACCCAAAGGCTCTGGGACAACCTTCTCGGCCCCTGGCTCTCTTAACAAGAGCAAAATTGCCGCGAACAGCCACATTCCCGATCTACTTTGGGGACCAGCAGACGTCTGATGTCGAATGCTTTCCCCTCCCAGCTGGCGTAGAATGTGACCCAAGCGACATTGAGGGTTTAAACCAATTCACTCTCAGAATCTTCAAAGACATATTCAGCAAAGAGTATGCATCCGAGGCTGAAAAGATGCCATACTTTTTTGCGCCTCTTTCACATCCGCATGACGCAGAATTCCTAGCCTCTATTAAAGACTCACGTAAAATCATCGATTGGAATTGCATCATGGAAATTCAAAACACACCGGATCATGTTGAATGTGAGAACCGATCAGAACATGTATTCGAGAACAAGTTTGCCATAGACCCCTATGATGGCTCTCGAAAATTTTATACAAAGTGCTGGCGCCCTGATCTAAGGCCCACAGATCCTCAACTGCCAGGCCTCCCGAGAAATAGGCGTTCAAAGGAACCCAAAGCCGGGGAGGCGCCTCTTGACATTTGGAGCTCCAGTGCTAGTAGTTTGTGGGGAAAGACCCGAAACCACATGACTAGAAGAAATGATCTACCAGTCATCGAAGCGGAATACATACCGCTTCGCCGGAACTTACTTGACCAGTTCGATATCGCAGATAAGGTTGAACGAAAATGTTTCCTGGTCTTCCAGGTACTCAGAATCTCAGTTGTGAGTGCTCACAGTTCTAAATTCATAAACCTATTTCTGATAATAAATTATAGTTGCCAGTCGATATTGTGGCCATGGCTTACAACTTGCCCGCCATCATCTACAAGATAGAGTCCAGTCTTATTGCCCTCGAGGCTTGCATGACAATAAATCTGAATATACCTCCCGATTTGGCCCTTGAGGCTATGACAAAAGATAGTGATAACACCGAAGAGCATTCGACTGAGCAGATTAATTTACGGAGAGGAATGGGTAACAATTACGAACGTCTCGAGTTTCTTGGTGATTCGTTTTTGAAAATGAGCACCACCATAGCTTTGTTTTCTAGAATCCCAGACTCCGACGAGTTCCAATACCACGTGGATCGCATGGTTCTTATATGCAATAAGAATCTTTTCAACAACGCGCTAGAACTGAAGTTGGAAGAATCAATCCGGACCAAAGCTTTAGATAGAAGCAACTGGTACCCTTTAGGGCTTCAATTACTCAAGGGTAGAAAGTACAATAGCCGGGATATACACGCGTTGGCCGACAAGTCTATTGCAGATGTCTGTGAGGCACTTATCGGTGCATCGTATATGGCGACGCGCGAGCAGAAAAGTTTTGATCTAGCTATCCAAGCAGTTACGAAATTCGTCAACCACCCAAACCACAAGATGACCACGTACCGCGACTATTACGCAGCATACAAGATACCAGAGTGGCAGAGCTCCGATTCCCGAGCTGTACATTACAACCTGGCGGGGGAGATAGAGAAGAAGATGGGATACAAGTTCAAGTACCCTCGGCTGCTGCGTAGCGCTTTTACGCACCCGTCTTACGGTTCTATCTACGAGGGAATTCCAAACTATCAGCGACTCGAATTCCTTGGTGACGCTCTTCTAGACATGGCCTGTGTTGACTATCTTTTCCACAAATTTCCCGGGGCTGATCCTCAGTGGCTGACGGAACATAAGATGGCTATGGTCTCGAACCAGTTTTTAGGCTGTCTCTGCGTCTCACTCGGTCTGCAGAAACACATGGTATCGATGACTAGCGGTTTGCAAAAGGAGATCGCCGATTATGTCATGGCCATCACTGATGCTAGGGTCCAAGCTGAAGAGGAAGCTGAATCATCTGGCTTCGGACGTGCCGCATACGCACGCAACTACTGGGTGAGAGAAAAGCGTCCTCCCAAATGTCTGCCGGATATTTTAGAGTCGTATATTGGCGCCTTGTTCGTCGATAGCGAGTATGACTACGAGGAAGTGCAGCGCTTCTTCGACACGCATGTTCTTCCGTACTTTGAGGACATGCAGCTCTACGACACATACGCCAACAACCACCCCGTGACCTTGCTTTCTAATGTTCTCGCCATCGAATTCCACTGTACGAGATGGAGGATCATGACTTCGGAAACCGACGATGAGGATCGTGAGTTTGCGGCAACGAAAATCGCAGCTGGCGTTATGATCCATGGTAAGGTGTGGGAATGTGATTTTGGAGATAGTGCGCGGTATGCGAAGTTGAGGGCTGCGCAAAAGATGCTGGGTAAGCTCAAGGATATGAGCGTGGGGACATTCAAGATGACATTTGGTTGTAGCTGCACCTAGCTTCAAGATGGAGGGTGGGTGACTGATCTGCTTCTATTCATGTGCTGATATAGGGATTCATTCGGGGCATGATAGTTCGAAGCTTTATTTCATTTGCGAAATGCGAATCTTGATTGACCATAACACACTACGAATATGCGGTCCCTTGTTCCTTAATCACGCATAATACTATTCTAGTTCTCGGGATCCAACTCTAAAGTGCTCTTTCGTAAGCGATAAGAAACTGAGATGTCCTAATTCCTGATCATCGGATGGAATTTTCTTGAGATGAAATGCACACTGCTGTATGAGGGAGGATGCATGGATTGTTTGACGTTATTTAGTTGTGTATGTTGTGTAGATGGAATATTAGGATACGTGAGACCTGAAGCTACCGTGAAACAAAGCTCTGCCTACGCATGTGTCTGCTGCTAGACAGCTGTTGGATATATCAGAAACGACGACAACGCATCGAAGAATTCACATTGCGCCTGCAGATATGTAGAGTTTGGATCTATCAATAACTATTAATTAAAGACATTACTGGGCTGATACCCCTATATCCAAGCCGGGCGTTTTGCCCTGAATATTTTATCATATAACGCCAAGTCATCAGACAATAAACACGTAGCCAGTCAGATGGCAGGCTGGAAACTAGCTTATCTGAGCAAGTCCAAGGCCAATGAGCAAGTCCAAGGCCAATCAATCATGTCGTAATCAAAGCCGTTCCCATGTTCCGTTGAGTCTAGGATATAAACCATTGTCGCTCTTCGTGTCAAACGCCCCGTACCCTCATTTAAGAACACATTCATCCATCATCCATGTCTAGACCCATTCTAAAAAATGGCCGCCTGCGCCGTATATCCTAGTATATCAATGAGGGGACCTAAAAGTCCGAGTCGGAATCCTCTTCCCTGATAGGCTGTCTTGTTGCTAGGGTTCGCTCCTGGGCCAAAGTGTGGCGTAGGGCTGAGCCGGATCGGCTCATTGGGATATCGAAATTCATCTCATCATCGGAAGAATCTGATTGCTCGCGATTTTTAAAGCTATCGTCGGAGTCAGATTCGAGAAAAGCTGGAAACTGGAGTATGTTGTGAAGATCGTGTTCCGGAGCCCGGATCGAGGGGAAATCCGGTGATGGTGACGAGACAGGTACAACCGTGTCGAATAGTCCGGGAAGGCCGGATATCTGATTCCCAGAGAGATCGTAGTCTGTTTCCGTGAATAAGAGATCTTTCTCATACGAACCCCTCGATGGCGTTGTTGAACCGTCGTTGGAAGCGTGGTCTTCAAGGTAAAACTCGTCCGACTGGTGTTTACGAGCAGTCGTGAGAGAAGGGGTTGGTGAGGATATGTCGCGTGTTTTTCTAGACATAGATTGCAGTGATTTCGGATGTGGGATATCAGGAACCGGAGGAATTGAGAGGTCGGCACGGGCGTGGGGAAATATCGGCGAGAAATCGATCGAAGTGCTGGTGGTGTGGCCTGATTGAGGCCGGAACGGATTCGAGCTCAGAGTTGACATTGCCGTCTCGGATGTGAAAGACCCATGACGGAGGCTGCTACCCCTTCCCGGGATAACGTTTTCAATGTCATGGGCGTTGATGCTCGTGTTGGATAGTGAGATAATACTCTGTTTCCGAAAGTCCTTTGACTGACTTGGCTCGTGTTTATTGTCGGTGTTCTTGGTGGACGAAGAGATCAGTTCTATATTCGTAAGTTAGCAAAAACTTTCTAGAAGCTTGAAGCACAGGTTTGCAACGCTCAAATCACTGGAGAACACTGACGTGGTATGTGGTCAGGTTGCTGTGCTGATGACTTATAGAGAGAGTCCTGGAGATCGGTGGTACTTCCCAGTTGGCGCCGAGCTGAATTCCGGTCTCTTGGAAGCTGTGTGCCCTGAAGTGATTTCTTTTGTTGATAGGTATCTTCGTAGAACTCGCCGCGAGTCGGTGACTGCATGCCCTGAAGGCTTTGCCGCTTCACCAATAACCTCGATTCTACTAACGTGCTGTACTGTGTTATACTCCGCCGCTTGGATGAATCCCTGGATGACGGAGGGAGAGATGGTAAGGGCTTCTCCAGATCACTGCGCTTCTGGCGTGTTTGATGCTCAACGTGTAACGACGCCAGTGATTGCCTCTTACTGGAGGTATTCGGTTTTGTATGTTCCCGCTCGTGCATCGTAGCTGCCAGGGCTCGATCTCTGAGCGAGTCGGGGAAAGCATCGGTATCTTTCTCTTTCCCTCTTCTCGCCGCTGACGAGCTTCGTAATGAATCGTTAGATGCAGAAGCCGAAAACGAAGGCATAGATTTTCGTCGTGCCGCTCTTTCTGACCTGGCCGATGCGGTCCGTGACATGGGCTTCGGAATTTCATCCGCATCATGTGGGTGACGTGATGATGTCCTCTTGGGATACGGATCGAGTGTATTAATACTGGTATGTTTAGATTGTAAGCCTGAGCTTACAGAATGACGAATTCTGGGACGTCTAGGGAGGTCGTCAGAGTCGTCATCGACATCCTTGGAAATGATCGGAGTGCGTATTGCATCTTCATGGTCTAGAAGGAATGCATTTTCAAAATCTGTGTTTTTCTCCAGCCTATTACGGTCTGCTACATCTTCGCCATAATCTCTTGCTCCCGTGGCCTGGATTCGGCCGTGAAAATTGGAAGGTTTGAACCTGGATTGGGCATCTAGAAGATCAACGTAGCCCTTGGGTTTGCCAAAGTCACTGCTGCGGTTCGAGTCGGAATATATCGATAGTAAGCCAGGCGACGGCGCAGGTCTCGCCGATGCCGACGAATCCCGAATATCGGTTGTTATTTTTGTGGGCAACTTGTAAGGGCCGTATTTCTTCTTTGGAACTGGTGGCAACTCGGACCTTGACTTTGATTGTGAATTCGAAGGACCTGTTATTTCAACCAGTTGGCTTGATGGAGCGGTACGCGGCCGCTCCGCGCCCGGGAAGTAGTGATCATGGCTACGGGGACGGGAAAATAGGGGCGAGGGAGGTGGTATGTTATTGCGTATAGGCGCAAGGTTGGGATGAGACTTTTTGAACTCCTCTAGAATCTTGTTTCCATTGCCAAGCACAGGATACGTGCCTAGAGAACTATGTAAGCTATGGGGGTTGGGCGAGACAAGATATCACTGAGTTGGGAGGCACACATACCGCGGATTGGTGGCTGCAAAGCCACTGTGGCATCGTAGGCGCTTGTCTTGAGCGAGTCACGCCCGGCTAGATCTGAGAACGACTTTTTGGAGAACAGGGTTAACAATCCCATCTTGATAGCACGTCTTGCGTGACACCAGAAAGTTTAATGTCGGCTTAGCATGAGACTAGCATGTAGTCTGTTGTATTCCTCTTTGAAAGCTAGTATTACGTCGTTCACTGGACCGAAAGATCAAGTCTGTGATGATTTTTACGGCCAACGAAGATCGACCGCGAGGATTGAGAAATCCGCCACCAAATATGACCGGTGAAAGATAGTAAGTTGTTGCTAAAACTTGTTCGAGAGTATATAAGAAAGCGTTTGCTGCTGAGGCGTTTGTCTGTAAAGCCGCGAAACTAATGGCAAACGAGATGTCGCAGCGAAAATTATCCGAGAAGGGAAAAAGCAAGGCCTAGAACCAGAAATAATGAAAACATAAATGCGCCGACGGGTGTTAGAGGAAGCAAGCGAGTGACGAGGTAATTGTTAATTAGGCAATAAAAATATCACGGCGAATCGTGAATCGTTACGTTGAGTTGGTAGAAATGTTGAAGAACAGAACGCATATATGCAAGTACAGGTATGAAAGCGGCGGGACGGCCGATAAGGAGGAGGAGAAAATAGACTTTAATGAATGGGCCAATTGGCAACGCGCGCAAGCACTTTAGAGCTGCTGGGATGCCTACAGTACTTAAATGCAAGGAGACCCTCGAAAGGGTCAACCTCCAGTGACGCAGGAGAGAGAGTGAGAGAGTGAGGGCGAAGGGAGGGGAGCCTTGGGGATTTAGCGCAGTTTAGTGTGTACACTACCCGTGATTATACCGTATGGGGGAAGAAGACGAAGCCAGCCTTCCCAGATACTGTAGTAGTTTGCTTTCTGGCGTGGAGCATTGTTTCTGAAGACATTTATTTCTGTAATTGATTCTGCCATTCTTCTACATACCTACCTGGTAGTAGATAACTTTTTGACTGAAAGGGGGACTAAGCCAGCCCCTGCTCGCAACAGGATCTTAGTGCAGGTCTAGGCTATCTGCTTCCCTGTAAAAGTACTATGGAGGTACGTTGCTGACTGAGCGGTGTTCATTTACTTATATGCTGTGCACCCTGAGCCGTGCCGAACTGTGCTTGAACACTGTGTGAAAACGACGGGACTCCCGCAACACCGCGCGGAGGCTTGCTCATAGTAAAAAACTGGGTGGGGGTACGGTAAACTATCGTTCTCACATCTTGGAGCCAGCAAAGCAACAATTTCCCAATATGATATCACTTAAGCATGTACATGTACAGTAGGTACCGCTCTTGCAATAACATTTAGAATATCTTACATAATCCCCCAAACCCACCAAAATGTCGGGGCGACCCGTTGCCGTGTACCTGAAGCGAATCCTTCTGATGTGCCGAGCGAATCCTACATGCAGAACTTGCATCTAGCAACCTGGGCATCAGGAAAAGAAAAGCATGAGCAATATCAAGCTGCTTACCGGCGTTTGTACGACCTACACTATGATGGAAGTAACGAATTACTGTACTCCGTACGCAGGGCTTGATAGAAACATTTTAAGCTAACCCAAGATAGTATGCCACGCTGCGAACTGTACACTAGATTCACTAGCCCAACGCTTCGTTCTGATGCCAATTCAACGTAGAAGACTTTCGTGATCACAGTTATAGAGCACGGCGGACACTGTATGGGTCGCCTTTTGTCCTTTTGTATGGGAGAAGTTCCGTACGTTTGTGAGCAAACTATGAGGGCTTTACATAGTAACAGTGGGGGGTTAGGGGATTGCGTTCATGAATAGGGGACGAAGATCATAATAAGTGCCCACACCCATCTCATCTACACTACAGTACGTACTCAAGTCAATCGGCTAAATGTTTCCTTCGGGCATGATTATGTGAACGGATTGTTGATCCGGCCGTTTAAATTCAAGCCGGCGCCCCAAGCCTTTCAGTTCTTGGTCAAACTATTGCCTTGTGCCTCATCTAGGGCTCCAGCTACTCGGTGCAAGTCATCAGCTAGCATCGATTGATGCGATTTGGGATTTAGTATCGATCGACCCTTACTTAGTACGAGGCCTCGCAAGCCAGGATGGTATTTTGAAAGATGGATGATGCAGCGTGAATGGGATCCAAGGTTAAGGTCGCCGACCTCAATAGTGGATGATGAAGATATTGCTAACCTAGTATAGTGTAGCGTAGGGAGTAACGCGTGCCGTACTATGTTAGAAACGGAATAACATGATTTCCGTGAAGCCGGTAATAACGTCTAGGCTAATTGTTACCATGGCATTGGAGCCGCCAAAAAGGGGAACCCCATCAGATCCAGTCCCCTGGATCTTGCGGTGATGAATTTCCGATTCACCGTTCCCTCTCTGCGCGTAAAGTGGGATTCCAATGCTTGGTCCCGATGATATGCAGGGCTTGCTATCAGCCGCATGCAACTAATAATGATGCAAACATTGGCCTTTACGGTTTCTCGTATTTGTGATAGGTAACATTTCCACTTGGCGCAACCATTCAAAGCGAATACGGCACTACGATTCTAAGCTCATGCATAACCTGCTGCCGAATCGTGCTCATGACAGACTCATGATTCGTGAAGGTGCTTAGCTTCGATCAGGTTTAATCAATTGGTCGCTCGATCCGTGAGATGGCCGATCTTGCATCTTTGAAATTTTGAAATCTTGGAATTCTGCCGTGCCACTAAAGTCGCTAATCTGGTTCGCTTCCGACCGGTCAATCGGACACCCTGGGCAAGAGATCTCTTCATTGCCACATGCACATGATGTTGTCTATCCTTAGATGGTTAGATGCAGAGATCTATTGGGCTAAAGTTCAAGCTTGTCGTCATTTGTGTGTACACTACCAATACTATATATCTACTGCATAGTATTCAGTGCACAGTACAGGTCCTGGCGGCCGCTTTGAAGGCTCATGGACAATGTGAGGTACAGTCTTCAGCTACCCAAATCTTCTAGCATGAAATATATATTGGCTCATATTATATAATGTGCGTAGCGCTCCTATATGGATCCGACGTTTCATAGTTGTCGAGCAGTGATTTATGATAGCCCAGCCTCACTCTATTGAGTTTTAGCTGCCGACGTGGCGGCGGCGCAGTATTTATGACCGCAAGCCAGCCAGTACATAGTGGGATAGGTTTGTGCGCTATGAAAGGAGCAGACAGCAGCTATTGCTATGCTGGACCAGAGGTATACCGACCAAGCTGCCAAATAACCATAATATCTATATTTTAGGATCCATTGATAACTATAACATCAGTACCTGCTTAAATAGTTAACGCTTTTTTGTTTATTAAATCTGGCTTAATGGTCGGTATAAGCGGTAGCATTCTAGTCAAAATGAGACTAGTGTCGGTAGGCTGTACTCTCGTACAGGGTCGTACGTAACTGACGTACTGGGGGTGGTAGGGAGTCCAATATCTATGCGAAGAACTAAGTAGGTAGGTACAGGCAGCCCGCGGCGCGGGCTGTATATATGGACCGAACTAGGTCACGTGCCTACACCATTGCCTGTGCTTATAGCCCGTACGAACTGCTAGTTCGTACAGGCTATTATTGTCCCAACAACTAGGTAATGTTACCTTAGTTAGCACGCCGATTGGCCTATATCCTAGAGTGATATAATAGGACTTGGGCAAAGAAGAAAACAAGTTTAACCGGATCATTAAACAACTGTCATGAGCAGTGAAGTGGTTAGGTCAGGTACAACGTTCATAGTCTTGACAGCAGGTATTATACAAAACTAAAACTTGTAGGAGGGAAGAAACAGGTACGAAGTATGTCTGAGTAGAGTACACATATATGGGCTGTGCCTGGTGGTGGGCTGTAGTAGCCAGCAGCCAATCCTGACAACCCCCCTAGCTTACTGCCTCGACTGCTTAATACTATCTCAAGAATAAGGTCGGAACATCAATTAAGAGGATCAAAGATAATAGCCTATATAAACAAGATAATGTCAAAATACCTTCTTGCTTCAAAATCTTTAAGGTCTTAGTTACTCAAAGATGTGCGGTTTAAACATCCGCAAACGCCTTGATGCCATCATTGTGATAAAACCGACGTCCGCGGAGGTCCTATTTAATAAACCGGCCATCCTCTCAACTCCCAAGATCTACCAAGGAACCTAGATCCAGTCACGCATCGCAGCCTCCTTTTCTCTCCATGGGCAATGAGCCTTGTTCATTCCTATCACCGACTAGCAAGGTCAAACAATCAGGAATACAGTCAGGTTAGCATTTAGCTAATTATTCAGGGACTCGCTCATCCACCGTGTGCCTGAACATGTTGAGATCGCTGTGGTGACTGTCGAGGGTGCCGAGACACACGTCAGGGGGGCAGCGCACCACCCGTTGCAGCCCCAATCCGGCAAGCAGCCAGTGTAACAGCAAGTACTTGATATGCACGGGTATGGGTCCTCGCACCCAGTGTCGTCCAGGCAAGATGCCCCGGGGCACCTTTCGTGGCAGCCTGACACTTCCACAAAGTCTTGATAACACCCATGTTTGCATCGACTTGCAGTTGGCGCAGGGGTTGTTGAAGTGTTGGAGGCAGTGGTGGACGTCATGTCAACTGTTGTGGTAGCAGGCAATGTGGCCCTGTTGGAGGCGATGGACGGCAGTGTCGCCGACCTCGTTTCCCTGAGATTACGTTAGTCAAGGCTTTGCCTTCAAGAGATAAGCAACCACGACTGCAATATTACTCTGATTCACTATGGTCTTGCCTTGAGCTTAATCCTAATCCAAGCCCAAGTGACACCACGAGGGCCACAATACAGACCAAAGTCAGATGGGGGGAGGTTAGGTTCAAGTGTAGCAGCTGTTGAACTCCCCTTTGGCTGTGATTTACCCCATTATTTTGGTCCCCGGGGCCGTCGTTCCGATTGTTTTCGAGCTGTTGATAGTGCGGATTCGAAAAGGGGTGGTTCCATTTCCCTCGCTCATTGGCATAATGCACACCAAGTATTTGATCGCCGCTGTTACTGTTTGCACGCTGGGGTCAGCAAGCACCGTAAAGAGTAAGAATTCAAGCAATGCGTCGGGAGCACGTCTCGACAGCATGAACAACGAGACACAATATTTGCCAAAGGGAGTGATAAATAACACTAGGGGACTAACTGGTTTGAATTTTGGTAGAATAGGGAATTGGATAAAAGTGCCCGGCCTGGTTCCCGGGGCATGGTGGCTGGATCGTCCAACTGCGATTGTGGTTGCATGACCCGAGGTTAGTATATCCTAATAGATATACGTTCCTACTTCATCAAATTGACCTGGAGAGCACAACAGTCCCATCTAGAATTATCATAAAAGAAGAGATGGGAAGAAGCAGCATCTCTAGTGTGGTGTTCCCTGATACTTGAACCAATGGTGCTATATTTATCCCCAACGTACTGCCTGCAAACTGTCCGAATGGTCATGCTGTAAGGTTACTTTTCAACATGACGCAAAATAATATTGCAGCCCAGCAGGAAGAGTACCAGCTGTGTAGACCTAATAGAAGAATGCAACACGTTGGAATGAGGCTCACGTGTAGCTTGAACTTCCTTCGCCCGCCATGGTCTAGCTAGGCTATCGCAAAGACGTGATGCCGGCACGCCAGACACCCTGCACCTGGGCAACCTATGAACGTAAGGTTGCGTGATGTGCCCGAAGCTCTTTTGTGATCTGAGAAATATTCAGGAATGAATTCGCGTTTCTATATCCCTTTAAATGGTGTTTCAATACTATAAACCTTTTTACCCCCTGTTTGGCTAACTATTATATGTCTTGAATACGTGTATGCTGCTTTCGCTGCGTAATGTACACCTTTGGTGTGCGCCTTTGTATTACACGTGTCTTGATAGTATTAAAACTAAAGCTACTTAGCCCTTGAGACATATTAGCAAACTTCAAAGATTAGAATCTTTGCTACATTTATATATAAAATCAAGGCTAGGCTTTTAAAGGTCGAAAGAGATCTAATTCCAAGCCCTGGTTTAAAGATGCTAGTACTAAGAGTGCCAAGTTTCCCAACAGTCTCAAGGTAGCCATTGTAGATTATTATAATATGAAACTTATCCAAGCCTTGATTTCCAGCCCTTACTGTTTTGTAGAGGCCCTACACCCATATAAACCATCTTCTTGACACCACAAAGGGGTGCCGTCACTTCTCTTGCAAGTTACCGCGGCAATCATACCAATCGCAACGCAGCGGTCTCTTCGATCCCTGACAGACCTCTAAGGACATATCATTTCCCGGCACCTTTCTGTTTCTCAGCCCATCGGGCGATTAAACCGATCGCAATACTTCTGATTAGACTTATCGGAAAGCAACGTTGCAAAATCCTCAGAGGGAAATAGAACGTGACCATAGACGAGGCAGAACACAGCTAGATAAAGGTCCGAATACAACCATACGAAGCAAGGCAATGAGGCATGCAGATAGCCCCTGATGTGCCCAATGGATTAAGAGGGTGCCACGGACCTTGTTATTATATAATAATAATCGGCCTTCTGAATCTTATCTCAAGCCATTGAAACCAAACCATTGTGACTGACAATAGACTCTCCGTGCTAGAATCTAATGTAGTCTGCTGCATTGATAGGATAGAATGGGGAGTCGAGCTGGATACCAATGATACGCCGTTTGTGGTAGGCAAACCTAGGCGGAATGGAGTCTTTCTGCCTTGGGAGTTTGCCCGAGCCTGTATGAAACGTAAACCACCCAATGCTACGTCTCCATGACCCCCATTCCACTGCGCAATATAAAATATAAACTCTGTAGGCGGATTTGGGGAATAAGTAGGCAGGCAGGACGCAAAGTCTTGCCTCCTTTTGCTCTGCCTGCCTGCGTATAATATGAACTTTGAAAGGGTGGGATCGTGTTAATCTATTTCATGCATGTCAGCTTGACAGTCCAAGTAAGATGATTGGGGCCACGGTAGAAACTCTGCTGTTGATGATTGATATAAACACCATAGGACTCGGTCAGATTTTGGCTTGCCGCCCACCTCGCTCTTCTATTTTCTTTCTTGCGGTCAATGATTATAACCATTACACCGAAAACGTCCACCCTCCTTTGCAAGGCGTTATCTCTTCATATTTTCCCCCTTCACCTTTATTTTTTTTTTCTGCTTGTCATCTGCTGTCATACCTACCCAAGTATCTCGTCATGGACCACGTAGCCTCATTCGGACGAAAAACTTACGACCTGTCGCCCTGCAGAAGTCAGCAGCGGACCCAACGTGCTAAAAGCCCCGATAGTGGGTACAGTTCGGAGTCCTCCGGGTCTTTAAAGCGCTTTTGGGGGCGCATCTCTAGTACTAGCCGCAACATTCGATCTACATTTAGTAAAAGCAATCGCTCATCTATCGCCGAGTCCTTAAATGCCGACGCCGTTGAGCCACAAAACCTCACCTATCGTTGTGCCGAGCTCCCGGCAGATAGTGGGCACGCCAGGCCCGCGAACACCAGCACACCCAGGGGTGATGGCAATGCAGCACACAGCTCTCGTCCTTTTGGAGGTTATAGCAGCCGCCCCGCATCGTCTAGGGGTATCCATGATTCCCACAACCCCAGCGATTACTCTTTCACACAGCCATCGCCATCTCGGCAACAAGACGAGGAGGTACAGGGGAAGAGTCGAGGTTCTTATATGTATGCCCTACCTCGTCATCAACCCCGCCCGGAATATGCGCGATTTGACTGCAATGAGCAAAGTGGTGGCGGAGACCAGATTGTGGGATCGCTAGTAGAATCAAATAGTATACTGGGGCCCGTCACTGACAATCACCTATACCGCGAAAACGTGCTCACACGCGAGGGCGCTGGCCACCAGTTTATCGGCCAGTGCGTTTCGCGTGGCAGCACTGCCGTTCCCTTCAGTGGCCATTTCATCGGCAATAAAAATTATGGACCTGGCCGCCAAATCGTAGGTGTAGGCTTTCTTGAGGAATAGCCTCATGGACGAGAATACACGAGAATTGTCGGAGACTCTCGGGGTGAGGTAGGCAATTAGCTTTGGAATATAAAAAAGAAGGGAGCCTTATTTACATTCATTGTACCTAGGTACCATAATCATACCCCCGGTTCGCTGCAACTCTCAAGAGTCAAGACCAAGGCCTAACTTAGTGTTGCGTCCGCCCAATGTTATGTGTACGTGTCAATTGTTTCTGCCAATCCGCCATTTGGTAATTCAGCAGTCTTGGCAAGCCTTAACATTCACGTTGGAGTCTCGTTTGGCGGCGTCCCCGCGGGTGTGCACGTATGTTTTTCGGCCTTACTTATCGTACACAATACCACTTGTGTGGCTGTATACTATCTAAGATCACAAGAGCCTGAATGACCCAAAGGTACTTATGTAAAGGATAGGATATGATTCAAGGCTAGAAGTTGAATTTTAAGGATTGCCTAACGACGCAATCGCAACTACGCAATCAATAGTTGCCAGCTAAGTATGTAGTCTAGATGACTGTAACGGTTCTTGTTCCCTACAATACTTTTCAGCATGATTTCTACAGTTGGCAAACATTGCCCCCAAAACAAACCCTCTGTACTAGGTAGAGGGCTAAGGCCCCATCCCCCACGTAGGTCATAGGGGCTGGTTTTAACCGGTGTCGCCTTTCCCGGTGTCGCTTTTCCCGGTGACCGGACATAATGCAGTGTGCACACGTAGTGCGCCGCATGGCGATCTTGGCCGCTAACCGCGTGTCTTTTTATCGTCAGCTTAATAACTCATTAAATAGGCTCACACATACCTATGATTCATACCAAAATACAAAGGTATATAGCATGGGTCCTAGTTCCGATCAGTTGGTCCTGACACAAGACGGTGCTGTTATCCTTTTATTTTATCTTATGACTAATCTAGTATGATATCCAATATATATCACCTAAAATTACGGCCATAGCAATGCATAGGAATGGCCGAGGTTTTAGGTACTATTGTTGCTGGGGCTCAGGTCGTGGACTATTCATTGCAAATCTACAATACCATCAATAGCATCGCCGATGCAGCCAGAAACAGTGAGAGATACCGGGAAATAGGCGAACAACTGAAGGAGATTACAGAGAAAGTACGCGACAGTCCTCATCTTCAAACGCCCATCATCCTCCGCTGTACAGACCAATTGATCACCACAATCAATGATACCCATCGAAGACTATGTCGACGAAGAAAGAACCAGCTTCTGGCTTCTATATCGTTCGTCATGAATCAGAAGAAGTATGACAAGATCTTTGATGATATTGAACAACAAAAGAGCACCTTGGCACTCCACATATCTCAGCTCAACTCCGAAAAACTTGGAGAGATCAGCCCTACAGTGAACAAAATCTGGACCCAACTTCGGTGCGACTCTGAGCAACAAGTGATAGATGCTGAGATACACCAAAGGGGGGGAAATATCACCACGTCCATCGAAGAATGCCACCGCACTTCTGCAAGGCCGTTCGTTGCAAGATCCGTGGAGAAGCATCTCGATAGGCTTAGGCAAGAACATGCCGAAACACCTACCTGTCATCCAACCCAGGATTACCATGAAAACCACTGCCACAACACGCAACTGAACACGTCTCGCCAAATAGAGGTTCCGTCATCTCCGGCATCCTGCGAAGAAAGCGTCAAGCAGGATGCCACGTCTTCCCCAATAGACAATCACTCACAAAGTGAAGGGAAAACACAATCCAACAATGTGCCAAAGCTGCCGCCGCCGAAAATAGATACTTCTCCCGCCCACTCCCCCCCTCCCATGTCCAGCCTCGCCACGGAATTCGAAGGGAACGTCCACAGGGGCGGCGGCATACAGACCATAGGTATACAGATAGGACCGGGCGTCAGCATGACAAAAGAGACGGACGCCAAGATTCTAAAGGCGACGTCCAACTTCCGCGCGCACGCCAACGTATTCGCGGGGGAGGGCACGCAAGTCATAGGACAGCGGGTACGGGCCGGGGCCATGCCTCGGCAGTTCGCCGGGTACTACTACAATAACCATCATAAGGGGTCCGGCGATCAGGTTGTAGGGATTGTCTTTGAAGGATAGGAGGGGTGGTGAGGGGTTGCAAAGGCATTTTAATTGAAAGCCTCGAGCACAGAGCTTTAACCTACCTACCTAGGTCACCTAATGCTTTTTGCCCTAGTCCTTACTTTTTGCGTGCATGATTTTATGCTTCCGTAACTGCCCAACCAAGCTTCTGGTAGTTCTAGAGACCTAAATACTACGTAAGCTACCAACTTAGATTTAAGGTCGTAGTTGATTTTCTATAAGTGCTAAATGCCAGGGTGAGCTTTTTGATTGTCCGTGTGATGGCCCAATCCGGATAATACATATAATCATTCTTGCATTAGTTCCCGGCGTGCCCTGGCAAAGCACTCCTAGCGGCCGAAGCTCAACAGGAAGCCTCGGATGTTGCATGGCCACAGTATCAAAAGACTGGCGCAGAAGAAGGAGGTTAGAACACTACCTAGGATCCGCGTCGGTATCCCATGAACAGCGAGAACTGTGCTAAGTAGGTAGCCAAGGGTAGCCTAGGGGGAATGGACTGAGAAGAATTGTCCTTTGACTTTAATTAAGATGTAGAATATTAAACGCCATTCGCCGCCTACTAGTTTATTCCATATAAAAACTACTGGTTTCTTCTGTAATTAACACTTCCCGAGTCTTGGTCACATCGTAGCGCTAGAGTGGCTAACCCCGCCTGAACAGCGACAGTGGTTTCAGGGAGACCTCTGCCGTCAGCTTGATGCTTCAGCCACGATTTGACGATAAACACCTAAGTCAGTGGTGCGCATTCGCGATATTTGTCCACAATGTCTAGGTTTCTTCAGATGATAATCCACTCCGAGGTCCTTACAATGCTGGCAGATGAAATCCCAAACTTAGATTTGCTAGATACCGGTTTCGGTCTTGAAAACAGTTTATTTTATAGCCTCTACTATAAATGATGCTGATAGAAGACGATTCGAGCTATGCACGGCGTGTATGGTGTCGTAAGCTGCAAATCTTGATGGTATACACATGACTTATACCGTGATGAAATCTCGCTGATATTATAATGGCAGGTGAGAACGGCCGGTATGCTATTGCCGATCTTGTTATCTGCTGCCGGTGAACATTTATCCCTAGCACCTACTCTGTCGGAGCTCTTGCCTGCGAGCAACTTCTTGATATGAAACGAGACGGAGCTGGACCTACCCAGTTGTCAGAACCAGTAGCTTGTGTGACATGCGAGGTAAAATCGGATCTCTGTAAGTTGTATCGACGAGCCTGAGTGCATCAACTTCATGGCCCACCTAACTCTTCTTGCAGAGACACTCACTACCTTTCCATTCATCTCAACCCCTGGCTGTGCCCTATCATTCATTCGTTCGGAAACACCTAGAGAACATCGATATATTAGAATTCATTAGTACGCGATAGAGACTATCCCCGTATCCTCGACTGCTACGCCTCGTGGCAACAGCTTAAGCTAGAAATAGCTCACTTCACTTCTCCAGCTATGAAACAATCATTTGACGGCAATGGACTATCACGAGAACAGCTCCAGGCCAAAGCTGAAGCTGCCGCTCACACTGGCCAGCTTGATGGTGATTCTAGTCATGATCTAGCTGGACTTCCCCGAGATGAGGTCTGCGGATGGCGGGGCGATGCTCCTGATCCAGAACTCGATGATCTGGCACACGCATGTGAAAAGAACCAGCAACCATCTCGGCCAGTGGATACGTGCGACTGGCGCGGTGACGAACCAGAGCAACACGAGGATGACCTGGGTCGAATTTGTCAGCCCGACAACCAACCCCAGCAGTCGGACCAACGCAATGAACTAGTTGATGAAGCTGATTCCTTTCACATGCCGATTCCGCTTCCCTCCATAGTTTCAGGAATCCCAGACATTCGTTCGTATACGCGCTATGATGTTTTACAGACACACTTATTAACAGTCTACTAGTCTTGCCTTCAGCGGATGACAAGAGTCCCGGTCAAAAGCACGATACTCAGCCGGTTTTTGGTGTGCTTCCCCGTGTTGCTCCATATTCTCGGCTTACCTGATACTTATAACAGAAACTCCTACTCGAGATGGGAAACAACCCGAGCAACGGAAAAGGCCAAAGTCAAAGAAAGCACATGCTGGTACATATTGATCGATATAATGTATGGATCTAAAACTAATTATGCTTTGTCAAGGAAATATCGCTGGTCCGAGCAAGTCTCCGCCACAAGGTCAGCCAAGAGGACAATACCGCCACGTTCCGGGTCACATATTGATAGTAAGCTAGAGCACGGAGACGCGAACGAGTATCCGACCGAAGGTTTGTGAAATTCGTCAACGCTCGTTTTACTATATATTCTAATACTATAGTATTATAGGCAGAACGCACTCTCCATGGGTTGATACCTTGGAACAGCTCCCCGCGACTGTGATAGAAAAGGCGAATAAGGGCGTTAAAGCGACTCTTGAGGCGGCTGCTAGCTTGCTAACACCTGCCGCCCAAGATGAGCCACTGCCCCAAAATTCCACTGGAACGGAAAAACCAGGGAAGAGCTCTGGTCTTGCTCCGGTGTCCGCGGCACCCCCTCCGCCAGACTTTTACATACCGAGACCCGCCCAACCTCCGAACGGACCGCTCACAGAGCACAGAGAGAGCCCAGAGCACAAGAGGGAGAGAAGTCGTTCAGAAAAGAAAGCGCAGCGTGAAGCCAAACGCAAAGCTAGACAAGAGAAGATTAAGGAGAGGAGGGAAACACGCAGGGGAGAGAAAGAGATGCGTCGAAAAAAAAGGCAGTGGAAGAAGACAGCAAAGAAGGGTGGAGAGCTACCCTTGCAACTTCGTCAAGGTCTTCGGCTTAATCCTGGCTTGAAGATACCACACAATCCCAAGTGCGATATCTGTACTAAAGCTGCCGCTTCCGCCATGAGTAGTAAAAAGCGAAATGCAAAGTGTACAACGTGTGCAAAGACAGCTGAACACGAATCTACAGACCAGTTCCTAATGTCTTTGAACATCAATCTTACGGAATTACCCTCGCTGGATGACCTCTTAAATATCACCAAAAATTCCCTTGACAAGAAGAAAGGGACTGAAGGAGAGCCCCGAACGGGCGACCAAGCACATTCGAACGAGGAGCTTGTGCAGCACATTGCTTTACATATCCAGGATTTTGCTACGAACGGCAGAGAATTTCTCTTGCGCGACCACAAGTGTAATAAAAATGGCCAACCAGGTCATTCAAGCCGCCATGGATTAGATGGGAACAGAGACTCACCTACAACAACGGACGGAGAGCAAACAATCCCTAACCCATCAAGAAACTCAGATTCACCCACCACGTCGAGTCCTCCCCCGATTGACTGGTGGGTTCGGGCAATGTCTTCGAAAGAGTTGCCCTCTACTGTAAATGGCTCTGGTTCTCCGCCTCGCGCTACCACTCCGTTACTAAGGTGATTGATGTCGTGGCCCGTCCACTTCTGTAAGCTGCGAAGAGTTACTGAGATTTTCGTAATAGACCAAAGACGACCGTATACGAGGCGAGAACGACCCACTACCCCGTTCCAAATAGGCTCGATAATAGTTGTGCTGCGTATCATTTCTATCTGCCTTTTGCTGTCTGTCATAATTTTTGCTGCTCATCAGGTCAACCAAATGGTTTTGACAACTGGCATACTTCTCCATTTCCACGATCTCCTTCGTCATTCTCGCCGAGATACTCTTTTGCCCCGGGAACGCCCGCCTTGAAGCCAGGTTGGGCGGAGACCCTCCCATCGGATACTCCTAGACCTATTCAAGATGGAGTATACCATCCTAGGTCGAGATCTGGGTCTATCTAATCTTCCGATAGTCGTGGATCAGCAGGGTTGCTTCTCTGGTAGCTAGTGTTTTGTCGGACTGGCCACCATGCAGATGCTTGACACCTAATTTCTGACGGTGATCTTGTGAGACGTGATTGACGGCAACAGGAACCGTACTTTGGGGCTCTTGCTTTGTTATTTTCCGGGTTATTTTCCTGTAACCTTAAGATTGCAAAGAGTAACGCTGATGGCGGCGCGATGGTATTCATTCATTGATTTATATATAGCATAGGCCGGGATTCATGAAGAGGCATGTTGTTGCGTGTGGGTGGTAGATCAACGATTCCGGAAATGTCATCAGTTAGGCTACTAGAATGAAAATTGCCTTTACGAATTCTGCTCCTGTATTGTCTCGATGAATTCAATTGTAATTATATTATTTATGGGTGTTAAATTGCGGTGTTTTGATAAACTTCCGATAACGGCTCTGCCAATATTACGTATGATATGACCTCGTAGAAATTGCCGAAGGCGCCATCGCCACCGCTTAGATTTAGGGAGGAGTTTGAGCCTCGAAGGTTGACCGCGCTTCCTAAACTATGCAAATGTTGTGGGTATATTAAGTACAGACGCACGTAGTCTCTACGACTGATCAGATGTTCTCCGTGTACACCTAACACATACAGCGATCCATCCTTATGCTCTTGCTTTCACTCAAGATACCGCCCCTTTCTCTATATCTCGGTCCTATTTTAATCCAAGGATCCCGCAAGCGCGACACACGAAAACCGCATGTCGTCACCCCCGCGCTCCAAAAACTTCAGGGGTCCCCAGAGAAGGGCCTTCTCGGAGAGCACGTCCTCGTTATCGTCTAGCTTGCCCCGCGCGATGGGACCCTTGCGCCGGCCGTCGAGCTCCCAGAGCGTGCCGTCGTCCGTCTTCACGAAGCACACGTAGTGCAGGTCTATGTCGTCTTGTGCGTCGGGCGCCGCCGTCTGCCCCTGGCTCGCGGCCTCGTGGTGCGCGCTCGCTAGTGCCGGCGTCTTTTCTAGGAGCGCGGAACGCTCGGCGGGCGGCAGGGGGATCGATTGTGCGAGGAGGGTGGCGAGGGGTGTGTCTTGTTCTGAACTTTTGGTTAGGGTCTGTTGAGGAAGGGAGAAAAGAAGTAAACAAAAAGGGGAAAATGAGGAAGCACATACCGATAAACCCCCTCGCGGGACCGTTCGCGACGGCGTGGAGCAGGCCCATTAGTCCGCACGCGTTACGGATCGTCTGCTTCCACCACACGACGGGTTCGCCCTCGCCTTTACCCGTGTACTCGTCGACGCCGGCGTCCTCGGACAGCCGCGATGATTCGTACGTGGCGCTCACGGGGAACACGAGAAGTAGCGCGAGCGCGGGCCGCGGGATGAAGGCCAGCAGCTCGGGCTCTGTGATGCTGTATACGTCGTGGATCTGTAGCGCGCTGCTTAGTCCCAGCTTCCGCAAGAGAGATGTCATGAGCTCCGGGTTTGCTTCCAGTGGTATGAAGGCGGCCGCGCCGGGGCTCGGGTCTGGGTTTGTCGTGCTAGACATATTGTTGATGATCTGGAAGGTGGGGTAGTCGAGTCGATGGTATTGTTAATAGAGTTGGTATTTGGGCCAGAACTTTTGATTTGGGGCGAGTTGAATAATATGAACGTGGGAAAGCTGCTGGCAATAACTGATCTAGTCTGCCTGAGGTACAGTGGTTCGAGAGAGATGCAAACTGCTATCGGGTGTCTGAAATTAACCTGCTCCAAGCTATGACGCAACCCCGCACACCCCGCGCCAACATGAATCTTACATAGGTATGCTGAAGCTTGTGTGGGGTCATTTCTCAGATATATTATCATCAAGTCATTGCTCGACCGAAAATATAAACTGACGATGAAACGGTGTTATGCTACTATTGTAACTGTTCTCCTAAGAGGGATGGAAGGTTTGCCAAAAAGCACATCAAATTGAATTATGGCCGTCAAGAGCTTGCTGTCGCTTGTATTGACCTCATGCCGCAAGCTGGTTACCTGATGAGGCTAGTATAATCTACTTAGGTAGTAGATTCATATACCTTCGATTTCTAATCCATCAACATCCATCAACCTTCGTTACACTTGATTCTGAATCTGACGTGTCTATTAAATACATGTTTTTATTCTAACTTTGTATCAATATCAATTCAAGCTTCCAATTCCAACTTTAACGTTATTTCCTTTTTGGATCTGCAGCGCTATGAGTCGCATCTTCATTACTGGCTCTTCCGACGGCCTCGGTCTTCGCGCAGCCAAGCAACTCATATCCAGAGGCCATAAAGTCTACCTGCACGCTCGGAATGCCCAGAGAGCCCAAGATGCCAGGAATGCTTGTCCGGGCGCAGCGGACATCCTACTAGGGGATCTGACGTCCATCGAGGAGACCAGGGCTCTAGCAACCTCGCTCTCGAAGCTCGAACCCATGGATTGCATCTTCCATAATGCCGGGCTGTATCTCGGACCGTATCGCGCACAGGCCGAAGGCTACCCTGCTGTATTTGCAGTGAACGTACTGGCCCCTTATATCTTGACTTGTCTTGCACCCCTCCCCAAACGCCTAGTGTATGCGAGCTCCGGCGCTCACTTTGGCGGATCAAAGAGCCTGGAAGATTTCGGGTGGAGGGAGCGCCATAAAGCGGGTCGATTCAGCGATAGCAGCGCATACGCTGACACGAAGCTGTATAATACGATGTTCGGCTATGTCTTTGCGCGGCGATTCGCTTCTAGGGGGGTCTCTGTGAACTCGATCGATCCCGGCTGGGTGCCGACGAAGATGGGCGGTGCTGCCGCGACGGGCGATATTCTCGAGAGCGAAAGATTGTATGTTGTACTCGCCGAGGGTAGTGGTGAGACGGAAGGCAAGAATGGGTGCTATTGGGAGAATGGAACCAAGGGTCCGGCTCGGGCGAAGAAAGATGCGTATCATGAGCAGGCTCAGGATGCGCTGCTGAAGAAACTTGAAGAGATCACTGGTCTTGCGGTGCCTGAATAAGCTGTATGCAGACACTGGAGGTATCTACACCAAGACCATGTGCCATTGAATAGAACATGTCCAAGATGGTACCCCCGGTCCCTCTTAATAACCAGTGGTAAGAGGTCAGCAACCTGGGACCGCCAAACCCTTTACATTTACGTTCACCAACATGTGGTTATGCGGTTCTATTATTTTTCCCATCAGTTTTAAAGGTATTATAAGGCAAATAGACAAAAATATTCCTGTTCATAATTAGATAGAGTCTACGAAGATGTTATAGAGTCCTTCGTGTGCAATAACGAGTGTCGATTGCCTGCATCAAGCATTTATAGGTTTCCTGTCAGGGTTAATATTTTGAAATTTCGATTTTACTATTTTATTTTTATTTGTCCACCAGGTATATAATCTACTGATGCACCTTCATTATCGCCTCTATGTATATATTCACCCTATCTCAGCTCCTAAATAATCAGTATCTGTGCCTGCCTGGTCAGAGGTTCTATGTATCAGTAGTAAGTGGAATGCGTGATGACAATGGGGTACCCTAAGTACTGACGTTAAATAATATCTTATTCATGAGTCAGTTGCTATAAGCATAGGTAGGGATAGCTACCTTAGTGACTTGTGCCGAGGCTTAAGTCCAGGTTCAAGGTAAAGTCCATTTGCCAATTAATCGTCTGTGGAGAAATATTGAGTCTTGAGTCAGTTCACTACCTTAGCCATATCACGCCATTTCGTTTTGGGTAAGCTGATCTGGACAACTAGACTTGGCGCCACCCAAATTAGACCCTGGCATACTATAGCTAAAGTCAAAGCAGGCAATGATTTGCATAATTGATCGTCAGGGTCCTGATTATGTAAAGTTAATAGCCGTCACGGGGATGTAAAGTGATATGATTGTGAAGACATTAATGAGATTATCAGGTTTTCTTTCCAATACTGATATTCCACACAAAATCTGCGCCTCCATAAGTCTTAAGTCTCTCATGGATGTAAGAGCTGTAAATGATGATAGTTGGGCTCATCGGTAGGACGCTTTCAACCGTTGGGCCGATGTCACTACACTACATTGAACTAATGAATACGAAGTACATTACGCAACAATACGTCTAGAAAGTAGGATTACTTCCTCGTATATACTCAATATTACGTTCCTAGGCCGGACCGAAAGCATACTACGACAACTTTGCTCAAGCTTATTTTATTTTGAATGCTCATAGATTTTGAATTAAAATCACGCACTGTTGACTACTTTGTCCTAGACTTCCGCGACGTGTATTTTATTGATCGATGATTATTAGCCTAAAACATACATGGATCGCTCTTATTTAGGAGATGAAGACCACTAAGGGACTCATGTCTTTATTTTGTAGATTATCAACTAATCGCTATATCATACTCGTTTCGAAACAACCTTCCCATTTTGAAGGGATGTTAGTATGGTAAACGACCCTAAAGTCTGGTATATTAAGATACTTAGAGTCGGTGTCCATTCTGAAATAGTACGAGGCTATTACCAATGGACTTTAAGGGACATGTTCTCGAGCAGTGCCAGAGGATCATGATGCCTAGCAAAGGTATGTTATGCAGTTATTTCTCGCAACTAGTGTGGAATTGATGGCTCATAAATCGTATATTGAGGCGGCGACGTAGTGTGAAAACATTGGAGAGATATCTTAACTTGTGGGCAGGAGAACGTTTTGCAATGCATATTAATGAGATATGTTGCAGTAGATCCAGTCGGCGCATGATCATAACTTTGACGCGGAAGGCATTGCCGTCGAGATTGATTCGATATGCAAATATCGAAAATTGCTAGAATATTTGTTGCAGATGTTGAAAGACTAGTTCTCATCCCGGACGGCTCTGTTCTATCTGGGATATTCGTCGTTTGGTGTCGGCTTGTAGGTTTTGTTCGAACTCTCTTAGGCTTTCCATGGCTTTTTGAACATCGTGGCCGCCAAGGGCTTGTTGGTTATCATCAGCTGGTGTCGGGTTCCAGTCGTAGAGTCCGGGGCTCCGACCAGTAGTCGAACACGAGTAACTCGTAGGTGATGGCATAGTACAGCCAATTCCATCCTGGACGCAAGCTTGCTCGTCAATTTTCGGGAGCTTGTCTCGAGAATGAGAGGGATAAAGACCACTCATTTCCTGCGGATAGGAGCTGATGTTGCTGGCCATAAAGACGTTCTGCTTGTGATATAGCGGTGCGGGGGGAGTTAGGACGCCGCCAGCTTGTACTCTGTTGTGTACATCTTGGAGCCGTTTGAATTCGACAAGCCACTCATCGGTAGGCTCATAAAAACATGGCAACGGCCCTCGAAGTAGCGCAAGTGAACTTTGGGGATCAATCTATAAATTCGCTGTAAGTAAGGCTTCATGTACACTCTCTGTAAAAAACCGAAAAAAAAAAACCAAAAAAAGCTGTCATGGGGCACGCACACTTTCTGTGAAGTCGAAAAGACCATCCCAGTTGGGAGAGCTTTGCAATAAGCCTCGGGTTGGGGGTGTTTGGCAGCGGAACATATCAGAATCTGAGCTGCCCCAGAAAACGTTTATGTTGAGGGTCATCTCAAGCGAACACATAAAGTCGATCAGGGTCTTGTCTTGCTCTATTACTATTTTTTGCCTCCGGGATTGTGAAGGGTGTTCTTATTATACTGTAGCACTCGATGCCTGACCCTGTACCTTGAATTTGCCTTCCATGTCATAGGCTCGATAGGGACAAAGCATACCAACAGTTTAAACTGGAATTCGGGGTAATGGTGGGGGCTG
Organism: Xylaria sp. 218_066; assembly: GCA_019843955.1. Lineage (NCBI taxonomy): Eukaryota > Fungi > Ascomycota > Sordariomycetes > Xylariales > Xylariaceae > Xylaria > Xylaria sp. 218_066. The sequence continues at coordinate 11,762 of JADKYC010000002.1, read as the reverse complement.
TGTAGGATACTAACGGCATAAAGGCACTCTAGGGTTCTTAGTCTCCGGGGGCCATCTTTTTAGGCCAATAGGAGTTAACAGGCGAGAAAGGGAAGCCATCACTATTACGTCATAGCCATGTTTCCCATCCTCACCTACACCACATTTTCAAGAATCCCATGCCGCGAGCCGTTTGTATTTACATGGTACCGCAACACACCTCAATGTTTCTGAGTGATCGACCAGTAGCAATCAGCCTTAACCACGCCCCAACACAGCAGCTGGCAATGCATGTTGTGGATGAATGATGTAGTGCAGATCTGTTCAAGAGACCCTTATCTTTTGTGTACGTCAACTGTCTACATACATCTTCTAGCTCTAACTTAGCGTGAGCTCGTACTTCGTCACAGTATCACCTCGTATTGTGATGCTTCTTCAGAACAGAGAGAGACGAATAATACGATGTACATAGCCCTTTGCGCAACTGCAAAGGTCTCCATCTACTACACGGGAAATATTCGCGTGGGGTGGAATGCACGCTATGTTGTAGCACACTTTCGCCACATCCATTATCACAATTAATGAATTCTTGCTATACAGAGGCTGCCTGATGTCCATCTGTATTCGTAAAGACCATTAACTGAAGCTTGGTCATTGTAGAGCCTGTCGCATTCCGGCGACCCAGAAGACCCAGAAGGACCCTTGAGGCACATCATAAGACATGGCTCGGAAGGAGAACGCAATTTCTAGCATGTCGAGGGCGCTCAGGTCGCCAGCTTCCGACTTCTCGGTTTGTATGTTCTCGCCCCCATGCCACTCCTGGATCAACTTATCTACAAACGACCAATGTAGCTCGAATTCAGCAGGGTTGTCAATCGCCCACTGGTCTTGCTTCAAAAGTGCCTTCGAGGTAGCCGCATCATAGAGTACAAGCGAAGGATCGTTATCGCTGATTCTGATTCGGCACAATTTTATGGTGTTTTGACCTCCTTCGACAAGCACTCTAGTGAACAGATCTTTGTCAGCACATGGGAATGCCTCGTGATTCCATTTCACTCCGCATATCAGGGTGCTTGTTGGCAATTGATCCCAACTGCAAGATCGTTTGGCGTCGAGACTCGCCTCGTCAATAATGTTGGTGCCTCCAAGGGGAGCTTGGGAACCGGCATTCTGAGTTTCGTGAGTCTGCTCCCCGGGCACTATTGCACTTCTTTCAAGGTTACCCAGGGCAGACTGATTTTGGCAGCTGGGGTGACCTAGAATCGTCTTTCCCCGGAGATTCCACCATCTAAGGGATACTTTTGTTTCCGCATTCTGCTCCACTAATGCAGAAGCGACCCCAGAGTTCTGTAGACGGCGCTCTTTTCCTGTGAAGCTCCAGTCCAGTCCCAGACCGTCTAGGATATGCTGTTCGTCGTATTTGTGATTCATGTGACATTGCAAGCAGGTTTTGTGTGCACATAGACTACACTGTTGTATAGACTTAGTGCAATGCTGTCCGCAGACATCGCACTTGACGTTGCGATCCGTGACTTTGAGATATTCGGTATGTTGTTTTGGACGACCTGTAGGGGTAGCTGTGCTATGAATTGATGTATCTGCAGACGAGAGCGAGTGCCGGTAGGCGTCATTCAGCCTTGCCCACAGATTGTGTCGCCGTGAAGACATTGTTGGTCCGGGGCCTTGTTGCTATCTGGGGAAATCGAGTTAGATGGTTTATCTAGGGTTAGGTGTTCGTGCTACTTCGGACATAGGCTTAAGCAGCTTTTGGGTTTGATGGCGGTCTAGATGTAGAAATAGAAGGTTTTGATGAATACCTTATAGTTGATTTGATGGTAGTTCCTATAGAACTACCACTGTTGCGCCAAATGGGCAGCAATCGGATGATGACCTGGGCAAGCTCAAGATCAGGACAGAGAAGCTGTGAGTGAGGAAGTTGCATTTCAGAAGGAAAAAAACATCTTGGGGACTTTTTGTGAAGTATTATGGAGATGTTGCCAATTTGAAGAGTGATTTAGTGAAGTGAATGGGGCACCCTTGAGCAAACACAAGGGCACTGATGTTGAGTGGTGATGGTGATTTTGTTGTGGAAGGCAGGTGCGAATTGGTTGTGGTGTACTGTTGTTTGGGTTGGTAGCTAGAGGGGTGAAAGGGTAAACAATTGTGCTGCGGTTGAGCAAGGGATGAAAGAAACTCACGGAAGGATGATTTATTCCGTGGGCTTGCTGGAGGCTAGACCTAATAACTGTGCCGAGAACGGGAACAGATGAACGAAGTTGCTCTCGCGAGGACTTGAAACCTACTTTAAGTATGGCTCTAGGTACTGGATTTACCTATTACCATAACATCAACCAGTACATCCCAGAGGAAGATGAGTAAGAACCGAGACCACTCACAAAGTCTCCGCCCTCAAGCCATAGATGATGACTGACTAACGTGCTTAGAAGAAGTATTTATATCAATGCTGCATGACTCCTTATAGGCTTTCGTACAAAATATAGTACACATCAAATTAGTATCCCCATCCAAAACCAGAGGACAATTGTATGTGCCCTCGCATCTTGGTCACTAATTGTGTGAACTAGAGGAAAGTTAATCTGGTCACCGGTCACAACTAGCAGGCCAAGTCTCACTGGAAGTAATTATATTACAAGTAATTACACATAGCAGTTGTCGGTATGAAACATAAAAGTTGAAGAATGGATAGGACGAGCGTCTCAGAACTTCCCAGTAGGCGATTCCATGATGAACAACATACATGATTTATTCCAGAGAGAAGATTCCATATAGCACACCATGCTGGCTAGTAAAATAGCTTCCTTGTTGCCTTGTCATCTACTCTATCACAATTATCTAGTAGCAATATAGAGAAAATGGAACCAAGCCTAGGGGTAAAAGGGGAAAAAGGGCTGTTAGGGATAGGCAATAACTCTTTGTTATTAAACCCTGTTTAAGAAAAGAAAAAGAATGGGAATGTATATTTTGGAAAGGTTTCAAGCTCACCTGTCCTATGAGTAGCATACTTGAAAAGGGGCGTTATTTTAAGGTAGAAACTAGATGGCGAAGTTGCTTTTTCTCCTAATTGTTGCAATAGAGAGACCTGGACGTAAGGTCTCCAGGCGAAAAGCTTTTTCTGATGAACTATAGAAGACGATTACTCAAAGTTTCATTTTCAATTGTTATTCAACCCTGTCGTCTAAGGCTTTGTCACGCGAATACCTAGACTGCCATAAAGCTGCCAAGAACCTGCTGGTGCAACCTGTAGATGGAAAACAGGCTATTGGTGGGCGATAGGGTCACGAGGACTCCGCCGTCCTGCAGGGACAAACCAACAATAAGGTTAGTAGTACCCAAAGGATGGATTAGGCTCTCTGAGATCAAGCATAAATAGAAGACCGAATTCCTGACTGAAAGGAAGGAAAAGATGGCACTTGGAAACTATAGGGAATTATTGGTTGAATTGACTAAATTCCAAGCCCTTGACATCAAGCCCTTGTCACAGGCTTGGTAGAACTAGGGTTAAAGAAACATGATGCAAATGTTTTGACAGAAAGTAGAATGTAAATTAGAAAGGAAGCACTGTTCTTGTTGTCTAGGCAATGAGGAGTTTAAAATTATATCTGTACCAAGCATTAGTTAGTAAATACAGGGGGGTTGTAACCTGATCTTGCAGGCAGCAAGCGGGCCATGATGCCTGTTTTGGGTCCAGACTCCTATTGTTACATGATGCACCCACTTCCAATTGGCCGGGCGAAGAAGGAGTGCAAGATCGCGCTCACTGCCTAAAAAACAAATGTAGAGCAGCATGTTCTCTAGGCAGACACGCGTAGGATTTGGGCAAGCAAGAGCCAGTTTAGGACTGACGAGGACTACAAGAGGAGCTCACTGGCAGCTCTGGTTATCGTCAGTCAACTCACGAAGCTGCTCTCTTCTTCATCATCGACACGACTGGCGTCGCCAACTCACTACCCCGAGATTGAAACCGAGACCAGCCATGAGCGGTAATAACCCGTTTTCCAGGGTGGTTAGCACTCAGACGAGTGGCATACCTCGCCTCGCCGTTCTAGAGCCTTCTGATGGGCAGGATGCCCCGATCAAGCTCACGCTCGTTGATGCCGATCTAAAGGACACGTCCTACGAATGCATCTCGTACGAGCGCGCTAAGAATGCCAAAATGGTTAAAATATCCGTCAATAATGAGGACTATGAGGTCCCCGAAGCACTAGAGAGTGCTCTGCGCACTTTCCGACGTAAAGAGAAGCCCCGAACCCTCTGGGCAGATCTCCTGGTCGGGCGCACTCTCGAGGAGCGCAGTAGCCAGGCCGCCACGATACGGCAGATCCTGGAGAACGCCGACAAGACCCTATGTTGGCTCGGACCCCAGAAAGAATCGACTTCGAGGGCATTTGACATCGTCCACGATATGGCGAATCGGTGGAACCAAGCGTGTATACATGTCAATTTGTCGCAAGACGTCGGACTCAACCGCATAACCATGAAGCAGATGGACGGCATCAAGGCGAAGTTGAATGAACGGGAGTTTGCGGGCCTCGCGGGCTTCGATTTCCAAATATGGAACGAGATCTACGATATCTTCGGGTCGTCGTACTGGAGTTCTGTGCACTGCATCCCGGAGATTGTGCTCGCCAAGGCGGTGGTAATCGTCTGCGGGCGCAGCAACATACGCTGGCACAACTACATCGGTGCGTCTCGAGCATTGCCTTTTTTCCAGGCGAAATACCAGCAAGTCCCGTTACTGCCGCGAGTTATGAAGGCTTTCACCATCATCGCTTCGATTGAGATTGCGGAGCGCCGGCACCGGTTGGGCGAGTCCATCGAACTCTTCCCTATGATCCAGACGGCTCGAGGATGCGAGGCGCAAGACCCCAGAGATTATGTCTTCTCAATGATCCCGATATCGACGCCCTCGCGGCGCATAGAATCGCACACCGCGGGTCCACAGCCTCTACCTGCTATCGACTACTCCAAAACCATGAAGGACGTCTGCATTGACGCGGCGCGTTACATCGTGCTCGAGAGGCAGGATCTTTTCCTGTGGAATGGTGAGCGTCCGACTTGTACGAAGCGCGTCGGAGACCTACCTACTTGGGTACCTGATTTCAGTGCCGGTGATCCCCCGGGCCATCGTTTCGACCCGAACAACGGTCTACGTGGTTGGACGGACACTATCGAGCCGCGCAAGAACATTCGCGTGTCCGACGACAACGCACTCCTAGTCCAAGCATATCCCCTTGACAGCGTAGAGCATGTCTCACGTGTTTTTGACGCTGGAAATTTTTCGAAGCTGTGTTATGAAGAGTTCCAGAAGCTTCCAGATCCAATAAACGAAACGATTGAGCAGCGAGACGAGCGGTTCTGGAGAACGCTACTCATGAACGTCGATAACTTCGGCGACACGCTTGCGGTGAAAACCCCACCATCCGCAGCCGTAGGCGCCAGTTTCGAAAGTATCATCGCACAGGAGACTGTGCTCGAGCTTCTTGGCTGCACTCCGAATCAGGTATCGACCCTAGAGATGCAAGTTCGCATGACTACCATGCCCGAGGTTATGGCTCTTCTTCCAAAATGTGGCAAGGGCGAGCATTTCGCCGCCCGTTTCTGCCTAGAGTCTCTGGGAAGACGTTTCTTTAGAACCAAAGGAGGTCGATTCGGCATGACCGCGGTGGAAGATGTCCTGTGTGTCGACCCGCAACTTGAGGGTGAGGAGCGCAAGGCACGGGGGGCTGGTAACGAGGGCGATGTCCAGAATATCACGAGAATGCTGGCTGACCCAATGGCCCGAATGATGTTGGGCGGTTTTCAGCAATTCTTAGAGGAAAGGGATCCAGCCACGGCGAATATTTTGGCTCAAGCTCAGCGTGGTGAATTTGGCTTTCAACAAGAGGATCATACAAGCAAACGAGGCGGAGTCATGAAGGGCGATGTTGTCGTTGCACTCGTTGGCGGCTTCTTTCCCTATATCCTCCGGCCACTACTGAAGGCTGCGGAAGATGGTGCTGAAGAAGACTCCTCTCGGCCCGTTTCTTATTCCGCATATGAGTTTGTCGGAGACTGTTATCTGCATGGTTCAATGAACGGTGAGGACTTCAAGGTCAAGTCTTTGATTGGGATAACTCGTTACATAACCGATACATCTAAGATCGTGGATATTCGCATAGTATAGTCGGATGATAAGTACCTAATGCGCTTGGGGGATTGATTAATGAACGAGATAGGATTTCGCGATGTGTGGAGCTGATTCGTGGTTATGATGATTGATTGTAAAGAAGACTTTCCCCCCTCTTAGTGTAGTTGAAAGAGCGGCGTGAAGGATGAGTGGCAGTTTGACGTTATAGTAAATAGTCTAAATGTATTTGAACATTGACGATACGGAGACAGTCATCGATCAATAGCGATATCGCGTTGCGGTGGCTGGTAGTATTTTACATTTCTTATCTACTAAGATAGTGAGAGAGATGAGAGCTTCTTGGAAAGAAAAGGGCCAGCCAATGTACTATCATTGAATGGCACTCTCCTCCGCTCAGTAGCTTCAAGCCCATAAGCCCAAAGTTGTCAATACTACCTGCCAATAAAGTCTTGTGTCCTCATCTCTTTGAGACGAAATATCCGCGTAGAATGATGGATTACTCATTTATAATATATGTAGGAAATGTTGCTTTGGGTAAGATTTTGTACGGCAATGTGAATGGTACGGCCTCAGACGTAAAATCGCCTATTTTGATTACGTTTTACTCTTAGTAAGCTACCGACAATAATACCGCGAATCACTCCCATGATAGTGAAAACAGATCAATTGGGGGATGGTCCGCTAGTCTCATGCATCAAGGTCTCTTCGGGCCATATCTCAAATCTGGCCCGCGTAGGAAGATGCATATTTCAAACAAGCTAGATAATCTAGCTGCGCATAGCAACTACAGCAACTCCAACTCTCTCATCCACGTAGCCGTATCCCATTCCTCTGTACTCGATGATAACATTAGCGCTCTCGCCATTCTCACACTGTGATCTGGTCGGACCAATAGACTTGGATTATGTCCTTGATCATAGTTTATCTTACCTAATCGCCCCTTTATCGTGCGTTCATATTGCGTACCTACATATGCTTGCAAAAGCGAGTAAAATTATGTATAATTGATATATACGAGTTATTAAATTGCCAATTCCTGTGTTTTAAATAGTCAAAGGTATTGCAAGTAATCCTACGAGGTTGTATCGCAGTTTAAGTAGTAGGTAGTACTGCAGGGTAGAGCGTAATACATACATAATTCACTGCATGTAGATCCTCAAAGTCGTATCAAGCAGGTAGGTAACATTATTAAACTAGGTATTCATACTTCATAGCGAACGCACTAAGTTGTAGGGTGCTTGTCATCCGACCACGATATTTCATGTCGTACCATAATTCCTTGTAAAGGAATGCTATCGGAATGGGCGTCCTTCGAGGGCCCATTATCCTCGGTGCCGCTCACATTGACTTGACGGCTATGTTGGGATTCTAGAGGGCAAAAGGCGTCTTCATTTCGAAGTTTTTCAAACGACCCTTCACCAGTAGTATGCCGTTGGGTTCTGTTGGATATGCGTCCGATAGTGTTGATGCTCATAATTTGTTGCTTTCCTGAATTTGACGACTTGGTACTCTTTTGTGCGTCGCCATATCGTAACCTGCGATATACTGGTATCAGTGTCGGAAGGCATGCCCCTGTAACAGCCACGTAGACTTCCACAACTGTAGAGCCCCCTGGTAGGATAAGTTGTTCTTTGATTTAGGTTAGCAAAGTGCCTCTTAGATCTCCAATCTTGAGAACGTACTGTTCGGGTTTGTGACTCCCACGTAGTATAGGATGATAGTGGATATTGTGCGAGTTAAGCTTGCTGCAAATGCTCTGGGTTGTGTTAGCTGAACTGCTCCGTAGGTGCGATAGGAATCATCAACTTACACTCCTCCGAGAAGGAACACAGCGCAGATACCGATCTTTCTTGATACTGAACTGTGTAACTTCATCACCTCATGTATCGGCAGTATCAGAGTTATCAGGTCAATAGCGCAATTGGCCGTCGAATTGCCGAGCCAGAACAAAATAATATTTATACACTTGGTATCAGGAGATTGTTGGAGTTCCACAATCCAGAAGGCACGTAAGGGTTGACATTGTACGAAATCAACAATTCCGATGACAATAGCCCATGTGATTGACGCGGATGCTAACGCGATGCAAGCCACTTTCATAGTTCGAGTTGGGAAGATCCGCCAATAAAAGGCAAGCACCGAAAGCTTGATTATTGGAGAACTGAGGGCGTAAAGAACCTCGATCGCAAAAATCGACTTATCGTCTTCGGTTCAGTAGTTTGCGGGAATCATGGAAGAAAAAATCCTTACCTGGTAGAAGTAAACCGTCGCGTTCGGGTTCCGGATGGTAAACAATCTTGTGTCTCTGCCAAGTCCCCCAAGCTCTACACAGGTAATTGTGCCCACTTCTGCGCCATGTTGTATCAAAAGCGCCACGAGAGCCAGATAATCGTCAATTCCCCAGTCCAGACGCGTAAGTCTCCGGGCCCAGAATCGTAGCGCGACTGATAGGGTTGCGACAAATGCAAGGAGGAGAGTAACAACATAGATCGCGACCCTTTCATCAGAATTATCTAGCGGTGGCATCGAAGACGACATTGTTGGAATCCATATACTGCGATTTGTAAGATCGGGTCTCTGGATTAGAAGCTGGCTTGTTTTTGAGAGATGCGGAAAACTGTGCGACTAGCAGCTTTTGAAAAAAGTAGGTAACGCATTCCAGCTGCTCGCACACCTGAAATACCAAACTCGAACATGATGGCGAGCGTTGCGCCCTTTCTGCTGGCGTGTCGATTGGTATAGGTAGCGCCATCTCACAGGTAACTAACCTGGATGTTGAGAGGTGGCGAGTGCGGGGGCCATTCAATTGGGTGCGTCGCATTGCAATTTATTAGAGGTGCATTCTAAGTAGCACCGACGAATCCCACTGCTACCGCACTATGCAGTAAAATCCCAAATTCAGGTAGCAGATGCGCCGTCCTTTGGAGATTAGACTGTTGATCGGCTGGATGCTGGCTTAGAGGGTTGAAGCTGCTGTTTATATTGTGTCATGCACAGTGTCACATCAGAGAAGGTTAGCTCTTGAAAGGATGCAATGAATACATTGGTTCTGGCGGGCTTGTATTCTAATACTACTATATCACCAGTTCAAGGAATAATAGGTAAATAGAGTTCGGATCCTTGGGCATTGAATATATTTTGGAAGAGAACGGAAACGGTGAGCAAGCGAGTCGGAATAGAATTTCCGGCAGACAGCATGGCATCAGGCGATAAACCTGTATTTCTTTACACACTACAGGAGATAGTAACCAATCGTTTAGACCTAGAAACGAGAGAGAGGCCCGAGAGGCAGGCATAGTTCCGAGCTTCTGATCCATTGTGACGGCGCGGCGGACCCACCGATCCTATCGGCTGGGCCCGAATTGAAAGCTTCCGTGGTTCACCAATTGCTTCCCCGCAACCATGGCATATATAACTGGTAAGAAAGTGATTCAGCCACTATGTGAAATGTCCGAGACATTGTGAGGTCTGCATCGCAGATACAACAATTCGACCCAATGCGAGGAACGTACCTCAATACTGTTACAGATTCGATTATGTGGCGTATTGCGTTAGCGCCGGAACTTATGCTAGTTGAGCCTCTGGATGGCGGTTGTGATGAGTTTACAAACCTCCCCATGAATTTTAGCATTTGAGTGATATGAAGCGCAAATAAATTGCATCTTCAATAGATAGTGGTCTTGACGCCCTAGAACAATACTGCGATTCGAATATCTTTTCAAGCCCTTGTCACCAAGCTCTTGTCATAGCACCCGTCATCTCGAGTGCTAAAAACATGCCTCTGAAGTCGCGCCGCATCCGATCGACAATCAACGTTGTCCAGGACTAGACAAAGAACACCTTGTGCGCTCGCGGGCTCTTGCTAATACTAGCTAAGTGGCTCACTTTGGCTTTTGCCAAGAAATCATAGCTCAGCCATCAACCATCTAACAACATAAGGCCGTCGTTTTTTCGTCACGGTTCCAGGATATTTGGTTTATGGCGTTCCCATGCAGTGTCTGTTTCGGGGATCCTGTCTCGTATCACATCGTTCTCTTATCACGCTTTGTATTGAACGTGATCCAGCCCGTAAGCTTAGTGCTACCAACCATGTTGTACAAAACTGCAGCCATGAGAAAATCTGGACAAGCAGAAAACAAAGAAAACATGGGAAGGTTGCTAAAGTATTACAACATGTTATTACCCTATGACGTAAACTACGTAGTTCGAAAAGCTGGGCTGCTGGAAACTTACAATGTATTGCTAGTCCGTACCTAGTCGATGTATGAGAAAATAGATATATATAGGACCCATAGAATCCCTGAGACCACACTTTCCATTTGCAGTGCCCTTGGTTCATGAAACACCATCTCAGTCAGTATAACGAGGTCACTACCTGTATTGAAGCTCATACACTCCACAAACATGAAGTTCACTCAAGTCATTCATTTTATCCTGTTTCCAGCTTCAGGCCTCGCAATCGGCATTCCAAACGCTGACCAATTTGAGAATGCTCTCGTCAAACGCGATTGCTGGTTCGGAAACCCTTCAGGATGTACCAACGGATACTGCTGGAAGACTTGCAACAAGGGCAGTGGGACATGGGTTAGTGAACATTGTTCCATCATGATACTTCAGAGCAGCATACCGTGGGAGGAAGAAGCTGACTTGCAAATGAACTCGAAAGTGCTGGACAGCTGCGAATAAAGGGACATGCACTGGTTGCGGAGCCTGGAATATATGCTCCAGCGATAGCGACTGCAACACAAAAATGGCGTGAGTACTTATTCGGTTACCAGAGATGTCGTACGACCCTTGCCGTATAAGTATGCTAATCAAATGATATATGACAGTTGTGGCGCTGACGACCCTACAACACCCCAGCACTGCGATGACTGTGGATGTAGCTGTCACTAGGTCTGTCTACCCATTATAGCAAAGCAAGAAATGTATGGGAGGTATGTTGAGAAGATTGGTACAAGCTGTTGAGACTTGAGCATGTCAATGTCCTCGGCTGGCCTTTCGTATGAGAAATAAGGGGCCCTATTAAGGGAAAAACAAGGGGCAAGCCAACTTAACCACTCCTTTACGCTTTCACATCTCTTTCACTTAAATTTTCTTTGATTTTCGGTTGAATTCCATTTCATGGTTTTATTTAAGGAGAGAATCGTTCATTTAAATGATCGTTTCAAGCCTTGATACGGATGAGTCGCTGTTTCACTGGTCAGTCGATGGACACCTCCTTCATCTATAGGTGAAAAGAATGTATAAGTCCAGCGCGATGGTCAGAAATAATCTCAGGAAGAATCAAATTTAGGCTTCCTAATTATTATATGCATCACTCTGCCAATAGTCACCAGACTCTGTTATAATGAGACCCAAGATAGACTAGATATTAAAGCCGACGGTTGCCGAAATATCGTGATAAGCTACATCGTGGCAATAATGAATGTCCCGGGCAAAGACAACTATAAAGTGGCAAACACGTACCCCAAGGCCATATGTCAGCACTGCAATGGGCTGGGCTTCGCCGCATCTGCCATAGCCGTCGAGCCCGTCGATGATATCGATGAGGTGGTAGACAGCGAAAGGCGCAATCTACACTCGCTGGCTTTTTCTAATTGGCTCGCATTCCATACTCTATAGCATACTTCAA